>JAQFVV010012411.1:4440000-5640000 GCA_028023455.1 Epiperipatus broadwayi
GTTACTAATTACCACTTTTGCACTGCTGACTTGATTATGAAGAACTCATTCTCACCTATAATAACATATGTGTGATTAAAATATACTCTTTTTAAGTATGGCTAATTCAGCCAGTCACTCCAAAACTTCTTACTTGTCCATTGGTAGACAGCAATTGATATCTTGTTCAGCCCCTGATATAAAAGCTTTTTTAACAGGCCTTCTAAGATAAGCAATGAGGAAAAAGCAATATTGACTAAACTATCCAATTCCTGGGTTGTACAGGTTTTGGAGTTTTTCTTCTTTGTTTCATTCTCCATTTAATAATAACTAAAATAATCATACACTAATCAATAGGTGAATCGTTAACTTAGATTGGCTTTGATCTGATTATCTGAAAGAAAAACTTTAAGCTAGTTTATAATTTTAAAAAAATCAGATTTTGAACCCCAGGTTAGGGTCTAAACAGATAGAAACATGCTATGAGGTTCATAATTCAATATATATAAAGATAAAACTAAACATCTAAAATAATAAAAAATGAATTTAATATATAACATTAATATACACTTTCGATATTCTTTGCATTAAATACTTGCTTTTTTAATATTTTAAACTAACAAATTGCACTTTTATTTTTTAATTATTATTTATAAGATATAAATAATAATTATAAAAATTCCATGACTTGCAATAAATAAAACTTCAGATATGGATGCTATTTATCTAACAGTTAAAATTCATTTTAACACTAATGACAAAATAAACAATTTTAAAACAATAAAAATGTTTAAATGTAAAAAAAAATGAATACAAGTTAAATTTAATATTCATATATAGAATATATTTAAAAAATTATTCTTTGTTATTTTTTGACAACATAAAATTTCATTAAGAAACATACTTACTAGATTTACCTTTTTAAATGTTTTGTTTGTTGTTTATCACGTGATTTTACAATATTGATTCAAACTAACTACAGATCAATTGTTTTTTTTTTTATAAAAATATAAAAAAAAAAACATACTTTAAAATATCCTGCATGGTTTAATGCTGTAATAGAGTGGTGACTCCATAGCTCAACATCCATGGATCACAATTCTAACCCTGTCACTTACGTGCTCAAAACTCTTATGAATTCCAAGTAATAACCCATTTAATTAATTTTGTTCTGTATGGTTTAGTACAGTGGTAGTGTGGTGGATTCTGAAACATAAAGTCCATGAATTATGACTCTATCCCTATGACTTCTGGTATTCACATTTCTGATGAATTGCCGATCAATAAATCATTCAATATTGTTTTGTTTTAAGAAACTATTTTTACAATGAATTACTTACAAAACCATTTTTAATAATGAACTATAGAACATAATAAATCACAATTTATGGCAATCTATTTCTTAATCAGAAAAATCATTCTATAACCTTTTTGGCCCATCATGTGTAGAGTACCAACAATAAAGAAAAGTGTAAATAGATAAGATACAGAACACATATGTGGCAGAGGGAAAATAGGAACATTAATGCATATAAATACTGCTATGCATTTGCACAACAAACTATTAAAATATCATAGTAAAATAGATTAACATAGTATTCAATAAATTTACAAACTCAATATATGCTAAAATTAGTCTTTATAGATATGACAAACAAACAATATACCCCCCAATGATACAAAACTCTAAACTGCACATTAAAAATGTTATCTTGAATGCTTTTGTTATGAAATATAGCAATCATTAACTAAAGAGAGCTATTATTTACTATGTCCTCAAAATTTATAACAATCAAACAATACTGTACAAGGTTGTAACCAGCTCATTAACCTCCAGATAAGTGGTTCCTAAGATTGATATTTTTATGATGTCTTGTAGTGCCAACTTTTCATTATATATATTTTCTGCTAACTGGATGATGATGAAGAAAACACAATTCATCATGCACAATTATAAAAATGGGAAAAATCTGCTGCATCTTTTTTTTCTACTTTTTATATATCTGAATTTCTTCTTATCTTCTCACTAATTAAATTCTGCATTTATAGATTTAATTAGTGTATTTTAATTTATTCAGACAGCAAGTTATTTTTCCCCAACTTATTTTGTTGATTACTAACATATCTTACATATTTTCTCTTTATTATTTTGAAACAAAAAAAAAACATAATTAATTATTTCTATTTATACAAACACCACTATATATTTATGTTCATTTCCATAAGCCATTTTTTCCATCATATTCTTATTTCTCATCTATTCTTCTGGATTGCCTTTCTTTTCTTTTAAAATTCAATGTACCTTTTAAAATTCCAACTTCTTCATTTCCAGTACTTCAAATTATATTGTAACATTTCTTTTTTTACTCACCCTTTTATATAAATATAACACATCTCCCCCTACACTAGAAGAACACCTTCCATGCATTTCATACATAGTCTTCTATTTTTTTTTTGCTTATGTTTTTCACATATTAGCCAATTTAATGTACTGTCTGCCTTTTTCACCATTTTGCTTTTCGTTGTACTTCAAGGCTTTCCTTTCTCATTTTCAATTTTTATAACTTCCTTCATATTTGATTCTACTTTTGCCTTTAGTTTTATGTTCAATGGACATAGAAATTGTGTGTCATCTTCTCCATGTCTTCTCACATGATTTATGAGCCTACTATATTTAATATTATTATGCCATTGAACTATGCAAATTTGATTCACCATTATCTTATCAATAAATCCTTTCATTCATTTCTTATGCAAAATATCACATACTCATACTCTCTCTCTCTCCAAGCCTAAAATTTGCATGCAGTTTGCTATTGACTAATGAATCCTTTTTTGTTCATTGAAGTAGTAACAGCTAAACCTTTAGCTTCATTCCTAAAAGCAATCTGATCAATGATTTCCCTGATACAACATTATTTCTTGTAATACTTCTTAACTATCTGATGTCTTCACCTTTTGACATTTTTCTTCACTTGTTGAACTGCTTTTTCTGCTTGTCCATTTGATTCAGAGAGGTACACTGGTGTTCGAATAAGTATAATGTCCTTATCTTCACAATACTGTTGCATTCTGGGTCCCCTGAAACCTGCTCCATTGTTGGACACAGTGACTTCAAGAAAATCATATACTACAAAACCTTATTACAACATTTCATAAATTCATCTGTTTCTGTATTTTTTACTATATGGCATTCAATACACTTTGAAAATGAATCAATCATTATCAATAGTATTTTTTGTATAATTGCACATGCATGAATGATATGAAGCCTTTTCCATGGTCTGGTTGATAAAGGTCATGCTGTCAAATTTTTCACTGGAAGTTGCATTTCTTCCTGACATGATAAACATTTCTTATAAACTTCTGTGACATCATTAATTCCAGGCCACCAGATGTAATTGCATGCCAGAGCTTTAGCTTAAATTCCACCTGTATGACCTTCATGTGATATGTTTAAACAATTTTCCTACCAGCAATAGGTATCATGACTCTATCCCTAAAAACTATGCAGTCATTACACATTGATAGTTTATTTTTGTTAGCCCAAAACCTCTGTGCAAGATATGTGGGCTTTTTATTTCACCAACCTGACCTAATACACTTTTCCAAAATTTGATATCCCTTATCCTCTTTCATCCAATTATCTACTAGCCAACAGTTTAATGTTTTTGATTTCATCACATCTATGTGATTTACATATATTTCATTACATAAAGTTTTATATCTATATGGCAACCTGAATAATGCATCTACATGGATTATCTCTTTTCCTTTTTTAAAACTTAATTCATAATCATACACAGCAAGAGTATTTCACTATTGCAACCTTCTCAGGCTTAAATATTCAGGAGTTATCTGACTGTGAAAAAAAAAACCTAACAGAGATTTATGATCTGCCACTATTCTTAAACAATCTTCCATATATATACTGGTGGAACATTTTTAATGATAATTCTATAGTCAATGCCTCTTTGTCAATTTGACTATAGTTTATTTCAATGCACCCCATTATTAGTCATATATGATAAAACAGTACCCACACCCCAATCTGACATGTTGTAATTTGAATTAGTTGATTATTGTTAAAATGCACTAACAACTTATCAGATACCAACAGCTTCTTAGTCTTTTTAAAAGCTACATCTTGTTTATCACTTAACTCCCATCTTTGGTTCTTTTTTTAATAACCTGTATAACAGCTACGCCAACCATTGATTTATTTTTTAAAAATAGCTAAAAAAAAATTTAATTAAGCCAAGAAAATCTTGTAATTGCTTTACATTTTTTGGCTTATCAGCATTTTTAGCAGCCCTCACTTTTCAGAAAATGGCCATTTGCAATTTCTAAAATAATATATCTGAGAAAACTAATTCATCCATTTGCCACACTGATTTTTCAGCATTTAATCTAACTCCCACTCCACTTAACCATCAACACACCTTTCTTACTCTTTTGTACAATACTTCCTGTGACCTTGCAGAAATCAGTATGTCATCATAATATGGTATCACAGCCTCCAAATCTTCTTAAATATTATTTATTTTTGCTTGGAAAATATTAGAGGTTGAAATTACATTGAATGGTAATCTGTTACATTTAAACAGCCACAAGATATTGCTAGTGTTAGCATTTGTGCCATTTCTTTCTGTCACTGCTCTTTGGTGGTATGCTGAATTTAAATTCAGCTTTGAAAAACCTTTGCATTTGCTAATACTGCCAATAATTCTCTCATGGTTGGTACCAGGTAGGCCCTCTTATTAAAAACCAATTTATGGTAACTCTGTAATCACCACAAAGTCTGATCTATTTGCTTTTGTTATAACTACAATTGGCATGGTCCAGTCTGAAACTTCATCAAAGGTTAATACTTTGTTTGCAAGTAAACCCTAAAGTTTTTTCCCACTTTGGCATGTTGCATGAATGGTATCTTTCTTGTTTTATATATTATTGGGATTGAATTCTCCACTAGTTCCATGTCCACTAGATTTATACTTATCAAGCCTAAATTATTTTCAATTAATTTGTGTCATTTCTCATTCAATCAAAAATTTTTTTAATTTTACTAATATTAATTCTGATTGCATCAAACCATTCATGCACTATAATGGAACTAATATTCCATTTCACTATGTATGAAGAAGTTTTACCTCTCTATTTCTGTATTAAATTGGTATTTCCACTATTTTTTTAATATCTATCTCATTTCCACTTACATTTTGTGCCTTTATAAGCATGTTCTTTATTTTCACATTATTTTTTCCTGTGCTTATTTTTTCCACAGTGAGTCTGATATTAATGTGATTCTCAATCCACTATCTATCTCCATTTCTACTTCTGTACCCCATATTTCTAATTTTGTCACATAGTTTTCCACTTTTGCTTTCATATTTTTTATTATATGAATGATACACAATTTCCCTCTCCTCAGTTTTTTATTTTCAGATCCATCATACTCTGTAAAATTTCAGCCTTTTTACATACTTTTTTGCTAGACCCCCTCTAACTTTACACTTGTAACATACCTCATTTTTCCATTTGTAAAACCATTTGAAGTGCTCTTTGCTCCACAGCAAAAACAAATAACTTTCTTATTTTTACATTGTCAATACCCCATGCTTTGTTCTCATATGTTCTCTCTGTTTTACACATTAATATTTTCAAATCTTTCCCATTTTTATTTCTGAATTCTAGAGTCTAATCACCTACTAGATTCTAAGCTATTCTCTTTTCAATAGTACTTTCATAAGGTAAATCTGCCTCCATAAAATAAATTTTGATAAAGTCTATCATCTGAGATCCCCCATAATAACTGATGCAAAAATATTTTGTCCACAAAATCACCAAAACTGCAATTTTTTTTATAAATTCCATAATGTTATATTATACTCTTTAATAGTCTCATCATTATATTGCTTTTTATTTCTTAGCATTAATCTGGTATCTGTCAAGATGGTTTTGGGCTAAAATGTTCATTCAATTTTTTTACTATGGCATCATACATGATTTACTCATCTATTGGTTTCTCAAAATATTTATTTATATTACCAAGAATCCCCATCCTGTCAGACACAGCAGAACTGCTATTTTTCCTTTATTATTTTGAATATTATTCAGCACAAAAATGTTCAATCATGTTATAATATACAATACCTTTTTCACTGCATTATTAATATCGAACTCCAATATATTTGATTATCCCAAGCACATTTTTTATTCTCACTAAAGGAATAACCCCACACAACCATTAAAATAAGAAAAATTCTTACTATCTATTTTATTTCATAACTTTAGGCTTATTTCCCTTCAGCTAGGATCAAGTTTCTTAATTGTGCTAACTTTTGCCATGTATTTGCATAACAAACTATTAAAATATCACAGCAAAATAGATTAGTACAGTATTCAATAAATTTACAAATCCAATATGCTAAAATTAAATCTTTATTGATATGACAAACAAACAATGTCCCCCAATGATACAAAACTCTAAAATGTACAAGTTAAAAATGTTATCTCTGATGCCTTTGTTATGAAATATAGTGATTCTTAACTAAAGAAAGCTATTATTTGCAATGTCCCATAAATTTATAACAATAAAACAATATAAGTTTTTACTTTACCATTTGGTAGTAAATTTTTGGAGAACCTTGTTAAACATATATAAAATAATAATATCAGGACAATCTGTATACAGTTCTAACCAGTTCATTAACATTTAGGTAACTGGTTCTTGGGACCAGTATCTCCATGACCTCTTGTGGTGCCAAATTCTCTGCTATATATCTTTTCTCTTGATTGCCCAATGATGAAGAAAACACAATTTGTCATGCACAATTGTAAAAATGGAGAAAATCTGCTGCATCTTTTTCTTTTCAACTCATTATATATATATATATCTGAATTTCTTCTCACCTTCTCACTAATTAAATTTTGTATTTACAGATTTAATTAGTGTATTTTATTTTATTCAGAAAGCCTAATCATTTCCAATCTTATTAATTCAAGTTATTTTTTCTCAACTTCTTATTTCATTAATTACAGATTTAATCAGCTCATTTTCTTTTTATTAGTTAAACTAACATATCTTATATTTTTTCTCTATCCTTTCAAAACAAAAAAAAAAAAGGTAATTAATTATTTCTATTTATACAAACACCACTGTATTCTCATTTCCTTAAGTCATTCTTTCCCTTCAAATTCTATTTCTTATCTTTTCTGCTGAAGTGTTTTTCTTTTAAAATTCAATGTGCCTTTTAAAATTCCAACTTTCTCATTTCCAGTATATTTTGACATTTCTTTTTTTACTCACTCTTTTATCTAAATATAACAAATACAAAATATTTTTAGAAATTAGAATGGTAAAAAGAATTGTGCAGTTCATAAATATTTAGCTTTTTTAATCATCCCAGTTCAAAGTAAAAGTTTTTTAATATGTTAATCAAATACAAATTTGAAACTGGTTAATTCACAAGCACTCTTAGAAATCCATAAAACTTTCAATATATGTATTTTTAAATGTTTTATTTAACTTATCTTCTGTTTATTTGAATTAAATCTTATAGATAATTTTTAACATACTTCTACTGAATGGATTTTCTTTGAATTTTGTACACTTGTTTGGTTTTGATAAAAATGCAATATTTCAGAATTATGCAGTGTTAGCAGAGCTAGTGATTATATTTTAAATTAATTTAAATTGGTTTAAAGTTTTAAGTCATACACAATAGCTGACAGAATATTTTTTTAAGCAAATTCTTTCATTTAATTTAAGTATGACATTTTAGGATCATTTACACTTTATTTGAAATCTTAATTTCACTTTTGATTTGTTAAACTGCTGCCATAATAAAAACAAAAATCTAACAATTGACTTTTAAATAGTTTCATTTACTCTGGAAGAGAAATTTTAGGGCTATTATATAATTAATTAAAAGAAAAAGAAAAAAAATAAAGAAAGGATATAATCTTAAATTTCCTTTGGATTGTTTATATAAAACTTGCTTTTTTACATCACTGTCTTAATAAAATCAAAAATCTTAAAACCAATTTATAATTACTTCTGTAGTAGCAACATTTTTAAATTTTGTGTATGTGTTTGGTGTAGATGTCAGTGCAAAGTTGTGAGGTTAGAATGAATGAGATTTTTCTTTAAATTTGGTATAGGGGTTTTGTTTCGATGACAATACAATATAGCAATGTGATATTTCAGATTTCTCCAATCTAATTGTATTGGCAAAATGAATTTCAAACCACATTCAAATGTATCTGGTAAGGTTTTAATTTCACACAATAGATGGTACTATGTTTGTTAAGAAAATGTTCCCATTTAATTGCAAGAAAAAAAATTAAGGGCATTTGCACTTAATTTAAAAAAGAAATGAAGGATAGAATCTCATTTTCCTTTTGGATACTTTGCATAAAATTTTCCTTTTTAAACTGCTGTCTTCATAAAAACAAAAATGTAATTAATTTTGAATGATTTTGTTATATTTATCCAAACACTAACTAAAAAGTAAAAAAATATTGTATATATAAAAAATATTTTTTATAAAATGATTTTATTTAATTTGAAGACTAATGCATTAAATAGCAAAAGAAATTTTTTAGGGGGTCATAATTTTGGTTGTTAAATGTAATTAAATAAAAAAGTTGAGTGTCAATAAATTAATTAGTTTACATAATTTGTGATCAAACTAAATACTCTGTTATTGCTTGCATTAATTAATTTATGAATGTCCAATGCTTTTATTTATAACAAACAAAATTATAGTCCAAGGGAAAAAACTTTTTTTTTGTTTTTTGGCATATTATTTTTCAAATAAAATAAAAACATTTAAAAAAAAATATTTATATATATATATTATTTATTAAACAACTAAATGACTATAATCATCATCATTATAAATAATGGATAATGTATGTCTAGATTTAGATATATAGATTATAAAATTATAGGAAAATAGAGTCATGTTTAAAATAATAAACTAAATAATACATTAATTGGAAGGCATTTTTATGATCTAGCATACTGTAATATAGACCAGGTCAGGTGCAATGTATGTTCAATTATATGAAGAAATAAATAAAAGAACATGGGGTTATATTTAAATGTGTCATGAATTTTATAAGTTTAACAATTAACATGTAATAAAAAGGCTCTCGTTAAATAACATAGTGGCCTGATGTTTTTATAAACTGAGGGAATTATTTTTCTGTTGAATGGGTTATAGTGGTAAATATAATCTTACTAATTAATTATCTTGTCTAGAAAGTAGGTAGCACCCAATATAAATATTTCTTTTCTTTGAGATTGTATACCTAATTAAAAATAATGATTTAGCCACTGATGACCTTATATAAATACATGTTCTTAAAGTGATATTGATTTTTCCATTATGTATTTATGTTATTAAAAGGGAGATAGATGATCATCATTATTATTTATAACCTATATTATTACTTTAAAACTTTGCACTGTCACAATATATTGTAACTGTATACATATGCCTTACATTATTTTAAAATTAAAATTAAAACAAAATCGTAAATAAAAATTGATTATCAAAAAACTTAAAAACTGAAAATTAAAAGAATTATATTTAACATATATATTATTACACAGATGGAAAACTTTTTTAAAAAAAGTAGTATTTAAAAGTAATAATTTTTTTAAAAAAGTAAAGATCTAAAGATTAGTACTTTTAATAAAAAATTATATAAAAGAAAATAAAAATAAATGTTAATTTCTATTTTAAGAATCATGTTTAATCTTCATAAATGGAAATGATTGTTTTATTAATTAAATGTAAAGCAAATTAGCCCTTGAGGCACTTGAATAATAAAGGTCAGATAAGAGAATGAAATTAAAGATTGACCAATGGAAGCACCAAGCCACAGCATGGACCAGAAAGAAAAAAAACATCTAAATTTTAAGAATAAGTGACATCATGTTAGATCGACCTGTTGGATTTTTTTGATAAGTGTCTATACAAAGTATAAAAGGCAAAAAAATAGCAGTTATAAAAAGAATAATCTGACTATTAATCTACATATGGAATGTAGATGTATTGCAGACTCCACAATGTAGGAGTTTGTAATAGATTTAATTTCCTGTGATATACCAGCTGAGGCAGCCTCCAATGGCAGCAAACAACGGACCGGTCTTTCCAGAAATATTAAATGGGCTTCGGTTGGATGAGGATGATACATCATGGACAAGACAGACTTTGGACTTCACATGGAAAGTATAAACTCTTTCATTTATTTAATATGAACTTTAACAAACTTTCAATTGGTAATATAAAATATGAACTCTTATCTAACTTAAAGATTTCTAAATCAATTAAGTTTGCTAATCATTTCCATTTTGCATTTTGTATGAACTCTTATCTGACTTAAAGATTTCTAAATCAATTAAGTTTGCTAATCATTTCCATTTTTCATTTTTATTTATTTTGTAGTTATTAAATCAATTTTTTAAAATGTATTAAATTTAAGTTGGGTGTAGATGGCTACATAGATTCATTAATGTTTATGTTAGTTATTTCTTGAGATTTTCATATGCATGAAATATTTATATATTGGTAAATATGACATCTCATGCTGAATGTCTAAACACATTTACCGATATATCTTTTAATTTGTTGTTGTTAATGTGGCACCTTATGATGAGCGACATTCGGTTTACTTTATTGTTAATTTCCCCTAGCAATTTGCAATTAATAACTTTATATTTAAATTGATTTATGTTTATTTTAAAAAGGTTTAATTTCAGGCTATTTTTTTATGGTTGGGTCGATGCTGGTGGAGGGATATATGGGTGTTTTTATCAACATAATAAGAAACATGTTTAGCATACAGGGTAAAGCCCATATGAATGTATGATCCAAAGGTGTAGTCAATGCATTAACAATGGATGTGGATGTATTTTCTCACACCATTGTTTTTTTTTACTCTGGGTGTTAATAATAAGATGGCTAAGACCACAATTCACCATTACAGAGAATTTTTAATATATATTTTCCAAATGATTTCCTTTGCCAGACAGATGCACATTCCTCTTCTGGGAAAGGATCATTTCTCTTTAAATAATACCACACTGCAGACACACATTCCTGTCAGTGTGGTTTTATGCTAGCATCTTCATATTGCATTGGTTACATCCTTCTATCAGGAAGCAAGCATTGGTTTGGCTATGAATTTTTAGTCTGAGGTTGAATGATTGTTTTTGAAAAGCTTTTAACTGAGTAATCTATACTCAACATTCTAAAACAAACTTCTATCAACTATCCATTTGTGCAGGCTTTTATCTAAAGCATAAAATAATAATTTAAATGTAAATGTAAACCAGAGCATCTTGTTACTCAATTTTAAATATACATATATTTGCATCAATAAATGTGTTTTTTGTGTTTATTACTGGTGGTGGCTTATTTTAAATTTTTATTTTTAATCTTAAAAATATATTCTTCTTTATGAAAAAGAAATTTTTTTTAAAAAATTTACTATAAATCTCAGCTACTCCTAGCACCATGGGTTAACAATCAATATATAATTATAATAAAATAAAGTTGGATTATACTAACATATGTATCTGCCTATTATATAAATATTCCAGGTTTAAATGGCCTGGTGGCACCCTTGTTAGGCGGATGTGGTATTACTCTATTTAATCCTCAACCATTATATATATATAAAAACAAAAAAAGACTTATAAATCCAATAAATAATATTATATTTCAACCAGAGGACTGGTTTTCATCAGAAAGAAAAAAAATACACAGTAAAATGGTGATAATCAAAAATTACAGATTTGGTAAAAGATTAAAATTTTTTAACAAAACCCCCCTGATTGGTCACAAAATCTAACACAGAATATCTACCCAATCAATAACAAAATTGAAAAAAAAAAAAAATTGAAAAAAAAAAAAAAAAAGAAAAAAACTACATTCCCTCCTAATCAAGCTTAAATTCTATTCAAATTAAAATAAATATAAAAATAAAAAAATCCAAAATTAAAAATTAAAATATACATATGTGCATACATACAAAAATTAGACTATACTCACATACAAAAAGAGAATCTTTTTAGATTTTTAGCCCGTGATGGCCGTCATTTGAACATGTATGGAGCTAGATGTTTAGCGGACGGTTTTAAATATATAATGTCATTGATGGGATGTAACAGAGTTTATAATGTAAATTCAATGTTGAGTGCGAGGGAATATAGTTTTGCTAATATTGGAACTCAAATGGAAGCTGTGTTGACATGTGAAATGGGGACGCAGACTGAGATATGTAATTGTCAGGAATCGCAAATTATTATACCGCGTGATACTAATGGGATCCTAGTAGATGTTGAACAATCTTGCTTGCCAGGGAATGTTTTGGAGGAATCATTACGGGATAGATCTCCAAAAGTTTTTAAAGAAGATCATACTCAACGTAAAGTTGATTCTTTAGACCTTTCATTGGATGATATAATTTGTAACATTTCCAAACAGGAGGACTTTTTAAGAATGACTATTTCTGATGTTCAACAGATTGATGGTTTTGCTGCTTCAGATCAACATATAGATGGTGGTAAAGGAGATCTGGGTAATTTAGAGGTGGGTGTAGTTAACCAAATAAATAATGGATTGATAATTGGCACTGATTTTAATACAATATCTAGCGTAGATACAGAGTTTGATATTAATAGGGATTATTCTAGTAAACAACATTTACAGGGTCTAACATTAATTAATACAGAGGCGATCCCTAAACGTTTTTCTAGACGTCTAAATAATAAGCAAGTTATAAGTAATTGACAAACATTACATAGTACATCATTTCTTAAACTTAGGAAATTATATGATAAATTAGTTAGATATAGACAACATATTAGTAATTTTGCATATTTTATTAACAATAACATAATTCCTAAAGGCCTTAGAATAAAAATTATTGCTAACATAGACCAATTTCCTAGGGAACTTGCAATTAAATGGGATAATACAATAAGAGAAGCATCTGTTGCATTGATACATATTTTGAAAGATGCATATTTGGTAAGACTTAAATTAATTGAAAAAGAAATTATACATTTTGGTAGTTGTAATTTAATGAATATAGATGAACAGAAGGAATTACAGGAATGGGTTTTTTGAGAGAGAAGTTATTGGTGAAAAAATTTCATAATAAAATGTATCATTGGTTCAAAGTTATGGGTAATGAGCCAAGATTTGAATTAGTTACTAATCAGTCACAAACACTAATTAATTGTATGACTTCTGATAATCATACTGTGTCAGATATTTCTACATCGGATATGATTCCAATTGATACTGATCAATCATTTATATCATCTTCACATTCATTAGATTGTGCTGAAATGTTACCATCTGTTCTTAATAGTGATGCTGGTTTAGCATTGGTTCATAGAGTTACAGATTCTTCTGAATGCACTAACAATATTTTAGTTTCTGGAAATACAAATACTAATAAATTTAACTCAAATATTTATAGCAATGACTTTTTATGTTTAGCTAATAAGGAAAACAATGTGATTAATCTAACTAACATTAATCTTAGTGAGGTAGAATGTTCACTGTTAAATAAAGGTTTATCTTTTTGCCCTACAGTTCAGTCATTTTATCAAAAAAATGAATTTAAAATTCATCAAGATTTAGATAATTTTTCAAGAAGACTTAGATTAAGAGAATTTTTTGGAAACCAAGAATGTGATACTATTGGAAAATTACGATCTGATTCGACACCACCACATCAAAGGAATGTGTTATTAGATACGTACATTGATAATGTATATCAGGATATTATTAATGAAATTAGACTTAAACATTATAGTAAGTATAAGAGTAATTTAACATTGAGAGAGATGAATGCATTACGCAGTTTAGTGAAAAGACAAAATATTATTATAAAACCAGCTGACAAAGGTGGATCAGTAGTAATTATGAATAAAGATGATTATGTTAAAAAAGCTCTGGAGCTTTTAGATGATAAAATTTTTTATGAGCCTATTTCACTAACCACTATTAATTCATTATTCAAGGGTATACTTTTTAGTTTAAAAGATATGAGAGCTAGGGGTCTTATAAATAATAATGTATATAACTTTTTAGTACCAACCAAAATTCATCCTGGTAGTTTTTATATTTTGCCAAAGATTCGTAAACCTGGTTGTCCAGGCAGACCTATTCTAGCTAGTATTGGTAGTCCTACAGAAAATATTTCAGCATATGTTGATAATATTATTAAATTTATTCCACCATCATTTAATTCTTATGTTAAAGATACTACTCATTTTCTTTGTGTGTTAGAAAATATTAAATCTGAATTACCAGTTGATTGTTTTTTGGTTACTTTGGATATTGTATCATTATACACAAATATACCTCATGATGATGGAGTTGAGGCTATTAAATGTTATTTACAAGATAGAGAGTATGATCATGGTCTTATTACTACTATGGTTGAATTAATATATTTGGTTTTAAGAAATAATTTTTTTATTTTTGATTCTAGGTACTATTTACAGAAACAAGGTACTGCTATGGGTACAAAGATGGCACCAAGTTATGCGAATATTTTTATGTCAAAACTAGAATCTTCTATACTTGATAATGCTAAGCTGAAACCTCACACTTGGTTTAGATATATAGATG
Organism: Epiperipatus broadwayi; assembly: GCA_028023455.1. Taxonomy (NCBI): domain Eukaryota; kingdom Metazoa; phylum Onychophora; class Udeonychophora; order Euonychophora; family Peripatidae; genus Epiperipatus; species Epiperipatus broadwayi. Next base: position 4,454,646 of record JAQFVV010012411.1, read on the forward strand.
ACATTTTTATGATATGGCCACATAGTGAAGTTGAACTTCATAATTTTTTAATTTTATTTAAATAATTTTAATAAAAATATTAATTTCACAATGAATTTTTCAAAATCAATTGCTCATTTTCTTGATGTTGAAGTTATTTACACTAATAGAGTTCTTACTACTACTGTATATAGGAAACCAACTGATAATAACCACTATCTACATTTTTATAGTAACCATCCTAAGCATTTAAAGGCTAATATTCCTTATAGTCAATTTTTAAGGATGAAGAGGATTTGAAATGATGAGAAATTTCTTCAACAAAATAATAGTATTTTATATAATAGATTGCTCAATATGAGGTATCCTAAGACATTGTTGGATAATGCAGTAAGGAGATCTTCTTTAATTGATAGAAAGAAACTTCTTTTATCTGAAAAGAGTAAAAAACAATTAGATGTTCCACCATTGGTTCTTACTTTTAATAGAGATTTACCTAATATTAACCGGATATTGGTGAAACATTTTAACATATTACAGTCCACAGATTATTTAAAATCTATTTTTTCTGATCCACCTAAGGTTGTATATCAAAAACATAGATACTTGTCAAAACAAATTTTATTAGTAGTTCTGTGCAGGTAAAAGGGTGTTCTCCATGTGAGGATAAAAGATGTTTTACATGTAAACATATTGTTGTGACAAAAGTGGTCTTTAGTACTAAGAATCGTAATTTTAAATGGTATATTCCTAATTACGTTACATGTAAAAGTGTTAATTTGATATATTTGATAGAGTGTAGTAGATGTTTAAACCAATATATAGGTGAGTCAGCAAATAGTTTACATGTCAGAATGACTAATCATAGATTTGACATTTTGCATAAGAATAAAGATAGACCGGTTTCAAAACATTTTAACTTACCGAATCATTCAATTGATGAATTAAAAGTAGTGATTCTTAGGAAGGTTTTTCTTCTACAAGGGAGAGGAAACAAAAGGAGAGTTTTTTTATTTTTAAATTCAAGACCTTAGAACCACATGGATTGAATTTAAACACTGGAACTATTACATCTCTGGGTTACCTGGTCTCCTAAATGATTTCTATATGTGAGTTTTTTATGTGAAAATTTTCTTATGAGGTTTTTTATGTAAAGATTGGTTATATGGATGTTTAATATCTGTGTTTAATTAATATATAGATAAATAATTAGTTATTATAAATTATTGTACTTTGCACTATAATTTTTGATTAAAATGTATAAGTATTTTAGTTTTTAATGAATATTAATGTGAGCACAGCTATTTTTTGTATGTGAGCATAGTCTAATTTTTGTATGTATGCACATATGTATATTTTAATTTTTAATTTTGGATTTTTTTATTTTTATATTTATTTTAATTTGAATAGAATTTAAGCTTGATTAGGAGGGAATGTAGTTTTTTTTTTTTTTTTGTTTCAATTTTTTTTTTTTTTTTGTTTCAATTTTGTCATTGATTGGGTAGATATTCTGTGTTAGATTTTGTGACCAATCAGGGGGGGTTTGTTAAAAAATTTTAATCTTTTACCAAATCTGTAATTTTTGATTATCGCCATTTTACTGTGTATTTTTTTTCTTTCTGATGAAAACCAGTCCTCTGGTTGAAATATAATATTATTTATTGGATTTATAAGTCTTTTTTTGTTTTTATATGTATTTCCTTTGGTTAGTTTGTTATATATTAATATTTTGATATATATATATGATGAATATAATTTCAGATTGTAATATTTTTTATAATATACTATCCCCATTATATTCATTATTATTTTTATTATTATATTTATTATATACCAAACATTCTATTTCATTTATATGTATGGGTTGTACTTTTCATCTGATGTTGAAACTTTAACAATTAATCAAAGCAAATTAAAAATGACTATTTTTTCTTATGTTTTTGTAATTACATTTATAATCATTTTAGCACACATGGATAAGTATGGTCTATTCCCCATTTTTGAGTTTAACTTCTTAGTTTGGTAAAAGCTATAATAAAAGTTGTAAAATGTAAAGCATATATTTTGATAATGGGAAGAAAATATGTCATGATTACTAAAAATACATTATGAAATTTACAAAAAAAAAATTTTTTTTGACAATAAATATAGCAATAAAATATGCACACAAAAAAAAAGCTTGCACAGTATTATATACAGTGGAATGCTGTATATTCTAAATTATAAAGTGGGATGTATATTTAACCTATGAAGAACAAAAATGATTTAGAAAGTGATAAACTTGTGTAGATATTTTAATCAGTGAAAAATAGAAAAAATTATTATACACATATTGTTTAAGTGATAATGATATACTATATCAGGTAAATGCAAAATGACAATAATTATTTTTATATTTAAAAAAATTCAAAAAAGTTATTAGGAATTGTAGATCAGTTTTTTATTAACATATTTGCAAAAATCATTAGAAATTGTCTGTATATAATTTTGGACTCAAACAAACTAAGGGATATGCTAAATTTACTATTACAACAAGCTGAAAAATGACAGGTATTGTTATTTACCATTTTACATTAGATGTGTATATTATAAAGTCATTTGACTTTATAAGCCCATTGGAAGATAGTGTTAAATTCTGAAAAATATTAATCAAAATGGAATTGAAATAATGAGGTCATGTGGATTCATTATGAAATAGTAATAGTGCTAAGTGAGTATGGTAGGTAATTCAGTTTACTAAATTTTTTAAGAAGTTTTAATAATATTTTGTGAATTAAAATAAAACGCAAATGAAATAAAAATAAATGTTTTTTTTATTCAGCTAAACTTTGAAAATGGTATTTTTGCAAACAATATTTTAGAGTTGTAAGGAAATATTGTAACAGTTGTTTTGCTATAAAATAAAATAGAATTAAAGCTAAATTCTAAAAAAATTAATAAATTGATGTTCATCAGATTTTAATCACGAATTAAAAAATGTAAAACACAAATATCTTGGTATAATTATTAATATAGAAAGATACATAATGAGTGAAATTAATCACACTATTAATTTTGAATGGACAGCTTTTAAAAAAAAGATACAAAAAATGTAAAGCACATGATAAAATTGGAAAGATATATATATTACGATTTTTCTCTCAGCTAACATATTGTTCAATAATCAGTAAACCTAGAAAATATTGTCTCCTCTTTCACTGTTTCCATATGAGGAGCTGTTGAAGAAGTCTCTGTCCTGCAGTGGGCTATTTTTTAAAAAGGCAATTTTTTTTGTATGTTAGGAGTAATAAAGAGAGATTAAAAATAAACTAGAAATAGATCAGAAAGCAAACAGATATCAATGATCTGGTTGAAAGAAATAAGAGGATGAAATAGAATTGGAATAGACTTATTGCTAAAAGGCATGACAATAGAGAAACAAATAAATTTTTAAATGATATTCAAGGATGCTTTAAAAGACATTTAAAAAAATCATATGTTGGATAAATGAAATAAAATATTTTTTTAGAACTATGTAAAGGGGGAAAAAACTATAGATTTGAAAAATTATATATAATTAAACAAGGAGAGGTTTTTATAGTGGATTGATAATGAGTGAAATGCAAAAAAAAAAAAAAGACTTAAGTGAGAGATAAGTTAAAAACATAAGAAATGACTGCAAAAAGAATAGACTAATAATAAAGATAAAAAGTTATTTATATGTTTTAAGTTTTTGCTATTATTATTAATTGCATTTACTAATTTTGGCATTGTTTTATTAAAACGTAATTTAGTTGAAAATTTTACACACTTTTTCTAAATTAAAAAGTTCTATTTGTGTTATATCGCAAATACTTTTTAATAAAAATAAATTGCTTATTATAATTAATTAAAGATTGTTTTTTTAATTATTGAATTATTCTAACGAAGTTTAATTAATTTTATTGTTCTATAAATATTTAAATTATTATAGAAAGTAAAAATTGTCAATAAAAAGATAAAAATTATATCACTTTTCATGAAACAAAGCTCACATTAATTTTTTTTCTATAATTAATTTTTATTTTTGTATTTAATTGTATATTTAATTAAATATGATTGTTCCACGTTCCCAAAACAGTTTTTGTATTTACCAAACAAAGAAAAGACCATTTCGATATTAAATGTAATTAACTTAAAGCAATAATTTTAATTAACTTTAATATAAGCTTAAGTTCTGAAACCATTACTTTAATTAGTGACATTTTTCATAAAAATTAAAAATGTAGTTTACAAATACCAGTGCAATTAATAACTGAGACTTTTTTTTTAAAAAAAAAAGATGTTTTTAATCATATTTTAATACAAGATTTATTAATGTATAATTGTGTTAATTATAAAGAATTTAATTTGAAAATAATAAAATCGATATTTGAATAATGATAAATATAACTAACAATAGGCAAGTGTTATCTGTCTGACTAAATGCAAAAGTTTCTCACCAAAGAAAAGTAACTGAATTTATAATTATTTGTTGGGGTATTTCACATCAAGTAAAATGTCATCATCACAAAACTTCAGATAATCCCTAGCTGAAGTTATATATATTTTAAAAAGTTCATTGTAAAACAGTGAAAACAATTAATTTGAAAATGAAGCATAATAAAAATGTGCAATAAATATGCAACTTGTTTTTAATCAGAATATACATATAATATTAAGTAATATTAACTTGAAACAGAACTTCTCAAACTGAAATCTTTGATGAAAGATTCAACCACTCTCTGCTAGAGATAATTTGCAACTGTTATCAACTCTGATATAGGGTAATTTATTATAATGTTTACAAAGATCATTTCATGATCATTCATGCATAATCAGCTTTGAGTTTGATAGTCATTTGGAAAGAGATTTGTTAACTTATGGTAATAAAATACTGGAAGTGGATTTATTGCCAGATAAAAAGTAATGTGAATAACATAAAACAATTATCCTGGAAGCACTGATTGGTTGGGGATTTTAGGACTGATGTCAAAACTGGTAAGAAAATACTACTGGATTTTTTAAAACTTTGTTAAATAGTATTTAACTTAGTTTTGTATTATGCATGTTATATATATATATATATAAGTGTATGTGTGTATGTATATCAAATAGTCATTGAGATTTCTTTTATATTTATATGACTCTTTTAAATCATCACAAACTTACCTCAAATAATGGACTAGTACAGACTACAATATTATCAAGATCAGATTGAATGAATAATAGCGCTGACTAATGAAATAATAATAAGAGTAAATAAATAATCAATAACATAAACAGACTCTTTGGAAAACTATGTCAGTGAATCTGATTGTTTTCAGTAAGGTTAGGATTCTTACTATATATTGAGGTCAATTTTATTAGACATTAGATGGCATTAATCATATTGTCCACAATATGAAATACCATAGTGAAGTATGCTCAAGATTAGAACAGGAAGCTATTAGCTATGACATCATTATAACTGTACAAGAGACAAACCATCTGGAGGTTGGAAGTGTCAACATTCAAAGAAGAAGTCTCAGCATTCCTTTGCAAATGCTAACTGCACTGTTAGTAACTATGCATTTGCAATTCACTATCTGTATTATAAAAATTGTATAAGTAATTTTAATAAAGATTTTAACATTTAGTTAATGAGTTGTGTGTAATTATTGAATAGCCAAACATTATTTCAGTTATACTAGATATAAATACAATAATTTTATTCTACTTGGTTTTTAATTAAGGTATTTTTTACACATAGGGAAAACTCTAAAGAATGTAGAAAATTCTTTAGGTATATAAATATAGTAAGTGTAATAATTCTTAAGGCTAAATGAGTTTGTAAGTAAACATTAAAAACCAGTCAACACTTAAACAATTCCAATATCAATAATAATCAACAAATTCAAACTTTTGTCAAGGCAATACCTTTATTGTTAAAAGGAGATTGTTTTGTCAACAGTTAGAATTTATTGATTATTATTAATATTGGGATTCTCTAAGTGTTGACTGGTTTTTAATGGTAGCAAAAACAATATTTAGATTAAAATTGGTTAATATACTTTGAATAAAAATGATTAAATTTATATATATATTAACCAAACCTCAACTCCTTCCAAAAGTAGTTTTAATTTGTTTTTCGGTTTCAACAAAATAAAAAATGGAACTTTAAGGTAATAAACTTTTAAATAGAAAGTTTATGATCGAAAAACTTATTAATATCTAATTACCATTATTAATAAATTATTAACACCATCTCTGCATGTTCCCCAGTGAATTGCTTGAATTCTCAGAGTTGTGTATATTAACAGCATAATAGATGTTAATAGCATATAATTTGGAATGAGTTTGAGAAGCAAACATAAAGTAAATGGATTAATACAAAAATTATTTTACAATTTATTAACAATAAATATATGAAATTGTTGCTTATATATTTGCAACTATTACTAGGTATACAAAATATTAAAGATAATAAAAATAAAAGATATATTACACAGATAAGATCTTATCAGGTAAAAAGTTGAAAAAAATTAAAACCATGGTTTTTTGCAGATATCATTCTTTTCCTATATTTATGAGTCCTCATTAGTTCCTCCAAAGGTGATAGTTATTCCCCTCATGTACTGGGGATATTGGTAATGTTAGTCAGTAGTTCTGGTAAGTTTTATGGTACAGTCCACTTCTTTTATCATGGCATAATTTATTAGAGCAGGCAATGCCTGGTTTTAGCAAACTTCAGCATTAATATCTGGATCTAATAGCATTTCTGGGTGTTTTGACTGGTATGGTTGTTGGTTTCTATCCATATGAAATAGCTTTCTGCTGTCATTGAAAAATACTTTTAACATCATCAAGCAATGGCAATCCAAACTATGGTGAAAAACTGTTTTAACCAGTGATTTCTTTTTTCTGCATGAGATCACTGCAACACTAATTCTTGACTTAAGGCTTAAAATAAACTAGAGTAGACTGCCCTAGTTGTTTGTTTTATCTATTTATACCCAACATGTAGTTGTTTACACTTATTGCTGGACTCAGGATGTTTTCCAAACAACAAGTTTATCAAAAGTTCGTTACAAGATTAGACATGTTTCTTTACAACAATATGTTTTTGACAAAACATTTTCTTCATTTTATTCACAACATGTTGTGGAAACAAACAATGTTACAGACGTTTTTTTAAAATTAAATCATTATTTTATAACTAAGTGAACAAAACAATAGAAAAAAATCATTATTCAGTTTTAAAAATTGTTTGATAACTTACTTATTTTTATTAACCTGTAATTTTAAATATGATTTGCCATTAATCTTGCTTTAAGAATTGGAGAATTTTTGATTTAAAATCTTATTTAAAATGCAAATCAGAAAGTGCACTAGAAAAAGCACTAAATACTTAAATTTTTATAAGCTATGCAATCCAAATCCTTGCATGCATCAAAACTAATTTTTTTTTCTTCATTTACATAGTACAACTTATCATTTTATTGTTTTTCAAAATATCTTTTCATTATAAAATAGTTAATAACATGAATAAATGTGTAACTAATTTCTCTATTAATTTTTTAAACCAATGTATTAAAGTGCCACATTTGTTATATCTAGTTTACGCACACATACATAACTTATAAGAATTTTCTTATGAAACAATTATTTGATGACAATAATATAATAAAAAAATGAATCACTTTATCATTGGCTCTCTATGAATATAGAGAAGATTGTTTTCAATACTTACAAAAGAGAGTGTGAAATATTAATTAGTCCAATTATTTTAAAGTGTTTGTATTGATTAAACAGATTGATTTTTATTAACAAAGTAAATTTCTTTTTTTTAAATTTTAATCTTGCAATAAATATTAAACAATCTATATGTAATAAAGTAATCCACAATGTGAATACAGAAAAGTAATGTCATTTATCAAATTTTTTGTGATTATATGCTATCATATATAGGTGAATCTTTGTGCACTATTGAGAAGAGATTGAGGGAGCATGAATTGTTATATAAACATGCAACAAGTAAAAATAATAATGATTTAATTTCTCCTTCAGTGTTCTTTGATCGTGCAAAAACATATAAATATAAATTTAATTTGATTTTGAAAATGTAAAAATTCTTCATGAGGAGAGAAACCATAATAAAAGAAAAATTAAAGAGGCAATTTTTATAAACAAGAATAAAATGCATTTAATAAATAGGCAATCTGCTAACATTAAAATACGAGATTTGTGAAATTTGAATTGATAACGTTTGCTTTCGCTTTGTTTTCTTTTTTGAATTTTAATGGCAGTTGAGGCAGGTTCAAGAAATAAACCGAAAGTACTTCTGGGAATTTATGAATTGTTTATAATAGTTCTTTTTTTTACCGTTATTATTATTATTTTTATTGTAATTACAATTTTGTTTTAATTAACGGACATTTTATTTATATATATAGTGCTGGCAACCTTCAGAGACCATCTTTAAATGCAAATAAACAAATGCAAATTTCATAGTCACATCTAAAGTAGATAATAATGGAAATGATTAAACCTAAAACAGGTTATATTCTCCAATCAATTCCTAAAAATCAGCACTAATGTTTTGAAATAGTTTTTTTGTTCACTCAGCAATAATTTAATTTAAATAAAAAATAATACACTTTATTCTTTTATTAGGGCACCATGGTTAATGAATCAATTTCAAAAACCAGGTTCCCTCAACTTACAAAACATTCCGGCATTTTTGCCCAGTGGTTATGTAGTCTCTCTTTACTTCTATAATTAAAAAATATTTTTCTCTTAATTAATGTGCTAAAATGACCATTTGGAAATGAAAGTTGATAAACAAAAAAAGCATTGACAACTTGAATCAAAACTAACAACAATTTATTTCACAATTAAAATTAATTCACATATATTCATGCCCATTCATACAAAATTAAATCTAATTATTTTAAAATGCATTCATACAGCATTGCATATAAAAAATAAATGAATAACAGTGACTAATCAGCTGTTACATATAAAATGAATGATAACAAAGAAATCAGATTGTACTGCTTAAGACCTTTTCAATATAGTTTTTTTTTAAGTTTTTTTTAAAAAAATCTTATCATGGTATTTTATTTTATGAATACTTCCATTACTAATTAGAATGGCATAAAAATTATAATGTTCTCTCTGTCAAATGCCTTCTTTTTAAATGTTCTGCTTTTCAAGATAAAATAAAGCCAATGGAGGCACATATTTTCCATAAGGATTTAAAATTAATCCTAGGTTAGGCATTGAAATTTCAGTTCAGGATACTCCAAAAGAAATCTGCATAGTTTATGGTGAGTTAGTACACTTTAGTGCCTAGCAATGTATATTCTCTGGTCGTATCAACAAATAATCCTTGGATTGCATATTTCTGGCAAAGACGATTATTATATTTTTTTAACTACTTTAAAAGTTCACAAAAGCTAAAAAGTTTATACTCCTAAATTCTCCAGCCCAGATCAAATTAAAACCATGAATGAATGAATAATCTTTCAAAAAATGTCGCCCCTTTATATTTTCTCTCTTATCAAATCTTTTAATTTTTTTTAAATACAAGTATATAATCGATCTCCTAATTATAGTTTTTAGATTTTAATTTTTTTTATCAAACAAATTAAATTTTCTTCAAACCATACAAAAAATATATCTATTTCAATTTTTTTCTTAATTTAGGCCATCTTACAGAGATTTAAGTTTTTTTTATTAAAATTCATTATATGTTTATTTATCCTAGTAAAATGCTTTCATATATTTTACCTCAGCACACATATACATGCCTAAAGTTCTTAGTAACAATTATATTTTAAATCTAAAAGAACTTTAAATAATCTTTAACAATGAGTACGTTTGCTGTCCTGGGTAATTACTATACACCCCCCCCCCATTTAAAAAAACGAGACAATAAAAATGTATTTTATTTCTCATTTCATCCTTTTTACATTTTATTCTAGGGGTACTTTTTTAAAAATTACATTCACAATTTTTTTCTAGATTTAGCAAGTAAACTAATCGTGAACATTTTTATCACAAATGCTATATTATTGAATTTCCACTGTTGCCTGACTTTGTCCACATAGATTAACCACATGCAGTCACAAAACAATAAGTCCATTTGAGCCATCTGCCAAATAACAAAGTCGAGATATAACAAAGTAATATCTGAACATGAATACACTATAAGTTAAAGAAAATCTTCAGCCTTCATATTTATCTTGGGCTTATACCACAAGTGTAGCCTTATAACTTCCACATACTTACTAATAATAATACAAAAGCATATACCAATACACTAGAAACTAGGGGATATATTCAATCCTCATACTATACTGGGACCATGTCATAAGTATAGCCTTATAACTTCCCTATGATAATTAATAATAAAAAATATAACCCAAATCACTGACTAGAATATACAGATAGAATTATAATACCTTAATTGGACAACCATCTGTTCTAAATGAAGGCATCATTTCCCTTAAAAACAGAAGGTGTGGCTTCATTAAGAATTATCACCATTTATATCAAGTAACTACACTTGTCAATCCTAGCATAAACATCCACTCACAAGATAAATTACTTGTGACTTACATGAATCTTACAAAGTCTACCAAGCCTAGCATAGCATTCATTTTCTAGTTTTATATTTGTTTTGCTTCAATAATTGAGCATTATATTTCCATTTCAGCCAGTATAAGTTATACTTCACAGAAAAAAAAAACTTGGCACTTTTTATCTGAGATATTCTAATAATCATTATATAAACTTTAGAAAAAATTTATTACATGTAATATGATGAAAATCATTATTATCATCCTATAACTATTTCAAAACAATTTCTTTTCCTTTTTATTAGGTCTGGGATCATCAACATTTTAGACTTTATTTATTTTATTAAGATTTAGTCTTTAGCTCTTTCTCAGTATTTCCTGAGTGATGCTGGTGATCTTATTTGAGATGACCTCAAAAATTTATCACCATCCTGTTTCATCTTAAAGGCAGGATCATAGTTGCATTCATCTATAGGTGGTACACATTTGGTTGAAGCTTCGTACTATTCTTCAGGAGCTTCACCTGTTTGACTTTAAATACCCCCGTTTTTAAAAACTGGTTTATAATGATGTGGATTTTTTCAAAACTATAATGTTTAACCTCTTTTATTTCAGGTTCTATTTTATTTTCCTCATAATCAATCTTAGGATTGTTGAATTCTAGATCTTCCAAATTCATATTCTGCATTTTCTCTTTCTCACTTTCTATTTTGCCAAGCCAATGTACCATATCTGCTTTTATATTTTTCATCTGTTCTCTAACTCCAAACAATTTATATAATATTAGTCAGGAGTTTTTTGGACTGCTCACTTGATTGTCTATGTGTATTTGCATCCAGTATATTTAGCAGTTCAACTATTTGCTGATTCTCATCTATTATTTTTTTATCATCAATTTCTACATCATTTAATTTTGCAGTACCTCTATTAAATTTTGTATCTCATCTTTTTTTGCATTTTCACAATTCTTTTCTTGCTTCTTTTGCAATTGAATAAATTTTTCTTCACATTTTTAAGAGAATCTTTATATCATATGGTCACACTCTTCCCTTATTTCTTTACAAAATCCCCTAATTATTTGTTGGATTTTCTCAAACATTTTTTATTGCTAATCATTGATGTTTTTATTCATTTCATTTATTTGCTGTTGGTATTCTTTGATTAAATCATAAAACATTTTCATGTCAAGAGTAGTGTCGCTCCAACAGATTTAAGTTTTGCTTGTTCTAGCTCCAACATTGTTGGATGTTTTGCCCCTTGCACTATTGGCTTGTCTATGTCTGACTCTTTCTCTATCTTTTTTAACTGATCCAGTGATTATCTACATTATATGTCTATTAATACTTATTTATTTGACTATTACAGAGAATAAAAAAAAACAATAACTATTATTATTAAAAAAATTCTGATGCGTAATTTAGTGCACCAATGCTAACCATATAATGCAAACCTCTTCATAAATATTTGAACTTGCCTAAATCTAAACCTTTGCCAATTTTAAGCCTTTTACCTATTTAACCCTCTCACTCATGTATGCCCTTAACATTACTAATAACTAACTATTTCTTATAATAAACTCAAGTGTCATTTTCAACTTCCATTTTAAATGATACTATTTTCATATGTCAAAGCACTTATTTTAATAAATTATATATATATTATTCATGCACAAACTTATTGCAGCACTATTAAATATCAAGATCCAGTTTATAATTAATTATTTATGAAGATTGTTTTGGTGAGAAGAAGGAAGGACATAAAAAGCACCCTTGTCTTTTTCCCATCTCGAGTGATATCCTGGGTAAAAGGCTATAGTTAGTCTAAATTATAGATATTTTAATTTTGCAATTAAATATTTAAATAATTTTTTTCTTTTATTGTGATAAATATTTTTATTTTGCAATACAATGCAGTCACTTCAAGTTAAGTGTTTGCCTCCTATAGTCAGCCAGGATATCTTTCACTTATTCATTTATCTATTTAACTGCTTAGAAAACAAAATCATATGTTAGTACATGTCACAAGAGTTGCAGTAGGATCCCTGAGAACATTTACTCTTGTTGATCTTTCAGTGATTTACACAATTTTACACATTATGCTATTAATTATAACTAGTATGAGAAGTAGCTCTTATCTGTACCCTGTGCTAGAAGAAAAGCACATCTGATGGTATTTAGTTTCATGGAATTTCTGATAAATTATTTTATTAGAAGTTATGATTGGAGTATCAATTATTTTTAAAGCCTTGGATTAAAAATTTTATTTAGAAAGATTTTTATTTTTGTCATAAATTTGTTGTACTTGGGAATGTGGGTTGTCTTATAAATATTGGGTAAAGGTGGAAATTTTCCTCAATAATTTATTCAAAATTATTATGATGCCCTGATTCTTTGGCAATACTGTTGATTTTCCCTCCATCTTCTTGTAGATCTCTGTGTATTAGCATTTTTATAAATTTTATTGTAACCCCGCTGTGTTAGCTTTAAAGAGTCTCTGATTTTAGTCTATTCTTTCTTTCTTTTTTCTTTCTTTACTCTCTAATCTTCTCTTTTCTCTCTCTTTCTTCTTTCTCTCTCTTTTCTCCCTCTCTCTCCTATGTACTTTTTTTCTCTCTTCCATTTCTTTCTCTTCTCTTATTTATTTTGTCTCTGTCTTTCTTTCTCCTCTCTCTTGATCTCCCATTTCCCTCCCTTCTCTCACTCTTCTCTCTATCTCTCCTCTATTTTTCTCTTCTCTTTTTTATTTATTCTCCCTCTACTCTTTAGTCTTCTCTTTCCTCTCTCTTTTTTCTTCCTCTCTTCTCCTCTCCGCCTACTCTTTAGTCTTCTCTTTCCTCTCTTTTTTCCTTCCTCTTTTCCCCTCTCTTCCTCACACTCCTCTCTTCTTCCTCACTTTTTCTCACTTTCTTTCTCTTCTTTTTTCTCTCTTTTTCTTTTTTCCTTCTCTCTACTCTTTTGTCTTCTCTTTTCTCTCTCTTTCTTCCTTCCTCTTTTCCTCTTCCCTCTTCTCTCTCTCTTTCTCTCTTCCATTTCTCTCTCTCTTTTCTCTCTCTTCTCTTTCCTTCCTCCATCATTTCTTTCATTTTATTAGATTACAATATATAAGACAGATTTTTTTGTGTCCATATACATATATAAAGTAGTGCATGTATAATATAGAGATCTGGAGTCCTAAGATAGCTGTTTAAAAATCTGATTGGCTGTCTGAGAAACAACTGTAGCACATATGAAAGTCTAGCAAGCTTTCAATTATTACTAATTTAATAACAACATGCGATTTAGACAAATGTTATTTACATATGTTGCTGATAAATTATATTAACATCTAGAAAATTGTGGTGTAGTAAATCTAAGATTTTGCACTGTAATATTGTAAATTAAAAACTCAGTGAGTAATAAATGAATATGTTTATATTTCAAGCTTTAAGGCCAAGATGCTTAAGACTGGCTTATATATATATAAAAGTTAAGTTGAGAAAAGGTTGGTATCATCCTTTTCTTATCAAAATCTCTGTCATGTGTCAAAAGCTTGATCGTTCTTAAAAGACAGCTGTTTAAATATCTGATTGGCTGTCTGAGAAACAACTGTAGCGCATATGAAAGTTTAGCAAGCTTTCAATTATTCCTAAGATCAGTAAGCTGCAACCTTATATAGATTGTTATCATGACTTGTTTTGAATAGTGCATATGTTATAAAATAAATATTTGCTAAATTAATTTAAAGTAAAACATATTGGATCATCCATCAATCAAAGGTAACTTTGTTAACAGTTTTGCATATAAATATAATTTTTTTATCATCTTTATTCATTAATATTTTCTTTAGTGGTGTTTTATTCAATACACAGATCTGAAATAATTATAATCTGATTATGCTGGAAATAATTAAGTAATGTGATGTTTGTAGATATGGAGAAAAAGTGAGATGTTTTCAAAGCTGATAATATATTGGCTATAGTAACATTTACTATATTAAGAAAGGTGCAAGATAGAAGGATACATTTCCAAAAAGTTGGAGTTTGAAGTCTTCCAGGTTCTGGTAGAATTTGGTGTCATACAACTGAGTTATCCAGATGAATGACATTTAATACCATTAAGGCTTTTGATTAAAAATTATTCTCTATTACATTTTATGTCTGTATATCTTAACTTCTATGTATTTTTTTTAAGTTTTTGATATTAAGTTTCAAAGTATCTAAGATTTTTTTGAATCTGCAACAAAACATGTATTGCGTCAAAAATGATATTTAATGAACTTTTTGAATATATAGTGATATGTATGGCATAAAAATATAATTTCAATTACACAAGTTGAATGATGCAATTGCTAACTCATTTATTAGATATTTATATCTCCATGTATTATTAAATATCTTATATGATAAACTTTCTAGGCCCTGGTTATATCATACATTATCATTTATTGTCAAATATACTTTGCAAACAAAAAATGTATCCATTCCCACTTACTTTCTCTAGGTTATATAAAGACAATAGATTGAACAAGTGATATAAATTAGAATGAATATCCAGTCTTAATAAGATATATTAAAGCATTATTAAACATGAATAACAGTCCAATCCAACAAAGTAATATTAATTTCTATTTATTATAATAGATTTGTAAATATATAACTGAATATCAAATTTGTATATAACAATTAATGAACTTCTTATGCATTGTTTATATCATGCACTGCCTTCTATTATCAAATGTTTTGCAAAGGAAAAATGGGTCCATCTCTATGAGTGTGCAATGTAAATAGTTCTCATATAATTTTATTGTTTCAATGATTACATATTATTAGTATTATATTAATTAGTTTGTGTATATATATATATTGTAATGGAACGTATATATAAACATATTATGCTGACCACGTTGTGGCATTAAATGTAATGGAATCATATGAAAAGAAAATAATGCTCTAAATATTGGATGACAAATGTAATGGAATATATGTAATCTAAATGATCTCAAACAAAATACACATATGAAGAAAGAAGGCCTCAAATGTTGGTTCCACAATGTAATGGAATGCCTATCCACAATTGAAATGGCCCAATCATTGGGAAAAGAAATGTAGTGGAATCCCGATTGCTATATCCTCATAAACAAATCATAATGAATCAAATCTCACATTTTAGGCATCAAATATAATGAAACGACTAGCAACAGTCCTTAACTAATTGATGGTGCCAAATGTAGTAGAACGTATTTATCATCCAATTTAAATAATAGAAACATAGCACATCTTACACATGAAGAAAGATCTTAACAATCTAAATGAATCCAATTGTTGAGAAAACCAAATATAATAGATTGTACAATTTAAATGAAGAAAGATAAAATTATCCCAGTTATATTTAAATAAATTGTTTATATGCCCTTCCAACTAGCTATACATGAAATAAATCCAAAATCATACAGAGCAATAATGACACCTATTACTATAATTTATTCTTAGGGTTGATATGACTAACTAACAAAATATATATCAGAAACAAAGGGAATTCTATTGAATCTAATATACATATTACATAAGTAAACTTATGTATATTAATGAACATTGGCTTGATAAGTGACTCAAAAACTAAATAACAAATGAAATACAAAGTTATTCTCCATTAAGTTGTGAATTCAATTACTTTCATAATGACTTTAGCACTAAAAGAAAAATAAGAATAAAATACTAATACTCTTCCAAATAAATTACAAAGGCATTACTTATAAAACAAATAATACATCCTTTATTTCTATATTTTGATTTTATTTTAGGTAGTATCAGTGTTTTAAATAGTTTTCAAATACAAACCCAAATACAAAAAAAAAATATACATATATACTTGCAATAAGTATATATATATGAAATAGATAAAGACATATTTGTGCTCAACAAGTATGCATTAATATAAACACAAATCCATATTTATATTTTCCAAATATTTAAAATTAAAAAAAAAAAGTAAATAAAAGCATATTGCATACAGCAAATATATAAATTATTGTTTAGGTCTGCATAAGAATTATTATATGAAGTAAAAAAAAAATGAAAATAGATAAATAGATAAGTGAATAATTTTTATAATAAAATTTGCGAATATAAATTTCATTTATTAATATATATATAACAACTCATATGCAACCCAAACTTATATGCCATATTTTAAAATTTTAAATTACTTAAGTGTTAATTTTGACATTTGTTAAATGTTTTTTTTTTTTTTTTAGAAAACAAGACGCTTTCTAATTAAAAATAAAAGTAAAAAAAAAAAAGAATATCGATCTCAAAAATATATATATCATTTATATTAATAAAATTATTTACTACCTTTTTTTTTCAAATGTTTAACTTGTTCATTTTTCTTTTCAAAAGTCAACTTGTTCCATTGTTTTTTATTCCTTTATATTTCTTTAATATTAGAATGCATTCTAGCCAAAGTTAAATTGAAGAAATAGCACATTAGAGAAAATTATCGGTTTCCAAGCGCATATATATATATATATTTTAAAAATTTCTCTCCTTGAAAAACAAATAATAATTGACATGTTGAATCCAATATATTAACTAATTTTAGTTACTTCCAGATTGTTATTAAATTTACCATTATAAATTCCAGATAGCTATATCAAATTTGGCTTCAGACGTGGTGAAATTCATGTGTTGAAATTTGCTTAGTTTTTCTTTTTAAACTGTTTTGGAATAAACAAAAAGAAATGGTGCAGCGCCTGGCTGCGATATATATATATTAGCCAGTCATGGTTTATGTGTTTACTATAGAAATTTATCTTATTCAATTATTCTTAAGAATGGCAATTTCAAATAAACAAAGTACAACTAAATTTTATTCTTCAGTTTTTTTTTAAATAACTATATCAATAATGATGGCTTCCTTTGTTGCTGCTGTTGTTCTTCCACATGTCACAGAATGCACAGTTTTTGAAAACCATTGTTACATATGTTTTTTTTTAAACAATTAACATTCAAAAAAAAATAAAAATACCAATCATATAAAAAATAACAAATCGAAAATTTATTTGACAGCTTTAAAAAATATATATATACATAAATAATAACATTGCATTTTTTTAATAATCACTACAAATAAAATAATCTTTTTTATAATCAACAATTTATATGTCTCTATTTATTTATAATAATTAAAATATGTCACTATTACCATTAAAAATCTCACCATTAAGAATAATAACAATTAAATATTCACAGCAATGTACCTCAACAAATAAATAAAAGAATAAATCCAAACAACTATAGTAATAACCATAAACAATAATAATATTCTATATATAAACATCAAATCAAAGAGATTTTTTTTTAATAACAACAAATGATTTTTAAAATATAGATAGATTTACCAATATTTACAATATATATATATGAATGTGTGTGTTTAACAAATATCACAGGTTAACAAACTAAAATATGAGTTAATTTTTAAAATTAAAATTACTAAATTCAATTCCAGGGAATTACCAAAACATTGAAATAAAATATGCATAGAATTCCATTGTTTTAAAGATCTTACCTTTTTACCAAATATAGTAGGTTTTAAATGTCATCATCTAAATCAGCGTTCTTCAACCCTTGGACTGCGGCCTGGTGCTGGGCTGCAGAACTTTTCTGCAGGTGCGCATGCTAGATGGGCAGTAAAAAGTTTGTAATAATAAATAATAAGAATTTAAACTTTTAATTAATATAGCCAATTTTTATTTATTTTTTCATCTCATTTTTACCCAATTAAAAAAAAAAGAAAACAGAACGAAAACAAAATCTAATCAATCACTCATAAATTAATTTGTTTTTCTAGTTATCACAGATGTTTATGGGGGGGGGGGAATTACATTTTTTATTACTTTTTTAAAAAAAATTTAAAAAAAAGTTTTTTATTATATAAACTCCATATATATATATAACTTTCTTATATATTTAACATTGTTGTTTTGATCAGTTATAACAATTATGCTTATCTTTAAGAAAATTTATCTATAGACTTCTGCTGGTCTGCGAAATCTTATTTTTATTTTTTGCTGGTCTGTGGAAACTTATCCTTATTTTTATCGGTCCGCAGGTGTGAAAAGGTTGAAGACCACTGATCTAAATAACTATATTGACAATTATATATATATATATATTAAATATTTATTGACACACACACACACATATATATATATTGTACCAACATTGTGTTGGCACAATAATTTTGTTTAAAAAAAAATAATTAAAAAACACTTAGCGATGTCTATTAATTAAAAATATAAACAACAAGTTCAGCGATTGGCTATTAATCACAAATGTAAAAAACAACAGGATTAAAAAGCTTATCTCCAAAGGATTAGTTACTAATGAAAAGAACTTTGACAACAGATATTTCTGGAGGATATCAAAATGAAAACACGCCTCATGTATAAATAGACAATTTTTTTTATTGAACAGTTAGTTGCATGGGAGTTGAGATTAAGTTATGTTTGAGTCGAGTTAGTTGCATTAAAGTTGAGTTCAGTTGCATTTGAGATAACAGTTCAATACAATCTATCAGTGACTTATATCAGTCAGCTTATTGTATATTCAGAATCAATAATGCAGTGTTAAAACTTCAGAAAACATATGACTTTCTCCAGCCTGAAGTCCGATGAAAACAGCCAATCTACCTGATAAAAGTGATGCCTGTGTAACAACCTGAAGCCGCTCAATATCTAATTGTCTCAAAGAAAATTCCTCAGAATAATCAGCATCAAATCTCTACAAGAAAACTTCAAATCTAACCGGTTAGAAATACTTCATTAGAAGCAGCAAACAGCAAGAAGTATCCACATTCAAAATCCTAGGAATAACATTTTTCTTATTTCTAAAGTAGCCATCGCATTCATAAAACCTCAAGAGTCAAGTTTAAGAACTCTATAGCACCCATAGATGAACTATTAATATGTGCGTTTAAAATGTTATGTGTTCATGCAATAGTATATTGATGTCATTGTATTTTAACCCTTGTAGTGGCTAGTACTTTATTGGCCAAGTGAGGTAAAAGTGTAAACTTTTAATTGGTCAAGATACAAACTCAACTGTCAAAATATATTATTTTTTTAATATTATATTCACTTTAGGTTCATTTGTAAAAAGTATATTAATAATTTGTTAGGTTATGAAAATTAATAAAAGTTTTTTCAAAAATAAATTTCTATTTATTTATTTTAGAAATATTTGATAGTGGCAAATTTAAAAGCGAAAGTTAGTAACGAATTAAAAAGAGTTGCTGACATAAATTTCTTTCTCAGTTTTATGTTACAGAAAAATAAATATTTTTTTTGCTAAAATCTTAAATATTTTTACTAAAATCTTAAATATTTTTCTGAAATAATTTTATTTTTAGCATATTTTATCAAAATAATTTATAATTTGTCAAAAAATACTTCTAAAATGGTCTAAAACATTTGTTTATCATTTTCGAAATGAAAATTGTAGCGTTTTTCTTTCTTTAGGTGGTTTTCTTTGTCCTTGACAGCCAATAAGAATGTCCTTGATGGCTAAGAGCCAATCACCATCAAGCTTTCTTCTTTTTTTGACATTTAAGACAGTTTTATTGATTTTTTACTTGTAAAATAATTCAAGAGAGGGCAGCATCTTACAGAACTTTTTATAATCTTTCTAATGACGGTAAAATCTTTACCGTAGCAGTAAAAGTGATGGAATTTCAGTGACTTCAAGCAGACATGAGTCAACTCGTACAGAACACGCTAAAGATTAAATTTCAAATATTATTTAATGCTTTCTCCTAAGATATTATAGTGTGTAATATTAGTTAAATAAGATTTATAAAATATTTAAAATTAGTTTAGTAAATGTTAATTAAAATAAATTGTCTTTATAAACTAAAACTTTATTTTGTCGGTCAATTCTTTTCACCACTAATTGAAACAATATTTTGTTATTGAATTAAAAATAGACTGAGCTAGTTAAGGGATTTTTTGAGTGCTAGAATATGGATCTACTGTCTGAACATGTTAGTCTTAGACTAGCTGGCACCCAGGGTTTACTCCAAAACAAATAGTGTTTGGATAGTAGGGGTTTGAATCTAGAAGCCAAGGTGGGCCACGATCTGGAAATGTGATTGTGTTATGCATTGCATAACTCAGTCTGATCATGGGTAGTATTGACAGCTTTGCTATCAATAATATTTTCCACCTTGTTCGAACGTGCCAGTTCAGCTTTTTTATCAATATTTTCCACCTTGCTCGATCATGTCGGTACGTTCACGTAATATTTATAATTAAATAAGATTATAATTATATTATAAATAAAAATGAAAACCATTTGCAGAAGTGAGATCGACAATGGATCGAACTCGGTACTATATATATATATATATAATGTTAGACAATTATGATGTCAAATATATATATAAATTTAGTTTCAAAAGGTTTTATTGAATTATAAATTTACAAAACAGTACTTAGTACCATATATACTATGAGGTTTTAAATAAATGAAGATATGTGGTTTACAGTATATACTCTGTATCTTTATCGCATGCTAGAGATGGGAAAAATTATAATTCTATGTGTAACAGAAAATTTTAAAAAATGCAATCTTGAAGCAGCTTGACATTTTCTGATTGCTGCATAGGATTTACATCTGTCTAAGTATATCATTGCATTAATGTCTTTTTTGCTTTGAATTATTTAGCTATCACATTAGTGGCAATGTGTCTGAATAAATGTTAGTTGGTGAAATTTTTTGATTCCTTACATGTATAATATCCATTTTGCTCATAAATGTATTATAGTTTCTTATTATATTTGAACCATACATATACCATAATGAGAAAAGTATAAATGTGCTGAGCTGAATGTATGCATAAATACCTTTTTTAATGTATTGAGAAATGTATGTATATGTAATCTTTATTTTTAATTAATTTGAGGATATTGTACCAGATATTATTAAACATGGGGCACATGAATAAAAAATGTTATTGAATTCTGATTCTCTCTGACATAGTGATTTGAGATCAAAGTATGTAAGCAACTGTTACTATTATTTTGATATGCCTTCTAGCTTAAATCAGGCAACTCTCTACATATATATGAAAAGGTATGGTAAAAAATAGGCAATTGCTTATCAGTAACTCCGTGTGTGTAAAATTAAAAAAATCAGATATATTAGTCTTTAACTGAGGTTTAAAGTTTATATCTGTGCTAGAGATAATCTCTAGTTTCGAAAATGATTAGTAATAATCATTAGTGTATTTATCTGAAATGGATGGCGTCAAAGTTGTGAGTGGAGGAAGTTTGACAATGGTAAATGAAAATGTAACAATTTACTCTAGATAAATACTTTGCATATAATAAAGATATATATGAGAGATTGTAACCCGGGCCAACTGATGAGTGCTGGTTCAGCACGAAATGCATCTTGGAGGTCGGTTGTCTTTTATTATATCTTTATTTATATGTATTTAAAAAGAATGGGGGAGTATGGAGATGTTTATTATATCTATAAAGATATTACATATGGGACAGAGAAAGGTGAATAACTCCGTGTGTGTAAAATTAAAAAAATCAGATATATTAGTCTTTAACTGAGGTTTAAAGTTTATATCTGTGCTAGAGATAATCTCTAGTTTCGAAAATGATTAGTAATAATCATTAGTGTATTTATCTGAAATGGATGGCGTCAAAGTTGTGAGTGGAGGAAGTTTGACAATGGTAAATGAAAATGTAACAATTTACTCTAGATAAATACTTTGCATATAATAAAGATATATATGAGAGATTGTAACCTGGGCCAACTGATGAGTGCTGGTTCAGCACGAAATGCATCTTGGGGGTCGGTTGTCTTTTATTATATCTTTATTTATATGTATTTAAAAAGAATGGGGGAGTATGGAGATGTTTATTATATCTATATTTTTTAATTTTGTTTATTTTATATATAAACAATCTTATAATAACTCACTGCAAAATAAAGATCATTTCAATAACTCTATATTGAAGGAAAATTATTATTCACCAGATTCATCAATTGGATCTTTTTGCTTTACAATCTAGTAAAAAAATATCAATTTACTGACTATTAAATTAAGCTTAATTAAAATTGAAAATTATTTTTACGTTTTAATCAGCCAAAATTACCATCATGAGGTATTGTGTATATGTGTAATATAATTTGAACTATAAGTATCAACCTTACTGAACTCATATCTTTGATGGTATTCATTTTTACTAAATACATTAATTATTATTACTAATTATTTATTAGAACAGAGATTATCCTATTATTTGTAGCTCATATATAAACTTTAAACTCGGTTAAAGATTAATATAATATACTTCTCTCTTTTTTCATGGGTGCTATCTTTTTTAGATATACTTAAACTACAAATGATGAAATCATATGCAAAAGATTGTGATTTGAGTCAATCATTTTGCAACATCTAAACACAGACAACTGCACAAGGTAAGATAATGGTTTAACTACTATATTGCATGTATTGTATTATACTTAAATATAAATATGTAAAATATATGAAAAAGGTAAAATAAATTCATCTATTAATTAAATCACTGAAGTTAAATATTAATACAAAAACAATTAAATGTACATGTTGTGTGTAGTAATTTAATATGGATAACCCAATCTAACTTAAAATCAACAATATAAAAATATTTATTTAGTGGATAGTATGAAAGTTGCTTGGAAGAAAGATCTTGATTTAAATTCAATATTAAATAGTTCAAAACAGACTATTGATAGCAAATGTTATCCTGGTATAGTTTATAAAATGTATTGCAGTTATGAAAAAATTAAAGTTTATAATTTAGCTTTGAATATTAATGAACTAATTAATGGAGGTCGTAAAATATTATTTGACAATGCATAGATTATCTTTTATGGAAAAAATGTATCAAACAAACAGTGTTAAAAAACTCTGATGATAAATTTTCTTAAATCTGAGATCATCAATCTCATGAAAACATTCTTTGATATTAAAAGTTTGAAATTAATAATTGGAAGGTTATTTCTGTTTTATGTATAATTAGTTTTCTCATAAAACAATCTATTTGCTAATAGATGAAACCATGATCTATTAATTTATCTTTTTACATAGTATTTAATGTTTTATGATTTTCTATTTTATATATATATAAGCAAAACTGCCTAACACTATACTAGTAAAAATAAAAATGCAAAACCATAAAACAATACAATACTAGATTAAATTGAAAATTTTACCAAAATCCTTACACAACCATGGTTTCATCTACAATAAAAAGACCTTCTCAAGTGAAAATCAAAGTAAAAGAAATAACATATATATACGAACAAACAAAACTTCCCATAATTCATTTCAAACTCCACCTTTCCTTAAAATCAAAAAAAGTCTTCATAAGATTGATAGCCTCAGAATCAAGAAGTTTTATCATCAAGGTCTCCTTTATTCTTCTTTTTAGCTCATTCTTTTCATAAAAAATAACTGAAGTATTGTTAAACAATATTCTATTACCTGTATTCAATTCATGAATATATAAAGCTGAGTTAAGATACCTATGTTTAACTTAATGGTTCAAAGCAGTCTATTGATTGTAGGTCTATTCCTGGTATTGTTTATAAGATTCCATGTAGTTGTGGTAAGTTTTATGTAGGCCAGAGTCAATTTAGCTTTAATGAAAGGATTAAGGTTCATATAAGTAGAGTTAAACATAAGTATCTTAACTCAGCTTTATATATTCATGAATTGACTATAGGTCATAGAATAATGTTTAACAATACTTCAGTTATTTTTTATGAAAAGAATGAGTTAAAAAGAAGAATGGAGACTTTGATGATAAAACTTCTCAATTCTGAGGCTATCAATCTTATGAAGACTTCTTTTGATATTAAGGGAAGGTGAAGTTTGAAATGAATTATGGAAAGGCTTGTTTGTTTGTATATATATATTATAACGATCGAAATGAAAGTGAAGATCGAATCTAACCGCAAAAACAATATCTGCAACTACCAGGGCGCCATCTAGGCATTTGAGCCTTGAAAAATTTATAAAGTAGGCAGATACGCGCTGTTAAGATTCCACTTTATTTAAATATTCCGATCGTTAGCCCAAGTCACTAGCTCAGCGGAGATGCAGAGATAAAAATCTATAAATTTTATATCTTAAATATAAAAGAATAAAAGCCACTGCCAGAAATTAACACATAAAAATATTTATTTACGCACATATAAAATAACATTTAAATTTTGAGGAATAAATTCAACATTTTAGATTTTTATATTAACTTTTAATTTTACATTTAACTAAGTTTCGATGAGTTTAATATTTTATTTAGATAGTCAAGTATGAATAGACTACATAGATCTGCATTTGAAAAGAAAATATTCTTCCCTGATTTAACCTTAGGCAACAAATTTCACAATCAACTGGTGCCAATCCATCTGATACATTCATGTATTCAATGTAGCATGATACGACAACACAAAATACTATACTGTCAAGAATGGACATCTGAACAGTAAGTAGAATTAGAGAAGACATTGACTCTCCACCAACAGGGATGTTACATCTGTTGGCAAGTAGAACAATAAACAAAAAACTCCATAGGAATGGACTGCGGTCTTCTGCCGACTTACAAACCCATCCATAGACAAACAGAAGGTGTGTGGCGTATATATGCAATCCTGCCCATAGCAGACCTCATGCTACATCTACTAATTACACAAATATATCCAATCCATTGAGCCAATTCAACCATGAAACGAATAACCTAAGATTACCCTCCCTTAATATAACTTTACAAAACTATATAGCCATTCATGCCCGACTTAAATTTAACATTTAGATACGTTCGCACAAATGCATTTTATAAAATTTGTTTTAAAATGTTGAGTACAGATCAGCTGCACAGATTCCACGGTCAAAAACATTCCAAATTAAACACAACCGATCAAAATACAAAGTCATCGATAAACGTCACTTGCATAGGGAATATACAATCCCATTAGCATTCATCGTAAGATGCTTGCAGTGATATCGTTGACATATATTCTAATCGAATGTGAAAACCACAACATTATCAACCACTAACAAATCTATGCAACATCTATACCCAACCTTAAATTCCCTCATTTAAAATTTAAACAACAAATAATTTATACAATAAGAGAAAAAAAAATGGAAATGATTTTTATCAATCGGAAAACATATAAAATTAAACATTATTAATTGATTTTAAACTTAAAAGTCAGATAGAAGTTCATAAACTTGAACAAAAGTTCTTAATTATTTTTCAATTTAGAGTTCATGTCGATATAGCTTACGGTAGAAGAGTCCAGGTTTCTGCTTTTAATTCCCGCGACGCCTCCATTGGAAGATAATGTTCTGGAGATGGCAATAGCTGGTTCAAGGTATCACAGTCTTTTCCTTTTTCTTTTAAATAGAGAGTGTGGTATGTGCGTCCTACCACCTCTCAAACACACAATGCTGGAACTGTCAGAAAAAACTGTATTTCCCTTTTTATATTAATCCACACGGATTCAATCAACAAAACGTCACTAATCCATCACTTTCGTTAGGGTCCGAGCCAAGGCTTAGTGCTTCCATTGGTCAAGCTAAAATCTCTTTATTCTCTTATCTAATTTACTCTCTGACTTTTTAATTAGACAGCTTTTGGATAATTAATAAACAATCATTTCCATTTATAGATTACAGGAATTAATTAATACCTGTTTTTATTTTTACTTACGTTATTTCTTTTTTAAACTATTTTTATATTTAAATCTTTTTTTATAAAAAAAAATACATTCAAATACCTTTTTTTATTTATTAAAAAAAATATTTTTAAAGTTTAGCATCTATGCGAATATATATATACGTTTAACAAACATTTTAATTTTAGCGTTTAGTTTTTTTACTTTTATTTGCGAACTTTTAAGTTTTTATTTTAAATTAATGTAATGACATATTTATATATCGTTACAATATATATATATGTTAGTTCTTTTAGTTTGTCTTTCACTTGAAAAAGTCTATTTGTGGTAGATGAAACAATGGTTGTGTAAGGATTTTGGTAAAATTTTTGATTTAATCTAGTATTGTATTGTTTTATGGTTTTGCATATATATATATATAGTGAATTCTGACTCTTTTGACATTTATGTAAACAAAAATACGCTTGTTCGGAGGTTTTGGTAAAGCTCCATCTATTGATCATAAATGCAAGCAATAGCAAGTTATGTGATTTATAACTTGGTTTTTGTTTTTTAAAAAGGAACCTTTAAAGGTTTTGCAATGATATATATTGCAGAGGCTTTGACTATGTGGTGAAACTGAACTGATATCAGGCCCATGTAGCTATCTAGCTTGTTAGGCTGGGTTTGAAGACTACGTGTCTAAAAAAATCATGCTTGCAAACTGACAGGAACTTGTTGCATAAATGCTTTGGAGTTAGTGTTTAGATCTAGTTTCTGGTCCTATCCTTCACTGATGATAGCAAATTAGCTTGAAATCAGCTGATCTGAAGATGGAGTCAACAAAAGAGATAGTGAATTCTGACTCTTTTGACATTTATGTAAACAAAAATATGCTTGTTTGGAGGTTTTGGTAAAGCTCCATCTATTGATCATATATATATTGTAATGGAAAATATGTAATCTAAATGATCTCAAACAAAAATGCACATATGAAGAAAGAAGGCCCCAAACATTGGTGCCAAAATGTAATGGAATGCCTATCACCAATTGAAATGGCCCCAATCAGTGGGAAAGTTAAATGTAATGGAATCACAATTGCTCTATCCTCATAAATGAATCGTAATGAATCAAACCTCATGTTTTAGGCATCAAATATAATGGAACGACTATCAACAGTCCTTAATTAATCATGTCTGCATGTTGATGGTGCCAAATGTAATAGAATGTATTTATCATCCAATTTAAATAATATAAACATAGCACATCATACACATATACTGAGAAAATAATGCCCAAAATGTTGAATGACAAATATAATAGATTGGAATATACATATAAAGAAAGACCTTAACAATCTAAATGAGTCAAATTGTTGAGACAGCCAAATATAATAGATTGTATAATTTAAATGAAGAAAGATAAAATTATCCCAATTATATTTAAATAAATTGTTTATATGCCCTTTCAACTAGCTATACATGAAATAAATCCAAAATCATACAGAGCAATAATAAAACCTATCATTATAATTTATTCTCAGGGTTAATATGACTAACTAACAAAATATATACTAGAAACAAAGGGAATTTTATTGAAACTAATATACACATCAAATAAGTAAACTTATGTATATCTAAATATATCAATGAACATTGACTTGTGTAAGTGACCTAAAAACTAAATAATAATTGAAATACGAAATTATTCTCCATTAAGTTGTGAATTTAATAAACTTCATAATGACTCTGGCACTAAAAAAGAAAAATAAGAATAAAATATTAATACACTTCCAAATAAAATACAAAGGCATTACTTATAAAACAAATAGTACATCCTTTATTTCTATATTATGGTTTGATTTTTAAGTAGTATCAGTGTTTTAAATAGTTTTTAAATACAAACCCAAATACAAAAATAAAAATACATATATACTTGCAATAAGTACATATATTAAATAGACAAAGACATATTTGTGCTCAACAAGTATACATTAATATAAAGACAAATCAATATTTATATTTTCCAAATATTCCAATTTAAAAAAAATAAAAAAATAAAAGTATTGTTGTTTATGTTTGCATAAGAGTTATTATATGAAGTGAAAATGAAAATAGATAAATAAATAAGTGAATAATTGAATGGTAAAATATTGTAAATTAATAAAATAGATAATAGATATGCTCTCAAAGCTACATCAATCAATTAAGTATCATTAAATCAAAAGAAATCATCAAAATTTACTCCACTACATTATAAAAGGGTTTATATATTATATCCACTTTTGGACTATACTCATTTCTACAAGCATTGAATACTTTTTTAATATTATTTACAATGAGGCTCACTCAGGCCTATAAATAAATATAACATATCTTTGACTACTTAGTCATTTAGTGCTAACTTATAACTTAACATGAATATGGAACTTATTTTACCTCATTTTGTTATTTGTTATCTTATATATGTACACACACACAAAAATATATAAGTATAATGACGATTTCTAATTGATAAGTAACTCTCAATAAATTAACTCAATCTAAAATCTATCCCTAAGAACATATCTAATTATCTAATAAATACATAAATAATATTAAAAAAAAATTAAATTATATAAATAATAAAACTTTTGATAATAAAATTTGCAAATATAAATTTCACTTATTAAACTATATATATAATAACCCATATGCAACCTAAACTTAGAGCTTTACTTACAAATTTCTAATACTTAAGTGTTAATTTTGATATTTATTAAATGTTAGTTTTTTTAAACAAGACACTTAGATAAAACAGAATTATATTTATAAAAACGTTTCATTTTTCTAATTAAAAAAAAAAAAAAAGAATATCAATCTCAAAAATTATACATATATAAACATATCATTTACATTAATAAAGTTATGTATTACCTTTTCAAAGTTCAACTTGTTCATTTTTCTTTTCAAAAGTCAATTTGTTCCATTGTTTTATTTTCTTATATTTTTTTAAATATTAGAATGCATTATAGCCAAGGTAAATTTTGAAGAAAATATTACTTTAGAGAAAATTATCGGTTTCCAAATGCATATATATATATTCCATTTTTTTAAAATTTCTCTCCTTGAAAAATAAATAAATAAATTGAAATGTTGAATCCAATATATCGATTCTAGTTGCTTCCAATTGTTACTGAATTTACCATTATAGATTTCCAGATAACCATATCAAATTTCAACTTAAGATGCGTGAAATTCATGTGTTGAAACTTTGCCTAATTTTTCTTTTTAAATTGCCTTGGGATAAAAGAAAAGAAAAAGTGTAGCCCCTGGCTGTGATATATTATTCACCCCTCCATTATTAAGGTGTTTACATAAAATAGATTATCCAATTATCTTGACAAATGAAGATGCCGAATATAAATGTACAATTAGCTTTTTTCCTTCAGTTTCTTTTAATAACTATCTTAATAATGGCTTCTTTTTCTGTTGTTGTTCTCCACCTGCACCAAAAAATGCAGTTTTGAAAACCATTGTTACATATGTTTTTTGTAAACAATTAATATTCAAAAAATAAAAATATCAATCATATAAAAAATATTAAATCGAACATTTATTTGATAACTTTAAAAATATATATGTACATAAATAATAACATTGCATTTTTTTAAATAATCACTACAAATAAAATAATTTTTTTTATAATCAACAATTTATATGTCTCTATTTATTTATAATAATTAAAACATGTCACTATTACCATTAAAAATCTCACCATTTAAGAATAATAACAATAATAACAATTAAATATTCACAGTGATGTACCATCAACAAATAAATAAAATAATAAATCCAAACAACAATAACTATAACTAATAACCACAAACAATATTAATACTCCATATATAAACATCAAATCAAAGAGATTTTTTTTAAAAAAAAAAAACAACAAATGATTTTTTAAAATAAAGGTAGATTTATCGATCTTTTACAATATATATATATATATAGAGAGAGAGAGAGAGAAAGAGAGAGAGAAATAGTTATATATCATATCTATTTCAACTTCGAGGGTATATATCATATCTATTTCATGGGCACTCATATAGTCTCATACCTGAGAGAGTTAATTACAAGTAGTAGTGATACAAAATAAAGAAAGTTTTAAAATAATTCAAAAATATTAAAAAATACATCTTATAATACCAATATTGTAATAAGTTAATTTTTATTATCAATATCTTGATGATTTAAAAACATTACAATTGTCATCCAACTTGCAGGACCACTATTTCCATACAGTTACAATATATAATGTAGTCAGTCAGTTTTTTTGTCAATATTTGAAAGATTTAAGGTTTAAAGTTTTAAAAATTATATTTAAATATATAATTGTAGGAATGTATCTTAGAATGAATGATTAAATGTAACCTTATTTCAAAATGAATATAAGATTGGGCAGACTAATTAATTTAAAAAATACAATTAAACTTGATAAATTAATTAGAAAGTAGAACTTAAAAAAACAAGATAATTAAAACATCTACATTTTGATTTTTTTAAAAAGAGATTGTATAAAAATTAAGAATGTAGTATATATATATAAACAGTTAAAAAGTTTAAAAGATAATTCTTAGTTTTTTATTGCTTAATCATAATTATGAATCTAAGGTTGATAAGAATGAGATCACAGAGCAGGTATACATAAATAATACATGCTATTGAATGGTGGTCATTGCAACATGATTTTCAGCATCTAAAACTTTGGAACCTTTCTTGGTTTATTTGAATCCATTTTGGAACATACAATTGCAGATTAAATATGATATTCTAAAAAAAAGAACACTTTCAATGAATAACAAATAGTAATCCAGAAATAATTTTAATAATAGAAAAATACTAAGTCAGGAAAAACTAAAATTCAATTCTGTCCAAAAAGTTTGTAAGTGGAACATACACATAACACCTGGGTCTCGTTTTATGCTGTAGATAGGTTCCACAGAAAACCCACATTTAAAAAAATTGCACAAAAATAGACTTAACTTATCTTGAAAAATGGGAGATAGGGTCTGTAATTTTCAGAATTTGCATAAAAGCAAAGCAACAAGGAAAAATTACTTTAAAATCCACATTAAATGACTAATAAAAATATCAAATATTTGAAAAAAATTGGTACAAGACAAACTTTTTTTACTTTTTTTTATTAACTACAGTATTTAATTTGACATTTTTTCATACATATTTTTTGACAATATGTGATCCATTTGTAAACTGGTAAGAAATCAGATTCATCGATGTGATGTAGCTTCTCCTTGAATGAAGTCAAGAATCTCTCAGCAATTATGCCCAGAGAAACTTGTTAGCCACTTTATTTTCCATTTTCCACTCTAAGTTTTCCCATATTCTGCTCAATCTCATTTACACAACTAATGCCAATTTCAGTCTTGTGCTGTATTAATGGTTTTCTGTTGACAACTGATTTTTACTACTGAAATAAATTTTAAATGTTCACATTTTGTTTCTATATTTAAAAAAATGAGATCGCAATCAAAACAAAAAGATTATACATTATCATTAGAAATATTATTTTCAGTTTATAAAATCAATAAAATCTTCATTATTTATTTTAAAAATCTACATTATTTATTTCTGTTATACCTAACAAAATACATTTTAAAAGTTTAAAATTTTTGAATATTTATTGTAATATTTTTATATGTAAGTATATATCTATTATTATTATTTAGTCATTAGTATAAGTAGGTTATTTATTTTAAATACAGCTTCATGCCATATTCACATTAGCTGCTAATATGACATTATATTTTTGGGGGAAAAAGTATTTCAAGTCAAAATAAGTTATTAATAATTTAAATTTCTTGATATCTAATAAATATAGTGAAATATGAAAAATATTAAGAAGAAACATGAATTGCTTAACTTCAAAATTACATTAAAATAATCTGCACAAAACGAGACCAGGTGTACAATCAATGTGTTGAAACTTAGGATATAAATTCTATTAATCTTATGAGAAGGCATGCAAAGATTGGCCAAGAAACAGTTTGAATATGGTTATGTAAACAAAGAGTAGGATTCAAAAACTGACCACCTCTTTGAATGATTATTCGTTTTATGGAAATTAAACCAGATACTTATATAACATGTTTATGAATATTACACTAGAAGTATATTAGTAGACCAAACTTTATTTTGTGTGATGATAATGAATTTAAATGTAACCAAATAAATGTATTATATTTCTAGAAGACATTAATATATGAAATTATATCCTAAATGCATTAAAATCATTGAATATTTGTTAATGGCATTCAATGCTTCATCATATAATTATATCATTAGACTTAAATACTGTGGTTTATATAAATAATATTTTTAAAATTTGATCATGTATAAACTTTGAACATTTTTCAGGGTGTTTGAATGCTATTATTTGTTTTATTTGTTTTTCTTTACAGGCTTGTGAAATATTAATTAAAATATAATTTAGATATAAAACTATTTAAGAAATAATATTTTTAATGCTAAAATTTAAAGCTATAATTAGATTATGAGTTAATTATGCTAATGAAAAATATAATTTAAATTAAAAGTTTATAAATTTAATGTAGGAGGAAAAAGATTAATAATTGTCTTTTTAGATATAATATCTCATTTTATGCTTCTATTAATGTCAACTAAATTATATGTGTTTTTTTAAATGGAGATAAGAAATTGTATACGCTGAAAATTACTTGATTATTAATCTGTAAATAAATTATTTGTTATTATTATTCTTTAAATATTGTGAGATTTCATTTTTTTCATATAAAAGATTGCCAGGTCAGAATAAGTTAGGCAGTCCTTGATTTGTTCAGATATTATAAATGGAGGGTGATGTAGTTATCAAGTTAACCATTGAAGTTTATGTAGGGTTAGCATAAACTTTAAAAATATTTCTTAAAATTGTGTTAGTATTAGATACAGGATATATCCCTGGAAAATTTCCTGATGATAACTTATTAGATGGCAGACAAATTGTGAGGATGATCTCAACACTGAAGGCTGAAACCACTTTATTTATTTTACTGTTATTATGCTTATCCCATATTATGAATATTGATAATAGTATAGTCAAAGGTATTGTATTAGCATTTTAAATACAACATTAATTGATAAATTAATGAGAAATTTTGTTTATCAATTTTTAATGAATTTGATGAGTCAATGTAAACAATTTCTGATTTCAGATAACAGTTTGGGCTAAATATTCTATTTTATGATAAAAGTTATAATAAAAAAAATAAAAAAGACCATGAATTAACTCATAGTTTGGCTTATTGAGGGGAAAATATTTGTAGAAATTCATTTATAAGATATCTCACAAAACAAACTGCACAGGCTCAAGCTGTAAACTTTATTAAGCTTATTTTATTTAGAGTTATTTATAAATGAATGAACAATACTTATAAATTGTTTATTTATTCTTACATTAATAAAATAAAAACACAAAGTAATCCACCTCCCCACATGTAAGCACCAACAATGAAGGGATACGAGAATAGTAGTGTTACACAGATTCTCACACTAATTTCTAAATATTTGACTATGTTCTTAATAGGTCCGCATGTAATAATAAAAAAATTACATTATTATCAGCGTTTTAGGATATGCAAGATCTCCAGGAAATAGTTTGTAATATTATTGACACCTAATTAATAATAAGTAAATTAATATCTAGCAATTTTTCGATAAAGAGTGAAACGAAAAAAAATCTTAAAACTCTACTACCTAGTAATTAGAAGATATTGTTTAAGTATTTTTTTTTTTATTTTGCTGTTTTTCTTTGAATGATTGTTGATTTGACTTTTTCTTTGCAGTGAGCCATTGAGAATTTGTTTTATTTTTAAACTTATATATATATTGGAACAAATATGTGTTTACATTTTATGAAATCTTAATATATATATATGTCATACTGTAGAATTCCAATATATTTATGTATAATAAATATAACACTGAAATTAATTTTACAATTTTCAATATATCAACATATAAATTAATAATAATAAAAAAAGTTTATCATCTCTAGTAGCATTTACATTCAAAATTTAGAATCAAACTCTCATTAAATTAATATATTAATGTTTGAACATGAATAGTCAATCCATAATTTGTATATATTTACCAAATTATATTGCTTATGTGATAAGTGTCCACTATATTTTTAAAAAATGTCTTCTTGAGTTTTTTTCTTTTTCAAATTGCTTTCCACATGTGAAATATAAATATTATCCAAACAAAAATTTCATTCCAAATAATTAAATATTCGACAAATAATATTTAAATGCGCCTCAGAATAATATTTTTTTTTTTTACAATAATTCATTATTTTTTTTTGCATGTTTTTACTCACCAATACTTACACACTCCTTCATATATAAAATTACATTTATTGATTTTATCAATCATTATTTTCATTAATAATCAATCAGCCTGTAGTTAATGATAAACTAAATGCATGACTAAAATGAAAAGAAACAACTGATATAATCATACCACCATTTACATATAATAATAAAATCAATTTTTTTCTATTCAATATCTTTTCCTTCATTTATGTGTAAATTTTTATAACATATTAAAATATATATTTCCTTTTATATCTCATTTTCAATAATTCATTAACACATATTTCAATTTTTAGATAACTAATTTTGATGATTATTTCTAAATAAAAATGGCCTAATTCCAGCCAATTTGTGCGTAATAGGAATATTTGAAAGAAGATATATATATACATACGTTTTCTTTTTGATAGAATATTATATAAACATCTTATAATCAATTCTATTATTTTTCCTTCATAAATGTAAATCAAGATATTTTATACTAGAAGTCCCTTTAAAAATATGTCAATTTAATTTAATTTAGCTACAGAATATTTAACTATAACTGTTTATCTAACAATAAATACATCAACTTACCTAAAATAATCTTTAATGCCTAATTAAAAAAACTGTCTTGAAATATACCTATATTACTCAGCATATAATTTTGTACAACAGTTGAAACCAGGAAACTGATGGACTAGTTTTATTCCATTTTCTATATGGATTTTCAAGAGTTGTTATAAAATTTTGATTAATAAATGTTAGTACACTTTTAATAAACAAATTTTTAAACTTGCATGCATTTTTATCATATAAACACTAATTAATCACTTAGATTGATTCTTTCCTTTTAGAACTGTATAATTTTTAATCTATCTTATTCATTCAAATCAACTTTTTCTTTTATTTCCAATATGAACTACTGCTTGATAAAACATACACCATAAGCATGTATATATTTTTAAATTTCCAAAGATTTTTGGTACAATAGCAACTGATGAATAAAAATTTAAATTAAATTATATATTAAACAACTTATTTAAATAAAGCTTAAATTTAAATATATAATTAATAAATTTCATTTTTATTTTATTAAAGAATGTAAACATTAAAATTTTCACTTTTCCTACAACTTTTCCTTTACGTTTATCCTTATACGTTAAACATAATCTTCCAATCTTTAGCCTGTTTATTGCATGTAATATTATTAAGAGAAATTGTTTTTTTGATTGAAATAATCTGCTTATATTACATATATTTTATATCAAAAAGCATAAATTAAAATATCTCACAAATCATGATCTCATGATATTTGTATGTTTCATAAACCCTTTCTATAGCTGCAGTAATTTATATTTTGATTTTATAAGGCCTTCAATAAATTTCATTTCTTTATTCAAAACTTAAATTCCCATGAATCCTAAGGCCTATCAATTATATTCGCAATATTAATTCTTCCATAGCAAAATCAATACTCGTAATTGTTTATTACATAAAAATCAAATTTCTTATTGCACTTCCTACTAACTTCTTGTTAATAATTATCTTTTAATCATAAAACTTATGTTGAAATCAAAGCCAATTTTTAAATTGGTTAGAAATAAATTTTATTAAAATATACTTTTTCATTAACTTCAATATTTGAAAACATGTGTCATCTTTATAATTATTAAAAGTCTAATCTTTGTCGTTATTCTAATATGACCAGCCATTATAGTATTAATCTTTAAATTAGAAATTTGAATACATAGTATTGCTATGAAAAAACTTTAAAAATTCAATGCTGTGGTGAACTTTACTCAGTTTTTAGCTTATTCACACACCTTCATGAAACTACATTATTAGAGCTGTCATGATGGATTTTCCAGAAAAATATATAATATCACACACAATAATATATAATAATACAAAACATCATTGTTACAATTATTAATTAACTAAAATATAAATAAATAACAGTTCAATGTCACAACTTGAATGATCACCTTTAATAATTTATGTACATTTATACAATTATACATTTAAAATCACATTTGTAAAATTGAAGAAGGCAATCTCAGTTGCTACATGTAATTTCAATTTTTACATATTAAATTGAAACAATTTTTCAATTAGGCATTAACAGTTCTTTTAGATATATTGATGAACTTTAACTTTCAAGCACTTGGACACTGTGATAAGAAAAGCTTAGAATTTACATGTTTTAGATTAAGCTTAGTGCTTTTGAAACATATTTATGATTTCATATTCAGTGCTATAAAAATGAAACCATAAATACACTTTGAAAGCACTAAGCTTAATCTAAAACACACAAAATCTAGGCTTTTCTTATCATAGCATCCAAGTGCTTGAAATCAAATTATATTTGTTTAAGAAAAGTTTCTACTTCAGATAATTACATATATTGATGATGTATTTATTGTTGGATCATCTTACAGCAAAATTAAATAAAATTGATGGTAAAAGATAATTCATATATCTTGATTTAAATTTAAGAAGAGAAAATAATAAAATCAATTATAAGGTGTTTTCCTGAAGGTTTGTGATGATGACATCTTAGTCAGACTTATATATTAGACTATTTTCATCATCTAATATTAAGAAGTGAATGTTTTTAGAAAACATTTTAAACTTTATTTATATTTTTAAATTACATTAATAATATCACACAGGTTATAATATACATAATATATTGTTCTCTTCTGTTTTTCAGGAGATGCTAGCCTGTCAGTAACAGTACTAGCATAGGAATTGAATCTGGATTTTTAGATTCCTGAATACTGAGGTTTTAAGATAATCCCTTGACCAACTGAGCCATTCTGCAAAAGTCAATACACCTGGGTGTCATTTTATGTGGTAGGTAGGTTCCTCAGAAAATGTGCACAAAAGAAATCACACAAAAATAGACTAAACTTACCTTGAAAAATGGGGGAGATGTACTGTAATTTTTTAGAAATTGCATAAAAGTAAAGCAACAATGTAAAATTACTTTAAAACTCACATAAAAAAATATAAGAAAATAAAATATGACTAATAAAGAATTTCAGATTTGAAAAAAATTGATACAAGACAAACTTTTTTTCCTTTTTTTTTATTAATTACAGTATTTAATTTTATTCAAAATAAAATATTTTTATGTGTAATTTACATTTTTTTCATACATCATTATCACTATTTGAGACATCAGATTTGTCATGATGTGATGTGATGTGATGTGAGGTACTGTAGCTTCTCCTTAAAGGAAGTCAAGAGGAAATACAACTAAAATGTTTTTCAATCGCTGTTGATCCTTCCCATTTTTCTAAGTGATCTAAAATTGAAATTTTTGTTTACAAAGAAATTCATTTTCTTGGGTGTTTTTTTCTCTCCGTTAGAGTAAATTAAAAGTTTAAAATAAAAATAAGAACTTAGATTTATGATAATAAAAAGACACCAATTCACCATTGATGGGCAGAATTTAATTTAAACTAACAATTAAAAAGTAAATTCTTATTTTTGTCTTTAATTTTTTAATTTTCAATTCCATTTAAAAATCAAATTTCATCGTTTCACATCACCTCAATTTTAGATCATGTTACGTAATTTTTTAATTGTTAATTACAATTAAAAATCAGATTTTAATTATCAAATTTAATTGTGCTCACCACTGTTACTCACCTTTTAAAAATAAACTTGCGGACACTAAATGATTAATTGATTATGTATTTTTTTTATAAAAAGTAAAAGTAGAACATGATTTAAAATGCAAAAACAACAACCTACATACTATTTTTCATCTATAATGTTTAAACAGATTTACATCATAGTCTTGTAAAATGTAATATGTGTATAAATGTGGTTTTAATTTCTCCTTATTTGTAAAAATGAAAAATACTTAATTGTAAATTATTAGAGAAAAAATATAGTTAGTAATAAATTTGGCTATAAAATGGGGAAATCCTGATTTTAAGGGAATTATGAACTTCTTTATTGCATAAAATCTATTACAGTACTATTATAAAGCGCTGAAAACATTGAAATTATTAGATGGAAGTCGAACTCCGATAATGCGCTATTACTTTAAATATGACGTGAGTGCACAAAATTTATAATATTTAAAGTAATAGCATGTTATTGGAGCTCAACTTCTGATGTAATAATTTTTATCACATAAAAGAAAACTGCATACAAAGATATTAAGAAGAAACATGAACCGCATAACTTCAAAATTGCATTAAATAAATCTGCATAAAATGAGACCCGGGTGTAGTCAGTAAAAATTTCATATACTTATCTATCAGATTTTGCCAACTTCTCCATTTTTTCCTTAAGACCACAATTAATTAATGGCTTTCAGACATTATTTATTGTCATATCAGATTGACTTATGGTATTATGTGTCAATTTCATTTGAACTGCTTTTTTGAATTTTTTTATTTGTGCCTTTTTCTCCCTATTTAATATTTTGGTATTTTCCCAATTGAACATATATTCATGATCTGCTAGTTTAGAATTATTTGTTTTTACTTCTTAATCATCAGTTTATGTTCTTTCAATCACTTATCAATAAGATGACTGGTCTCACCAATATACATCCTTTCTTATTCATATAGTATTTCATAGATTTGATTTTTTAATTTTCAAAGCTTTGTAGATGTTAAAACTTCTCACAGTGTGATAGGGCCCAGGAAAGCTGTTATAGTGTTATATTGATTACAGATTTTTTTAGTTTGTCTTCTATTCCCGGTATGTATGGATATACTACAGTACCAATAATTTTTTGCTTTCACTAGTTCTTTTTGTTGTATATTTAAGTTTTATGGCTGCTAATGGATAATCATTCTTTGTGAGAATTTGTTCTATATAGAACTTTTATTTCTTCAAACAATTGGTCTCGAATAAACTTTTTTTGCTCTGGTCCATAGTAATAGTATAAACCCATGTTTTGTTTTTCTGATATTATTAAATGTATATACCAAGTATTTTCTTGTATGTGTGGGTTTCAAATTGAAGGCAATATGTTGTTTATGTATGTCCAGAATGTTTGTCATAGTGCTTCACTATGTGGCTATACAATAAATGCATCATCAATACAGTGAATCCAAACATCAGGTGGATACGGAGTCGTATTTATGGCCATGGTTTTGAGTTTTTTCATGTAAATATTGCTAATCAGGAATGACAGTGGTGATCTCATAATCATCATTTGATTTTATTGAAATAATTCCATGTTGTCTTGAAAGTATTTTTTGTTATGCACGATGTTAATAGTACCATTATAATATTAATAGGAAGGGTTGTTCTGGTTTTCAAGATATTTTCACCATTTAATTTTTTCCTAACAATAGATCATGCTTCATTACATAGTACATTTGTGAATAAAATTTCTATATCAAAGCTTACCAATATGTCAGTTTTTTCAATTTTCATGTTTTTAATTACTTCTACAAAGTATTGTGAATGGCAAAGAACTGTTCATCTTGTATACCTAAGCATTATAGTTTGGAAAAGTGAATTTCTAGAACTAATAATAGGTCCTAATGCAATATGTTCCTTGTGGATATTAAGTAGTCTATAAAAAATGAATAATTTTGTTGAAACAGAATATTAATTTACTTTTTTATAAATCATTGAAGTACCTGCAATGTTCGCTGAGTAATAGGTAACTTAATTTCTGTATTCAGTATTGAATTTTTTGTCACTTTTTTGCATTCATTTGCAAGGAGCTCTTGCATTTTATTATCATGATCAATTGTATCCATTACAATTAAAATAGTATTGCCTTCATCAGCAGAAAGAATGATTATAGATTTATCTAGTTTGAAACATTTAATCACTTTC
The DNA here is from genome assembly GCA_028023455.1 of Epiperipatus broadwayi. NCBI lineage: Eukaryota > Metazoa > Onychophora > Udeonychophora > Euonychophora > Peripatidae > Epiperipatus > Epiperipatus broadwayi. Next base: position 4,495,081 of record JAQFVV010012411.1, read on the forward strand.
CTTTCATCATAGAAAATGTTTGGCTTCAGTTTTTCCTGCCTCTCAAGCATTCATTTTATTCTTCAGTGTAATTGTGCTGCTTCTTCTAAAGACAATTCTTAAGTTACTTCCTCAATGGCTGCCATTATATCTAATAAAGAGATATTATATGATATAATGGCAAAGTTTAATTCCTCTTTGAGAAGAAAGTTTAGCATCTGTTAAATGTTTAGAACTAAGAGTTTTAACAGATAAAGCTGGTAAGTTGTTTGGTACATTATTACTTTTGATATTTCCATATAGGTTTACAAGTTTTTTTTTTAGTATTCTTTAATTTTTCCACGCAATTTAGAATATGACATATGACAAATAACACAATAAGTTAACCTACTGTGACTGATTATACTTAATATCTGGAAGTTACTAATTGACTTTCCTTGTAGGAAGAAGTAAAGAAATCAGGAGAAATCTCATAGATAATTATATGAAATTTCTATTGATTGTTGTCTTTGCTGAATGGCTCAGCTGATTAGAGTATTATCTTAGAAATTTAATATTCAAGAATCTAAAAAGATCCAGATTCAATCCCTATTGAAGAGGCCATCAACACCTGAAGAAGAGAGGAGAGCAATAATACTTAAAACATTATTCTAAACTATGTGCTATTACTAACAGTTGAAAGTATCTAGAAAATTTAAATAAAGTTTAAAAATTTTTCTAAAGGCATTTAATATTTAATGTTAGATGATGGAACTAGTCCAACATATAAGTACCTCTTCAATTATAAGGTATTTATGAAATCAATTAATATAATTACATCCTTCATGTATAAGGTACTTATTATGTTAGAAATTGGCTGAATTTAGAACATTTTTATTTGTAAATAAAATATTGTGTTATTTCAAAATGATCAGTTAACCCATGTTGAAATAATTGTTATTAAACATTGAATATAAAAGGAAAGACATTTAAATGTGTTACGCAATTTCACAAACTGAGAATAAAGAAAGATATTGAAAAGAAGAAAATTTTTTTTTATTATTTTGAGATATATATAATGGGAAGGCTGCTGTTGATAAATCAACAAATATAACGGTAGATATAAAATGATGTGCAAATATGGATCAAATTATATTAGCGAGTTGAAATAAAATTTAAAAAAAGAGATCTCATGGACATGAATTATTATGTAAAATATTATATTATTTTGAAAATAGAAGCAGCTGTACGTTGCTAGATGAGATTCAAATATAAAATATCATAAGAAATAAGTCTCATGCTTATGCCACTTTATTCAGTTTTGCTGTTTACAAGAATGAGCTGCTAAAAAAAGTAGCATTTGGTGACAGTAATATTTTATTTTGAATGTGGATTAAATTTTTATTTTTAAGACATTTAATGGTATGAGATAGTGTGAATAGTTGAAGGGTGCTTGAAAGTCTGTGTTCAAATCCCCTATATTTACAATTAAGCTCCAGGTATGTGAAGAATGCCTGCATTTCAAATATTATAATGTATAATCAAAACAATAATCTTCTGAATAAAGTAATTTATCACAAAAGCAGTCTTCTTTTAAGGAATACAATTGGTTAAAATGATTATTTGATAATTAAGAAAATAAATAATTTATTTCTTAGAAGCTTTCTTAACCTCTACATGCAAATTTTAACAAAGTGATTATTATACTGAATTTCATATGTTCATGTATTCTTAATGTTCAATATAAAAGATAACTCCATAATAGATTTTATAATATTAAGATTTCTGGACAATATGTGTAGACAATGATAGAAAGACTATAAAACCAAAATTAGCAATAAAAAAACATTTATTTTAACAATAAACACATTGAACTGATAACAACTTTGGGTCTCTACAATATCACAAAATGAATTATATAAATATTTTACTATACAATTTAATGCATAGGAGAATTATGATTTTTTTTAAAGTTTACAAATAAAATAAATTAAATTGATAGATTAAATAATAATAAAAATTATTATCCTTGTCCTGATTAATAAAAATATTTCTCAATATTAACATTATAACAAGAAGATCTCTATTCTTACAGTACAATCTCACAATTATGTTATGCCAAAAGTGAGTATATTTAAACCTTAAATAGTGCTTACCAATACAGCAATGGAATAAATGCTAAACAAAATGTATGTTATTTATTGAGGATCAAAATTTCAATTTTCGTTTCTAACATAATGTTTATAAGTTTTCCATCCTATAATACTGGCAAAGGACAACAAATAGACCTACACATCAAGAATAATCAACAACTTATACTCAGAATATTAAAGTGTTTATGGAAAAAAAAGATGGTATTTCTCCAGAACTAATTACAATATCAGTTGCCAAAAAATAAAGTCATTGCAGTATACTACAGATGGATTTATACAAAAAATACATGATACAATACATTTACAATTTAAAGATAAATAGGGCAATACAAAAAAATAATAGCATGAACTCAAAAGGTAGCTCCTACATTTGAGGGCAATAAATCATAAGAACAATAAAAATAAACCATCAAAAATATAATATGAACAATAATAATTGCTCTGAATAAAGCATTTCATCATAATATGAGACACAAAAGATATAACTCATGGAATATATTATAATATTTAAAGAGAGACACTGCTACAATTTCTTTACAAACATGTAATAGCAAAATAAATCTCTTGAAAAAATACAAAAAGTAATGGCAAGATAAGAATGTACAATAAAAAACAAGAGAGAGACTAATGCTATCATCTTTTAAATAATACTACAATAATTAATTAATCTGTAAAATTGATCATGTAAAAATTATTCACCAAATCTGACTTAATAAAAGCATGGCTTAAAATAAGCAATAAAAATGCACACCATCTTCAATTTATTTAGCATTAACATATACATTAAAATAAATAAATAATTAACTCATGCTAAGGAATGAATAATACATTTAAAATACAGTATTATGAAAGGGTAAATATTCTTTGAACATCTAAATAATTCAGCTTACAAAAACTCATAAAATCATAGACAAAATGCATAAAATAATTAAAATATATGATAAATTACAGTAGCATAATATTGAAACTTAAAATTATACCCAGTTTACCAAAATAAATAAATAAATAAATAAAAGTCCTTCATTTTGGATGTTCCATCATTCTACAGGACACAATTTCTGTAATTGCCATTCTGCAAATATTAAAAATTTCTCCCATTTCTAAAATACAGCAAATTTAAATTATTTGTACAGAATGTGAGTATTATCAATGAGTAATAGATTTTCTGACGAAAATGAACTCAACACACTAATAATGGCTATTCAAATTTTACAAAGAATATTTTTAAGTAAAGCATAGATAATAATGATGCATTTACAGTATTTTATATGAATTCATTGCTTCTTATTATTTATTTTTGAAACACTTGTTGAGAATAAAACATGAGGAGCATTCATTGCTTTATCAAAGTAAAATTTTGTTGTAGAACAAAGTTTGAAACTAATAACAATGATAACAATAAAATACAATAGAGCATATTTATACTAAAATAGTTAAGCATATGATAAACTTGAATAAAAATTCATAACTCAAAAGCATTTATATTTCCTTCACGTAGGTTATGACTTGTTCCAGTTATTTAGTATAAGCAATAATTTTAAGAATATTAGTAATAATTTTGAATAAATATGTCAATAAAATTTTATTATACCATCATCATGTAATAAATTTTCAGAACAAGAGTAATTCCATAATCTTAATTTCATTGAATTTTAGATAATTATCAACTATTTCTGTAATAAATTTTTGGTATAAAATATTTATTACTTTGCTGAACCAGACTTTTGATACAGTATATTTTTGTCAAAGCACAACTATAATGAATATTAACAAATACCTTAGTATATCTGCATGCATATAAACATACATTATATTAGACTCATTATATAGATTTGCATGTGTAAATTGACTGAAATGTCTCTATGACATTAAATTAAATTAAATGGTTAGTGTTTGCTGAGAGGAATGTTATTGGCTCTATGGAGTTTTTAGAATTAATTATGTGCCACACTTCTTTTATTTTTCATGTTTTATTATTACTTTCTAAGCAAATAATTTTGGCATCAACAGATTTAAAGAAATGGTCAGATTCATGGTCTACAAACACCTAGCTATAAGCACTGTTGCATTTGGTTGTGTTATATAAATGAGCATGCTGAGTGGTTCTCAATTTTAAGTTTGCATGTTATAAAAAAAGATTTACTTAAAGTTGGTTATTCTAGGATCATGCTCAACAACAGTTAAGAAAATATAATAATAGACATAAATTTGATAGAATATTTAACTCTAAAACATGGATTAATATGCCTTACATCCCTAATATATATTCAAAAGTAATATTAATTATGCAAAAGAATTTTAACATTGGTTTTAGATGTCCCTTATCACTAAATAGACTTATTCACAATTCCAAAGATAATATTAAATATGATGAAAAAGCTCAATTGGTGTAAATCAATTTTGCAATGTCAGATATAATGGAGAGACATGTGCAAACTCAAAATTGAGAATCACTCAGCATCCATTTATATAGTAGAGTTTAAATAAAAGAGTGCTTATAGTTCAGTGTTTGTAGCAATGAGAAAAAATCTAGTCACTTCTCTAAACCTGCTATTGCTAAAATGATTTGCTTAAAAATTAATAATAAAAAAATAAAAGAAGCTTGGCACACAATTAATTCCATAAATGTAAAAGCGAATAGCATTCTTCTCGGAAAGCACTCGACATTTAACACTTTAAAAGTTATAAACATTTATCTGCATATACTTTAATAGTATTTTATTTGTGATCAAAAAAAAAAGCATATAAAAATCTAGCAAACTAAAGATTAAATATCAAAAATTGTATTGGAGCACAACTAGAAAAACAAAGCACATTGCAAGAAATAATCCAGTCTAGAAATTATATTAATGTGAATATACAAAACAAATTGATAAAACTTATGTATAAAATTGTAGTCAGGAAGGTAGCAGAAGACTAAGTATATACAAAAAGGTAAAACTCTTACAGTAGTGCCATCCTGTGCCAACCAGAGTAATCAATGGGTGCCAGAAGGCTTGTGCATAAAATCCCCATCTAATACCTACTCATCCAATATCCCCAGACTAATTTCTGGCTTGTGGTCTTCATCAGTGAGGAGCCTTGGATCTGAGAGCACTGCACCTAGCATAAGAGATGGTGATCATGTGATGTTTAGTGGTTATATACAAAAAGGTTGTAGCTCTCTATATTTCATATGAGTAATTAAAAAGTTCTAATGCTGATGTTATCAATAAGCAGAGAAAGTCATAAGATGTGCTGTTTGGTATATTTTATCATTGCTAGAAGATGAAACAAACTTATGGGTCGTTTTTGAAATTGTTTGGTTGGTTGATATAAAATATGTTTGTTTGACATGAATATCATCTTTTTCTCAGATGAAGTCCAATAGCTGAAAACTGGTCTGAAAATTTGGATACAACGCTAATATTTAGTATCCAATGATTACAAAAGCTTATCATAGATTATTCTAGTCTCACATAACAGAGTGATCGTTTCCGTTGCAAACAAATATTATTATTACATCCACTGCGATGTCTGTTTTATTATTATAATATTATTTCATTTTATTTATATATTCATTATACCTTTCTACTAGTTAAACTACTTTGATTCCTATTAGATGATTAAAAATAATGGAATTGATTTTATAAATACCATTTTACTTTGCATGCGGGTGGCTAGCAAGATAAAAATCTTTTGCTTTCTTTTTAGTCACTAAAAGTTCTTAAATATATAAAATCGATATTAACTGCTGTACAAATGTTTCAATATTTATGATTTTTCCCCTTTTCTTTATAAACCTAAATTAAATTTTTAACCGTTTCTTCTTTGTTCATTAAATATTCAATAGTCCTTCGAAAATTTACTATTTAAAAAATATTAAATTCTATACGCGCTATAGAAGAAAAGATCTGATTAACAAAAAAAATTTTTTTTTTTTCAATTAAAAAGAAAAAGTTCCAAAATCTAAAACAAATTATGAAAAATTTCAAATAATTGATATTTAAAAAAATTCTAACTGACATTTAAATTAATATAATACTTATAAATATTAAAACATTTGACATTAAAAAATAATTATATAAATATAAAACTACAAAATTAGCAGACTCGTTTCTAATTTAAATTTTTTTAATTAAAATGATTAACGTGATTATCAGTTTAATTCTAAGTTAATTGGTGGTGACACTTTTATTGAATATATAATAATACTAGGTCTTTTACCATTTTCATCACCAAAAATCCACATAAAATTTAAATGGAACAATTTGCTTAAACGTATTTAATCAAAAATGAAATAAACGTTAATTCTTCAAAAAACTGTTTAAACATATAGCTCAATGATTTAGAGCATACAAAATCGAATACCGGCAGAAGACGGCACATTCGTCAATTATTGTAATCTGTGATGTATTAATTTGAATTCATATCTTTTGAGTTCCGAATGTAAATATAACTGCATTGTTTATCCAATTCAATATTCCATTGTCTTTTAATCTTATTACTGGGAAATTTATTTTTAATTACAGCATATAAACTTAAAACAAAAACTATATTAATTATAAACATTTTGATCAAATGAAGTTTATAAAAAGGGGCTGGCAAAGATTTGGTAAACAAAAAAATGTTGGAAAACAAAGATATAGATCATGTTTAATCATTTATATATATATAACGTTATTTACAAATACTAACATAGTACAAAGGAAAGTTTAGATTACACAGACAAAAGTTCATAAGGCTAAATGCTTAACTAATATATTAATACTTCAAGAATAAGTGCTTATGAGGAATGTTAATGACAATAAAAGTTATGAGATTGCCCAACTGAGATATACTGCAGACTGCCAAGTTTTGTTAATGATGTTTTTGGCTAAGAATTTCAGAGAATTATAGTATGAGATGAACCATACTTTGTTATTTTTTTATAAAGATATAATTCTTATTATCAAATATAATCGAGCAGTGTATAATCCACATGGTTTTTAATGTGTGAACAATCACAGGTGCTTATAGGGATGAAAATCTTTTTCATATTTTTAAGCAATTATTTGTAACTAATTGCATATTTGCGACCCCAATCAGGAGTAAAAATAAAAAGTATACACAGATTTGAAAAAGGTGTAGTATTTTTTCTGGTTAATTATTATATAAGGCACACGTAGGTAGGTTTGAGATTTAGTTTGATTTGGTCAGTGAAAAACATTTTGGTTGGGATTGTACCTTGTAATAGATTAAACAGAAATTTTAACCATGACTGAAGAACCCAAGAATTTTGAAGTTTGGTTAGAGTCTTAGTAACCAGCAACAAGAAGGTTGTCCATAGATGTCTGGATGAATACATTATCTTCTTTAAATCTCTAAATAATATGCCAATAAAAAGTTTGATAGTATACTGGTATAATAGAGTAACATGCCCAAAGACATGATTTATGGAACAAGATTGTCCAAGAGAGATAGCATTGGGGTATTGAAAATCAGGTTAATAAGATTCACAACATACATTTTGGTTCTAGTATAAGTTATAAAAAATTTGGGACATATCAAATTAAGACCTCCATGATAGAGAGAAAAGCACGCATTTTTGACATCCAAAATAAAAATCTTATTTCAATATTGTTTGTAATCTTTTTTGAAATTTTAAATTTTTTGTATGATTTAGAAGTTTTTAATATATTAATTTTTTTTTTCATTGCACCTCTATTTATTTTTCCTACTTATGATTTTTGCATTTATCACCATATTGTTCTTCTAATAATTCTAGTGATTTTAATTATTTTCTGCCAAAAAATCTAATTATAAATTATTTATTAACGGGGTAAAGAGAGAGAGAGAAAGAAGTTTCATGTTTTAGCTCTTAGTCTGAATAATACTAGCAGTACAGAAACTGATATTTGTATGAGGCATTATAGCCTAACATCATAATTAATTATTGCTTTTTGTAGATGCAGTTGTACTAATTTATAGCATTTTTTAAATTTTCTCTTATATAAATAAATTTTAAGTGTAAAATTTTGCACGATTTAAAAAAAAAAATACAACACAACACTAATTTTATATTTTTTCCATTAATGCTGTATATTATCTTTTTCATATTTTTTCGGTTTAGCATTAATATTTCTGGTCCATAAGTAGTATTTGTTACTTATTTTTATGTTTATTAGTATTTTTTACTCGTTTTGATATTTACAGTACCATTGTTAGATAAATTCAACATAGATAGAAAATATAAAAGAGCGTTAAATTACTTTTGTAAAGACAGTACTAAATAGGAAGAAAAAATCTGTAACACTATTTTGCATAAAAATATTTTACTTTTTTTTTTGTACTGTGAGATGTACATATAAATATCTTCTCCATTTTTCAATAGTATAAAGATTTAACTCTAGAGATATCATTTTCAAATCCAGCCTTTTGATCATCTAGTAGTTTTTCCTACATTAATATTATCCAAAATATCGTTGTTCAATCTACACATTTTATTTTTCCACTTATTATTTTCTGTGAAAACGTTCTTCATTTCATCATTATAAATACTAATGATATGATTTATAATTGTTATTTTTTTAAATATTTCTCCCCAATGCATTGCCACACACACTCCAGTAAATTCAGATTCCCCACTTTTTTTATATAATTGTTTTTTTTTCTTTGTTAAGATAAAGGAAAAACTTTATGTTACCGTATTAGACTAACTTATCTCAATTGTTTCTAAAAATTCAAAAGCTATTTTGCAAATAATATATTGAATATCTTTTCTATGTTTATTTTGGCCTAAAGCTGAGCGCTTTCGACGAAGTTCGTTTAAGCATGAATATTTGTTGAGCCACCATCAAAGTTATTGAATATAAATCGCCAGGAGAAGAGGGACAATGGTTTAGAAAAATCTTCTTTTCATCTGCTGATTGGCTTTAGCCTTATCCAAAAGAGCAAACGAAAGTGCAGCTGTATTTAAAAAAAAAAATTTCAATAAACTCATCTTAATTGCAAAAGAAAAAATGATGGGTAATATAAGATCTGGGATGTTAAGGAAAATTAATACTGTATCTTGAAGCATTAAACTGTTAAACACTTGGAAATATTACCTAACTATTTATTTATTTATCTGCCTTTTTAACTATCTACTTGCTTATCTATTTCTATGTCTCGAAGACTATCTATTAATTTATAAACATATCTATTTCCTTACCTATTTATCTATCAATCTAAATAATTACACACACTTATATATAACCCACCAAGTTTCACATTTTTAATGCAGTCTTCACTTTAAAATATGTATAATGGCGTGAAACATTTTAATTTCTATAACAAAACTGATAATTCAATTTATATATATATATAATATTTGAAATACAGAGATATTTCATATACCTGGAGTTTAATTGTAATTATACAGAATTTGATTACAGATATTCAAGCTTCCTTCAGGTATCCACTCTATCCCAAACCACCGATGCACACGACCATATACATGTGAAAAAGATAAATAATCTCCAATATATGTATTTTATGCTGAACCAATTGATTAGTATTTGTTCATCAGGAAATATTCGAAATCATTTATCTTTTTAACGTGTGTGATCATGCGCATCAGTGATTTGATATAGAGTGGATAGCTGAAGAGAGCTTGAAAGTCTGTGTTCAAATCCCCTATAATATATATATATATAGGAGAGTGATATGAATTGATTGCAAATAGAATCATTCGCATTGCAGGACTATCTTGTCCCATATTATTAAAGTCAGTTTAATAAAATAATACAAAGTAACATAAACAATAAATTGATTTGTAAATTCTACACGTTGCAGTATATCTGGTTAAAAAAGAAATTAGTTTACAGATTTGTTAAATTTATGAAATATTTTAATATTCTAATATACGTTATATTGTATGAAATGATACAATATATACTGAACTAGAATAGTAGTAATTAGAATGTTTTATTGTGATATATGTTTCACACAGGTGTAAATGTGTTCATCATCATCAACCATTATCAATCCACTGCAGGATGAAGGTCTCTCCAAGTTCAATCCATCTTTTCCTATCTTTAGCTTCTCTTCTCCACATCACCCCTGCACACTTTCTTATTTCATCCATCCATCAACCACGTGGTCTCTTTCTGGGTCGTTTACAATCTCTTGGAATGCAGTTTAAAATTTCAATTGTCCATCTGTTATCATCTCTTCTAACAATATGTCCAGCCCAACTCCACTTCAGTCTTTTAATTTTTTCAATGAGGTTAGTAACACCAGTTTGTTCTCTTACCCATACATTGCATTTTCGATCTCTTCTTGTTACTCCCAGCATACATCTCTCCATACTTCTTTGAGTTGTCTGAAGTCTCTGTATTGCTCTTCTATTAAGTGTCCAAGTCTCAGATCCATAAGTAAGAACTGGCAAAACACATTTATTAAAAACCTTCCTTTTCAAACACATAAGCATATTTCCTTTTAGTATCAAGTTATTTCTACTAAAAGCACTCCAACCAAGTTTAATTCTATGATTAATTTCATCCATTATATTTCCATCTGTATTAATAATCTGACCAAGGTATTTGTAATGGTTAACTTCTTCTAACTCATCATAATCAATCTTTATTTTCATATTTTGAGAAAATCTATTAAACATTACTTTAGTCTTTTTAACATTTATCTTTAGCCCTACTTTCATCTGATAACTCCTGCAACATTTCCTGTAGCTCTAAAGTATTATTTGCAAAAACAACTACATCATCTGTAAAATCTAAATGACTTAAATAATCTCCATTTACTTTCACTCCTTTAGCTTCCCATTTTAATTCACAAAATACTTCTTGCAGCACTGCTGTAAAAAGTTTTGGAGATATGGAGTCACCCTGTCTTACACCCTTTTCAATGTTGATTTTCCTACTATCATTATGTAATCTAATTGTTGCTGTTGCATTTTTATAAATATTCTTCAAAAAATGACAATATCCTGGATCTACACCTTGATGATCCAATGCTTTAATCACTGAAGAAATGTTTATAGAATCAAATGCCTTTCCATAGTCTACAAATCCCAAGCATAATGGCAACTCATATTCATATGTCCTTTCTATAATTTCTCCCAATACCTGGATATGATCTACTGTACTAAAACCACTTTTAAATCCAGCTTGTTCTATTGGTTGGTGGAAATCCAGTGTTTCCTGTAGACTAGTTGTAATTATCTAAGTAAAAATTTTGTATAAAACTGATAAAAGACCGATAAGTTTGTAATTTCTAATATCTTCTTTATCACCTTTTTTAAATATTAATATTAATACTGCATTCTTCCAATCATCTGGTACATCTTTATCATTTAGACATTTGGTATATAACTTTGGCTAAACATTTTTCCATTTCTTCACCTGCTTCTTTTAATATATCAATTACAATTCCATCACTACCTGGAGCCTTCCCTTTCTTCATAAATTTAATTGCATGTCTCACTTCCTCATTCAAAATTCTGGGCAATTCAGAAGATATAATACATATAGGAGGCACTTGTTCTTTATTACTATATAATTCTTGATAGAAGTCTTCTACACATTTCATGATGTCATCTCTCTTTTTAGTAATAATTCCATCTTTCTTTCTTATTTCAGATATAAATGTCCTACCAATACCAAAATGTTGTTTTACACTCTTTAGACTTTTATTCTCTTCTACAGCTTTCCTTGCTAGTTCACAATTATACTTTCTTATATCATTTTCAACTCTTTTCGGCACCATTTTACAAAATTCGAGATATCCAATCTTTTTTAATGCATCATTGTTGTATATCCTCATATTCCTTCTTTTCTTCATAAATTCTCTAGTCTCAATAGAAATTTTACTGGTCAATTGCTGCTTTTTTCTACCAGCTATCTTTGTTGCAGTTTTTAAAAGTGTATAGCTTATTTTCCTATTAATGTCATTCAAATCTGAATCATGTTCAAAATCTACTAATACTTGAAACCAATTTGTAAGTTCTAATTTAAATTCATTAGAATGTTTCTGAAGATTAGGAATAGCAACTGTAAATATTGTTTTTCTTAATAATTTTTGTCTCTCTAGTTTTGCATTAACATGTATCTTACATCTTACTAATCGGTGATCACTTCCTGTGTTAAATTTATTAAGAACATTACAATCTTGAAATATGTATTTTCAGTTAGTCAAAATATAATCCAATTCTGCTGTACCTTCATTTGGATGCTTCCATGTCCATTTCCTTTTAACATTTTTCTCAAAAAAATAATTCATAATATAAAGTTTTTCTTTTTCTGCAAACTCCACAAGTCTATGTCCTCTCTCATTTCTATTACCATAACCAAACCTACCTACAGCATTTTCATCTTTCATTTGTTTACCAATTCTAGCATTAAAGTCTCCCATAATTTTAAAATGTTGTTTACTCTGTTTAAAAGCCTTTTGTACATCCATATAAAAATATTCTACTACTTCATCACTATGAGAACTTGTTGGGGCATAAACCTGAATTATCTGCATTTGGTATCTGCTATTAAGTTGTAAAACTAATCTTGCCACTCTGTCTGATACACTATCAATCTCCACAATGTTATTCTTTCACTTTTTATTTATAATGAATCCTATTCCACTTGTATTTCCAATATTTGTGCCTTTATAGTAGAGTGTATGTCCACTTTTTAAATCAATTGTTTCTTCACCTTTTCTTCTAACTTCACAAAAGTCCAATAATGTCCCATTTAATATAAGACAGTTCTTCTTCTAACTCTTGCAATCTTCCTTCACTTGAAAGTGATCTGCAGTTGTAAGTACCTAAATAAAAAGTCATCATCAAATGGCAGCCTGAGTCCGCAATCAGGGGCTTCTTAGCACCCTCTGCCTTATGCCACCAACTGCTGCCTTGGTTGGTGACTCTACAGCTTCCTGAGAATAAGGGACATGATTTATTTTTGTCTGTCATGATTGTATATATTGAAAAAATATTCTTAAACTCGGAGGTAAAAAGCCAATAAACTCACCACACTGGCTAATGCATGTTGGTGAGCAGCCCATCCATGTTCGTATACTATATGAATAATCACATAGTAATAACAGCTGCAATGACAAGAACGTATGGAATGGACTTTAGGAATTTGCCCTGCTTGGTTCCTTTAAGGCCTCCAAGAGGAATCAAAGGGTCTCCTTTCAGTTAATAGCAAACTCCTTTCTGCAGCCGAATGTGTTATATATATTGTAATGGGCACATACGCCGTTACATTATTTTTTTAAAAACAATTGAGACATTGAAAAGTTCGCATTTAAAAACTTCACTTTTTTTTAAGACATAGAAATTGAAAATTAATTCTATCTTAAACTCGTATATATATAAAATCACACAGATGAGAAATTAAAAAAGAAACTTTATTAAAAAAAAAGGAAAAGTTTTAAAACTAAATTTTCAACAAAAACTTAAAAAGATTTAGAGATAAAAATATATCTTTAAGTTTGGAAAACACATTAATTAATCATAAAATGGAAATGATTGTTTTAATTAGTTAAATGTAAACTAGCCCTTGGGCATTTAAAATGTATAAGCAAAGGTCAGATAGGAGAGAAAAACAATGGGATCAGAATGGCCAATAAAAGAAATCACTCATGGAATTGGACCTCAGTGAAAAGACCATCACCATTGTTGTGATGTAATGTCCATTGGATCTGAAAGTCTACTATAAAAAGTGAATGAAGAAAGAGCTGGGAGAGATGTGTGATAGCGGTGGTGATATGTGTTAGTGCGGAGTTGAAGAAGGGATTGAGAAGACGCACTCTTCAATCCCTTCAGTTCTTCTAAAAAAAAAGGAAAGAGAAATGACATCATTTTCTACATTGAGGACCAGCTAAAGTAAGACCTCCAGATGAATAAATAAAATGGCTAACTGGATAGAAATCTCTTCAGGATGGCGTGGGAATTCGTGTTCAAAATTGCAAGCAACGGATAAAGATGCACGTTTTAAAAATCGTAAAAACTTTATGAACATTTTCAAAACAAACTCTAAATTCTAAACCTTTCAGAAATTATTGCAATAGTATTTCCTATCTGACCAAACTAAATGATTTATTAATTCTTTTCATTTGATGTATTTCTTTTTTAAAATCATTTCCATTTTTTTTTTGTTCTTTTTAGTTTTATTTATGATTTTTGTTTTTCGTTAAACTAAATTATATAAATGTTAAACTTAAGTCGGGCGTGAATGGCTATATAGATTTGTAAAGTTATATTAGTTTTATTATGGTAGGGCAATCTGGGTTATTTGTTTCATAGTTAAATTGGGTCAATGTATTGGATATATTGGTGTAATTATAGATGTAATATGAGATTCACTACATGCAGATTCGCAGTATACGCCGCACACTCCTGTTTTGCCTATGGAAGGAATTATAAGATGGAGAACGCAGTTCCTTCCTATGGAGTTTTTTTTATTGCTCTTCTCATCAGATAGATGTAGTATTCCTATCTGGATGAGAGTCAATTTCTTATCTTAACCTATTTTTGTGCTGCCATATTCGTATTACATTGAATACATCGATATATCAGATGGATTGACATTGGTTTAACTGCGAACTATTGGCCTTAGGTTAAGTAAGGGATAGAATATTTTCTTTTCAAATGCAATCTATGTAGTCTATTCATACTCGACACTCTAAATGCATTAAATTTAAGTTGGGTATAGACGCTTGCATGGATTCGTTATCGGTTAATTATGTTTTTTGGTTTTCATATTTGATCAAAATATATAGACATTTAGTAAATAATGATACCTTATGGTGAGTATCTAAAATGTATTTATTCAGATGTCTTTTAAGTTATTGGTGTCAATGCGGCATCTTATGATGATCAATGACTTTATATTTTGATCGTTTATGTTTATTTTGAAATATTTTTAACCATGTAATCTATGTAACTGATCTATACTCAACATTATAAAACAAACTTTTATAAATCCATCTGTGCAAACTTATAAAAATTAAAATGTAAATTAAAATCTAAAATCAAAGCTAAAAATGTAAGTTAAATTTTAAAATGTAAAACTGATACTAAAATAATTTTAAATCTTATATATGTTTAAATAAATGTTTGTGTGTTATTTCTGGCAGTGGTTTCCTTTATTGTGAAAATGTTTTTGGATAAGAATTATTTTATTATCTCTGCTGTTCCACTGAGCTGGTGACATTGGGCTAACGGTCAGAATCAAAATATATAAAAAAAAATTTTTTTTTAAAACTTACGTATCTGCCTACTATATAAATTTCCTAGGTTCTAAGTAGCCTAGTGGCGCCCTCATAGTGTAGATATGTTAAGTCAGGGGTCCCCAACCATTTTGCACTTAAGAGCACATTCTATAATACCGGCCAGGTGGCAGGCACCATTTATTTTTTCAATTAGGTGGTGGGCACCATATATTTTTTCAATGTAAATTTATAGTTGGATATTGTTAATAATACACATAATGCACAAAAAATATTTATTTTAAAAATAAAATTTTAAAATATAATTAACGTTTATATTTTTATGCTGTAAAAGTAATAATACAATAATTTATAAGAAATTTTAAAAATTAAATTTATTTGTATCAGGTAAGTAATTTTTTATCGTGTTCGGATAGCGGCGGGCACATGTAAAATGGTCTGCGGGCGCCGTGGTGCCCATGGGCATAGAGTTGGGGACCCTTGCATTAAGTCCTCTCTATTCTCCCCAATCATTATAATATACATATATAAAATTAAAATAGTAAAATTTTAACCTTTGTAATGAAGAGAAAAAACAGAAAACACTTAAGTTTATTATTTGACATGCAAATGAATGCATAGTTTAATAAAATGTGTACCATACTTTATGGACTTTTCAGATCTGCCTTCATGAAGAGACATAATGAAATATATTGGTTTTATTTATAATAAATTTGATAGTTAATTCACATATTTTATTGAAAATTATATGCAACTAAAATTATATAAGCTAGAGAACATGAATGGGTCATAATTTTTTTGGTTGTTTCTCTTTCTTTCCAGTGTCTATAAATTAAAATTATTGTAAAATTATTTGGAAAACAAACATTACTAAAATATAAAGATGAAAGATATTGTATTCAAATTTGAAACAAAGATGTTAGAGTTAATTAATTTTTTTTTGCAATTGCAAATTTTAAAAAAGGAAATTCAGTGAGATAAATACCTTGATTAAAAAAATAATATACCATTAAAGGTTTAGAATGTTGGGATATGATGTTCTTACTATAGGGGAAAATTATAAATAGATCTGCTTAACAACAATAGTAGGGAATCTTGAAACAAAAAAAGACATTGATGCAGACTGATAAAGAGAGTAGAGAAAATTCTGGAAGAGAACAGAATGATCATTTCCATCAAGAAAACAGAAATGATGAAAAATTATAATCAGCCCCCCAAAATAAATCTGATATGGATTTTGCTATAACTTTACCTCTACTAGAAGAAAAAACTGCTTAAGATACTTTTCCTATAGATTTAGGTGGCTTTACATTGCTAATTAATGTCTGACTGATTTTAAAAAAGGATTTTTCATTACTAAATCTGGTGCAGTGTTTATGACATTATTTGCTAATAGAAAAATATTTGCCATTTGTGTCTAAGAAACCAGAGGCATACCATTTGAATACCTAAAATTATTTAGTTCTAATATGAACATTGTTCATGCATAAGATATAATTTTATCTACTTAAAAAAGAAAACAATGCCTTAAGAAAAGAAGAGAGCCCTATCATAAGATCTATCTTGAATCTACCTATAGTGAGAAATCATTTCCATTGTCTACAGTCATGTGATTCCCAAGAAGAATTAATTGAAATGGATTAAGACTGAATTTGCAAAGACTATTATTTGAGATATGGATAACAGGTAGACTTGTAAATTTATAATGTCAACAAAACCATGGTGAAACACTTATTATAGGGTACTTTTTTTTAGATTTGCAAATATAAGGTTTCAGAATTATTATTAGTATGGGTTTGAGTATATTTATTCATAATTACATTTAAAACTTTTATTTAGGACCATTTGTCAATTACTATAATGAGATATATATGAACAATAAATAAAAATTTCATTCTATGTTTTATAATTTTCACAAATAAATTGTTATGTTCAAATGTTGTGTTTTTATTATCAAATTTTGTTGTTTGAACTCATTCCAACCATATGTAATTAATCCATCTTAAGTCTGAGAAGTCATGCACTTGCATGAGGAACATCCTGCAAACAAATTAACAGCAATATTATGATAATTATAAATAATGATTTATCCAGAAAAGTGTTCTTTCTATAAAAAAAAAAAAAAAAAAGGTACCTACAGTTAAAATAGATTGAACCTAAAAAATGCTTTTGGAATGATTAAGCTAAATTTAATTTTGTAAGTGCTGATATAATGTTAGTTATCATCACTGCAGTGCCTGTTACATTTAATATATACCATTACATATGGTACAATCAATATGTGGCTTGAATATTACAATCATTTATTATTTATATGCACATATCATTACAATTGGTACTAAATATTTTTGGCATAAATAAGTTGAGCATATAGAAGACAATGTTAATATTTGGTATGCAATATGTGTACCCAAGTGTTTTAAAGTGTTTGGTATGAGAAATAAGATCAGTACAAGTAAAATACATATACTAATCTTTTAAAACTGAGTTAGTTGAGTCCAGAAAGGCAGGAGAAATTTTGATAATTGGCAAGATAATTAGATATAAAATGATAATAAATACAGATATAACAAGAAATATTGGAGATAATTGCACAGAAAGTTGAAAGTGGTGTGCTAGTTTGATAACAAAGTGGAAAAAATGTCTAAATTAGTAATAAAACCATTAAAAAAAATTAAAAAAATAGTAATACTGGTCAATTAAGAAGAATATGAAGAAAGTATTTTAAACCACTAAATATCACATGATTACCATCTCTTATACTAGCACATAATTATTATTAAACAAGGCAAAACTCTCCATGCAGTAGTGCTACCTGTGCCAACCAGAGTAATCAATGGATGCCAAAAGGCTTGTGAATAAAATCCCTATCTATTGGATGAGTAGGCACTAGATAGGGATTTTATGCACAAGCCTTCTGGGATCCATTGATTATACTGGTTGGCATAGGATGGCACTACTGCATGGAGAGTTTTTCCTTGTTTAAGAAAATATTTTGTTACAACTTTAGATGGTAATATGATTGATATATAAGAATACAAGAGCAATTAAATGTGAAATAACCAGTAATACAAAGAATACTGCAAGAACATCCAAAGACAAATATTTCATTAGAAATGTTCATGGATGTATTATTAAAAACAAAAAATATGTGGAAAAAATTCTAGAAAGAAGAGATACAAAATTTAAAAAAATGCAAAAACAAGTAAAAGAAAAGTTTGAGGCAGTACAAGAGAATATAAGCAGCGTTTAGATGGAAGTATCTATCACATTCTAAAAAAAGTGTTAGAGCATTATCTTAAAAAAATTAATATTTAAGAATATAAGAGTCCAGGTTCAATTCCCATGCTAGTATTGTTAGTGATCAGGCCAGCAATGCTTAAAGCAGAGAGGAGGATAATATCATCTCAAACATTGTGCATATACTAACCTGTCTATTCTTACTAACAGATAAATGTAATTGAAATATAAATTTTTGTAAGAACATTCAATACTTAATATTAGATGATGGAAATAGTCAAATATATAGATACAACTAAAATACCATCATCACAAACCTTCAGGAAAATATTTGTTTTGTTTGTTTGTAACTTTCTAGTAAAAGTTTTAACATTTTCTGAGATAACTGAAGCTGTAAAATTTGTTATAAGTAAACAAATGTCAATTCAATATTTGTTTTTATAATAAGTTAATGTTTACATAAATTTATTTGTTAAAAAAATCTAATGATTATATGTAATTAATAATAATTTTGATTTTTTAAATTTATTTTAAAGTTATGTTTATATATGCAGTATAAATTATAATCTTATTATCATTTTTAATGGTTATTGATCCACTGCAGAATGATCTTTCCAAGTTTAATTCAGTTTCTCTAATTTCTAGACTTTCTTCATCATATCACACTAGGTAACTTCTTTATCTATGTTACATGTAGTCTTCTCCTAATTCTTTTATAATCTTTTAAATTTCAGTCTAAGGTTTCAATCAGTAAAAAATTATTATCTCTTCTAGCAATATATTTATCCCCACTCCATTACAGTCTCTTGATAGTTTTCAATGAGATCAATGATACCTGTATGTTTTCTCTCTCAGGAAATTTATTTTGAATTTCTTCTTGTTACTCCAAAGTAATGTCTTCATATGATGAAGTCTTGCATTACTCTTTTATTAAATGTCTAAATCTCAGATACATAAATAAAAATTGGTAAAACAAATCTACTAAAAATATTTATTTTCATACACATAGGCATATTTCCTTTTAATATTAAGTTATTTCTTCCAAATGCTCTTTATCCAAATGTAATTCTCTAATTAATTTTATCTATTATATTTTGATCTATATTAATAATCAGACCAATATATTGTAACTGTTAATTTATTTTAATTATAATTATCAATCTTTATTATCTTCTGATCAAATTCATTGAATATTACTTTGGATATTTTTATTATTTATCTTTAGTTCTTACTTTTATTTAATCACTATTGCAATTGCAAAAGCAATCATATTCTCTGCAAAGTCTAGATGATTTAAAAACTATTTAGCTAATTTTTTTTCTTAGTTCTGCATTTCGCTCACAAAATGGTTTCTGTAAAACTGTTGCAAAAATTTTGGAGATATGGAATCAATCCATCCTATATATTCTCAATGTTAATTTTTTTATTATTATAATCTAATCTACTGCTGTTCCTTATTGATAAATATTCTTCAGGATATGATACTATTTTGTCTCTATATTGAAGACTCAAAGCTTTAAAAACTATGCCAATGCTTATTGAATCAAATGTCTTTTTGTAATTTACATATTCAAAGCATAATAACAATTCATATTCATTGGTTCTTTTTATAATATCTCACTTTTTACATGTTATCAACTGGGCTAAATCTACCTTAAATACAGATTGTTTTGGTTGGCTAAAATCCAAAGTTTGCTATAGACAAATTATAGTTGTCTTGATAAAAATTTTGTATAGAATTGATATGTAATTTCTAAATTTTCTTTTAATCTTTTTTAGTGTATTTTTAATCATCTGATCTACTTTTATCATTTAGATATTTGATATATAGTTTTGCCAATAATTTTTTTATTTGTCTTCATCTGTTTCTTTTAAAATAACAACAATAATTACATCATTTCTGAAGCTTTTTACCTTTTCAAACTTAATTGCATGTCACATACTTTATTTAATATGCTTGGCAATTCTGAATATATAATACACATAGGGATATTTAGTTATCTTATTCTTTATTAGTATATAATTTGTAATAGCACTATTTATCATATTTTATAATGTCATCCCTCTTTTTAGTAATAGTTCCATCATTGCAGAAAGAACTTTCTTCCAATAATAAGATGGTGTTTTATATTTTTGAGACTAATGTTCTTCTATAACTTTATTTAATAACTCATCATTATATTTTTTTATGTCAACTTTAATTTTTTCTAGTGCCATTTTACAAAACTCTAGATATTAAATTCTTTTTAATGATTTTTGATTACATTTTTTCATATTCCTCCTTTTCTTTATACATTTTTGTTTCCATACGAAATTTACTAATAAATTGCTGCTTTTTTACACCAGCTATATTTTTTTGCAGTTCTTAATAAATATCAATTATATTCTCATTGATTTCAGTCAATTCCAGAATCATCTTCAATATCTATTAATATTTTTAAATGATTTTCAAGTTTTATTTTAAATTCAGTGGAGTAGAAGGTATTTGAATATTAACTAAGCTACGACGTACTACACAAGCCGCGGTAGATATCATCGTGGAAGAACCAAAACAATGTCATGGCAACTGAAACATTGGCATGACTAATCGATAGAAGCGGTCAAGGTGTTTTCATGGTCACCTTCGAGATTTTAAAATACTTGGGTGAATTCTGGATAAATATCTGTCTTTTACCTGCTTGCGTTGACCAAGTGAGACGCGTTTTTTTTTTTTACAGTGTCTGATCCGCCATTGTAAGAATTGAATATTTTTTGATTGCTTATTTTATATTTTGATCATTGAACTATTGCTGATTTTATTTACTAATTTTATCAAATTTTATTATTAATTTATCTAATTGTATTACTAATGACCATTTATGACTAATTAACCAAAATATCTGTGCAAAAACCAAGAAAAGGGACTTACCGTTTAGAAGTGATTGAATTTCAGTATCGCACTAATTGAGAACAATTTGGTTTTTCTTTTTTTTTTTTTAAAAAAAATGTAAATAATTAGTTAAATACCATTAAAAATTATAAAGATTATTTATAATACTTATTTTGATAATATTTTATTGTAATAAAATATTACTTATTAGTCCATTTATTATCGGAGTAAATTATTACTGCTGTTCTGAAAATAAATTGTCTCATTTTTGGACTAAAAATTAGCGGGCCCGCATGCTTTAGTGTGGGAAAAAAAAAGTTATAATGATTAGTTCATTTCTTTTGTTTCAGAGTGAAATGATTAGTTAAATATCGTTCTAAAAATTATAATGATTATTTATAATATTCGTTTTTGCTAAACTTTTTATCGTAGTTTATTAATAGTTATTATTTCGCAATGGCCAACATGGCGACATTCTTCTTTGGTATTAACTAATCCTGCGATTATAATATTTATTTTTGATAATATGTTACTGTAATCAAATTATTATTACTTATTATTGCATTTATTATCGGAGTAAATTATTACTGTTGTTCTTGAACAATAAATGCGTCTCATTTTTGGACTGAAAATTAGAAAATCATTTCTTTGTTTCGGGGGGGGGGGGGGGGGTCGAACGATTAGTTAAATATTTCACAAAAAAATTGTAATGATTATTTGTAATATATTCATTTTTGATCATTTTCTATCGTTTTCAGGGTCAAATGATTAGTTTCTAAATAGCAGTTAAAAAATTGTTAATGATTATTTATAATATTCATTTTTGATAATTTTTTATCGTAGTAAATTATCAGTTATTATTTCGCAACGCTTCTAGTCTGAAAATATATATATGGTTTGTTTGGGGGGGGGGGTAGAATGATTACTTAAATATCCCTAAAAAATAATAGATGATTATTTATAATATTCCATTTCTGATAACTTTTTATCATTTTCATGGTCAAATGATTCCATTTTTGATAACTTTTTATCATTTTCATGCTCAAATGATTATTTAAATATCGTTAAAAATTGTAATGATTGTTTATAATATTTCATTTTTGATAATTTTTTATCGTAGTAAATTATTAGTTTATTATTTCGCAACGACCAACATGGCCACGTTAAGACATCTCCTTCCCTATTAACGATGCTATGACGTATTACCCTGAAGGCATACTATTCTAATCTTGTGATCTTCAAGGTGACTTCTCCACGTGATCTGCGGGAAAACTTTATCGATTAAGTTTGTTCGCAAATCACTAGGAGACATTATCTTAAAGATCGTAAGATTAAAATAGTATGCTTTCGGTGTAATACGTCATAGCTTAGTTAATACTCAATATCAATAGTTAATACTGTGATTCTTAATGGTTTTAATTTCTGTACTTTTACATTAACACATATCTTAATATTACTAATCGATGATCACTTTCTGTCTTTTAAAAGTTTTACAATTTACTAAATATTTAAAACAAGCAAAACTCTCTATACGTATTGTCACTAATCACTTAAGAAAAGATGATCATGTGATGTTTTACTAAATATTTCCTGTTAATTAAAATATAATCCGATTTTGTTAGTCACAATGCAATTCACTTTTGTTTTATCTTCGTTTGGATGCTTCTATGCTTATTTTCATTTATCACATTTCATAAAAAAAAAAATTATAATGTGTAGTTTTTCTTTTTATCTGTACTTTGTAAGTTAATATTATTTTTCCTAGCCAAATTTATCCACAGCACTTTTATCCAATCATTTATCAATTCTAGCATTAAAATCTCTCATGATAATTGTAAAATGTTGTTTGGTCTGATAAAAAGTACTTTGTATCTCTATATAAAAATCTACTTCATCACAATAAAACATGTTGCATTTGTGATTTTTTCACTTTTCATTTAAAAATGACTCCAATTTCTGTTATTAATATCTGTGCTTTTGTAATAAAATACACAATGATTTTTTTAAGTCAATTGTCTTTTCTCCTAATTTTATGAAGGTAAACAATAAGTCAGTATTAACAATTTTAAATTCATGTAATATTTTTTCCAATTGAAATTGATATCCATTTGTAAGTAAAAAGTTTATTAGTAAATAAAAAGTTGTCATTGAATAGCAATCTGGGTTCACAATTTGAATTCTTAGCATTCTCTGTCTTTATCTCTAATTGCTACCTTGGCTGGTGACTTTACAGTCTCATAAGTATTATAATTTAGTTTTGTTTGTTATGGTTGTAAATAAAAGAAAAAAAAAACATTGACACATACGATTTATCTTGTTTTCAATAAAACTCAACTGATATTTTGTTAAAAAACTATCAAATAACTGAAAAGGAAAACCACAACATTTTCCTGATTTTAAACTTAGACTCGATCTCACTATGCTTTCTGAAGTATGTTGATGAGCAGTCCATAAATATTCATTTACATTTAAATAATCCTATAGTAATAACAGCTGCAATGACAAGAGGGTATAAAATGGACAGTAGAAATTTGGCTTGTTCAGTTTTTTTAAAGCCTGAAAAAGCAATAAAAAGTTTTCCTTTCAGTTAATAGCAAACTCCTTTCTGTATACCACTTTATGAATATACAAACATATAAAAGTAAATAAAATAGTCATACATCACATGACTTATTTGATTTTATTTACTATTATAGTTTTGCTTTTAAGTCTTAAGCGATGTTATATTGTTAAGGCTATTAATATGTGGTGTGGATGAAGAGTTTTTAGTCTCATCTAGCTATTTAAGTTAGATAGCTGGATTTGGGGATGGGGATGTTTCTATATAGAGATTTTAAATGCTTTCTCTTGAGACATTTATCGATAAAGCTTGGTTAGAACTATTAGACCACTAAACATCACATGATCACCATCTCATACTAGCACATAATTGTTATTAAACAAGGCAAAACTCTCTATACAGTAGTGCCACCCTCTGTCAAACAGAGTAAGCAATGGATTCCAGAAGGCTTGTGCATAAAATCTCTATCTAGTGCCTACTCATCCAATATCCCCAGACTAGTTTCTGGCTTGTGGCCTCTGTCAGTGAGAAGCTTTGGATCTGAGAGCACTGCACCTAGATCCAGTGCTCTCAGATCCAAAGCTCCTCACTGATGGAGGCCACAAGCCAGAAACTAGCCTGGGGATATGTGCAGTGCTCTCAGATCCAAAGCTCCTCACTGATGGAGGCCACAAGACAGAAACTAGTCTGGAGATATTTGATGAGTAGGCACTAGATAGGGATTTTATGCACAAGTCTTCTGGCATCCATTGATTACTCTGTTTGGCACAGGGTGGCACTACTGTATAGAGTTTTGCCTTGTTTAGAGCTATTAGCACACTCATTATTTTATTTTATAAATATATAAAATATACAGGCATTTTGCAAATAATAAATGTGGAATGCTTTGAATTATTATATCTCAGTTATATTTAAAATTAATAATTAAGTTATATTTTATATATATTACATATTTTCTGAATAATCATTAAATTGCTCTTATCTATAGCTTTTTTTACTTATATCATTTTTATTTATCGTTTATTGTCCCTAATCTTGAAACAATGCATTGAGAATTCATCGTTTATAAGTATATTCCACATTAAAAAAAAAAAATGGATGTTACCATTGTAATTAACAACATATTATATTTCAACAAAAATTGAAACATTAATTCTTTATAATATTTAAAAGAATATGCTTATTTACTTTTTATGTATTTTACATACATGTAAAATGTTCGCAATAAATATTACAAATAATTTTGCAATTATTTCAATACATTTTAAACATAAAAGCAAATTAATAGAAAAATAGAATATAACGTTTTATAAATATTTTTATTATTAATAATATTTAATCCTATCATTGTCATCATCATTATTATGATTGTTAATATTTTTAAGATCCTGAATTATCTTACTTCTCAATCATTTATTTCAGTATTTATGTAATATATAGGGTATATGAGCGCAGACTTTCACACGACCCACCACTATCCATACTATCTCATAACACTGATACACCTGAACACATGGTAAGTTTTATAAAAAGTAAATTGATAATAATGCTTGCTTATGTGTGATTTTTGATTATAAAAAAGAATTGCATTTAATAAGTGTGCATAATTTATCTTTAATGTTGCAAAAAAAACAAAACTAAGGAAAGGATTCTTTTAAAACTGCTTCTGTAAGATTTGTATTAACATAAGTTTAAATTCAGAATCTGCTAATCATGTGTGCTATATAATATCTTTTTTTTCAATAAGCTGATAGAACGTGTTTAAATATTTTTAATTACAATATTATAATTTACAACTCTTCAATGTGCTAAATTACATAACTGATTGTATATTATACGTGTTACTAACTTAATGTCATGTCTGCAAAAGTATAATTTTTATTACATTATACTTTTAAAATTTAAAATAAAAAGATCTTCAAGTTGTTCCTAAATAAAATTATTTTTTATAAAAATGGTTGCAAAAAAAAGGATGTTTTTTTACTATTCTGATGACCAAAAAAAAAAAATTCATTTTTAAAAATTGATTTTGTTGTCTTGGATACATACATATAAATAATAGTTTAATTTTAAACAATTATGTAATTGTCATGTTATTTTTTACAAAAACAACCAATATATTTTTATAATCTTTAATTACATCAGTTAAAAATACTGTTTAAAAAAAATCTAGAAATGTTTAATTTAATTTCTGCTTTTTATAAGTAATTTGGTTTATATATCTCTTTACACACTTTGCAATTTTTTTCTCCATACGCATCTCCACAAAAAAGCTTGAGTTTTAATCGAAATAAAAATAAATAAACAAAAAAAAAACTTTTTTTATGTAATACTTTTTTTATGATGTGACATGTGTAAGACTGGGTGTATGTGAAATTAAATTGGCATAAAAATTTATTAAAGAAGATTCTGGGTTTTAATTTTTTTTTTAATATACATATCCTGGCTTTAAAGAGTTTTTAAACTAAAGTATTTCAGATTTTATAGGAATATGTTAGTTGTTTTTGCTAATATAACTAATAATTATATAAAAATTATATATATATATATGTCTTGCGGAGTTATAATTATTTATTAAGTGCACAAGAATTATGCATCAATACTTTTAAGCCAGGCTTTAACCTGTATCCAATGCACCTTGAAATTTATAACAGTCAAGCAACATCTTTATTTTGCTGATAGAGGGACCTCTCAAACCACAACACAAGATAGTGTCTTATCTTTAACCTAACTTTCTATTTATATAGGCCAATCTGAAGCATCTTGATTTGGGAGCATGAAGCTGTTGTTCTCTCCATTATTTAAGTCCACTACTTCCTATACAAATTAGCATTCACAAAATCTTGCAATATACAATGAGTTAATATTTCGATATTTATACTGGAAATATACAAACTATTGTAGAGTTATAATTATTTATTAAGCACAAAGAGTGTAAAAAATGGAGAAAACAGCAGCTTCATGCTCCCAAATCAAGATGCTTTAGATTGGCCTATATAAGTGGAAAGTTAGATTAAAGATAAGACAGCCTCTCTTATCTTTATAAAAGTAACTATCTTGAGTCATGTTTTGGGAAGTCCCTCTATTGTCAAAATAAAGATATTGCTTGACTCTTATAAATTTCAAGGTGCATGGATACAGGTTAAAGCCTGTCTTAAAAGTATTTACATATACTTTCTGTGCACTTAATAAATAATTATAACTTTACAATAGTTTACATATTTCCAATATAAAGATCACAATATTAACTCATAAATCACAAGATTTTGCAAATGTTAATTTATATAGAAAATAGTGGACTTAAATAGTGGAGAGAACAACAGCTTCAAACTCCCAAATCAAGATGCTTCAGATTGGCTTATATAAATGGAAAGTTAGGTTAAAGATAAGATAGCCACTCTTATTTTAATAAAAGTTGTGCTTTGTTAAGGGTTTGAATTTTGAGTGAGTTGTCAAATTGTTTTCTAAAGAATAGTTGCAACAATACATGAGTTGAGAAATGACAGAGCTGTAAAGTGCTTTATAAAGAAAATGTTTTGTAAATATGCCAAAAGGGATATATGAAGGCAAAGTCCTAAATGATGATACCTGACTTGCCATATAATAATAAAGATAAGAGTTTATATTTGTAACTTTAAAAGCAGTAGATATGTGCTACATGTTAATAAAATGCCGAAAGAATATGGGCACATTACTAATAAATATTAAATTCTCCATATGAAGCAAATGTAAAATAAATAATGAAAAGTATTCAAAGCCAACATATTTTATTGAAGGTATTTCCCCTTAGTTGTTTTGAAAAATAAATGGAAAACATTAGTGATTACTGTTTGGATTTGATAGCAGGAGCATGATACAAATTCTTTTGAGCATAATCATGAAATTTATGTTATGTTGTACATGATATAAGTTGAATGTTAAAAAATATAATATAGTTTGAAATAATATTAATGAAAATAGGTAAAACAATCACTAGTGAGAAATAATGCTATGGTGATATTTTATATTGAAATGGTCTCTTACATAAATTAAAATGTATATGAGTAGAAATTTAATTAAGCTGTAGGAGTCAACATATGAGGCATAATAGAGAAAAACAAGTTATTCATTCCATTTAGTATAAGATATTGAATTGAGAAAGAAGGTCATGTTCTTTCCTTTCTAAAATCAAAATAATAAATCTAAATAAAACCAATAATGGAAAGTGGGAGAGAATTAAACATGTTACAATAAGGGAAGGGAAAATAATGAAGTCTATGTCATATCAAAAACTGATCAAAATGAATCTATAATGGAAATGTTGCAGAGTTTAATGGTAGAAATGAAACAAAGTTAAGAAATATTAAACAAGAATTTAATTAAAGTCAGTAAAAATTATCAAGAGACTCGCTGATTAAGATTAATGAAAACCAAGAAAAGTGTCAAACGAATCAGGAAATATTTAAACAAGTCTAAGCAAACTCAAAAAGAGCTTAAATTAGAAATGAAGAAAGGTCAGGAAATGTTAGTAATGAATATTGAAGAGGGTTAATATGAGTTAGAAAACAGACTAAGACAAGAAATCAAGCAAGTGCATACAGAGTTAATTCATGAAATAACAATGGAACATGAGCAAATAAATGATTTGAAAGTTAAGCTTAATGAACTAGATTAAAATGAAAGAAATTCAAAGACAAATGCAAATAAAATCAATAAGTTGGAAGATGATATAGAAAAGGGATAAAGTTGGACCCATAAAAATGGAAATTAAAATTGAAAAGTACAGATTAGAATGCCAGAATAAGGATAAAATTATAGAAGCCAAATTAAACAAATATCAACAGACTAATACTAGAGAAATAAAAAAGTTACAGGATAAACAGAGCAAAATTGAAACGTGGCATTAATTTAGATAGAGTACAGTCTGAGATAAATAATTTGAAAGTCTACTCAGTATCTTTGATTATTTCAATTGAGTTTAATAGAGTGATTGAAGACATAACTTCAACAGAAGGAAAACTAGAAGATTTAGGACAGATTAAAGAAAAGGAAATAGAAATGATAATGAAGATTGTCAGGTAAAAATTAAAAAAATTATTATAGAGAAAAAATACATTTCAAAATGGAATAAGTAAACCTGGAGATAGCTCAAAAAACTATGGTGAAAGCATGGAGAGTTCAGATAACACATATCTCCATTTGCATGTGCTATCTATCACCAACCAGTGTAATTGCTCCATTGAATAAAGAACAAATATTAAATTAGGATGGTGAGGTAACCAATACAATGCCCAGGAACAATGTAAAAGTGATCATCCTATAGAAAGCTATAATACCATGTTTAAATTTATTAGTCTCAAACCTTCAAGGGTAACATCAAGAATTCTATAAAACATTGTACAATGTTACAAAAAAACTTTATTTTATGGATTGAGAGGGAGAAGATTGCTACTGCAAGCAATCATTTATATGAATCTACAAAGAATTGGTGGAAGTCATTGTTTATTAGACTAGTAACTTTTGGAGATTACTGCTAATTCTTATTTAATTTTTGGTGCAAAGAGAGGACAGATAGGATTCATCATTAAGTTTCTCGGAAAAAATTTAGAATCAATTTCAGAAAAAAATTAACCAAGTTTTTCCACTACAAGTGTCAAAACTCAGGATCCTTATGTCATACCTACAAACTCAATGGGTTCAACAAATCCTTGTCACTGCTGACAGGATGATTATTGAAGATGTAGTGCACTAAACAATATTAACATGGAAAGATTAAGAACCTAAGGAGAGGAACATAGGGGATAAACATTTCAAAACATGTAGTTTTAGATTTCAATCTTCAAGCATACATGTGGAATTGCAAGTTCATAATCAACTATGACAAAGACCTAAGAGACAACAATAATTGTTTTATCAAGAACCCAAATGCTCAAGAATTTGTTAATGCATTCAGTGCTTGAAATATTGTTAGGGAAAAACTACCCATCATCAAACTTGGAAAACTAAACAAGGCCTCCATGACATGTTCCTTTTTACAGCAGTCTGAAAATATCCAGTTAGAATGAAATGTAAGGATGCTAATAAATATAATTGTTGCATGACATTTGCCTTGTTATTTATAATCTGTTTAAAAAAAGGAAAAGACTAATTGTACATAATCACTGACTTCATTGTTGTGGTAGTATAGTTTAATTGACCATGAGTTATTTATAGAGTGTTTAGTTGGTCATAATGGTCTTATGTTGAATTGTTTTTCTTATTTTTTATTAAGGGTGGGAAAAGGTGATATGCACATGTCACTACTATAGTTTTCTTTATAGTTTATTAAGAACTAAGTAAATAAAACATCTATTAATTTGGATAATTGTAGAGTATGAATATATACTTTATATATTACATTTTTAAAAAATAAAATATTTTATTGTTATATCAAATGTTATATAAAATGATAATAATGCTTTGTTAAGATCAGAATAAAGAGAATCACAGATTCACAAGCTAGTGTTTAAAAAAATAGAAAAGGATAGCATTTTGTGTTGCAATAGCTACAGAAACAAATTCAGCAAGAAGAACACATACTTTCTTTTGCTTAAAAATTTGTGTTATATCTTACCTTACTTTTACAAAATAGATTCTGGACTTATGTCAAGAAAATATACACTGTGAATAGAAAAATACTTATGAGAGTGAAGAACAGTTTTCCTTTATTTGATGTTTTTATGATTAAAATGGAATGGATATCAACACATGCTATGCTGACTTCCATGAAGTTTATAAAATTATCAAATATAATGTTAATTGTAATTTTGAGAAGAAAAAAGTTGAATATCATTTAATGATTAAAATGTTTTTGGAGCCCTACATTTGTGTTTATTACGATCAATATGCTAGAGAAGATGTCACAGGATAATATAATCTAAACTAAAGTTATATATATATATGCTGAATTTGATAATAGATGCTGAAAATAAAAAAAAACCTTTCTTTTAAATTATCCCCATCAGATAAATTTCACTTGTTAAAAAATCATTAAAAGTATAATAGTTGTTTAATCATAAAATATTTATCAAAGTCTTTTTTTCTTTATTAATAATCCTAATTAATGCAATTTTATATTATCATTTGATATAGGCTTAAATAATAGACTCAAATAATTAAAACATAAATCAATTGTTAATGTATTAATTTTTTTTAAAACAAAGCTAAATTTAAATGTAAAATAATATTCTATATAATTCATTTAGATTATAAAATAATTATTATTAAAAAGCATTACTTGATTCAATATATATATATATATATTGTGGTATACAACACAGATCAAATGTTTAATACAAATATGTTTATTTTTGAATAAATACAGATTAAATGAATCATTTATTTATTAAAATTAAAAGAATATTTTGTTAAATTATATAATGACAACAATACCTCATTAAAATTAGAAGAAATCACGTGTTCAAAAACCAGTATTTAAAAATCTAGATTGCATTGTTTGTGTTATTATAGAGAAAAACAATTTTCATAAGAAAAAAAAAACGTACTTTCTTTCCCTTAAAAGTTTTGTGATTTTAACATTAACTCATTTTATAAAAAAAGTTTTGGAGTAGCAATAAACAAAGGAAATTGTGAGTAGAAAACCTAGAAAAGAAAAAAATGGGGCCTTCTTCATTTAATGTATATGATTTAAAATGCAATGATTAACAACAAAATGCTATGCTGGCCATCATGAGCCTAAAACAGCAAAATCTACTTGGATTGTAGTATTGATGAAGGGAAACAATTGGGCAACCTTCAATGATTAAAATACCCATAGAAATTTATATATATAGGCTAGCATAAAGATGCCAAAGGAAATGCTGCAAGATAAGAAAATTAAAGTGAAGTCTATGTATAATATTAACAGATGCCTAGAAAAAATCTTACTTATTAGCAACAGTTGAAATTATAATGTTTTATTGTTTGTATTTATCATTTGAGTTATTATTTTCATTTACAATATATAAAAGATAACAATATTAAAATTTTATTACATTAATTTTCTTTTATTGTATGAGAAAGAATTTGAAATTAATCCTTTATGACTGTATATATTAATAATTTTAATCATAGATCATATTGACTAATTGCAACTGGCACAGATAAATTATAAATATATATTATATGATATTAGATTGCAGTTGGTAAATTAGGAACTATGTTTTAGTTTTAGCCACTTTTATGAGTTAATGTTTATTTAAATAAATATTATTATTCTTAACCTAAGTACTTCGATTTACCTATTGCATAAATCATTATAAAACTATTTTATTAAACAATTTATTTACAATTAAAATATTTTATTGTGCACCCCATATGATATCTTATTAGCAAGTAAAATATTATTTATTGAATCTTCTTGTCTAATTAAAAACAATTAATATGGTTGTATTGGCACTTTTCAAATTTCATAAATCCATTACAGATGTAAATATAAATGATCACAAATACATTTGTGATTAACTTATTTATTGTTATATTTTTGATTGCATAAATGTAACATTTATCCAGTATATTGGATTGCCAAAATATATAGTACATAGTTGGAGAAAACTACTTGATTCATAATTTTTTGTATTACCTTTTTGGTCATCTAAATCAATGAGGCACTTACAGGCCAGTTAGCCCTGCTCAGCTATAATATTTTCTATTATACTTATGATTATACAAATCTGGTAGCTATTCAGTGAACAGTTGGTTTTATTTTATCCATATGGTTGGTTTTCACTTACCATATTATTTATTACTGTTGATAACCAATATTTTATTGTTCCATTACATTTTTTATCTTGTCCAAATACATGAGCATTTGTAGATCAGTCAGTTTTTCATCCAGAATTTATCAATTGTCCATTACATTTTTGACTTGTCCATTAGGGAAATATTGCTATTTGTGAGACAATGATATGTCATTAGCATTGTTCTTATATTTTATATTACAATATATATCACTGATGTTTTCAACATGTATAACAATATGTACTTACTTTTATGATATAATTTTATTTAAAAATTATATACATTAAACATCAACAAAAATAATTAGCCAAAAAAACCTCTCAATAATAATTTATAGTAAAATATTATTTTAGATATATATATTACAAATACATTTTAGCTTTTTTGTTAGTTAATGAAATTGTATTTCCTTTTTATTTATGCAAATTAATAAGTAAATTAGCTAAAAATTAAGTATCTTTATTTGCTTTTTTTAAAAAAAGGATAAATACTGGATGTATAACTACATATGCATTATGTTTGAAAACAAATGGTTCATCATGAATAACAGTTGGCCTATGGGTCTGCCTCTTAGTGAAATAATCACCAGCATCTTTCAACTACTTTAAGAGACAAATTATACCAAAATATCAAGCCGACTTTCCTGATATTATATATACATGGTACATTGATGATGTATTCATTACAGCCACTAAACACACCACCTTGTGCATCCTGAAAGAAATCCAACAATGTTCCAACCTAACCATCAACTCTACATGGGAAGATGATTTCAAGAGATTGATATATCTGGACTTATGGCTACTTTGAACAGAAACAACCATAAATTATTCAGTGATTGTAAAGCCACTTGAAGTAAGAGGTTGTTGTATTTTAATTCCAATTCTCAAACTCACATAAATTTGTAGGCTTAAGTGCATTCTTATACAGAAATATGTACTTGAGCAAATTCAAATCTGACAAGAAAGATAACATCTTTCTCTACACTAAAGATTTATTAAAAGCAGGCTTTAAATACAAAACCATCATTAACAAAATTAAACATTTTCACAATAGAATTACAAACAATAGTAGAGATCTCAACCTTCCATATATTATCCTCCCTCACATCCCCAAAATCTCTAACCAACTAGTTAAATTATTAACTAACAAATTTCAAATCAGCTTTCATACACCTCCTTGCACTAATCATCTCATTAACAATTTGAAAGACAAAATTGACCCTATTCAAACCTCTCATTGTTTATAGTATCTCATACATTTAACCCAGATGCTGAGCCATTTACTATGGTGAGACTAAAGCCAGTATTATCAATAGAAACACTCAATATAAGTACACTTATAAAAAAGCACAGAAAAATAATGACAATCTTCAATATTTCTAGAATACTCCAAGAAAACTGGTCATATATTTGAAACATCTAACCCTAGAATAGTATGCATAGAAAAAAAAACAATGGCAAATGAAAAATTAAAGAGGGATATTTTATTACTAGTAATAACAATTTTATCAACAGATGCGACACATGCTTCGATATTACCAAATGCTGGGCCATGTAAATAATTTGCATATAGTTTGCATATCACTTTCTGTTCTGTGCCATTTATCACTATAGCTATGTATATGATGCAACGTGCCTCAAAAGCACTTAGTCATTAACTTTTATATAGATTTATAAGAATAATTATTATAGCTTCTCTTTCCAGTGCCTCACAGGTATCTAATTTTATTCTATTTTACATAATAAACTTAATTCTTTCCTTTCTTTTGAAATTGGAATTATAAGATTTATTAAAATATTATCAATAAACATCACATGACCACCATCTCTTATGCTTGTGTATAACTGTTGCTAAAACAGGCAAAACTCACTATACATATGCCACACACAGCAAGCTAGAGGCTCCTCACTGACAAAGGCCAAAAGCCAGAAACTAGTCTGGGGATATTGGATGAGTAGGCACTAGATGGGGATTTTATGCACAAGCCTTTTGGCATCCAATGATTACTCTAGCTTGCTGTGTGTGGCATACGTATAGTGAGTTTTGCCTGTTTTAAAATATTATCTCAGTAAATAAATAACTACAAAATGTTTGAAATCTTTTTTATTTTTTTGTAATAAAAATTATTGATGAAATGAGTAAATGGTATATAGTGTTAAAAAATTCAAACTTTTTATTGAAAAATATTGTAACAGCTATTTGTTTATGGTTTTATAGCTTGCAGAGTGCAGTGTTTGTACTATAAATTAAAAAATTAAATTAAAATTTTTTTTTATTAATTTATAATTTGTTTTTTTTTCAAAATATGGGAACAATTTGTTTGTAAATATTTTAATATTTTTCTCTTTGGTAATTAATCCAGTTAATAATAAAATAAAATAAAAATACAATATTCAGCAAATTAAATTTTCATTCAGGAAAATTTAAAGATAATTAACAGGTGACCATGTACATGGTGGAATGACTGAATACAATTTATTTTTAATTGAGAAGTTATCTTTGAAGATAGAAATAGAAAGTTTAATTGATTTGCTTTAATGGCTTTGTGAACTCGCAAGTATATTTTGTATCTATAAATGTGGGAGCATGACCAATATTCATTAAATTTTAATGCCTTCTGGTAATATAATATTTTGACTTCTTTCTGAGATAATTTTCTTATGAGAGTTTTCATTGCAGTTTTCTTTTAAGCATTTAAAATAGGCAGATTCACAGGTTAATTTATAAAAGTACAGTTCCATGGGATAATCCCTTTAGATGACTAGTTTTTCTTTTATAGCACGTAACTTTCAAATATTTCTTTAGTATTCAATAATGATGAATAGATCAGCAGAGTCAACGTTAATTTTTAAGGCATTTTTTGTCTACAAGTGCATGATATAAACTTAAAAATCTACAAAATTTTATTGATTTCTATCTAGTACAAGACATGTTGAAGAAATGTGTGTTACTATTCTTCCCTCTGTTTTTTAAAAAGCAGATGAATTTATAAAACTTCTATTGGCTCTTATAGCAACATTTTTATTTTTCCTCCAGTTATTTGTGACTGTTTTCCATAGCAATATTTCTTTCATTTAAAATCAATATTATTTTTTTAAATAATAAAATAATAACACATTTAAAAACAAACAAACCAAAGAGTGTACAATAGCTAAATTGAATTAACTTAAGTCATGTGATGTATGACTTGTTTTAAATTACTAAAATAACACATTTTATCTTTACACTTGTTTTTTTTTTTAACATTTTAAAACTACTTTAAAATTTATTCTTTATAGATCACTTTTGATATTTTGTTATACATAATAATGAAAAATATTCACATTAAAGCAACATCTGTAAACTCAAATGTGATGATTAATATATATATATGGATATCAATACCATACATTTTGAATGATCAAGTAAATTTTATAAGGAAGATTTATAAAGGTATATGTGATATTGCATTTTACACACCTCCTATATTAAACAAATTAATAAATAATTCTAAAGATAAAACCTCATTTATAAATAAAAATTGTGTCATATATAAATGGATATGTAGGTGTGGTAGTGGATATGATAGATGAATTGAGATGTATGTTGGAAAAAAGAACTAAGAGCACTTGTTGTTGTTAAAAAGAGTTCAGAAATTGAATCAAAATTGTAAAGTAGATAATAATGTTTCAGCATCCATGTTTCACGACCATTTATTATTTATGTATTTATGATTTTAACTGCAATTACAACAATGCTAAATTATTGCAAAGTGAAAAAAATAACAAAAGAAAAATAAAAGAAGCTATGCTACTATACAAATGCAGATATGGTTTAATTAACATGAAGGCAGAAAATGTTAAGATCACAAAAATATGGGATGATTAGCCTTTCAAAGTGTTATTTGACAAAGACTACAAGGATAATCGAAAGTGCTACTAAGTGGATAAAATTTTTAAAATATATCTGATTACTGTATTTATAAATATTTAATTATATAATTATTTATATTGCTTTAAAGTACAGACATCGAATTATAATATTGTTACATATATTATAATTTATATTCATGGATACTTGTTGAATGATAATTCAAGATTTGTAACAAAAAAAGGAAGAGTGTGTTTCCAATCTAAAAGATTTGATTGGGTTTATGCAGGTGTGTGTTTATGTATGTGTTTTTGTGTTAATTTTTTCATCTTTGACAAGTTGAAGATAACAAGTAACATCTGATTATTATAAATGACAGTTTTATTACTTGCTATATTTTAACACAATTCTAAATACTACTATTTAAAAACATTTACATCAATAATATGCATGTATGTATATTGTGATTCTAACTAGGCCGAAATCTTACCTCTCTATTTTCTATTTAATAGCAATCGATTTCTAAGTATAATAAACTTCTTTGATGACAATAATTTTTAAACAATATTTTAAATAATTGTGATTAATATCGTTTTCATTTCAAGTAAATAATAAGAAATTATATTTGTATTATAAGCAATCATGTTTTTTCTATGAAAATACTTGAATAGATACACTTACACTATATGTATAGAGAGAGGACGGGAAAGAGAAATAAATATCTGGTTGTTACTAGACTGTAAATAGAAAAAGAGTTTTGGGTTTAGCTTGAATGAGAAGAGAATGAACTTTTCTATCAGTTTATGTCTTTTTTTCATTAGTCTAGAAAGTATATGGTTAATGAGTAATTTGTGACATTATTTTTTATATATTTTATTCAATAGATGATTATAATCTGTCTATACAAAGTTTCTGGAATTTAGTTTTTATTTAAAAATAAGAGGTAATAGAAAAAATTGTTATCCAAATTAATTGGAATGAAATTAAATTAAGCTTAATCAAATTGTTTGGTGATAATTGTACATAATAATAACTAATTGATAGAAAATTAAGATTAATTAATCCTACAATTAAATTATTGTTTCCAGTATTATTAATGCTCTAATTTTGAAGTATGATTATATATAAAAATAAATGATTTAGGAAATAGCTTGTAAATAATAACTAAAACGTTTTGAAGAATACATAAAGTTTTTTAGTCTGCTATATAGATATAGTTTATTCTTTGTTAACAACAATACATCCCCTTATTATTTATATATATAAATAGCTTGTAAATAATAACTAAAACGTTTTGAAGAATATATTTAGAAGTTTTTTAGTCTGCTATATAGATATAGTTTATTCTTTGTTAACAACAACACATCCCCTTATTATTTATATATATATACACATTTAGATGTATATTGTAACAGATAGTATATGTTAATGACTAATATCTCTATACAATAGGCTACACATTGATATACTAATATGTAATGGATGGAGTATGATTGGAGAGCAGATCGTCTGCTGCTGATGATCAGATG
The DNA here is from genome assembly GCA_028023455.1 of Epiperipatus broadwayi. Lineage (NCBI taxonomy): Eukaryota > Metazoa > Onychophora > Udeonychophora > Euonychophora > Peripatidae > Epiperipatus > Epiperipatus broadwayi. The sequence goes on from JAQFVV010012411.1 coordinate 4,533,184, forward strand.
ATGCATAAATAAATCAATAGTCAAATCTTTGTGCGCTATTTTATGCAGAATATTAATATAGTTGAAGATATAACATAAATTACTTTTTTTAGCTGGTAATGATGCCAATAGTGAAGAAATGACTATCTATAGTGTGCACATCCAAAGTACAAATAACAACAGTTATTCCAATAATTAGAATGAAATGAAAAAAAAACAAATGTGGTTGCTATATAATTAGGTTATCATGAGTGAATGGCAAATTTTTATATGTGTTGTGTATATGATATGTGCTTTCTTTGCATTCTATACCTATGATATTTTTAGTTACTTAATAATATTACAAGGCATTAGCTATCCATTCAGTCTTTTAAGAGAAAATTTATTATTCTGTGATTAAAATAATGATACCCTAATCTATCACATCCCTGCATATTATTTATTCCACTGCATATTCATATAACTGGAAATAGCTTGGAACATAAAACAGATAAGAATCATTAGAAATATTCACTTGCAAACACAATAAATATAGATATAAATAGTACTTCATAAAACTATAGTCACAGTATTTAAATAATGATACTAACAATTATTATATTCTAATTAAATAATTCTGAAAGTTTAACAAGATCTGTTATTACAAATTTAAAATTCTTCCCTTTTTTATCTATTCTTTTAAATAAATACTTTATGAATCCATTCGTTTACATATATATGTGTGTGAACTCAAAGTTTAATAAGCCCTTAAAGTGATAGTTAATAAATTTACTTTTTTTCAAACAAATTAATGTTTATATGTGTGATATGTATAACTTGATGTAAATGTTCTACACATAAAAATTTACAACAAAAAAAATATTAAAATTGTAACATGACTGCAGGAGTTAATTATTCTTTAATTTAAGTATTTGTTGGTAAGTTTAACATATCATATTTTCTAAACATTTCCAGATCTTTTATATTTTTTCAGATTATAATTGGATATTTTTGTCCAAATTTAATAAGAATAGACTTCGACAGATGTCTTAATAATTGTATCATTATTTGAAAAATGATTAAAATTATCCTTTTGTATGTTTAAAATATCATATAAATAAGTGCTTTCAATTAATTTAGTAGAATTATAATATTATTTTCCAGTACACCTGGGTCTCTTTTTACACAGACTTATTTAACACGATTTTGAAGTTACACGATTTGTGTTTCACTGGAAGTCCAACTTCAATAATGCGCTGTTACTTTAAATAATAAATTTCACGCACTTACATTATATTGAAAGTAATAGCACATTGGAATTTGACTTTCATCTTAGTAATTTCAATATTTTCAGTGCTTTATAATAGTAAGATTTTATGCAATAATGAAATTAAAATCATGATTTCCACATTTTATGTATACACACATTAAATTTTACAAGATTATAATGTAAATTTGTTCAAACATTGTGTGTGTTAATTTTGCATTTTAAATCACATTCTGTTTTTGCTTTTTAAAAAAGAATGTAATCAATTATTAATCATTTAGTGTCCACAAGTTTATTTTTAAAAGGTGAGTAATAGCAATGAAATGAAATTTGATTTTTAAACGGAATTGAAAATTAAAGACAAAAATAAAAGTTTAGATACAGAAGAAAATGTAGAAAAAGATAATGAAACAGAAGTGGAACCTGTTCCTTTCACTGCAACAATGATTTGAGAAGATCTTCAACTTTCTAATCAGTTGGAAAATTATTTTCTTATAAATGACACTAATCACGAACGTGCTCTTAAATTCCAACGAGAGCTAAATGGTTGTATGTCTGGATATCGCATTCATAAACAATTAATACAATCATCATCTCAAAGATTAATTATGTTGTCATCAGAAAACAACACAACATGAGAGTGAAGTTGGCGCTAGTTGTATTTTCTCTTGTGAAGAATCAAAAACCAGTTTGCAAACGAATCTGTTTACCTGTAAATAGTGATAATAATTAAAACGTGTATAAAAAATGTGCATAAAAATACATATTGTTTTGAATAAAATTAAATATTATAGTTAAAAAATAGTTTAAAAAGTTTGTCTTGTATCAATTTTTTTCAAATTTGAAATTTTTTATTAATCATATTTTATTTCCTTTTTTTTTTGTGTGTGTGAATTTTAAAGTAATTTTATGTTGGTGCTTTGCTCTTATGCGATTCTTGAAAAATCACAGTCCGTATCCCCCCTTTTTTAAGATAAGTTACGTCTATTTTTGCGCAATTTCATTTACACATGTTTTCTGAGGAACCTATCTATCACATAAAACGAGACCCAGGTGTACATTCAATACTTAAAAAATGTCTAAAGTGGCATAATGCATGATATTTTTAATGAAATCATTGCTTAATCCATTAATTTTTTTAAGCCTTCTTATCCATTGTTGAACATCTATTTTAAATCTCTTCATTTCTTATGAAGTTCCTATTTAGTTTATTGTTTTACCAGGATTCTTCTTTTTAATAAACTTAAGAATAGACTTATTTGTGACTAATAATATACTCATTTATAAGAAATCCATACTTCAATAATATAATTTTATAAATGTAAATTGGCAATTTTAGTGGTTACCAATTACTGAAATTTAATACGAGTAGCAGTTGCTTCTAAATAGCAATCATCAATTTTTCTACCTTTATATTTTTAATGCAATTATCATTTTAAATTTTGTAGTGTACTATTCAATGATTTGTTCAATAATTTACAGTTGTAAAATGCTCATGTAATTATTTTCTCTTTTTGTTTGCATTTTGATTTTTAACTTTAATGTATATCATTAGCTGCTGTTTTGAATATAAATGCATCCAGATTCCATTATGCAATTCTTTGCCTAAACAATTGTTTCTGATAATTAATTTATATCTTGTGCAAAAATTCAATTCTGCAGATAATTAACTTCTGCAAAGCCAATAACTTTCAATAATCATTAACCAAAGAGTATTTTTCTTACCAATTTGTGCATTAAAGTCTTCAAGAAGAAAAAAATGTTTTTTATAGTACTTCATGTAATACAACTTTCTAACAAGGAATAAAAAGCTTTCTTTCCTGAAATGTGATGTTAGAGAATATGTACGGATAAAAATTGATAGAAGTATTGTTATGCAAAACAAATTTTAATATCCATAGTCTTTCTGTGATACAATCAGAAATTCTAAAAATGAAAAAATATTGAATTAGACATCACAACAAATCCAACAGCATGTTGTTGTTTCTTTCAATTAATGATTTATCTGTTTAAAACAATATATAGCATACAAAAATAGTCTATAATATAGCTCTGATAGAATAAATTTTAGACTTTTTTTAAAAAAGTTTAGAATCAATGTTATAACTTATGTTATAACACTAATGGCACTTTAAATCTTTAGTTTATATCGGTAACAAATGCACAATCTACTATACTTATAAAATTATGCTTAGAAAAAGACAAATTTCCATATCTAAAGATAACATTTTTTTCTTTCCTGATAGACATAAGGTATCAATTGTTTAATCAAAAATTATGCATATCTTTTAGCACAGACTGCTTAAGTATTTTAATATAATTTGTCATCACTATTTGCATGTGATCTATGTAAAGCTTCAACCCAGGCTATGAGCAATATGAATAGTCAATCAGAATGACCATCATAGAACACAACTGTTACATACTTATAGTTTGTTGATGTCTAATAATGCCAGATAATCATAACTTTTGAACACACTTTGAATAGCATCAACAATATATCTATTCTATTCAGGGTACTATTGTACATGTGTTAATTGAGACTGAAAAAAATAAAAACAAATTATAAAATATTTTTATTGAATTCCAATTGTTTGTATTTTTATTTAAAAAAATACTTTACTATCTAAAATGACAAAGTGGTAAAAAAACTTAATCATAAAATTGAAAAGAGCAGCAATTTCTTATTGTTTACAATTTAAATTTACTTGAATAAATATATATATTGCTTATAATAATCTCTCTTATATACATTTTAATGCAAAAAAAAATTTTTAATTAAACTTCTTTATTTTCCTGACAGTTTTGACTGTCCAGCAGTCTTCATCAGAGCCACAATATTTGAATGATATAATAAATAACCATTACTTCATATATATATACACACCTGGGTCTCATTTTATGCGATAGATAGGTTCCTCAGAAAACACGCAAACGAAATCACTCAAAAATAGACGTAACTTACCTTGAAAAAGGGGATATCGACTGATTTTTCAAAAGTCGCGTAAAAGCAAAGCACCAATGTAAAATTACTTTAAAATTCACGCAAAAAAAAATAAGAAAATAAAATATGACTAATAAAAAATTTCAAATTTGAAAAAAATTGATACAAGACAAACTTTTTTTAACTATATTTAATTTTATTCAAAATAATATATTTTTGTGCATAATTTACAGTATAGTAATTTACATTTTTTATACACGTTTTAATTATCGATAAACAGGTCATTTGCAAACTTTTAAAAAATATTCTTCACAAGAGGAAATACAACTAGTGCCAACTTCACTCATGTTGTGTTAATGATTTTCTGGTGGCAATGTAATTAGTAATTAATCTTTGAGATGATGATTTTATTAATTGTTTATGAAGCTCGCAATATCCAGACATACAACCATTTAGCTCTCGTTGGAATCTAAGAACACGTTAATGATTAGTGTCATTAATAAGAAAATAATAATTATGTTCTTTTTTAAAAAGCAAAAACAATGTGATTTAAAATGCAAAATTAACACGCACAATGTTTGAACAAATTTACACTATAATCTTGTAAAATTTAATGTGTGTATACATAAAATGTGGAAATCATGATTTTAATTTCATTATTGCATAAAATCTTACTATTATAAAGCACTGAAAATATTGAAATTACTAAGATGAAAGTCGAATTCCAATAACGTGCTATTACTTTCAATATGATGTAAGTGCACAAAATTTATTATTTAAAGTAAGCGCATTATCGGAGTTCGACTTCCAAGGAAACATGAATCATGTAACTTCAAAATCGCATTAAATAAGTCCACGTAAAAAGAGACCCAGGTGTATATATATATTGTGACCTTCTGAATGGACCACAAGTAATTAAATCATACTGTGTCAGTGGTGAATAACTGCATTTAACTAAAAAAAGTGAAATAGTGCTAAAAATTTAAAAAAATTTTGTTAATAGTCTAAAACCTTATGCAGGAGTTGCTTGTGAATGTTAGTTGGTAGTTTTATAAGCATTTAGGATTATTATTATACTTGATGAAGTATTTAATGCAAGAAAGGGGGTGGATTATTACAGGAATTATTGATATGCAAGTTAAGTTTATGTAAATTTGTTTTATTTATTTGTAGAATAATGGTTGGTATTTGTTTAAATGGTTTTCTGATATGTTTATTTATTGGCAAACTCATCTATGTATAAGTAATATAATCAGTGAAATATGTTCAACCCATAGCCATATCAATCATATTTTAGTCAGGATAATTTGGTATAGCAGCATATGTGTATGCATGTATGTCTGTATCATCTTTCAATTTCATTTTCATATTTAATTACAAATATTATAGAATTTTACAATAAAACACTTAAAATTACAGTAAATATTTCTAATAATAGATGTAAATATATTTTGAGTGATTAGTGGATATCTGGATTGGTAAATTATTTGACAAATTAAATTGTGTTATCAACTATTTTATTTTACTAGCTAATTAATATTTATTTATTTCAAAAGTGTAAAAAAGTTATTTTTTTCATATATTTGTTTTATTTGGTTTGAATTAATTTAGAAAATCAATACGATTTTTTTTTCAAGAAAAGATTTCTTGAATATTTGTTCTTTAATTAACCGAATGCAAAAGGGTGAAGCTAACCTTTGAGGATAAGATGGCCTCTTGATTGATGGAAAAGAAATGTATTTAAGGGATAGTAATAGATTATTATCCATTGAGTCATTTATTCAATATCATCCATTATCTTATTGATTCCTTTTCTGCCACTTTTTTTTATGCATTTTTTAAATCTCTTCCAGAAATCAAGTCAGTTAAACTCCAAAGTATAAATTTTTAAACATTATTTTTTTTATAAAATTTAGTATGGGAATTCTACCTACGAGAAAGCTTTATGGAATGATGTCAAGCTAACTTATACAAAATATATATTTTCTTCATTTTCTCCACTCAGTTAAATGTTAAATTAATCCTATCATTTTTAAAATGTATTTATATGCTGATAACTTTAATCTACTTTGTTTGTCTATATCTATCATTATTATTAAGAAAAAAAATAAAATTACATGAACTTTATAATCTTTTAAGGAAATGTATGCAGGACTGCTTAACAAAATCTACCATAGACCCTCCATTGAAATTCTCCTCTATTTATATAAAAGTTTAGTTTAAAATTAGAGGATGTGTATATAATTTATTATGCTATATTTTGGACTACTATGTGATAATAATTGTGATTATTATTATTCATGCTTATAAAATACTTTATTAAAGAAGTGAATATGTGGCTTACAAATAATTAACTAATTACTAGTATTTATTTAATGTATGCATGTTTAAATCAAGTAGAAGAACATTAATATTACATATTTCTTGTTCTCCTTGGTATGTGGACTTATTACAAAATAAAAATATTATTGCTTAAGGAATTGTAGATTTACATGAATAATTAATTAGCAATGGACCAAAATAATTATATTTGTTATAATTTATAAAATTTAGGGCAAGCTAATGTTTATTTCTTGGAAAACTGCTAAAGTTACTGTTAAATTAAAACATTTCCAGAATTAATTAAATGATAAATATAAAAGAAATACGTATCTGAAACTATATATCTATATCTCTGTTATTATAAACGTTTATTACTCGCGCACTATATTAGTGAACTCAATTAGCTATTGCTAAGAACATTTGAAATTGTTGAATTAAACCTGAATTGTGAATGTTTGTTCTATAGAAATTTGTCTCCATGTTTACTAACATGTACTTGTCTGAAATCATCATCCTTGTCTTCGCATCATTCAGGAACTTTGTGTTTAAGAAAGAAAAGAATAATTTTGCAAGTGAATTTTTTTTAAGTAAAAAGAAGAGTGATTTTTTTTTCTTATCACTATTGATATACCATAAATAGGTAGATGTGTTTATTATTTATGTATTTACTTATTTAATTTATGTTATTTCTTCAACTTCTAGAATGTCTCGGATGAGTGTATTGCAAGTTGCAATATGCTGGTAAATGATTATTATTTTAAATAGAATTTCATATGTCGGTTATATGTACATTTGGCTTCTTTATTGAAAAGATGTATATTTTTTTATTTATTAAATGTCTAGAAGTGAGTAATTGGCTTAGAGAATAAGAAATGTATGAAAAATAAGTGTTGTTATCAGAAATGGTAAAATTCGTTGACAATAACTACTGTTATTTAAAAATTTTAAAACAGCTAATAATTTGTCACAAACTAAAAGTTTTAATTTCAGTTTATTGTTTACTTTACCATCATATTCACATATTATATAATTTGAAGTTATTTTTATGCTCATATTTATACGTGTGTCTGTCTTATACAGGTATTTCATATAATTAGTAAATATTCAGTTTTATAACTGTTTTCTCTCTGTTAATTTCAGATAATGCCATATGCTAAAATAATTGATAAAAATAGTGTCCTATCAGTGTATGAATTTATTTTCCAATGTACAGAATGGAATGTATAAAGTAGCTGTAAAAAAGAAAGTTATTAGTAATATTGTCTATACTGATTAGGATTGAGAATTCTCTCCCTTAATATATCTAACTATTTGCCATGAGTGAAGTATATTCCTAGATTGCATATGTATGCATTATAAAAATGAGATTTTATGAAGTTGAGTTGTATATTTCTCCTTTATTCTGGTGGTGAGATTGAGTTTCACACCAATAGTTTACCTCAAGGTTAGGTGGGGTTCGTTATTTGTCATTAGGTTTATTAGCCAAGAAGCTTGTTTATTCCTCATGTGCTTAAATTTTTCTTGAATGTTTATTTTTTGTGTTATCATAGAATCATAGCTATGTGTTATGCAGTTGGTGGATAAATAACTAATAAGATTAAATTTTTTATGGAATATTAAAGCAGAAATAGTGTTAGATTTGTTGGTTAGTCTATGGCATTATCAGTATTATAATACTTATTTAGTAATTCATAAGTAAACTAACAAGATGTAAATATATTGATTTTATCTTAATTATAGCATAAGATGTGACACACACGTAATGCAAATAATCTTGTAGATATGAAAATGTAATAGTATTAAATTTATACATCATAAATTAAATATTTTAGATTATATCATATTAATGTACCGCAAGCCTTAGATTATATCATATTAATGTACCGCAAGCCTTAAATAATCAAATCATCAGAATGATTTTTTTTTTTTAATTTTTGAATGTGTGAAAAGTATAGATATTTAAAGGGATTATTTAATTGAGCTAATTAAAGTTACTCTTTTGACAGCCAAATTTATTAATTTGTTTTATCTCAATAATTGATAGTGTGACCTCTCCAACTTGTATATTTGTGTCCATAATAGGATATTTAATTATCCAGTGTTGTTTGCTAATAAAAAAAGATGTTAAAGTTAATTAACAGCCTGAATATATTTGAAGTTAAAATATGAGAGCATTATTTTATTTATTAATTTATGTCTTGTAAATGTTTAGTCAATAAGTGATAAAAAGTGTAACAAAAGAGATATCAAACCCAGATTAGTAAATGTATGTGTAAAATTTAAGAATTAGAACAAATAGTCCCAATGTGAGCTAATTATATCTATTTTAATTGCAAATGTAAATAAATGCTCTATTTATTATTTAAAACTCTGTCTCCAGTTGTTCTTATATGCATTCATATTCTAGTTTCCACATTCTACATATCTATTATAACATAAATGCACTACTTTGTAAATTTAATAAAAAACATACTGAAATCTGATAGTATTGTTCTCTTGAAGCAAGCATTATATGAAATACTTTACCATTTGGTAAACTTATGAAGAAGGTTGCATTACTTAGTTATTATTTAGACAATGATGTGAGATTAAAAAGTACCATATTTCCTTCATTATCTAATTGCTAGTCCAGTGAAACATCACCCAATTATTCCATTATTATTATTTTTTATTATTATTACAATAGTTATAAGTTATTGTGTAATAGAATTTCTTTAACCAAATCCTATTAAAGATTCCCTGAGATCTGATTTCCTAGTTCCAAATTAATATCAATTTAGCTATTTAGATTAAGATGTGCTAGATAGTAGAATTATTTAATATCATGTTTTCTGTTAAAGTTTTGTTGTAGTTAATCTATGAGTGTGTTTAGATGATGAAAGAAATCAAATGTAAATTATAGTTTATTAGCTTGAATAAATAAAACTTTATTAATTTCTATCATTTGGTTGATTAACAAATGAAGCATGTATGTTATTTTAATCTACAATAATATTTCTTCCTTTATTTATTTATATTCTTTATATTTTTAACTTTCTATAATCTTCCACTAAGCTAAGCTATAAGTCAGGCAAAAGTAGAAGAGTCTTGATTCAAAGCAAAATATAATTGTTAACTTATTCTATTCATTAATAGAATTGGCTAATTGGCGCTCTAGGCATTTGTTCATATGATGTGTAAGATCAATGTTGAGTAGGGGGAGTTATAATATATATACACATACATACGTATATCCAAATATATACATATATATCACTTAAACATACTTATATAATCCACATCACCCACATATATATATATATATGAAGTAATGGTTATGTATTTAATTTATTCAAATATTGTAGCTCTGATGAAGACTGCTGGACAGTCAAAAATGTCATGAAAATAAAGAAGTTTTATTTAAAAAAAATTTTTGCATTAAAGTGGATATGAGAGAAGTTATTAGAAAGTAAAGGAGAATAATAAGAGTATATACTTTGAATAAAAATAAAGATAAATCTAAACACCAATATATTATTTGTTCTAAAGTGTTATCAATAAGTATATAAAACTTTTTTAAAGAGATTTTTGTTCAATAAAAACTTGAATATATAATAAACAAATGTAGTGATTATTTTTAAGCAAAAGTAATTGAGACTAAAAAATTAAAAATTAAATTTTAACTTTTATTACCACCAATGAAAATGTTTTAAAAGTTTTTAATTATTAAAACTAGTAAACTTCACATTATTGAATAAAGTGCATCTGAAAATATTGTTTTATCACTGGGTAAAGATAAAATACCCCCCCCCCCCCAAGATTTTTCTCCATTATTTAATATTTATCTCAAGACATTATGCAGATTTATTAATAAAATGGACGATTTTGTAAGTTCTGTCTATTTAAAAAGTGAAGAAAACCAGTATATTTCATTATAATTATGTGAAAGTTCAGATGTGACTAAATTATTCTTAACTATTAACATTTATTTGTATTAATAAACAGATTACAATTAATGAAAGATTTCTGTTCTGTTAATCTTTTTCTGGTAGAACAACTGCAAACAATATACTGAAAAAAATTATTTTATAATATTTTTGAAAAGATTTGCATGGGTGAACATACTAATGGAGTTAGGACTTGCATCCACATAAGGTGCATTTGAAGTTAAACCCACTTACTGCAATATTCACCAGAAATCTTGAAAGCAGAAACACAGCTTGAAGAATTAAAAAAAATTGTTCTTCATCAATCAGCTAATGTTATTAATTTGATCAACAGCCACACAACATATTCAAGTATATTATATTATGCAAAGAAACAGAAAGCAGCTGGAAAACTGTTATCACATAACGTGTTAAGATAGTATTTATGCAGAAGTAAAGTTTTAATTTTTTTTTTAAAACTTTGAACTGATCCGTAAGTTTTTCATTGTAATTTTAAATGTGATCTAAGAGATTATTTTTTTCTGATATTTTTGGAAGACTGAATGATCTAAATTTACTTTTTAAAGGATCACATGCTTTTATTTATTGTTAGAAAAGTAGGAAATGGAAACCATTAAAAAAACTTTAGTTTATTATCAATAACTTGGATTAAAATGTCTTAAATTTTTAGTAACTTCAGGAAATTTTGTGAGTCAGTTTGATACTGAGAAATCACTTAATATCATTTATAGAAGCTCACTACTTTCAATTGATCAATAATTTTAAATTCTGCTTTTCTGAAGATTACAAAATGTAAAAATTAGATGTGGAATTTATTTATTTAGATAATATATCAGAATGTCTTTCTTTTGATGAAAAAACAGCTAATGAAAATGTCATGTGACAATTATGTGATAAATGATTTCAAAACACTATATTTTTTTTGGATTAAGTTAAAGAAACATTTAAAAAAAATTTCAAAGCAAATACTAAAATATTTTCTTTCTGGAATCCGTTTAAGTTTGAAATTATGAATTAGATATATCTTTCTCCCAGAAAGTGAAGAATCTTTTTGTGAGGATTTACATAATGTTAATGTCAATTTATATCTACTATTTTTATTTATAATTATTTATTTGCTATAGTGATCTTTTAAAAAAAAATTAGAACTTTTTTTTAAAAACATCCACCACTTTTTTTAACTGTGGAAATTTTGTAAGATTGATGACATTGTAGAATAGTGATTTCATTAAAGCTATGTCCTCTATGAATAATATGATCCTTTATGTTAAAAATATACAGTATTGTCTATCCATTGCAGGTGTGTTTTGATTAGAAAGAATTAAAATATGATTAATATATTTACCTAATTTTTATCAATATTTTTATGACATATTCAAAGTAAAAAAGATTTTCATTGTTAACACTACAGAAGCAAAAGAATGCCTGTTTCATTCAGTATAATATATAATTAAAAATATAATTTGATCTTATGCATTAATAAAGTGTATTGACAATAAATTTTTAAATGTGTATATTATTTAAATATATTCACTCAGTCAATTTTCAGTTAAAATTCCTATGAACATATTTTGCCTGTAGCTAAAAATATAATCATCACAAATGTAAAATATAGCCATTGGAAATTTAAGTTATTCTGAGAAAAAATAATGTATATACTATGCAGTTAACAATCAACTTTATATGATTAAATAAACTTGAATTTAAAATATTATTTATTTGCTCAATTTTAAGAACAATAATCTCATAATTTGTTTTTGACATATTCATGATAATGACAGTTTTTATTATAAATATAAAAAATATATAGTATTGGCAAAAAAGATTTATTTCTATTATTTATTAAAACTATAACAATCAACTGCACATTATATTTATCTAATTTTTATTTAATTCTAACTGCATTTATGTAAACAAATTCTTATGAACATTATTTTGCGTGATTCATCATAATTGTAAAATAAAGTCGTCATAATTGCGTTATTTTGAGAATAAAAAAGAGGAAAAAATATTTTGTAATAATAAACTTTAGATGAACAACAATTTCTAAGCATAGATTAAAAATATTTTTTATTTACTTAACTTTAAATCAGTAATTTCATAATTTGTTTCAGTTATGTTCATGAGAATGATAACTGATTGTAATCCTAAAAAGTATAATATTGGCAAAAAAAAAAAGATATATTATTAAATCCATAGTAATCAATTATACATTTCTTTATCTAATTTTTATTTAAATTCAACTCCATTTATATAAAATAAATTCACACACTATCGCTTTAAAAAAATACTGCTGCAAAAAATTCAAAATTTTATTGGTTAGATATTACAAAAATAAAACTTTGATAATAAAACATAAAGTGCACCAAAAATAAATGTTAAAATGTACATTGTTTTTTCTACACTTAACAGAAAAGCAATATAGAAACTTTAGACCTGTCATACAAAGTATATAGAGATGTATATTAGGAATAACAAAAAATGATTGAATTGAAATACATGAATGAGAGAACAACAGGTTATTTTTTAATATAAGTTTATGCAAAAGTCTAAAACTGAAATCTAACTCTTACAGCTTATTAAAATTAAATGAATAAAATGCTAATGAAATCATAAAATAATTTTGAATATTTAAAATGAGAATAGACATGGATTAAGCATTAATTAAAATAAGCTCATGTTTGGAGCATCAAGAGTAGTGGGTCCTCCATTTTTTTTTCTATAGATATCTTGCTTTTAATTTTTTAGTGACTGATTTGATCTTTATCTAATAGTGGTATACATTGTCAGAGATAAAGCAGAGGTATATCTGAATGTCAGTGTTCCATAAATGAAAAAAGAAAAGATGTATAAAAAAATAGAAAACAGGTGATACCAGTAGATTGCACCAATTAGGAATCATCTCAGTATATCAGTTGTAAATAAAATTTTAATTTTTAATATTTTCATTCAAACTTCAATAAACAGAGTTTCTGGAATTAACAGGTAAACTTTTTTTCTTTCATTTTCTATTATCTCATTAGAAAATGAGTGCCCCAAATTTTTATTCACATCCTCTAGAGTTCAATGCTAAAGAAAATTTAAATGGATGTTTTAACACTAACATTATGCAGGCATCTGATATGAATAACTTAAGCCCTCAGTTAAAACTAAAACAAAACTCAAGCAAGCAGTTTAGTTCAATCAGTAAAACTCAAAACAGTTTGCCCAACTCTAAAATGACAATAGCAAGCCCCCTAGAGCAATTAACTTACAACAGTGAGTCAGAACAGAAAATCAATAAAATTTCTATGGCTTAAAAAACCACCATAAATTCTGGATCTGATTGTAAATATTGAAAAACTGCAAAAAATGTTAATAAAACCAAAAACACCTCAAATTTAACATCTACTACTAAAATTCTATATAAAAACACCAAAATTCATAATTTCATCTCTAAAAATAAACTTTCATAATCAGAAAAAGACTCTGTAAGCATCGACATGGCAAATCCAAATTTTTTTAAAAAAAGTAGATGGTGTTCTGCCAGAAGTCTCCAATCTTCCCAGTATTCAACCTTCAGAGTGGCCAAAAAGGCACTTAGATCCATTTTTAAGATCTAAAAGTTTATATCTAAACAATAGAACACTGTCCCAACCTCACACTAAACCCATACCACATCAGCAACAAAAGAAAAACTATGAGAATTTTTTTTTTTTTTTGCAGATAGTGAAAATCATTTATCACAATGGTCACAGCTATTGAAACAGGAAAATTCTCAGGGATCAAACAGTGGATTTAAAGTTACAGAATCTGATTCCTCAGGCAATTACCTAAATTTTGATACCAAAACCAATAATCTACCCCAAGTAGACCATATTTTCCAATTCAATTTTCCACTGCTACAGTCTAAATTAATATCAAATGGTTTTAACAATAGCAACAAACAGTCTTACACTACAGTTCTAAGCAAAAATAAATACAGCACACAAAATCAAAGTCCTTTCCTCTTACTCTCCACAGTGAGAGATATTTGACTCAAATGAGGAAGATCTTGCCACCTCAATTAACAAGAAGAACTCTTTGCATCCAAATTTATCAGACACTCAAAACGTATTGAATAATCATCAAAGTATCAGCTTTGAACAAGAATTTCATCAATTCTGTTTCACTCCTTATAACATTACTCAAGTGATAACACCTTCATTCTCACCACCACTGATAATAATTGTCAGCTCTTCAGTTTCCCTACTGATGACTTTTTCTAACTGCTGAAAGATTTGAAGCTGGGTGATGCCATCAGAAGGTTATATAATCACCCAAACAGAAGATACTTGATTCTTAAATTCCATAGCATATTACAGAAACTTCAAGAGACAGCACTTGATTCTAAATCAACACTACCTCATAACAATAAATATGAACAGGCCAAGGCTTGCCTATGGTCTAGCAAGAAACTGTTACCTCAACTTTACCCAGACAGATTTTAAATGTTGCTAACCAAATATGGTAAAATTTACTAATTTCAAATACCTTGTTGAGAAGAGATCCAGTTTTGAACTAACTTCTAACAATGCAGCTTTTATCATTGATCTCGCTAGAGGCTACACTCCAATTGATATTCCATCTACTCTTGAGGAAGCCAAGTGTCCCATTTTATTTCTATATGTGGAGTGCAGCCTCAGTGATTTTTTGAAGAAAACCTACTCACCTAGTCATGACATGCTCCAAAGAATATGTGCTCTCTGCAATGCTAGAAAATCAAAAAATCATAAATACAATACCAATTCCCAGAAACAAACCTCACCTGAAGTCTCTAACACTGCTCAACAAGCAGAAAATGCAGTGCTTATGCAACAGTTTGTTCTACATCAAGCACATCATCAACTGACAGAATTTAAATTTAGATAAATTTAAATTTAGATACACACTCAACTGAGTCCACCATGCAGCAGTTACAATTTAACATTTCTCAACAATCAATAGAGAACAGCTTAAAATCTTATAATTCTTTAATGGAGTTGAACTTTCAACAGCAACTATCCACCACTGCTCTTCAACACCTCGATGAAAACGATCAAGTGAATCTTTTTCTTGATCAAAACCAAAAACATTCATTGCCAATTCAGCCAATGCAAAACAATCAAGATGCTTTAAACAACAAAAGAAAGATTCAAGACTCCTTGTGGGGTCCCAGCAAGAAGAAAATAACCTTTCCAATGCTAATTCGGACCCAGGATTGAATGCCTTTCAAACCAGAATTATCAGATGGCAAAAGAAACAAAAAAAGGAGAATAAGAGTATGAGAATAAGAAAACCAGAGAACTCTAGTCACAGCCCATTCCAGAAATAGCACTTAACCAAGCCAAAAATCTCACTGACTACATACCTTTATACTCAGATGATCAGTTATCAATATTAAGTAATAGCTCTTTACATTTCTCCAGTCATCTCCTGTTGATAGGTGATCTTCTTTCTGACCAATAATTCACCAGTTTGCATCACTTCCCAATCAATAAACAATTATGCAGATTAAAATTGGTGGTGTCAACATCAGAGGTTTGAATTCCCTTGTGTCTATGCCATCAAACATTGGTTACAGAAATACAGGCTTCAAGTTGAATGCTTTGCAGAAATAAAGTTTCACATCAACTCAAACTACCAAATGCTACAGCTAATGCAACAACTAGGTTCATTTCACTATGTTCCATCTCAAACCGCCTTTTCTGGAGTCACTTTCTTAATCAGGAAACAATTGGCCTACACTAAACTCAGAATGCTATATCTTTACAAAGACTTCCTGATTATCAACATCTCAAAATTCACATTTAATATAATATACTTATATATCAACAGTGATCTAGTGTTTGCACATTCAACCTTAAACAAGATTAATTCTCTTCTATTTTTGAACAAGTCTCCAACAGTTCTTTTTGGAGACTTTAATATGACTTACATCAAGTTCAACCATAAATATCTTCATCTTCTGAACAGAGTTCTCTGTGGAGAAAGGTGTTTCTCACATAATGCCTTCTCCTTTTACATGTGTCAAACAACTTTCATCATCAATCTACTGTACTATTCACCAGAAATGTATTACAACCTCGGTGCAATTCTCCAACTAGTTCCATTTACAGATTATATAGCCTTGTAACTCTCACTAATGTTTGATTCAAATTATTCAATTCAGTCACAGCCTTCTCTCACAACCAGACTATTAAACAA
Organism: Epiperipatus broadwayi; assembly: GCA_028023455.1. Classification (NCBI taxonomy): domain Eukaryota; kingdom Metazoa; phylum Onychophora; class Udeonychophora; order Euonychophora; family Peripatidae; genus Epiperipatus; species Epiperipatus broadwayi. Next base: position 4,549,805 of record JAQFVV010012411.1, read on the forward strand.
ATCAGCAACTCCAGAATGTATTTTTTCAGATGCATACATATTCCAAAAGGTCAAAATTACTTCCCTTCCACCAATTCAAGGGTGGTCATCATTCATGTGAATTCTAAGATCATTAATCAACTCATATACTAGGAGGACCAAAATCCCAAACACCTTATAGGTGAGCTGGATGTGATTGCTGAGAGGCTCGATAATTTCTCTCCCTCTGATGTCTCCTCAGTCAATCATTGAATTGAAATCTCAATACCTAGAAAAACAAATAGGCTTGGCACAATATATTGCCATGAAAAGACTCAAAATCTTCCTTGCCTCCCACCATAACTGGACCCAAAGCTACATTAGATGGACAATGGGAGCTGCAACTAGGTCCACCCCCACGATGCTCACCATAAATCAGGTTTAGTGCAGTGATCCTATCATGCTCAAAGAAATCCACAAGCATTTCAAATCCAAATTACAGATGAGAAATTTTGTAATAGGACACATTTGGAGGGAGACAGATTCTTTCCACTCACAATATCATGGAAGCAAAAATTATCCAAAAGCTAAAAGCATATCCAGAGAGTACACATCCAGGGATTCATGGCATCCCTAGATTTGTACTTCTCCATCTTTCTCACTTCACTGCAACTATAGTCCATCAACTTGTTGATGTATTAGCTGGAGATTTCCAAAACATCCTGGATTTGTATCCAGTGGTGATGGTCCCCTTTCTAAAAAAAAAGCACATAAACCCATCTGAATTAACTAATATTAGGCCTATTTCCATGATTCTTTTACTCATAAAAATCATAGAATCCATAGTAAAAGATTCAATACAATACCAGATGTTTAAACACATTTCCTGCTTTCGATTTTCTTGCAAGGGCTCATCGACCACTGATGCAGTACAATGCTTTCTCCTCCTTATTGAACATATTAGATCTCATAGGAAATCTAAACCCATAGTAATTTAGCAGATTTCTCCTCTGCCTTTGATGTAGGGATTACCTCAATTCTGCTTCAACCTTCCAGGATTATAATGTTCCAGATGTCTTCATTTACATAATAGGAAATCTTCTCAACAGATCCATCTTCACTTTTCTATATGGAAAGCTAACAGGGTTTCAGACCACACTTTTTGTTAAATCCACAGGTATCTCCACCCTATGTTTTATATATCTGAATCCATTACTTAAACAGATTGAAGCAATCTTCCCAGTATCTCTGTTCCAAGTTTAAAGCAAACAGTATATCACATTTCATTCATGGATGATGTCTCGATCTTTTTCCCAATCTTTTTCATCTGCCAGCTTTCCTCTAACTTGTACAACATGCTAGCAGATTAAATCTCCAAATTAACTTTCGTAAAATCATCAATGTGGAACATTAGAACAGGACAATCAATCCCTTCAGTGCTCTCCTCCAAACCTCTTCGCTTTTGGGCTTTCCAATTGCATTATTGAGGCTGGCAATGACAAAGGTGATCCAAAGCCTAATACTGGATAAAACAAAAAAATAGTTGCATCTCTCACCAACATCTCCTTATAAAGTCACACCACTAAACACACTGGTTTACTCTAGACTGACCTATTACCTTACCACCATCAAACCCACTAAGCTCTTTGAAAAATCAATGAACTGTGTTCCAAACTTCTCTGGAATGGCAAGGTGGTGGCTATTAGCATGGCCAAGGCTTAGATGCCCAAAAAGCTCAATGGTCTTGGCCTGCACTCTGTTTCCACCCTCTACCTTAAAAAGTCCATTACCCTTCTCTGATTGACATGCTTAAAATTGCCAGACCTAAATCTCTTGATGATTGTTGATCCTACCGATACTCCATCTCCATTCACAAGTAAGCATATAGGGGATATCTGGAAACAAGTCACTATAGCCATCAATCCCAGCCAACTAGAGTTTGATGCTAAAAAGTGTTTCTGGGCTGTCTACAAATTAAGGTACCAGGATCAATCCCTGATTCAAATTGCATTGGGGTTTTTCAACAAAGCCTTGATCTAAAAGCTGAATCACTGGTATGTTGAATTCAAATACATCAACTTTCTTATCAAACTCAACCTGGCCTCTCTTCCCACCAGTTACTTCCTGGTGGCATGTAAAGGTTCTCAAAATAAACCCCAGTGCTAGCTCTGCCACTCAGCTGATGAAACCATAGCCCACTTATTATACATATGCTCCATCTTTTATCCTATCAGGAACTTTATCATTGATAAAGTTTCACTAAACACCAGAAAGGCTCTGTCAATTCAAATCACAATCAAACAGGGAACCTATGTATCTATCAGACTGTCCATCTTTTTAACCTTCACCTTATGGCTAACCAGATGCAAACTAATGTTTGGACATTCTAATAACACTCCACTTTAGATTTACATCAAGCTACTCTTACAGGTTCAAGGCCAGAGACTCAATCCTTTCGCCTCAGCTGATACACAGAGAAATTTAGGAAAAGATTGTTTCCAAATAAATATATTACCCACCATGAAATATTGAGGTTTCTAATTGAACTTAGACATAAATCTATAATAAATAGATGCCCTGATTTCATCATGCAACCTGCATCATGAATATGCCTCCAAAAGACCAAAAACAAAATCACACTTCTATAATGAGAAATGAAACAACCTAGGTGACATCAAACAAAACTGCACAAATAGTGAGCCATGATCACTGATAACTCTCAGCATAACCACAGATAGACTGTACCCCCAAAATTCAGGGCCTTGTTTCCTATCTGTTCATTTCAGTCACTCAGAGGGTCTATTTAATCTTTTCTCTGTCTTTCAGAATATGGAACTCCTCTAAACCAGAAGTCATTTTAGGATGTAATACACCTACCAAGAAATAGAATGACTAAACAGATACATAGCATCTCCACTGATAGACTCATCACTAATTAAAGACTGTTGATCCATATACTCAGGACTTTCAGTATATGCTTTTTATTTTTCATTTTTTAGTTAGCCTATATTTTTTAAATACAATGTAAATCTTTTCAGTGCACAAATAACACTTCATGTTTGAATAAAATATTTTTAAAAAAAATAGTAAACAGGTTTTCTTTTCTATATGATGTATTGATAATATAACTATAAATCTATTAAAACTAAAAAGTACATGCAGTTTTCCCAAAAGTTAATTGATAATTACCTACAAGCTTTATACATTAATGTGGATTTATAAATTTCAACTTTATTTATGCACTCATAACTTATGAGCAATAAAAACTATTAAAAACTGATTCTCTCATAAATCTGACTGAGAAGACAGGTTGGATGCTAAGTATAGAATCAGATTTATTATGTCAGATTGGATTTGAAGATTTGATCAAAATATTTGCTATTGAAAAAATAGAAAGCTTTTTTATTTTTATTTTAAATAGAAAATGTTCAAAATTGAGAATTAAAATTTTAGTAGAGAGATCAAATATTAGTCAGAAATTATTTAAAATTATGCACAATAATTTTTTATAATTATTTAAAAACATTAAAATGATGAAAATTTGTTTTTTTTTCTATTGCCTTAATTATAAATATGATAATTTGCATAAATGCAGCTATCTAAACTGAATTACTTTTAATAAAGTTGTACAATGTGGCATGTAAGATGTCCTTGAAGAAAACTGAAAGTTAATGTTTTATTTTACTTTAAACACTCACTGAGTATTAATGCTTTAAAATAAACAATGGAAGAACTAAAAGTCACTATTATTGATCTTTCAGTGGAGCTTCAATAAAGATTTAATGGTAGTTTGTTGTCTCCTTTAAAGAATTTTCAACTACAATGAATTTGTCAGTGTTTTTGAATAAAGAAATATAAAGCATTAACTTTTAGTTTGTTAAATATTTAGAATTTATTATGGTTATTTATCTTAAAGGATTTATTCTGATGAGATTAGACATCAAATTCCAAGTTGTGAGAGATATTGACCAAAATGCTTTAAGATTCATATTTGAATATATCCATGTGTTTTATAATCCATATTGTTTTACTCTTTTATTTTTGACATTTTAACTCAAACTTTAATTTTAATTATCTGGAAAGAGGAGATAAAGTCAGTGTCTACTATTTAAACAACTAATATTGTTGACTATATTTATTAATTATTTTTAAAGGTAAACCTCTATCGAAACATATGCATAAAGACATGCAAAAAATGCAAAAGATCTCCAAGATATGCATTTGCTAATGAACTAACACTCACAGATGCCTAAGATGAAGTTGTGTTATTTCATGTATTTATATAAAGGCAGACATTTTAACCTTTAATTGAGGATTAAAGTTGCATCTGGATGAGAAATAATTTCTAATTTTAAGAATGATTATTAATAATCATTATTGTATTTATCTGAAGTGAATGGTAAAGTTTTGAGGGCGAAAAATTTAATATTTGTAAGTCAAATTATACTGATAAATATCAATCGATATACATACGTCTTGATTTAATAAGAATTTATCTAAATAAAAAATTAGCTAATTGAAAGTTCCATTTACTTTTTTTTTTAATAATTTGAAATTTAAATCGATTTTATAATCTATTGAAAGTGTTTATAACATCGATCGCCATTTTATTTTTTAAATATGTCCAGTTATGATCTTTAACAATTTACGTTTATTTTATTGGTTTAATGCATGGTTAATTTCTGTATCTGATATTTTACTATTAAAAACGTAAATATGGTAATCCTATTTTTAAATCTATAATATCGTATTAAAAACAAACATTTTATTTTTAGAAGAATTTAGACAAATAAGATTTAGAGTATACCTTTATTATCTACTGAGATTTATACAGACTGACTAAAAAAAAACTATTTGACTATAAGTGGATAATGAGTTGGATTTAAACGATAATACAATATTTGAGCATTAAAGTAATAAGTTAAACATATAAAGTAGCAAGTTGAGCTTTTGATCTTACATTAATTCTAAACCAATCAACATCGTTTATAATTAAAAAATATAGATCAAATGTTTATTTCTACAATAATATTATTCTCGTTTGATATTTAAAATAACATTAACATATTTCATCTAATTTTATTTTTATCCTTTTAAGATATACTTTTTGCTAGAATCCATTATCTATAGATATTCGTATCTCTTCTTAATTTGATTTTAATAGCTTTTTCTATTTTTTTTTACTGTGTATCAATTATCTAATACACTGTTGTTTGTAATCCTCTTTATTTACCAGATTTCGTAAGGAAGATCAAATCCTATTTTTGATGCCCTATTTAACTCGGTTTATGAATATTTAATGTTATTTTTGTTGGAACTATAATTAAATCAATTATTCAATTTTTCTCTCTCCTGTCATTTATAAAATATTAATGTTTAAATTTAGTTTATTAAATGAATAATTGATAAAAACTGTAAAATGAATTTATTAACATGTTATATTTTAATAAAAATACCTGATTGCTTACGTGTCTTTATCATTTAATTGAACATAACCAGATTAATTTTTAAAACGCACTAAATTCTTGCTTTAATAAGTTTTACTGATTCTCTAGCCGAATTTTTTCCTAAATAAATATTTTATAAAACGTTTAAAGCGTTCAGAATTAAATTACATTATAAGAATACGCCAGATGCCAGAACTTCTAAAAGAAAAAAAATCTGATTTTGTAGAAAGAACAAAAAATCCATTGGCAAAAACAATCCAAGTTGATAAAATTTAATCAATTTTAACTATTGCGGTCTTAGTAGATTGTAATTAAATTTTTAAAACTACAACAACCCATTCTTTTATTCTCCTTTAGCCATTAAACTAAAGAAAAAATTATATTTAATTACTTCATAAATATAAAGAATAGTATTATTATTACAAGTTTGAGTTAAAGATTTAGATAAGTAATAAATATTAGTTAGCTCAAGTACTATTGTCTTTAGCCGTTATATTATTTTAATATATATATATGGGATGGCATATCAGCGATATTCATAAGTGTATATATATATATAATGGCAAAGATTTTTTACGGCAAGAGTTAAACGTATATTTCGTGCTTGTATACATTTGCATATTATAAGTACAAGCGTTATACCGACAGCTCTACTAAATTTCAATGGCCATCTTCTGTGTATTAGTCTTTATTCAGGTATGTTGCAAAAGTACCCCAAAATTTAAAAACTCTGACTTGTGGGATCCAATAGCAAAGTTGATATAATACAATTATTCATAATAAGATGTTTCTACAGCAGAATCTAAAATATAAATTCATATACACACATATATAATTATGATGTAGGATTAGTACATCTGCCTTTTATTTAACCAATGGAGTTCAAATCCAGCTGTATAAAATTTAGAAAATTTTCCAATATCTAATCAGACTTTTTTTTTAGTTACTAACCAGCAACTATGCTATAATTAATTTTCATTTATCAAGACCCTAAATGCAGAAGTCAATTTTCATGTAGCTGACAGTAGAGAAGATATTGACAGTATGCATGTAGAAGCATAATTATAAACATAAACAATTTTTATTCCATATGTATTAGATAATATGTATTAAGATATCGGCCATCTCAAAATAGCTGTGCATGAATAAATATACCAATGATCCTTGTATTTAGATCCACTACTGTAAATCTATACTTGACTATCTTGATTAAATTATAATGCTGTTTGGTAGAGATAAGATAAAAGTCATCTATGTTATATTTCTATACTACACTTTTACAAATGCAGCATTTTAAATTTACAGAAATATATATAATATTTAAATACATGTATATTGTCTACACTAAACTTAATGTAATTATAAGAGACTTGAACTCAGATTTTCAAACTCTCCACAGCTATTCAATTCATCCTATGCAACCAATACACACAACTACATACATGTAAAAAAGATAAATAATCTCCAGTAAACGTACTTCATGCTGAACCAGCACTCACCATTTGGTTCAGATCACAAACTCCCACATATATACAATCAGTATACAGTTTATATTAAGATATCAAATATTTAAATTTAATAGCCAAGCTTCAATCTTCTCCACCCACCAACTCTTCAGCCATCGATGTCATTGAAAATCCAAGGTTGAAATGATCAAAGCCCTTGTTGATTTTCAATGATATAAATGGCTGAAGAGTTGGAAAGTAAAGGGGGTTAAGGCTTGTCCATTAGGGATTGAAGATTTGATATCTTAACATAAGCTGAGCACATTGTATATATATATGGAGCTTTACCAAGACCTCCAAACAAGCGTATTTGTTTACATAAACGTCAGAGTCAATATTCACTGTCTCTGACGTTTATGTAAACAAATACGCTTGTTTGGAGGTCTTGGTAAAGCTCCATCTATTGATCATTAATACAAGCGATAGCAGGTTTTTACGTATATAAAACTTGTTTTGTTTTTCATATATATGTGTGTGTGTAGAAGATGGTGATCTGGACCAAATGATGAGTGCTGGTTCAGCATGAAATATGTATATTGGAGATCATTTATTGTTTTCACATGTATATTGTTATTTGTATCAGTTGTATAAAATGGATTAGATAGATGTAGGGAGTTTGAAAGTCTGAATTCAAGTCCCTCATAATTAAATTTAGTATAGACAATATGCATGTATTTAAATCCTACATATTCATACTGTATTCTACCCATCCCCCTTCTATATAATTAAATAGACATATTAGGATCTTATTAGTGAAGAGTCAGATTGACTTAGTGTCAATATGGGTGTGACAGTAGTGTTGGCATCAACAAGGGCTTTGAGCATTTTATCCTCAAATTTTCAATGATATGGATGGCTGAAGAGTTGGAAAATGGAAAATATTGAAGCTTGTCCATTAAGGTTTGAAGATTTGCATCTTTGTATAAATTGAGCACTGATTGTATATATGTATGGTGCTCTAGACTAACTGCTGAATGAATGCTACTTCAGCATGAAATATGTTTATCAGAGCTCATTTATCATTTTCACATGTATATGGTCCCGTGAATCAGTTGTACAAGATAGATTGGATAGATGTGGAGGGTTTGAAAGTCTGGATTCAAATCGCTTATAATACATATATATTCTAACATGACAAAAAATTATGCTGGGGAGATGATCAACCTAATCTGAATAAAACATGAGTAATAACTAACGCGGATATGAATGCAATTATTTTTGCATCTAAATTCTGATATTTTCTTTTAAACATATAAATGTATCCAAGCATTTAAAACGATAGGTACTTATCTGATGCAAAATGACATACCACTGACTTTATTTTTTCTTTTCCATTAATAATAATGCACAAAAAATTTCTTTAATGACACAGTCCAGTTATAATCAAGTGAAAAATAATAACTGCTAACTTTTTATTTTCAAATTTAAAAAAGGAAATTTAAATTGCCTAATGGCACACAGAAGTTGAGTTAATCGATCTTGTAAAATTCCTTGATCTGACAAACAATCAGATTATGTGTATAATTGTAATCTATCATTTAGTGAAAGCATTACTTCACAAGCTTAAAATGCTGACCTTAATATAAAGTGTAATGGAAATAATTTTAATTAAAATTGGTATGTTTTCTTTCAAAAAATTGGTCATATTTTTGGATGTCAATCCAAAATAATACCAATATCTATTAAAATATTAACAATACATGTTTTTGCCTTAAAAAAGTTTATCCCAGTACTAAGAGTGGATGATTGGATAGTTCACAAATAAGAAAGATAGAACAAAGAAATCTGGTTCAATTGAATTTTGCTTGCCACTTTACTTTTGATTGTCATCGGACTACTTGAGCATTGATTTGAAAACAAAAGCAACTAAAGTAAAATATTTAAAAATAATTAAAAGCAAAAGAATAAATAGCGATTTCAAACTATAAGTCTAAAAGTTATTGTAAACTAAGCAATCAAATAATAAGGAAACTTGTACGCAATTTATTTCTTTAGTAAAAACAAAAATTAATTTCTATACAAATAAATTAATATGTAAAGAATACAATGTCATTTAAAGTAAACAGTTCATACTATATAAGTATACGATGTTTGTATTTAATTAATTATATAAGAAATAAATTTAAAAAGCTAACTAAATAATTGGAAAAATAGTTTGTAGCTGTAAAATTCAAACCTTTAATTAAATTCTTAGTAATTGTTTGCTATTACTGTTTGCCACCTTTAGAATTTAACTACTATATTTTTTTTTAAAAAAAAAAACCCTTACAATTAAGAGTTCAATTAATTTATCCTTATTTTTGAATACTCACTAGATGCAAAGTAAAGAGTATTAACAAAAGAAATTTATATTTTTTTAAGATATGATAAGTGAATTTTGCACAATCTAGTGATTTATTGCCTGGATAGTTCATAAAAAATTGAGCAATTGAAAGTGATAGATTTTAACTGCAAACTTTAGACTTTGAGTTCAAAGTTTGCCATTTACCACTCAACGCCATCTTTCACTTCAAATTGAAATGTAACATGGATAACAATAATAAATATTTTTTATGTTTACTGGCAAATTATAGAATTTAAAACCATGTTCATAATCAGTTGGAATATTGTTCAGTGCAGTTTAGTACATAGACTGCATGACAAATTCTAAACTAAAAGCTCATCATCAGGTCTCAGTTAAATAAAGTAAAACAAAAATCTTAGTTAAGTCAATCAAAAGGAATTTCTTGCTTGCCTCTTAAATTTGGTGCTTAAACATTATATGACCTATTGAGCAATAAGCTATAAGATTACTATTATCAATAGGAATGGGATTAGAAATGAAAGGAATATAAATAAAGATGTTTATATTATTATTTACTATTTTTACTTCTCAGAAAAGAAAATCTAATAGTGTATTGAAAAGACAAATTTTATTGAGTTAAATAAAATAATTTTTGTGTTCCCTATTAATTAAACCTAGAAATAGATTTTAATAAAATATTTTGGTAAATAATTGTCTTTTTTTTTTTTTTAGTTTTAGTAGATTAATTAATTGTTTTTTGATAATTTGTAGATTAATTAATTGTTGACTACAGAAAAACAACATTTATCAGAATACCTTCAGAAAATTTTATAAACATCAAGAGCACCAATACCAAAATGAAGTCGATAAAAAATGTTAATTTCAAAAATGACAATAATAACAGAAATGAGAGAGAAGAAAAAATATTATAGAAACAAAAAAAAAATATGAAGAAAAAAAAGAATTCTTCAAAATATTAAAAAACAAAGCTATACATAGTTTTACATGATAATAAAACGACTACAAATAAAAATCGATTAACATTTTTTATCAGTCATAGGTAGTGCAAGTCCAAAAAAAATAAATCTCAAATTAGTGTGGACACATTTGTGAAACTAAAGAATTATTGGTATAAAGCACTTGATAATGCCAAGATTCCTGAAACGTTTCTATTTTCTATTATTCATTCTATAGGTCCCTTTTGCATATTCAGATTACTTTCAAATTATATTGAGATTCTCTTAATAGATAAAATTAATTACATTTCTCTCTTTGACCTCAAAATGATTTTTTTAGTGATTACATATTTAACAATGAAAGATGAAGTAAAAGTAGAACTCTTAATCAAATAATGAAAATAAAATATCTTGCATTCAAAAGACTTAAACCCCATCATTTGCTGAGAAATATGATGTACATCTATATTATCTGACTAACAAACTTTTTACAAAACTTTACAAAATGTTGTAACTGTTCTTGAGTTAAAAACATGCAGTGATTAAAATTGGCAATAAAACCATATAAATAAATAGTTTTGATTTTTGTTTTAAAATGAAAAAAAAAAACAGTTGAAGGCATATCATACATAATCATGTTTTGATAGATTTCCATTCACAATCTATATATGGAAAGAAGATTACCTGGCTTTTTTTTAAATTCTACAGATCAGGATATATTGCATCCAATTGTTTAATTAATAAATGCAGTAATTATGGACTCCTTAAAATAATCGAATACAGTTGCTTTATGTTCCTTAATGGATTATGGTCTCAAATCATGATTAAAGGAAATAACAACTAAGAATCTCAAGCTGAGATCAATGATAACATAATATTAGAGTGTGGTAAAAAGTACAGATGACTTTGAGCAATCCAATAATAACAATTAATTTAATTTTACATACTTCAATAATTGCAAATTTAAAGACATAACAAATTAAGTAATCAAAAAAGTTTTAAAAAAATGAATCCACTTATTTTCATTGCCACTGTAAAGTTAAATAAATTATCACATCTCACTAATAGATCAAATATATCATTATCTAAACCATTATTTGAGGAAGAGAAAAAATCATTCTCAAAAAAAAAAAATCAGTTTTAAAATAATATAAGACAAAATATAAAAATAAAAAGAATTCTACAACCCAGATGATAAAAGAAACAAAAAAATAAAAAATTAAAATTTTTCAGCAACTCTAATAATAATATTAAAAATAACTGTTCAAGAACATGAATTTTAACTCTATATACAATGACCAATAATAATAAAAAATTTGCAATCCTTAATATTAGCGCAATAAATGTATGGCTATGGTACTTTCTCAAAAGCACTAAGCCTTTTTAATTTGTTAATTATCATTTATATAGTTTTACATTATATGTGTGTTGGCACAATTTTATTTTTATAATATTAAAAATAACCTTAACTACTAAAACCTATTACTGTATTGAAATTCTAAAAAAGGATAATTTTGGCTTTAACTTACACAACTATGGTCATTTCTAATGTTATTTTTATGATTTTGCATTCACTTAATGGAAAAAAACTGAAACTAAAATAATATTGATTTATTAATTTAAAAAATCTCAAGATGTCAGCATTGTGCTAAGAAACCTATTACAAGCTAGCCAACAATGCCACAGTTTGGTAGTTTATTGATTTCTTCATACTTGCAAGAGTATTTTAAGAACGCTGATGCTTTTTTTTACATTTTAAAAGTGAAAATGTGTATTTTTCATAATTTGTTACATATTTATGATTACTTTTGCGAAATATTTATGTAAATTTAAACATCATTATTTATAGAAGATAATAAGTCAAAAGAAATCAATAATATACAGTTGCAACTTGTAACTGGATGAAAAAGGAATCCATTCACATTGATCATAGCAGATATTTTTGGCAATTTTTAATAATTATAAATGAAATTTTAAATAGAATTTTGTTAGCTTTATGTAATCTGAACAATAATTTATTTGGGCTTTAGTAACTGAATTAAGACAAATCTAATTTTTTAATATAATATTTTTATTAACAAGGTCATAATTACATAATAAAAAAAACTTGTTATAATTATATATTCTAGTTTATTATTTTTTTATATGCATTTGCAATGCCGAAATTTTTAAGAAATAATTTTCATTTGTAAATTTATATTTCTAATAAATAATTGAAAATCTAATAAAGAATAAAAGTAAATTTGATCAAATAAAAAGTTGTAAATTTAATCCACTTAGCTATAGGGACTACCAAAAAAAAAACTATGAACAGTTGAAAAATTAATAAAATGAATTTTCTTGTAGATATATGTAATTATATATCTCATCTTTGGTGATGCTGTACAATTTGTCAAGAAAAAAACTACATTATCATCATAAAACAATGAATAAATCAAATAACAATCCAATGGTTTTTGCTTGAGAGGTTTCTGATTACTGAAAGTAACATAATTAAACTGCAATCCATAGGCCTTAAGTTCAGGAATTCAATAATTACAATCATAGTACACACATAGGGCAAAAAATAATGTTATAACTTAAATAAACTTAATAGAATTAAAAAATATAGAACAGCAAACAAAACTGAATAGTTATATTTACAATTTGTTATGTTAATAATTAATCTATTTTACATTAAATAAATTTTACTGATTGATTAGGTTAATATATTACTCTGAATTTATGACCTCTGTTAAATCATTAATATATTATATGAAGATTATTAGTCTAAAGATAATGTCAAATATGTGATCAGCATTTATAAAAGTATATCACCCCCATCAATAAAAATTGCATCATTTTACAATAATTTAAAAAAAATTGGATCAATACTTTGGCATTGAGATGACTAACCCAGATAAGCTTGAGACAATCACTGTCTTCTTAAAAATAGCTAATTTAGTGATCTATTTATTGCTCACCATAACCAAGTTGTGATAGATGTTAATAGACAGTAGTCAATGACAATAGTAAACTATAAAGGGGTACTTTTTCTAAATGCAATATTTTAATATTATACAGAAATTACTATTTATTCACACTTTAAGCAAAGAAAGCTCAACAACTTTTTACACATTTCTTATTTATAAATGAATGAAGATATTTCTACATATTAAAATATTTAATTATTTCATATTGCAAAGAGCAATCTTTGATAATTAATATCAACTAATCTCTGTTGAATACTAGTATGACAAAAATACTTTCTAGTTAAGCTTGAATGACTTATTTAACAAATATTGCTGCTCAAAAGATAAAAAAAACTGTAGATGCTTATAGTTATTATAAAAAGTGGGTGAATAATTAATAAAATTTGAATATTTATATATGTTTTTATATAGTTTAAATTATTCTGAGAGGCAAAATAAATTAAAATTATAAAAAAGGTATGTCAATATTTTTATTATATACATTAAGATATTAAACCTTTTTACAGTTCAGATTTTTTGACAGCTCTTAGCAAGTGACTATTTAGTTAAATTTAGAACTTTTTATTTTATCAAATTAATCTTTATTCTTTATGATATTTCCACAGATTTAAAATTATTTTTCAGAAATATAAGTTTATAAACAAAGGTTATTTTTAAAAATATTTTAACTTTGAAAATATAGAAAAAAGATAAACTGAATTAACCTAATCAGAACAAGAGCTTTTTATTATTGTGCAATTACCATAAAAACATATTACAAGTGAAATAAAATTTGTTTTAATTACATTTCTATAACTCTAATGCAATAAAATTATTTTTAATATTTCATTTATAATAATTTTTTTAAGGAAAAGAAAAAAAGACTTAGATGATTATATAGATTTTTTTTTCTGCCAATCCCATCTTTACATTATTATATTTTTCTTCTTTAAAAACTAATCTTTGTGAATAAAATTTAAGTCTTATCATAAATATGCTTGTCAAAAAATAAATATTTCACAAATATTTTGTAAAAATAAACAAATATATGAACAAACTATAGAAAATATATATTTCATATTTGAAATTGAAATAAAAGCATAAGTGCTTTTAAAAACTTCTCAAAAGTGTTCTTAGACCTGAAAACAACAAAATTACTAATCAACAGTTTTTTCAGCTTCTATGTATTGTAATGTAATGCAATGCACTATGGCTTTTCCTTGGTCAGAGTCAGAAATCTCTCAGCCACTATGCCCAGAAAAACCTGTTAACCTTTCCTTCTTTTTCCATTCCCCACTCTAAGTTTTCCCCATATTGTTCTCTATTATGCTCCATCCCATTTCCACAACATTAACTTTGTCTACTCTATAGCCTTTATTTATAAACCCCTCTTATCTTTTTCCAAAACTAATGTAAAAACCAAAAACTCACTTTCTGTATAATCATTTTGTTATATGAAGAGCTCACAAAAAAGCACTTAACAAGCTTTGCAGAATATCCCCAACCCCAGAATGGTTTCTGCTACTGGTTTTCTCAGTGAGATGCTAGAATGCTTGAATATCCTAGCACTTCACTGAGGAATCCAGTAGTAGAAACTGATCTGGGGTTGGGTATATTCTGCAAAGCTTGTTAAGAGCTTATTTGTGAGTTTTTTATATAACATTTGTAATACAAGCTTGTTAAATTAAGTTATGACATATAACTTGATTTCTTTGTAATCATCTTGTTTATATTTATACTCCCACAATTTGATCATTTGTACCCATTCTGCTTGTAAGCATTTGCATTCAATTAACAGAAGCATAATATTTTCCATGCCTTCTTTACATAACTTGCAAACTAAATCACCCACATTCTTCCATTTATGTGTGTATTCCTTTGAAATTAATGATCCTGTTTGAGCCTTAAACAGTAAACTACTTTTCTTGTTGTTATTGTAAATTAATTCACACTCAATATTCTGTTTTCTTCTATATATATTTAAACTCCTTTTACTCTCCATACTAATCTCCATCTCTCCAATTTTCTATTTTTTATTAATGCATCTATTCTTCTAGCCCATTCTTTGTCAATCAAACAGCCAATAATTCTCCTAACACATTCATCCCATATTTTGTACAAGTATACTGACATAAAGTCTTTATCCAAATCTTCTACATACTATATTGTCTGTCCTTTATTTGTAAGCCAATTAAATACTATTTTGGCTATTCTCTTAATAAACATAAATTGCAATCTACTGAATATTTTCATTTTACTGTTTGCTTTTTTCATATAAAAATTTGACAATTCCATTTTTAACTGCCTCCTTTGTTGTCCACATATCTGTATCTAATGCATATCTTTCTATTTCTTTTTGTACTTTTTTTCAGCAATCTAGCATCCCTTTACTAACACATAACACATCATTATCATAAGTTAACCCTGCTACTGCCACTCTCTTTTATACAATTCTTGCTATATCATATTTATTATATGAAAACACTGTTAATTTTCTTTATTAGACCCTTTCTTTTCTTTTTTTATTTATCATTTTTTTTTTGCTATTCACCCAAGCAATTTCTCTGAACACTTAAGACAATTCCCAAACAGTTTTATCTATTCACCACATTTAACTTTATATTCCCCAATAAAAATTTCTCTTTCTTCTCTTTCCCCAGCATTAATCATTATTGTGTTTGGTTTTCCTTAACTAAATTTAATCCCCATTTCTTCACCTACCCTTGCACATATCTTTAGCATAACTTCCATATCTTCCCTACTTTTTGTGCACAAAGAACATATCATCAGCAAATAAAAGACCTGATAATATATACACTTCCTTGACATCTATTAATGGTATCTCTACCCCTATTCCTAGTTTTTCTATTGCTCTCTCCATTTCTCAACAATAGGTAACAAAAGGCATCCTTACCTTAGTCCCATTCCACTTTTAACTCTAACTGATTTTATATTTCCTAATTGAAACATATAGCAATTGTTTTCATATAATCTTTTAATAAGATACACTAAAGTTTCATTCATTCCAAAATATACTAAACTTACCCATAATCTATTTCTATATAACTTTTTACCTATATTTATACTCATATCTATAAATTGTGTAACTATAAATAAGCTATCTCCTCTATACCTATCTTATCTAAATCTCCCTTGAATTTCTTCCACAATATTATTTTCTTTCCATCCATTTTGCCATCCTTTCATCCACCATATATGCAAAAACTTTATATAACTCTAACGTTACCACTATCAGTCTATAATTGTTTAATTTTCTATTATCTTTACACTTTTCTTTAAATAATAGCCTTACTCTTGTATTACTCCAGCCATCTGGAAATTTTCTTTTCAGTGCCATCTTATTAAAACATGATAATATATTTTATTTTGCCCTATTTCACAAAGTCATCATCATTTCTTCTGCCCATCCATCTAAACCTCTTGCCTTTTTAATTTTCAATTTCTTCCCTGTCTCAGTGAATTCATTTTCTGTAAAACTAATATTTCCATTACTATTTGGTTTTATGTTTATTATCATTCTGTCCATCACATCTAACATCTTTTCTATATCCATTACATTCTTATTTAAGATTGTCTTTAATTCTTCTCTAGAGTAATATTTCTCTCCTACATTCCTTCTTTTTCTTTTTGTTTTTAATGACACATTTAGGTTTTTTGTATGAAACTGACAACTTGAAATGTTTTTTTTTTAAATTAATAAATCAATATTATCTTAGTTCTAGCTTTTTCCACCAGAAGAAAATAAAACAGCAAACAATGCTAAAGATAGTCACAAGAGAGTGAATTAAAACTGATATAAGCACTATCATTGTAACTTAAATCAAATCACAGAAATTCTTAAGTTAATGAAAAGTTGTAAGTAATACTGTACAGAAAAATTATACACATTAAGCTATTAAAAATAATTACTTACAATTAAGATTAAATAAGGTGGAATATTTAGTCTATCCCTTAGCACAGTCAAAGTAGATCAAATCATAGCTGAGAATGAATTTGTCGAATAGAACTATTATTCTTAGTCTAACTCTTAGATATTCATGTTTCATGATTTTTAAATGTCTAAGAACATGTCTTTTTTAGCCAGGACCTTCTACAGCCCTTCATAACTTTCAAGATAGTTTGTATATGCATCCATATATATAATAAAACATAGGCAACCATCTTATTATATAACTGTATTTCAAGTAGCAAGTATATTTACATACCAACATTTAATTTAGGTGTTTTGTTTTATTTTATAGATAAACACACAAGAACAATATTACGTTGTGTTAATGCTACTATTTTTTGGGAATGCATTCTATATAATACTTAAATATCAGACACTCTAATATCATATTTCAATATTTAATTATTTTGTTAACGATGACCTGACCCTTTCAACGAATTCTGATCGGTTATTGCTTAAAATTTTAGAATTATTAGTTTCATAAAACGATATATATGGACTTACATTCATTTTTAATTACTGTTTTATAAATATGGATGAATAACAGAGTTTAAAACCACACACACACACACAAAATTGTCATTGTGTTTTAAAAGTTTCGTTTTAAAATCTATGAGTCACAATACTGTGAAAACTAAACTCATTATTAAATACAATATTTGAAAAATGAATATCAGTAAAAAAAGGTCAACTTATCTCATCAATATATATATATACACACATACATTTTCTTAATTCCAAATAATAATGTAAAGCAAATTTTTGAAATATTCATTTAACTATATCTAAAATGACATGTAATGTGAACCTTGAAATATTATTTTAGGTAAAACACAAATAAAATAAATAAATTAAACTAATATAGATCTTTAAAAAAGGCCGCATGTTATTAAACAAATTACGTTTTATACAAGTTTACTTAGTCTTTTTCTTTTAATAGAAAACAATTATATATGCCGTCATTACGTTAGCAATTTACTTTCATTTATGTAGTGCTTGTCTACTAAAATATCGATGAAATTAAAAACATTATTATATATCAATTTTTCTATTAATTCTAATGATTATGTAATATGATTTATTTATTTATTGCAAATAAATATAACAAAAATGTGGCGACATTTTAAAGCCACTACTTTTTCTTTGGGTGCGGCTAATTTTCATGCTACTAAAAATTTAATTTATTTTATAAACCGATATTTTAAGCTGCAATAAATTTAATCCGCTCCGAGTATATATAGAAGAGAATTAGAAAACCATTAACTCATTCTTGCTGTTACTCAAGTAACACGCAATCATACAGAACTTTCTAACAACTTAATGTTTTAAAATATGCTTCAAAACAAAATTAAAATAACATTAAATGATAATTTTGTAATATTTGTTGTTTATATTTTAAAAAAAGTATATCGTGTTACATACATATATATATAAAATGCATTAATTTTTGAATTTTTATACAGTTTATATCGTTGTGATAAAAGGTGTTATGTTTAATTAATTATAGTACAAAGTTATTTAAGGATGTATTTTAGCATTAAAAAAATTATATTTTAAAACCCAAATATATTTGTGAATATTGATGTATCTACAAGTAAAAGATTAGTTTTACTTTCAAAAAATATATTTTATTCAATTATAGAGCAATTGTGTATATAGGCAATAGTTAGAGCTGCTGTTAACAAGCATTGTCTGCAATGGGTTTACAGGAATACAGTTCAAATAGGATGGTTAGGAAGTAGGTCATACCATCCCTGTCATCATAGCAATAGGGGGAGAATCCGTCCTGACTAGGTCAGAGGCATCGTCCATAGAATGAAACGGAATGTCTTGAAACTTATATTTTTAGTTGATCCCAGGTCTGAATCACCAACTGTTCTGGGCAAGTCCTCTTGTCAATCTCCCTAGCCTTCCATATGAAATTTATAAGGAGGTCCTCGGAACTATGGTCAATCCCACATTCAAACAATAGTTTGCAACGTATAGTCCAAATCCTGAAGTTGACAAATGAAGCCAGCCAAATTCTGGCAAAAAGGCCCTTTTCAAAGGCCAGAGGAATCATTACATAAGTCAGATCAGGTGCAGACATTTTCCTCAGAATCATGCCTTGGAGACAAGACCACGAATCACAATGGAACAGAATGTGATCCATGGTCTCTTCCTGCTTCCCGCACATTGGACATAAGGTATCGATGTTATAGCCTCTACAATGGAATAAAAAGGACTCTGTGGGAAGGGCCTTGAGCAGGAAGTCTACATACTTGGGCTCAAGTCTGAGGAATTGTGTCCATTTGACAAGTCTGGAGATAGAAACTGAGAGCAAGATGGGGGTACATGTTTTCTCCTCAAACATTAGTTTTATTTTAACATTAATTCATCAATTGGCACTGATTTAACTTAATTAGATTTTGAAGTCTTCATTGAAACAATCGAAATATTATTGCTTCAGTAATAAAAAAAAGAAAAAATTAACAAATTTAAAAAATAATATAATAGTTTAAAACTTTTATAAAGATAAATATTTCATTCTGGAAGCATTTCAAATTTACCTCAGTAGTCCAATATTTAAGGACTTGAATCATTAGCATGATGTGGTAGTGTTGTAGAGTGGCTAATTCTGGAGTTTAATATCTACGTTGATCGTACACAGTTCAATCACTTTCTGCACCCGAATTTTTTATAAACTCCCAAACAATAAATTTAGGGCCAACACTTTTTATTACTTAATACAATATATTTAATTTTTAGAATAATTTTAATATATATATATATATATATATATATATATGTACCAATCGCTAACCACACACACATGAGGTGTTGAATGGGTGTGCTTTTGTGAATATCTATATACAAATATATGGAATGATTTCATTGTGTAATGGCTTATATATTCATTTTTTATGCACTTGCTGTAGATTAAATCTGGGTAAAACTTGGAATTTTTGGGTGATAACCAAAAATTTCGAAGCACTCTTTAATTGATGAACTATAGATTACTAATTAGCCATTTAATTGTTAATCTTAAAATTAGCATTACTAAAATCATTAAACAAATTCTTCAATTGCTAAATTCAATGTTCTGTTGGTATCATTTTTTTTTTACTATTCTTTTGTGGAGGTGTAAGATTTTGCTTTTCAGTAATCTAAGCTGTTTTACATATTATGTCTACATGTGTGTTAAGCGTTGCACTACAAAAATACATTTTACAATTCTAGAAAATATTTTGGCAAAATACATTAATATTAAGCAATAAAAAATCTTCTGATTATCATTGCTATTACTTTCCACAAATTTTTGACATTTTCACACAAATTTATATATAAAAATATATTAATATATATATATATGAAAAACAAAACAAGTTATAAATCACGTAACTTGCTATCGCTTGCAATTATGATCAATAGATGGGGCTTTGCCAAAACCTCCGAACAAGCATATTTTTGTTTACATAAATGTCAAAAGAGTCAGAATTCACTATCTCTTTCATTGGCTCCACCTTCAGATCAGCTAATTTCAAGATAATTTGCTAACATCAGTGAAGGATAGGGCTAGAAACTGGATCTAAACACTAACTCCAACCGTTTATGCAACAAGTTCCTATCAGTTTGCAAGCATGAATTTTCCAGACATGTAATGTCTTCAAACCCAGCCTAACAAGCCAGATAGCTACAGGGTCTGATATCAGTTCAGTTTCACCACATAGTCAAAGCCTCTGCAATATATATGATTGCAAGCAAGTTATGTGATTTATAACTTGGTTTTTATTTTTCACAAATGTACCTTTAAAGGTTTTTGCAATGATATATATTGCAGAGGCTTTGACTATGTGGTGAAACTGAACTGATATCAGACCCATGTAGCTATCTGGCTTGTTAGGCTGGGTTTGAAGACATTATGTGTCTGAAAAATTCATGATTGCAAACTGATAGGAACTTGTTGCAGAAACGCTTGGTGTTAGTGTTTAGATCTAGTTTCTGGCCCCTACCCTTCACTGATGATAGCAAATTAGCTTGAAATCAGCTGATCTGAAGGTGGAGCCAATGAAAGAGATAGTGAATTCTGACTCTTTTGACATTTATGTAAACAAAAATACGCTTGTTCGGAGGTTTTGGTAAAGCTCCATCTATTGATCATATATATATATATATATTGTAACAGTCAAATATGTGCATTTGCACAACAAAATCTCAAACTCTGATAGATCATCCTAAGGCCAAGCAGGTTTATGGTGGTGGAAGCCATGGCTCTGGCCTAACCCTAGTTCCTCTACCATTGCTTATAGACTTACAACCTTACAAATGACACAGTTGAGGTCACAGCAGCATTTCTCTTCTTCATGTGCCAACAGTAGCTCATCAGTAGCACATAAGATGGGTAACAATGGGTATTTTATATAGCATATTTATATAGGTATCATGTGGCACACTTATCATTATTAATTATATATAAAATTTTAATAAATTATAAAGCTAATTACTAAATATTAAATAAAGTGAGTCGGTGAGCAAGACCAAGACAAAAAACTAAAGTAAATTTAAAATTAATTTAATAAATTCAATGTAAACAACAATTTAAAAACAATAATAAAGTAAGTAAAGGTTTGATTTCACACACAGGTGATTTAGGGACATTACAATTCAAAAGGATTCAAATGTAAGTGATGTATTATCAATAGCAAATTTTGGATGTACAGATTTAAGCAGTTTGGTTTACATATATATATAAGTTAGTTTACTTATAAGTAATTTTAACTTTCTAGTATAATTAATAAAATTTAGAGACTTTGCATTTCCGTTTTACATATATATGTAAATAGCCTCATATCACACGCAGGTGATATTATGTAGGTTACAATTGATTATTTATTTGGCTATACATATATATCTCTATCACTCACAGGTGATAAAATGATAATACAGTAAAATTTTGCATGAGTGGAATTTTAATTTAGAATGATTTGCCTTTACTCATGGTTATCTATGCCAGGTTTATGCCATAAAGGATTTAGATTTGCCATATTAGAGGAAGTGATAATAAATTTTGAAAGAACATAATTTAACATAATTTAACTAGCATGAATACTTTAATATATTCTCTACACAGTAATATGCTATTTAGATTGGATTCTATGTCAGATCAATGCTGAATTAATAAAATTGGCGGGTTGAACTGATTAACGGAAGTTAGACTTCAGATACAAGTGTGTAAAGAAAAACATATAATTCTGAGTCTTATTGCATCTCATATGTGCCTTATTCACAGGATTTTTACCTGGTAATGGTTCCCTGGGACCGATTCTTATTGCTGTGGTATTGGAGGCCATTTTAGTTTGGCAGATCGAGCAATTTATATATGTGAGTGGGAGTCTTATGCTCTGGATGAGTCTCATGCTCCTTTTACGAATACAAAATATGGAGTCTTATGCTCTGAGTGAGTCTCATGCTCCATTTAAATGAATGCAGGATGGGTTGGCATGTACCAGTCACCATCTGAAGAAATAATTGCCTGAACTAATGGTAATGGTGCAGCGCGATGACATGCGACCATTAAAGACATACAGCAATAAGAAAATACACCATAGCGTTTCGTAAGGACACATATGCACCACTGACTAGATAATCATATTTAAAATTAAGACGCTAAAATACAAGTTTCTTTCATGAAACTACCCACATCAGTTCATGTTACAGTACTCTTAATAGTACTAATTAAGGGAATTTATGAATCCAATCCACAAAGCTATCTATATAGGCTTTGATTTAATTAGCTTAAGGAGGATTACAGCATATGGGGAATTAAAATATAAACTTATAGATTTATGCTGTATTTTTATCACTTTAACTAAATATTTATTTAAAATATCAACTTAAAAAGCAAATCTATCTTACGGTCATGATACGTTTGTAATGATTTTTAATTCTAAACATTTTATCCTTTCCAAAACAGAGCTTTTTATTTCGTATATAATTATACATGTTATATATATATATGCGCACTTACATATATAAGCGAGCGAATCTTTATTTAATACTCGCTAATAGTTTAATTTAAGAATAAAGCTCGGTTTTGAAGTTTTATAGCATAAACAAGATAACGTAACTAAATAATAATAAGATTTGGCATAGATTAACTTAAGAAATGCATTTTAAATCACAATAAAGTTTAAGCAAGTGAAATTTGATAATTTGTTCATTTTAAAAGAAAGTTGTGCGAGGTTCGCTAAAATATGACTGATTTAGTTTTAAAATGCTATCTGGGAAATTAATGACTGCAAACATTATCATTAACTTAAGACAATAATAAATTACCATAAAAATCTTAACTATTACTTTAAAAAGCTTATTGTATATTATATATTACTAAATAGATAAAACATTTAATTTCTACGTTAAGCAAATTGAAACAGATAGCATTTAATTACTTATAGTCAAATTAATATGTAACTAAATCAAACATTATTTTACGAGTAAACCAAAAACATAAAAAATCATACAATTATATTAATAGAAAGATGTGTGTGAATGCGCGTATTTTAGATAAATCATAATTCATTTATAGATGAGTTTCAATCAACTCAAACACATTAAATCATTTAATATTTTAAATCATTCAATGATTTGTTTATATCAGGTAAATCATTTTTATCAATTAAATTTGTATCAGTTAAATCTATATCAGTTATATTAGTTTCTTTTATCATATCAGTTATATTTATATATCAGTTTTAAAATCGGGCAAGGCTTTAGGATTTAAATACAGTTATTACATTGATAATTTAGGTGAGTTTTTAGATTAAAATCATAAAACAAAATATACATAATTTCATTTACAATATTAAGATGGCCATTAATTTAAAGATTAAGCTAGCATTTAAACTTGGAATTAGTTGAAGTTTTTAGAATGGAAGAAATAATTACCGTTGTTAATCTTGATTTTTCTCTTTACAGGCATGTTCTTTGAATAGCGTGACATCTTTAGGATCTGGCGGTGGTCAACTCCCATTCTCTCAGCTTAGATGGCTGTTTGTCAGGCAGAAGGCTAGATTTCGAGCCCAATTACCCCGACATCTTGGTTATTCATCTTATTACAAATATTTTTCAAAAGCTCCAGAAATTTGTGAGTGAAAAAGTGCCTTGAAAGATGGCTGCCATTTTTTTTATACCAATATCTCCCCCTCTCTTTCATTATTTTATTTTCTTAGAATTGCCTTCCTGGCCCGTGTGATAGTAACCAATTATAGCGGGAGCCTGCTGTGTTAAATCTTAAATAGGTAAAAAAAAAAAAACTATTCACAGGCTGTAATTTATTCAGTTTTCTAAGTTTTATTCTAAATATACATTTTTAATTAATCTAATATCAGTAAAGATTAATTATACTGGCGACCGTGTGTCCAGAAAAACAACACTAAGATTTGGAAAAACATTTTATTATATATGTAACCTGACTGTTCTAATTTACCGATATATGCAGAATTATTAACTTTTGAAAATATATAATTTAATAAATATATAAAATTATAGAAAACGCAATGTTTTATAATCTATTAACACTTATATTCTTGCATATATGTAGTCTACAGTTACACATACAATTAGTTTTTCACTTAGCAATTATTAATAATCTATATATGTGCGTATTTTGGCTTTATGAGTATAGAAATGAATATTTCTGTGAATATTTAAACATATATGCACACACATATGATTGTATCTTTTAGGTTTAAATTTAGGTGGGATTTATTTAGACCATTATTAATAAATATACGAGGTTTTAGTGGTATGTATTGAAGCAGTCAATGTCTAATCATCATTGAGCTTCATGCTTAACCATCTACACTAACCTCCTATGGGGCCCGCAATTCAGACCCTGCTATAAATATATGCTATTCACTCACACACTGTATGTCGAATCATTCTAAAGATGAGTAAAATTAATTTTGTTTAGTAAAAATGAAACAGTAGTTTGAATGATGCGTATATATATTATGACGAAAGCAATAGTTTTATTGCTATAAAAATACATTTGCTTAGATATTTGTAATTATTTTTATATCTGTGTATATTCAATGTAACAACAAAGAAAAATGGGGAAGGCTTGAAATATTGAAATTATCTTTATCACTAGTCAGATCGTTGTCTATAATTAAAACTTATAAATCTTAATTACAATCGAAAAAAAAATCGTTTATCAGTTTCAAATCTTTCAAAACAGCTAAAAGGGGTATTTCAAGCCTTATCTATTGAAAATATTTTACTAATTAAATGTTGTTTTTAAAAGGATTACAGAGATAAGGGTGGTGTATGAAATTGAATTCTGGGCAGTATTGAAAGGATATAAAAGGAACCACAGAACAGAGGAAAGGGGAGTTTATTACTTTCAGTTGTTAGTGAAATGCAGAGGACTTTTTAATCAGTTGAGTTAATTACCTTTAAGAAGCAAACACAAGTGCTGTAGATGGAGCGTGAGTAGTGGAATCTAGCACCAATCTCTTCTTCTCTCGAAGAACTGTCTGCCTGTCAATTGCCATATCCCATTCGGCCGACCATACAACATGATTGCTTCCGACTGCTGATTGCTAATGACGCTGCTATGCTGTCTTTTCCTTAGGTAGCCTTTTAACGTAGAACTGCCTTTATATGACAATACTTTTGTAATCTATAGTTCAACCTTCATATCTTAATTTATATATTGTTTTATAAGCTTCTGCTAATTTTGCTTTTAAACTCTCTCTCTCAGTAAACTTTTATTAATATCATGTATTTTAACTTACCTTTCACGCTTAATTAAATTATATATAAATGTGTGCGATTCCATTAAGATTTCATGTATTTTGTTTAATGTATAGATACGATTTATTTTCTTTAATGTGCCAAAATCGCTAAATTCGCGAGTAAGGGGGAAAATAATTGTTTTACTTGGGAAAAGGGTGGGCTTTATTTAAAACTTATCAATAAAGTTTTGTCTATATGAAATAGAAATTGCTCGCGAGTTTGGTTTCATTTTAAATTCATTATTCTTAAAGTAAATTAAAAACTTTTACTGTGGATGAATTTTGCTTTAATTTTCTATTTTAAAAAGATCGTGAACCTTTATATAATTATCCATTCCTTTTTGCTGGTGCCTGAAAGGCAAACTCTACCTGTTAATACGTATTTGGGAATCGATTCTTTAAATATAAATGTTGTTAGTTTAATAATATTATAAATAGAAGCGTTATTATTCATTGTGATTAGTTAAATGACTCAGAATTGAAAACAGATTATTGCGCAAGAGGTTAGACAATTTCCAAGTTTGAAAATTATATTATAAAACTTATATTCATGTCCAATAATGTTGCTGGCATACATTTCCATTATTCTGATATTTTATCTTCTCCATTTCTTGATTGTTTAGTCATTGGGAACGTCTAAAGCTCCCATCCTACTTCTCAGAATCATTCACAATCAGGTACAATGCTTCCTGTGGAAACGTTAAGTTTACGAGGGTTATGATATTTATGTGCTGCAGAAGATAGCGCATCCAGATTCTGGGCTCTCAAACCCAGACCCTCTCTTGATATCGCTCCGCCAGAAGGCGTGGATATATCCAATCTAAGTTCGTTTCAAAGTATTCTTTTAAATGATAAAATATCCATAATCAACATGAGGCCTTATTTTCGTTATTGTATGCTAGTACCGTTACTTTGCTCTTTAATTTGATCATCCGTCTGTCTAATCTTAGTAAGTCGCAATGATAAAGATTCATTTCGTAAAATACGTTCAGTATGTTGATCTAAAAACTGTTTTCCTTTAAAAAGCTTTATCGATTCCCAGAGACGCAAATCAATTTGTATAATTTATTCTAGTAAATATTGCACATTGTTTGTTCCTTATGCATACTTATTCTAGAGACGCTATGTCCAAACAATGCTTATCAAACATATGTAATGATTTTAAGATTGTAAATAAATGATTGAGACCGTAAATTTATATTTATTTGTCAAAATGATTAACGTTAAATTATCGTGTATCTTTCTGTAATCCGAATCTGTTCCGATCTTGTAGATTATTTTGTACATCCACATTTTGGCATATTAACCCCGCACAACTTATAACACATTCTATAAAATGGTATCTATTAAATAATTGATGTAATGGGGATTTTATAAAACAAATCCCAAGTTTTCATAATGTATAAAATCACTCCAAGCGTGAAACAATTTTGTAACATATATATATATATATGCGTTTTCTGCATTCATTAAATATATATATTTTCGTGTTAATCCTGGTTTGTGTTGAATTATTAGTTTCTAGTTAATATTTAGAATTATTTTCTTTAGCTAAGAGCTTAGCATTAATAAATAACTATGATAATGTAATAACTGGGCTACTTCGTCCTCGATCATCATCATCATTCTGATCTTATGCTCTACCGCTTTGCTTTGCTTCTGGGCACGGATTTAAAATAATTTTACTGTGTCATCAGAATTGTTGTTCATTGAGTCAGAGATTCGAAGAATAGGCAAATAGGTTAGAATTCAGTACTGCTCCAGACCTGTGTATCTCGAGCATGATAGGATTCGAGGTCCTTTTGCTTAGGATTTGAATCTTGTTAAGTGAGCATACTATTTTGACCAGTACTGTATATAGGTATGAATACTACTATATAACATATATAGTAGGTGAAACAGTTAGGTTGAAAAGCTGACTATTTCAATATATATATATACTAAAAAACAGATTTCAAGACAACAAGAATGTTCTTTTCTGAAAACAGATTTTACAATCAAGCAATAATAAAATAAATTGGGAATAATTTGTTACTTAGGTGAACATAAAACATCTGACTCCAGGGATACTCAACCTTTTTCTTTCCTGGGCTACATCAAGCGGGCCATGGCAACCAATTGGGGTCATGTAAAAAAAATGTCTGACTTCTCAATTCATGCATGCCACAGCTTGTGGATCACTTTACTATATCTTAGAATTAACATAACGCAAACACTTTTATTTGATATAAACATTTATTTAAATATCATTGTGATTTTTGATATTGAGATAAACTTTTAACAATTTTAGATAAATCTGGTATATATGTGCTACATGATACTCTTAATATATCATCAAGGTGTAAATCAGTAAGTCTGTTTCTATGCACATTCTTCATATATTTCATTTCAAATAAGTTGATTCCCAAAGATATATTGATGCAAACAATGTGACAATATTTGTGTATACTTTTTGACAGTTTTATATTTTTCAGGCACTAATTTCCAAAATTCCAGATACTCCTTTCCCTCCCTTTTCTCTTTAAAAATGGCTTCCAAATTTGGGTCATTTTAAAATTCAATAAATTCATTAAATAGCTTAACATAATCATGTCCAAATGCAGCTAATTGTGTAATAGTTGCTATTTCTAAGGGCCAGGGATTTTCTATAAGCAAAAGACAATTCTTAATATTTCTTAAATCTTGAAATCTACTTTAAAATTTTTTCAATAAGGTACCTAAATAATTTAAAATAATTGCATAGGTTTCTGAAAAAATGTCAATACCATCTTGCTTAGCATTTGTCAATGTTGAAAAATGATGTAGTATTTGGTTTTGTATATCTTGGTAATAAATATTTAATTTTACTTTAAAAGAAATACTTTATTTGTTATTTGTGAAATAATTTTATTTTCACCTTGCAAACTAATATTAAGATCACAAAGTTTTTCTGTGATGTCACATAAAAAAGCTAAAAGACACCACCATCCGTCGCTGTCAAGCTCATTATACATTTTATTGTTTTCTTGTAAAAATGAAATAATTTCATGATGTAGTAAAAAAAGCAAATCAAAACTTTACCTTTGCTTAGACATCACACTGAAGTATGCAAAAGTACATCACCATAATTACTATTTATTTTTTCCAAAAGAATTTTAAATTTTCTGTGGTTTAATTGTCCGGCTCGAATATAATCCACAATGTGTATGACAGTTTTCATTACAGCATCTATTTCTTTAATAGATATATGTGCCCCCAAGTTTTCATAATGAATTAAACAAATGATAAAAGATTTGTTAGATTATATTTCTTTTTTAATAGAGAAAGAAATCCTTTTTCAGATCCAATCATTGAAGAACATCCATCAGTGCACACAGAAACCAATTTTTCTATTTCAATATTATTCTCCAGAAAAGTACAAATACTATTGAGAAAATCACTACCTTTAGTTTGATTCTTCATAGGAAAAATTTTTTAAAAATCTTTACAAATTGAATTCTGTTCCCTACAGTATCTGACAAAAATAGCACATTGTGATGTTGCTAAAATGTCAGTACTAGAATCAACAGCCAAACTAAAATATTTGCAGTTTTTCAAATCTTTTATTATATTATCAAAAATATGTTTTGCAATATCTTCAATATGTCTAATGCAGGTAGAATCTGACAGTTGTAATTTCTTAATTTATAATAATATTTTACTATTATTATTATATTTATCAAATAATATATTTGAAGCATTTAGGAAACATTCTTTCACAACTTCAGCATCTGTAAATGGTTTCATATTTATGCCAAGTATATAACAAATTTCATATGATGCTCCTATCACCACTGCTTCTTGTGAAATTGCCATTGACATAACATTTTGTTGCTATTGCAATGATTTCTTGAAGAAAGCTAATTTTTTACTTCTTATTAAAGACCTATGAGAAAAAGTGTCATTAAACAATTTATGTTTTGTGGTGTAATGATGATCAATGTTATATTTTTTTAATGTGACATTTTCTTGACAAATCAAACATGTTTCTGAACCTTTGTTATTCAACGCAACAAAATATTCCTCTTCCTAGTTGTCTTGAAACATTCTATTTTCATCTGATAATTTTCGTTTGTTGCTTGAAGACATCATTATAATGTTTAAATTATAGTTTGATATAAAGTACTATGCATCTATGTGTTTACTAATTCACATATAAAACTAAAATGTTTCACTTTGCTTTCAAAAACACGAACTATTGATTGAATTAAAGTTTCAAACTTTTGATTGGTCAATTATACAATCTGCAGTAAATATATTTGTCTTTTTACAATTATATTTGTTTTAGTAAAGCTTGTAGTTACAAAAATGCAATACAGAGCATACCAATAGCTCAAACATGCTCTTAATTAATAACTGCAGCATGAGAAAATATTATAAAATCTCTATCCAGAACACTCTCATCTCCAGACCAACTTGTTTTGAGCTTAACTTGCTTTTAAGCTTGCATTTAAATGATCACTAGTTGGAGCTTACCAATAGCTCTAAACAAGCTTTATTTTTATATGTGCCAAAAGAGAAAGAATTCAAAATCTTTAACGATAGAGATTTTGAATTCTTTCTCTTTCAGCCCTTATAAAAATAAAGCTTGTTTAGAGCTATTGGTAAACTATAGAGATTTTGAATTTTTTCTCTTTTGGCACTTATAAAAATAAAGCTTGTTTAGAGCTATTGGTAAACTCCAACTAGTGATCATATATATATATATATATATATGTGTGTGTGTGTGTAATTATATAACTGAATATTTGTAAATACAGTAACTAAATAATTAGAAAATTTTATCCACTTAGGAGCACTTTCTATTATCCCAGTAATCTGTGTCAACTAAAGCTTTGAAATGCTAACTTTCCCACAATTCTGTGATCTTAATGTTTGCTGTTTGCCTGTTAATTAAGTCATGTTTATATGCATATATTAGCATAGCTTCCTTTACTTTTCTTTTATTGTTATTTTTTTCAATTTGCAATATTTTTACACTGTTAAAATTGAAGTCACAACCATAAATACATGATTTATTAAGGTCGTAAAAAACAGATGCTGTAATATTATTACCTACTATGCAATTTTGTTTCCATTTCTGAACACGTTTTAATAATAGCAAGTGTTCTTTAGTTCTTTTTTCCAACGTACATAAAAGAAAAGTAAAGGAAGCTATGCTAATAAACAAATATAAACATGACTTAATTAACGGACAAGCAGCAAATGTTAAGATCATGGAATTGTGGGAAAGTTAGCATTTCAAAGCTTTAGTTGACACAGATTACTGGGATAATCGAAAGCACTTTTAAGTGGATAAAAAATTTTAATTATTAAATTACTGTATTTATAAATATTCAGTTATATAATTACGTATATTGCTTTAAAAATACAAACATCGAATCATAATATTATATATATATATATATAGTAAAAGACCAACAAATCCACCTTTATTTTCATAAAGTGTTATTTTTGGTTTTAAAAAAAATCTCTTTGATTTGACTTTTATATATATTGAGTGTTATTATTGCTTATGGTTATTAGTTATAGTTATTGTTGTTTGGATTTATTATTTTGTTTATTTGTTAATAATACATGGCTTTAATTGTTATTATTATTATTATTTTTAATGGTGAGATTTTAAATGGTAATAATGACATGTTCTAATTAATATATGTGTATATCAATATTATAAATAAAAAAACATAAATTGTTAGTTATAAAAAAGATTATTTTATTTTAAGTGATGATTTAAAAAATGCAATGTTGTTATTTATTATTTATCTATTTATTTATTTTTTAAAGCTATCAAATAAATTTTCGATGTAATATTTTTTATGTGATTAATATTTTTTATTTTGAATATTATTTTTTAAAAACATATGTCAACAATTGTTGTCAAGACTGCATGTTCTGTGGCATGTGAAAAAAAAGAACAACAACAATGACAACAGAAAAAGAAGGCCATTATTAAATTATTATTAAAGAAACTGAAGGAGAAAAATTAGTTGTACTTTGTTTCTTCGGAATCACCATTCTTCCAAATAATTGGATAATTTATTGTATGTAAACATATCAGTAATGTTGGGGTGAATAATGTATTATCACAGTTTTAGGATAAACTGCGATCTTCTTTTCTTTATCCTAGCAATTAAAAGAAACTAAGCAATAACTCAACATATGAATTTCCATCGCGACTTAAGCTGAAATTTAAGATAGCTATCTGAAAATCTGCAATAGTGAATTTAATAATAATTTGGAAGCAACTAAACTTAATCAATATATTGGATTCAACATTTCAATTTTTCTTTTTAAAGGAGAGAAATCTTTAAAAAAAAAATAGAATTTATATATGCATTCGGGAACTGACAATTTTCATTAACGTGATATTTTTTTCAAAATTTAACCTGGGATAAAATGCATTCAAGTATTAAGAAGAAAAAAGTAAAATAACAAAACAAGTTGGACTTTTAAAGGGTAAATTAATAATTTTATTAATTTAAAATATGTTTATATAAATAGTTTCGATATATATATATTTTTAATTAGAAAAATGAAACGTTTTTATAAGTATCATTCTGTTCTATTTAAGCATCTTGTTTAGAAAAAACAAACATTTTATAAGTGTCAAAATCAACACTAAGTATTTGAAATTTGAAAATAAAGCATATAAGTTTAAATTGCATATGGATTGTTATAAACTGTTTTAATAAATGAGATTTGTCTTTACAAATTTTATTATCAAATTTTTTTTTATTATTTATACATCTTAATTCTTTTAATATTTTTTTTAATTATTTGATAATTGGAGATGCTCTTGGGAATCATGGATCGAATTAACTTATTAACAGTTATTTGAAGTCATGAATAAGAATTCTTACCTGTCAGTTAGAAATTGTCATTATATTTTTTGAGTGTGTGTACATATATAAAACTAATAAATAAAAGATTATGTGAAATAAGTCACATATTTATATTAAGTGACAAGGTAGCATATATTAGCTAAGTAGCCAAAGAAATATTAGATTTATAGGCTTGACTAAGCCTCTTTAGAGATAATAAACTTAGTATTCAGTGCTTGTAGTAATAAGCATAGTTCAAAAATGGATATAATATGTAAATCTTTTATAATATAGTGGAGTGAAGTTTGATGATTTCTTTTGATTTAGTGATATTTAATTGATTAACCTAGCTTTGAGAGCATATCTATTATCTATTTTATTAATTTTACAATATTTTACCAGTCAATTATTTATTTATTTATTTACTTTCATTTTAACTTCATATAATAGCTCTTACGCAAAACATAAACAACAATTCATATATTTGCTGTATATAATATACCTTTATTTATTTGATTTAATTTTTTTTTAAAGTTGAATATTTTGAAAATATAAATATTGGTTTGTGTTTATACTAATGTATACTTATTGAGTACAAATATGTTTTTGTCTATTTAATATATATATTTATTGCAAGTATATAATTTTTTTTGTATTTGGGTTTGTATTTAAAAAAATATTTAATATACAGATACTATAAAAATCAAACCATAATCTGGAAATAAAGTCTGTACCATTTGTTTTATAAGCAATGACTTTGGAGTTTATTTGGAAGGGAACTAATATTTTATTCTTATTTTTCTTTTAGTGCCAGAGTCATTATGAAGTTTATTAAATTATTCATAATTTAATGAATAATTTTGTATTTTAGTTATTGTTTAATTTTAAAGTCACTTACAAGTCAGTGTTAGTTGATATATTTAGATATACATAATTTTATTTATTTAATGTGTATATTAGATTCAATAAAATTCCCTTTATTTCTAATATATATTTTGTTAGTTAGTCATATTAACCCTGAGAATAAATTATAATGATAAGTCTTATTATTGCTCTGTATGATTTTGGATTTATTTCATGTATAGCTAGTTGGAAGAGCATATAAACAATTTATTTAAATATAATAGGGATAATTTTATCTTTCTTCATATGTGTATTTTCTTTCTTCATTTAGATTCGATAATATATATGTTTTATTACAAACACATTAGTGTTATCTGAAAGGTTTGTGATGATGGCATTTTAATAGTAACTATATGTTAGGTTATTTCCATTATCTAATAATAAATACTGAATGGCTTTAACTTTATTTCAAGTTTCCAAATATATCAATTGTTAGTAATAGCACATCTTTTAGTTACTAACCTGTGTGCTATTATTTATTTGGAAATTTTAAATAAAGATTGAATTTTTTTAAAGATATTCAATATTATTAAATGATGGAAATAATCCCTTATAATTACTAATATATGTGTATATATTATACACTTTTATTTCTTTATGTTATTATTAAAACTTATTTTTTTACATTTTTTGAAATTTTAGATATCTTTTAAAAATACTTTTCACAATTTTTATTTTTATTATACATTGTCTAACTTGTCTTAGTTGAAACTTTAATTGTAAATTGCTACTATTTCATTTGTTTATTTGTGTAGCAGATCTTAAATAGAAAATCAATTATCTGTTTATTGATCTCATTCAAGTATTGAACCCTTTAATATTTAATAGTGATTTTCAAATTTTAATCTTAAATTTATTAGTGTATTTGTGTGTTAGTAGCTTTTGTTATTTTAGCTTCACATTAATACATATATATATATGTTAAAACGAAGATTTGCACGGGTTAAATATATAAAATACATATTTTGCGGGTTTATCCGTGTTAAAAACTTTTAATATCAATATACTGACGTTTCGACTTGGTCACACAAGCCATCCACAGAGTTATAAAAAGGTAGAAAGACGGTTGTAGAGGCGCTACAATCACTGGTTTGAATAAAACATTAAAAATCCCACCAATAGCAAAAATGTTAAATTTAAGAATGTTTTTTAAAAAAATCTTTCCAAATAGGAGGAAGTTTGCACGTATCATCTCGCTTATTGATACAATCTGGCCTTTTAAGTATCTCAATGGCTTCTCTGATTTTGCATTGGTAGAGATTATCACATCTGGATATGATCCTGGTACTAGAAAAATCTATTTTATGACCTGAATCTATAGTATGGAGTGAGAGTGCTGATGATGATGAGTGTTGTTTAACTGCATTAGCATGCTCATCTCTCCTAACACTGATGCGACAATTACTCATACCTATGTAAGAAGCTTTACAATTTTTACATGAGATTTGATAGACACCATGAGATTCAAGAGGGATTGAATCCTTAGGCTTGGTTATTATATTGCTGATCTTTTGATGAGCAGAAAATGCTGTATCTATATTATAGCATTTTAATATACGTCCGATACTGTCTGTAGTTCCTTTTACATATGGATGGCTTGTGTGACCAAGTCGAAACGTCAGTATATTGATATTAAAAGTTTTTAACACGGATGAACCCGCAAAATATGTATTTTATATATATATATATATTGTGCCATTTTCTATAGGTCATAAATAGTCAATTATAGTAAATTACTAAAAATTTTAAATTTTAGAATATGTTCTTTTAATATGTTAATTATATTTTGTTAATTATGTTATAAAGTACAATTTGAAGCTAAAGAAAATACGTAGTATATAAAATTATAATGAATCATTTAAAAGTAGTTAAGTAAAGCTTAAAATATTGTTGCATATGGTTGCAAAAGCTGGCCATATAAAATAACACAACTATAAATATTTAAAAGTATATTTAAATGTTAAATTTTAATAGTTTTAAAACTTATAGTTAATAAATGTTATTTTTAAATTTATAAATCATCTTTAATAATCAAAATTAATATTGTATATTTTTAAAAGTAAACTTTATGATAGTGAGAATTGTATTTGGTTCTATATTTTCTAAATTATTCTTCCAAAATTTTTTAATTATATTATTTAATATAATAAGTGTAGCAATTTTATAAATCCAGACAGAGAAATAGATTGAAAATCATCTGTCTCAATTTTATATTAATCATGTGACTTTTAATACATGGTTTCTCACACACGCTTGTTTGAATTTAAATTAACAAAGTTTGAAATATTTAAAAGTTGTATTATAGAACTGGATCATAGAAGTGAATATTAAATAGTTATTTTAAATGTTTAAATAATAATGTTTTAAGTAGTGTTTTAAAAAAGACAAGTACAGTTAATAAAAAAGTTAATATTTTTGTTTAAATAAAAATAGATAAATTAAATATTAAAAGTGGAATAAATTCATTAAATATTGTTTTAAAAGTTGATTTTGAAATATTTTTAAGTAATTTATCGAAGTAATAATCAATCTGAAAGTAATATTTTAAATAATATTTTTAGGTTTTATTATGTCAATTTTTATTTGAAAATTTAATTCTGTAAAACTGAAAATATGTAAATTTGTTCTCAAGCTAAAAGTAAGAAGTAACCAATAGGATAAGATATTCTTGCAAGGTATAAATATCATTGTAACTGATTTATATGGGGAGATTAATAATGGATTGAAACCAGAGAAAGGTATATCAGTAGCTATCAAAGAGATAGTACTTTTAAATTTTTATTTTAGTCAATTTTTAGTACTTTCTTATAGTTTTATTTGCAAAAACTAATTGATATTTTTTAAAAAGTATTTTGCAAAAGAGAGTTTAAAATATAATATATTTTAGAAACTTCATGAAAATGATTTGTGAATTTTTAACAGTTTACTTGCCAGGAGTATTTTATTTTAAGTTTAATCTAAAATTTTGCAATGAAAAATGGATATACTACGATATAAAATGTATATAAATTATAATAATATAAAAATGCATAGAATGTTTATTGATACTATTTTATTAATGCTTCACTGGAGAATTGTTTTGGTACATAAAAACCACAGTATGGACATTATACGGATGCAATGGAAAGCTATTTGCCGTCTAAAAAAAAATTGGAGACACATTATTATTTTTAAGCTTATCCAAGTGTTTTAAAAAAAGAATAAAATACTTATATCTTATGAATTGTTTATAGAATATCATAATGAAAGGAACAAAATGTTTAGTTCTTTTTGAAATAAACATTTTTTAAAAAAATATTTTTTTGCAAGAATTTAAGAAATAACAGAGAAGATTTTACTAAAGCATTGTGATATATAAAACTTCTTGTCTCGGAAATATTTTTTAAAAAAATGCATCTTTAGAAGTATTTGTTTTAAAGAACTTTATTAAGAAATAAAACCTATGTAAGAAAGAATGAATATATAGTAGATGAATAAAAGATGGATCCATGGAAATACAAATAGTACGTAAAAGTTTACCAAATATTTTAAAATTAAATTAGACGGAGTGATGTATCACATATGCCAGCAGAGAATATTGAAGAAACTTCACAGGATTAATTTAATATTATGATTTAATAATTATCATTCTGAACAGTAAAGACCTGGGATTATTTTCTATAAACTTTACTAAAATGTATTAATAATTATTTTTATTTTTTAAATTTTAACTCTAGAGAAAGTAATAAACATTTTTCAAACTTTATCATGAATTGTTTGTCAAGAAAAAGTTACTGGAAGAAATAAGTAATTATAGTTTTTGATTTTATTTTATTAACTTAGTTAAATGTAAATTTTCTATTTTTTTATAAGATTAGGAAAACATAAAACATTAATTTGTTAATAACATATAATTTTATAATATAATAATATAATAATTTAGATAAGAATATTTTTAGATAGAATGTATGGATGTATATTTTCTTTATGTATGCAATACTCGGTATCTAGTGGATGAAGAAAGTCTACTGAACATGATGACCAGATAAAGGTTATTTGGTAATGATAATGAATATTAATAATTTATAATGTATATTCTTTGTTTTCTTTTAGATTATCTATGAATAGTAAGAATGGAGTATAAATGTTTAATTATATGTAACGCATTTTATACATTTTTTTAAAAACATTATGAGATTAGGACTGATTTGAAAATATGCATATAATGACTTTATATTAGTGATATAATCCAACATAGTAACAAATATTTATGTGATTTTTTTAAAATTTTCATGTTATTGGATATTCAAATATTATCTGATTAGATTGTATATGATTAAACATACAGAATAATGAAGTAAGCAAACTTTTCTTGTGGAACAGTGCGATTGTTTTAAAACTATCAGTGAATTTTATTTATTGTTTTGTAAATGCAGATAGTTATTTTATTGATGTAAGATGTGGAAAATCTTGAGAAATACTAATGAGATAGTGGCTTGGAAGTACTTGGGTAGACAGGAAACCAATATGATGTTTTAAAAATAGATGTTATAAGGTATATGAATAATACTTATAGTTTTTGTATGGCTGGTACACATTTATTTGGACAGTGTTTTATATTTCTTTAAATGTTTGATGTATTAATAAAGCTGAAGGAATAGCTTTAACATCGTTTATGTATTGGAGGATATTAGACAGATAAAGGTCATACCTCTATTTCTTGTTAATGCACTGTGCCATGATTTTTTTGAGATATGTTATAAGTCATACTCTAGCTTTCTTCCTTAGTTCTATGCATCTATTTAGCTATTTTTATTTCATGTAACTGCATCGTTTAGTAAGATATTTTGAAAAGAAATGGTAAATAATTTAGAGTTTAGGTTATGCTATCATTTTGTATAAGACTGGTTTATTTTCTTACAAGGAACAGAATTTTATAACTTGAAATTGAAGATCCAATGAATCCTAAAGGAGGGGAAAAAATCATAGAATATTTTGAATTTATTTCAGCAATGAAATATAAAATTTTTAGAATGGAGTATCTAAAACAATTTTTTTTTAAATATTAATAACTTTTGAATGCTTATTATGTCTTTTAAAAAAATAAGTATTGCATATTTTTAAAATACAATAGTACAAAGTAAATGTTATAAAGAATAGGCATAATATAATTTTATTTATTGAATAATAGGAATATATCAATGATTACACTTATATTATACCAAAATAAGGTTTAATGGGAATATGCTGTGTTTAGTAAACATCGTGTGATAAATGATATCTACTAAAATCTAGTAATGAATTTTGGATAAATATTTTATGTAACATCTTTGACATTGCAAAATGAAATTTGTTTTAATATTTTAAGAAATCCATACTCATTATAAAGTTAATTTTATTTTTCTGTAGAATGTGTTTAAAGAAAAATATAGTTTAATAATATTAAGGATGAAATATTTTTGTTAATAAAGTAAATAAATATATTTGTAATAAGTTAACCATAACGAGAAACTAAATGGTAACATTTTATTTTGTCTTAAGTCTAAATAAAGACCTAATTAAGTATAAATTATTTTTATAACCCAGTAAATTAAAATGTAAAGTATAAAATAAGGATATCCACTGTAAATAGTGTACATAAATTGTTTATTTTATTTTGTTGTTATTAATAAACTTTGTTAAAATTTGTTTTTCAAAAATTTTTGTGTCTGGTATTGTTTATTTCTCCACTTCACTGCATGAAATCACAAGATATCCATAATAATTGAAACAAACATATAGTTTTGCACAAAAAGATAGAGAATTATTTTAAGAATTTAAATATTTTTATTGGTATTCTTTTAATTAAATAATCATAATTTTACATTGTTTTATTGGTCATAAATCAGTTATCACAATAGTATATTGAATTATATGCTATCAGTTGCCACACATACTTTTGTTTGTCAGATTATCAAATGCTACCACGTAGTTGTTATATTATTACATGAAGATAAAAGATTATATTATATTATTTGATTATTTTATTATGGTAATAAAAATATAATGAAAAGAAAAGATATACAGAATTAGTTATACAATGAAGAATATTATTATTATTATTTATTTATTATTATTAGTTTTAGTGTAGTAGATTATGACATAAAATTCCCTTCGCATATTTTACTACTGTAATTTTACATTAACTTAGAATAAATTTATGAACCTGAGCTTTTATAAAGCTAAATTATTATAAATAGAGGATTAAGATGTAATTATTAGCTTAATCTTAGTGAGTAGAAGTTATTAAAGTCATAAGAATACTATGAGTTTGTTATTTGAAATAGTAATAAGGGGGATAGTGTTCTTATGCCATTGAGGTAGTATCCTGTAGCATATTGGCTCAATGTAATCTATCTTGTCACCTGTATTTTCACTTCAAGTCTCATGAAAAAATTAAATATTTATTTAATTTATTTTTATAAACTGAACCTTATTCATATTTTAAGTTTGAGCTAGTGAAATATTTAATTTTAACGTTGAATACTTTATTTATTAATTATTAACTGAGCTAGAACCCTTTTTTTAATTTTATATCATATACTATTCTGAAGTGAAGATGCATATAGGCATGGTTAGAATATATATATATATATATATATATATAATGAGCATTATATGTGATAAGTATACTTTAAATCTATGAAAATAAGTAACAAAGAAAAACTTTTAGAATATATTTCTCCAACAAATAAATTAGGAAAGTTAAAACCTAATAGAAAATCCCCAAGAAATGAATGTATTCTTCATTATAAACATCACTTTGCTAATATATTACTATCTTTCATCTTTACAGTTTTATTTTAAATACATTAAAAAATTATTTGAAAGGAATTGTTTTTTTTTATCAATTTTTTTTTAAATTTTATAATTTTAATTTACATTTTTATACATATTTAATACATTTGTGTACATATGTGCATATGCATGGCAAAGTGGAATATTTTTTCCTTACTGTTTACTTGACTGACTGAGTATACTTTCACTGCTTTTAATTAATAGTCTGTGGGAAGGGTGATTTACTTCCTTTGTTTGAAGGTAATAAGCATATAGATCTGGAATCAGATTTATAGAACTGCAAGAGAGTTGGTTTTACTTCAAAACTTTATGGCTGCTTTTAATTCTAAGTTCTCATTGATGAAAGCCAAAAACTAATCTGCAGATATAGATATAACAGCATTTCTATGTAGTGCTCATTAATTATTCAAGATCACAGTAAATGGCTCTAAATCATGGTAAAAAGACCTTTTCTTGAAAGCATATTAAGAGTGAATTTATGCTATGGTTTGCTGGTATTAATTTTCCTATCCATATGATAGAAGAGATTTATTGAGAGCAGTAAAATATAGCATTATAATCTAATATTAGTTACATTTATTTAAGCAAATAAATTTGAATATAAAATTTGAAAGTTTTTTTTAAATAGTATAAAGAAGGACTCTCCCTATGTGTTTTAAAGACCTACAGAGGTCTCTAGTGACGATTTTTTCAGACGCTCATTGCTAAGGTTTACAGCCTTGTTAAAACTATTACTGAAATAATAGTGAGCGTTTAATAAAATTTATAATTAAATAGTATAAAGGAATTTAAAAGACTTCTAGATGCATATGTACATTATTTTTAGCTAGGAATTCTGAATTCTAATAACTCACTAACTAGGCAAAATGCAGAAATTGATCTGAGTATATAGATATAGTAACATTGCCATTGGTTTTTGGTTCTCCTAAATAGTTTTAACAGAACTTTAAATTCATTTTTGATTTAACAAGAATCAAAAAATAGAAATATGAAGAGCACACATTATATTATAAAAATGTGTCAAGTTTGATGAATACAATAAAACTATTGCGCTCAATGTTTTATTTGGATGCTCAAACTTCCTATGTAAAAATAATTTAAAGTGATTATTTAATAACTTCACACTTTCACTTTCAAACACTTAAGATTTGCCCATACAAAAGCGTTTGGGTTTGAAAAGATAGATGGCCATTCTATCTTTTCCAAAGACTTTATCATGTGGTTGAAGTGTTAGTATTCATTCATTTTATATTTAAAATCCAAAGCGCATGTGCAACAGTTTAATGCTGTTTAAATATTATTATTTATAACCACTTGAGTAACTAACCACATGATTATTCACAGTACTTTGTTTACACAGAGAATATATGTATATACACAGTAATATTATATGTACATACTCACCATGTAAATATAGTTTTATCAATAATCATGTTTGCACATTGGAGTAATTTTCTAAGTAAACAAATTTCATCTAGCATAATATTTTTAGGCTCTTTGCATTTTTAAAGAGATATTTCTGAATGAAATTTTTGTTTACTGTTATTGTCTTTTTAATTAAATTCAAGCTTTAGATCTACTTAGAAATAAGATTTTAATTTTGTAAATTTTTAAAATGTTTTACAAATTGATTTAAAAACATTAGTTTTTGTTTACAACATTTGATGTAATAGTATTTAACATTAAGATATAACTTAGTTGTATTTAATTCATACAGTTCTTCCATTACATATGTTTTGATGATACATTCTACTTTTATTCCAAGTGATTTATTTTATTTGTTATTTAAAATATTTAAACCCTTATCTCAATACTATTAAATATTATTGTTAAACAGCTCATTTACTAGAAGCCAACAGTAATCATTGAAGATATTATACTTAATTGTAATGCAATTATATATCAGAAATACTGATTTATAACTTAACTAACAAATATAAGACAGTTATAATAAATGAGAAGTCATTATTCATCAAGAATTACAGAATGATGAGCAGCAAAGAATTAATATATTTTTAATTTATGTTGACTAGTTGAAAAAAAAATCCTAAGCACATTTGAAATCAGAAAAACTCCTAAATTCTATATAGCTCAAGGTAAAACCCAAATCATTGGTGTGGCAGGTGATATTATAGTCATAAGAGTCATATATATATATATTGTAAAGGTCAGAAAGACCCAACTCTTTCCATCAAAGTGTCATTATTTTTATAAAAACATCTTTGGAGTTTATATATATATATATATATCAGAGATGAAGCATGACTTTTTTAGGAATGGAAGCACACTGCACTTTTTTTTAAATAATGTTTTTATTTTACTTGCCACAACAATTTTTACATATTTAAAAGATCATGTATAATTTAAAATGCAATTTAATTTAAATTATAAATCAATTTTATACTTTATTTTGCTTAGATCGCATATATATATATATATATAGGTATATTTCATGTACTATCATCATATATATTGTACTATTTTCATTAGGGCAGAATGTACTTATCTGACCATTACAATATTGTAACAGTCATATTTGCACATTCATGCAACAAAATCCAGAGTTTTGGCAAATTATTCCAATGCTGATCTAGATGATGAGTTGAGACCTCGAATCAGATTGCATCTCAGTTCCTTTATCAATGCT
This sequence comes from Epiperipatus broadwayi, assembly GCA_028023455.1. NCBI lineage: Eukaryota > Metazoa > Onychophora > Udeonychophora > Euonychophora > Peripatidae > Epiperipatus > Epiperipatus broadwayi. Next base: position 4,592,861 of record JAQFVV010012411.1, read on the forward strand.
CCATGATCTACTACCCTACGGATGGCATCTATGAGGTTACACTCAGTCTCATTTAGTTCAGAAGCAGCAGTAGTACAGGGTAGAGAATGAGACTCAGTGAAATATCAATAAATTAGCAATAAACTAAACAAACCCACACACATGACTTGCTGAGATAATGTGTATACTATTAATTAACACTAAATTTATAATAGATTTGGATAAGATTTAGGAATGGATTATGAATAATACACAACATTATTATATCTTTAATTAACAAATCATAAATTAATTAATATAAAATTAGAAGTGCATTGGGATTTTCACTGCAGGTATCTTATAATGATGAGCTGGTTTCATCCTTTATGATGCACTTTAAATCATTTAATATTAAGTTTATTACAATTAATGTCTGTGGTCTATAATCATGCCTGAATATGGTATGCCATTTATTCTTGATTTGTGATGAGTTAAATCTTACACAAATGATAACTGACAAAATATAATTCATTTCTAACATATACATAATGAGCAATAAAGGTGCTCTCTATGCAGATTCTTAAATAAACTAGATCTGGTGTCCAGATTAATGCTGAACTGAATAATAATGTAGAGGGAGAAACTGGTGTTTGCAGTGGAGCTTCAGATACTAAGGTGCTACTGTAACTAAATAACAATTGCAACCCAAATGTGTGATTACTCATGGAATTCAGAACCAAGTACTCAGTTCCCATGGACCGTATGACTTGCTATCTCAAAATATAAAGAATATTTAGTTTGGGAGATCAGAGCAGCTTAAAATATAGTTCTGGACCATCATGTTTCAGTGCTAGGAAGTTGTCTGAACTAATACTAATGGGATGGCATTAAACCAGAATTCCATTTTAATAAAAAAAACATATACCTATAGCAAGGCATATTGCACATGTGTACTTCAATACTTCATAAGGATACATTTGTAATGCTTACCAAAATACCAAATATTCAAATTACTAATGCACTAAATCTATATTTTCATTCTGCAAAACTACTTTATGCCAATTCATGGATTAGCATACATAAAACACACTAAAAAGGGTTAATTAAAGTAATATAGTTTACAGATTAAATCTGTATAGTTTATACCATAAACTAAGGAAGAGTAAAGCATATGTGGGACTTAACTAATTATTTATAAATAATGTTTTATAATATCATTCTTGCAATTATTAACTAGATGAATTTACTAACATGCAAACAATAATGATAAGCTAACACATAGTAACCTAACTAAATATACATATATAGAATAGATGTCAAAATGGAGATAAGTTTGCTAAAAAAGCAACATAAATCAATTACATGAGAGTGTCTAATCATTTATCTAAAATAGTTAATATTATTCATCTCCACATTAAATCATGGCATATTATAAAAATATCAATGAAATAAACAATATAAAGTAAAATAGGCATGACTACAGTTTAGAAAATATAAAGACAATAACTGGATATAGTTACTATATTTAGAGGATTATTAAATTATACTTATTTATTTTATAGGTAAGATTCTTACACTTATTATTAAGAAAATTACATTAAATTATTACCAGAGTTTAGTTTAATTTATTAAGAAAACATTTAAAAGTTATAATTTATGAATGTTCAATTATATGGCTAGATTTACAAACCCTTATAATAATTTTAACTTTAGATTTATTTTAAAGAGCTCTACAGGAAGAAATTTTACCAATAATCTTTTTCTTTGAGCTCAGCTGTCTGGCATTGTAGTAGCACTGTTACTTCTCTAAGCAGACTCTTCGATGCCTTCTTGATGGACTGTAGATTTCAAAGTTCTCCATTCCTATAGATAAGTCTCCCAAAGGAATATGGCAAAGTTTTGGCCTTTAGCTACTTCTTTCCATTGTCAAATTGGATGTACCTTCCATCAGCAAGTTCTTCATATAAAATAGAGATTGAAATTTTAGTGCTAAATTTTGCAGTTTTTTATATTAACTCTTCAATCCCCCTTATAAAATCTATTAAGTTGTCTACAGTTTTTAATCTTAAGTTTTAACATAGTTTTATTGACTTTAGAGAAGACAAAGGTGAAATCTAAGTGATTCATAAATAGTGCCAGTTGAACCATTTTGCATTGTCTTAAAATTAATTTTAGAACTATTTCAAAATCTATTCTTGGTTCCCACACAAATTAAACCAGATGCATGTGGCATGAGATTTTCCAAAAAACAGACAATCTTTTAAAACTGATTTAAATTTTGTAAACATTCTGATATATGCATAATCTTGTCACCTCTAGAATTAAAAATTTATGTGCAAATTTTACATTAAATAAAAGAAATTTGTACATGTCTATTTTAATAAATTAAAAATAAAATAATTTAATTGTGTTGCAATTGCAGCTTCATTTGCATATATATATATTGAACCGCCCATCTTGTTTATCTTAAATAAAAACAACAAATATAAAAATAAGATACTTTTCCTCCCTTGCTAAACTACCCAATCTTTAAAGGTGCTTGGTCCTCAGGTAGAGTGTAAAATATCATTGACAGCAAGCTACCAATAACATAAACACACTTGGCTACTGGACAAATACCAGCCAAACAAACACTTTATTTATTTTTAAGGTAAACCCTTTAGGCGCCAGTTAATTACATTCGTAATCAACATGTTTATCTGATCAGCACTAAATCCAGTACCTGAGCCTCTAACTAGCTCAATGGATTGTAACTACCTTTTAAGAAAAATAAAACTTTGCCCTCTCTAATAATCCTATCTCAATAAAAATGATAACTTACCAAATGAGAAAACATTAATGTCTTTAAACAAACAAATCCTTACTTTTTAAAAAAAATATATAGTTTCTCTATGCTTTTAATTTTTTTTTAGTTATTTCTTGTTAATAATTAAATCTCTCCATTCCCATCTTATTAAAAATATTGTTCAACATAAATGTGTGTATTCAAAATATAAACATAAATATTTAAATGACATTTTAAGTAATTCCTTTTCTTAATAAAAAAAAAAAAACAATTGTTTTGCCTTATAAGTTAAATACACATACTCATTTTAAATCACTATTTTAATATATTATATTACTCTTTTCATTTTAAATAAATAATTAAATACATTGTATTACTTTTTTCATTTTAACCAAATATTTTAATAAATTATATTAAATAAAATATACTTGACATATTAGATTAAGATACACCCATATGTACACACAATGTCTTTAAATATAATTAACTACAGAAGCCAATATTGTTTATACTTCCTAAATATTATTCTGTAAAGTTTTATTTATCACAGTTTATTTTTTATTTATTTTGAAAGAAAATCAAGAATGAGAGAAAACTAAAATAAAAAGTTACCTAAAATTTGGAGAGTTTGAAATGACGTACACAGCACAATGTATTTTCTCTAAAAATTATTTATTACCAGTTAGCACTAACTTCAATAAAACTTTCATAGACTCCATGATAATATACAACTTTCGTGGATTTTTCAGTGTCGACACTCCAGTATTTTATTGCTTTACTTGACCATGATTTAACCACCAAACTTCCTGCTGATGTTATCCGCAGTGAGGTTTACAGCCAATTGTACAATATGGTAATTTAACACTGCATCATTTCAGTAGACATAATAATTTATATAATTGTTATATCTGTCACTTCAAGAAATATTTTTAAATGTTTTTAAGATATTCAAAATAGAAATGAAATGTTGAAAGTTTTTAAAAACGTCTTAACAATGGAAAATTTTTGTTATCTCCAGTGTCTATTGCCTCATGAAATAACTGTCCTTTACTTCACTCTGATTGGGCTTCTATTTTTTTTTCAAAACTTTTACACATACACACACATTTAACTGTTTTATTATAAAACAAAACAAAATTCTCTTTATTATTATTTTTTTTCTTTTATTACAAACTAATCAAAATAATATTAAATCATTTTATTTATAAAATCGATTTTTTTTCTTCTTTAAAATAAAAACAATCCCACCCTCTTTTAAAGCGTTCATTATTTATTTCTTTAATAAAAAAAACCCCTACGCTACTCTTTAGTTTTTAATTTTTCTTTCAACTTTTAACTTTTATTCCCACTTTATTTTTTAAAAAGATGAAATTTGTGAGATATTACTATTTTCAAATAACACTACAATTCAATAACAATGTACTTTGGTACAATATATATATATATGTGTGTGTGTGTATGTAGGTGTTCTCTTATACATACAACAATGTTTATAAAACTTACTTTTAATTTATTATACAATTTTATAACTAAATATATGCATTATATAGCAATATGCATCTAAATGTATTCAAATATACACAAATATACATATTCATATGCCAATATATGGCAATATACATCAATATATTGGGACTTGAATGGGTTTAGATGCAGGATAAACTTTACTATGGAACATAGCAGGTGAAATAGGATGTTAGGCAAAAAATACCATTCATATTCCTAAAGTCTGAAAAAAAAAAAAGACTTTACTTATAATTTTGCATGCAATTATAAATTACATTTTTAAGAACTTGGAAGTTATAATGTTTAATTAATTTTTTTTTAATGTTGCCTAAGTATTGTACTCCCAACCATCTCACCAGAATTTGCAGTGTAACCAATGCCTAAAATAACACTAATATAATATTAGATAATTATAATACTGATTACAACAAAAACTTATTTGATCTAATCCAGTATCTGAAGTTAATACTTGTCATTTTACCATTAATAAATATATAAGTATAATATAAAATATATACATATTTACATTTTGGGGAAGGGAAAACAGATCCCTAAATAAAATTATCTAGTTCAAGTAGGATATGGGGGTTAAATTATCCACCCCAGTGGGATTCTGGAGTGAGCTACCCAATTCTCTAAACTTCAGGCATACTCACAGCCCTCAAAAGATATTTTTCTGTTTAACAAATAATTATTTTCCCCTCCAGTTTCCTCACTGATATATGTATCCTAAACTTTGGCAAATTCCTTCAGTGGAGAGCTTCAATATGGTCCTGGGTTAAATTCAGGGCCTCCAAGATCACCCTCATCTTCTGACCAAAGTCCCATTTTCCCACACCCCAGCTCTCTCATACATATATGATTGTGCTTTGGGAACATATTCCTGATACACCTATTGCTCAGCCATGTAACCTGCATCCATAGTTAGTTATGTATTTGAAAGATACATGATCTCTATCCCTTCTTCTTTTTCTTTCAGATGCTTGATGCCTGGTAGAATGCTCAACTCATAATTCTTTTTTCTTCAGGATGGGTTTCTGTGGAGAGCTCTGCTTTTGGAATATCTGGGAGAGTGTTTGGTTCCTTCAACCTTTTTTGCTCTTCTCTTATCAAGACTATATTACTCCCCATAGTCAATCTTACATCTGTGCTGTCTCAAATATTCAGCACTGAGGGTTACATTTTGGATTAGTCCCTTCATCGCCAAGAATGGGTGTTTCAGAGTAGTTTGTCCCCATTCAAAGCCTAAATGGATCCTATAGTCTTCTACCTTTGTTTTTCTGTGATGAGCCATTCTCATGGTAGGTGGCATCACTGGAGATTTAGATAGCAAATGGTCCCTGCTCTTCCAATATTGACATTTACTCCTTTGAAGTGAATAATAGCTAGATACCAGTATCAATCAATGTGGACATTTCCAACTTTCCAACCCTGAGACATGACCAATCTGAACACTGACTATAACTTCCATAGTTGCTAGCATATTAGTCACTGGATTAGTCTGTGAATCACTTTGATTCCTGGGTTCAAATGGTAAGTTCACTTGATATGGCCTTTTAACCCTTGTTTGCTCCTCTCATTTTGTATTCTGAAAGCTTCTTGGTGAATAATCTCTTGCAGCTATCACCTGGCACATTGTTTGGTCTAGTCTGCACACTTTTAGGGGGTTCTTTACATAGCGTTATAACCAATGGTTGTCAAGAATCCAGCCATCTCCTCTATCACTCTGATTCAGCAACCAACCATCAACTGTTGTACATGCAATGTCATCTGCATGTTAGTGAAGGAAAATACATTTAATGACTGCATATGGGCCACCTGCCTCACAAGAAACTATGTATGGATTTCTTTAATTATGGACCCATATGATTCTCTGAGAATGGTATGGTAGGTGCCATTCTGATGCTCCTCTCTAGAATATCTTCAAGGAAAATGCTGAATACTGGTCGAAAGTTTGTTATTTGTCATCATAACAAATTTGGTGTACCCTTGCAAGTTGACCTGAATGAACTTAGTCATATGCATTTGAGCATTTAGTACAGGTTCTAGAGGCAGTACAGAGTTTTAATACCTGGCCTTGATCTTTTGAATTGAGCATAATTTCTCTGTGCCAGCCATTTGGCCGTCTCCTTGATTGCAATGCCCTATCTGGCCATTCCTAGTTCACTATCATTGTCCCCAAGACTCCTGTGTGGATTTGTCAACAGGCACCTGGTTGACCATTCTATCACAGTTTAAATCATCCTTCTGATTTCAACCTGACTACCATCTGACCTAACTTCTGATGTTCTCCCATAACTTCCTTCTACTTTACATATTTTAACCTTTAATCCCTGCAGATCATCAATTATTGTATCCCTTTCTTTTGTGTCTACCTTATTTCTCTGTGCAATATTATTCTTAAACTTATACAATTTTTCTTGCATATCTTCATGTGACTCTTGCAAGCTTTTGGGTATATCTTCCTACTCCTTCTGACACCTCTGCCTCTTTTCTAACTCACTGCAAACATTGAATATTGCACCTTGGATAAATGATTTCTGATTGAATACCTTGTCCCATGTTAGTAAAAACTTCCATTCAGTGTCTGTATGGCTTTGGTGGTTCTCTTTCTTGATCTCCCAAGAGACCTACAAACTTAACATGTACCTTGTTATAGTTTTTTGGCCAACCTATTCTCAACCCTTTCAAGCTTCTATGCAACATTTCCTCCCTCATTTTTAATTTTTTTATTTATTTCTTAAAGGCTATTTCTCACTTTGACCCCATCCTGTTGGTTCATTCCCATTGTTTTGACTATAATTGTCCACATATCTTCATCTTTCTCAGACTTCTGCTTTTATATTATTATAGATAGCTCTTGAAGATGCACAGGGCTCTGCCTAGACTTGCTCTTGGGGTATAAGCTTGTGCTTACTCTACCTCACTTTCTGTATGACTACTACTTCCAACTATCTATTTTACTGATCTGAGCACTTACTTCTCTCACTGTCTCTTTTTCTTTGCTACCATTCATTTGGTCTATACTAAATTTGCTATTACTTTTAATTTCTAAATTATTTGCTCTTGCTGTGATTTGATCCTAATAATATGCTATCCTTTGCCAATCCCCAACAAGAAAGTTGTCTATACATTTTCCGCCCTGCAATTTTATACTACCCTTTACTTAACTTTCCTTGCCCTTAGTGTCCTATTTACCTATGCCACTAATCAAGATATAATTTGTCATAAATAATTAATAATAAAAGAAAAAATAATTCTTACCAAACATCTCAGTTTCTTATATCTGCAGAACCATTAGAAATTTTTATTAATTCACGATTGCTAATATTTATCACATTATTAAAATTTTGATTCGAAGCACAAGTATATATAATCTTGCCTAATTTAATTTGTATTTTTTGCATTCTAATCCAAATCTTTAAAATGCAAAAATTTTCTTACAATAGTGAGTCCTGTTTTCCTCTGATAATAAATTTTTATGAGGGTGGCTGTAACCTGTTTGAATCACCCTCGGGTGCCAGTTATCAGTAGGTGAGACATAGATATATAATTAACAATGATAATGGACCTCAAAATTTACAATATGCATTAATCTTTTTTTTTGAAAAAAAATTTTTTTTTTAATTTTTATTGGCCAAGTGAATTAAGGTTTTACAACTTTTGATTGGTCAATTAACAAACTCAGCTGTAAAATATATTCATCTTTTAATATTATATTCATTTTAGTTTTGTTTGCATAAAATATATTAATAATTTGTCAGATTATGAAAGTGAACAAAACTTTTTTCAAAAATAAATTTCTGTTCATAATTATAAAAATATTTTATAGCAGAGAACCTCAAAAGAATATTCTTAACCTATTAGAAAATATGTTCAGTATGTCTTTGATTTCCTTTCTCAATTTACATTCCTGTAAAAGTAAAGAATTTTTTACTAAAATCTTACTGTTTTCCTAAAATAATTTATATTTTCAGCATATTTTACCAAAATACATTATAATATGTAAATAAATACCAGCAAAATACTCCAAATTATTCTTTTCTGTTTGAAAATGAAATAAAGAGCTTGGGCAATGAAAATTGTTGACAGATGTCAAAATTGTTGTTAGCACTGGCTTCGTCTTCAATTTACGTTCCTGTAAAAGTAAAGAATTTTTTATTAAAATCTTTATATTTTTCTAAAATAACGATATTTTCAGCATAATTTATCAAATTAATTTAATATGTATGAAAAATAATAAAAAAATCATTCTAAGACATTAATTTTCATTTTCAAAGTCAAAACATAAGTTGGAGCGGTAAAAATTAGTGACAGACTCTTTCCATTCTCCAAAATGTGAACTAACGAATCAGGATCTAGGAAATCCTGCCTTATTCCTTTATTGTAACTTCTTACATCAATATTATTATTTTTTTACTTGTAAAATAATTCTAGAGCATGCAGCATCTTACAGTACATTTTAAGCTTTAAAATAAGCATAAAAACACTACTCTAGTTAAAAATTGACCATTTTTGAGTAACTTAAAGCCATGAACATTGATCAATGGATGTTTCTCAAAAAGAGTTAAGAATTATATAAAATTGTTATCAAGTCATGCCAGTGTTAACTTTAAATTTAAATTGACAAACAATTTATGAGTCTCATCTCTGGAAATTTTTTTTTTACATATATACAAAGACCTATTCAGGACATAGAGAATAGTCATAGCTCATATGTTGAGTGCCATAATTGGGAGGGAAATGATACATTTTCTTTGTGTCAACATGCAGTCAGTTCAGGGTTGTGGAATTAATTAATGTGCTCCATGATTGGGCATCCATAATTGGAAAAATTCATGCAACTAAATCCAGAGTTTTGACAAATTATGCCAAAGATATCTAGATGAGAGAGTAAAACCTTAAATTAGATCACACTTCAGTTCCTTTACCAATGCTTCATGATCTACTCCCCTGTGTATGGCAACTATGAGGTTATACTTAGTCTCATTTAGTTTGCAAGACAGCACTAGCACAGGGTTAAATAAGAGACTTGGGGAAATATCAATAAATCAGCAACTAACTAAACAAACACATACCCATGGCATGCTAAGATAATGCATTTACTAATAATTAACACTAAATTATAATAGATTTGGATAATATTGAAGAATGTATTGTGAATAATACACTAAACATTACTATAAATTTAATATATTAATTAACAAATCATAAGTTAATTAATATAAAATTAGAAGTGCATTGGGATTTACACTCACAGGTGTTTACAATGATGAGCTGAGTTAGTACAATATTTCATCTTTTACATTGCACTTTAAATTATGTAACTTTGTTTATTAAAATTAATGTCTGCTGTTTACAATCATGCCTGAATATCGTATGCCATTCATTCTTGGTTTGCAATGAGTTAAATCTTATAAGAATGATAATTGACAAAATATAATTCATTTCTGACTAATGAGCAGTTAATGTGCTCTCTATGCAGATTCTTAAATAAACTAGATCTGGTGTCCAGCTCAATGCTGAACTATATAATAATGTGGAGGAGCAAACTGATATTTACAGTGGCATTTCAGATACTAAGGCACTACATTAATTAAATAAGAGTTGCAGCTTGAATGTATATTGGGATTCAGTACCAAGTATTCAGTTCCCATGAATCATATCACTTGCTATTACAAAATATAAAAAAACATTTAGTTTGGAAGATTGGAGCAGCTTAAAATACAGTTCTGGATCCTCATGTTCCAGTTCTAGAAAAAGCTGTCCAAACTAATACTAATGAGATGGCATTAAACCAGAAGCCCATTTTAATAAAGAAAACATATATATGGCAAGGTGTATTGCACATGTGTGCTTTATAATGAACATTCATAACACTTGCCAAAATATCAAATATTAAAATTACTAATGTGCTAAATCTATAGCTTCATTCTGCAAAACTACTTTATGCCAGTTCATGGATTGGCATACATAAAACATGCTAAAAAGGGTTAATTAAAATAATCTAGTTTACAGATTAAATCTGTATAGTTTATACCATAAACTAAAAAAGAGTAAAACATATGTGGGACATAACTAATTATGTATTAATAATATGCTTTATAATATCATTCTTGCAATTATTAAGTAGACATATTTACTAACATGCAAACCACAATGATAAGCTAAGACATATTAGCTTAACTAAATATATATATATATACCTGGGTCTCGTTTTATGTGGACTATTTTAATGTGATTTTGAAGTTATGCAATTCATGTTTCTTCTTAATATCTTATTTTACTATATTTATTAGTTATCAAGAAATTTAAATTATTAATAACTTATTTTGATTTGAAATACTTTTTTTTTTTCAAAAATATAATGTTATATTAGCAGCTAATGTGAATATGGCTTGAAGCAGTATTTAGAATCTTAGCTTCTATGTAAATAACCTATTTATACCAATGAGTAAATAATAATAATAGATGTATACTTACATATAAAAATATCGCAATAAATATTCAAAAAATTTAAACTTTTAAAACGTATTTTGCTAGATATTAATGGAAATAAATATTTTTTAGATTTTTAAAATAAAAAATGAAGATTTTATAAACTGAAAATAATCTTTCTAATGATAGTGTATAATTTTTTTGTTTTGATTGCGATCTCATTTTTTTTAATATAGAAACAGACTGAAAGTGGCACTAGTTGTATATCACATCACAAATAAAAATAAAGTGGCTAACTGGTTTCTCTGTGCATAATTGCTGAGAGATTCTTGACTTTGTTTAAGGAGTAGCCACAATACATTACATCACATCAAATCTGATTTCTTACAGTTTACAAATGAATGCTAGTGGTAATGATTAGAATATGTATGAAAAATGTAAAATTAAATACTGTAATTAATAAAAAAAGTAAAAAAAGTTTTTGTATTATTTTTTTTCAAATATTTAAATTTTTTTATTAGTCATACTTTATTTGCTTATTTTTTTAATGTGATTTTTAAAGTAATTTTTCCTTGTTGCTTTGCTTTTATGTAAATTCTGAAAAATACAGAACCTATCCCCCATTTTTCAAGGTAAGTTAAATCTATTTTTGTGTGATTTTTTTTAATGCAGGTCTTCTGTGGAACCTATCTACCGCATAAAACAAGGCCCAAGTGTGTAATAGAGATTTATGTTTGCTAAAGATGCAATATAGATCAATTATAAGAGAGCATTTAATCATCTCTCTAAAATGGTTAATATTATTCATCTCCACTTTGAATCATGGCATATCATAAATATCAATGAAATAAAAAATATAAAATAAAATAGACATGATCGCAGATTAGAAAATATAGAGATAATAACTGGATACAATTATTATATTTAGAAGATTATTAAATTACAATTATTCATTTAATAGGCAAGATTGTTACAAATAATATTTAAAAAATTACATTAAATTATTACAGAATTTAGTTTAATTTATCAAGAAAACATTTAGAAGTTATAATTTATGAACATTCAATTATATAGCTAGCTTTAGAAACTTTTAGAATAATTTTAACTTTTGATTTATTTTAAAGATCTCTGTGGAAAGAAATTTCACCAATAATCTTCTTTTTTTTGGGCTGAGCTGTCTTGCATTGTAGATGCACTATTACTGCTCTAGGTGAGCTCTTCAATGTCTTCTTGGTGGGCTGTAGGGCTCAGAGTTTTCTATTCTTACAGACCAATCTCCCAAAAAAAGACAGCAAAATTGTTGGCCTTTAGCCATTCCTTTTCATTGTCAAAATGGGTGTAGCTCCCATAAGCAAGTTTTTCATATAAAATAGAGAGTGAACTTTTAGTGCTAATTTTTGGTTTTTTTTATATTAACTCTTTGATCTCCCTACAAAATTAATGAAGTTGTTTATAGTTTTTAAAGCTTTAATCTTAAGTTTTAACATAGTTTTTTTTAATTTTAAAGAAGACAAAGGCAAAATCTAAGTGATTCATAAATTGTGCTGGTTGAACAGTTTTGCTTTATTTTAAAATTTATTTTAGAATTATTTTAAATTTTATTCTTGGTCCCTCCACAAATTAAACCAGCTGCATGTGGCATGAGATTTTCCAAGAAACATGCAATCTTTTAAAACAGATTTAAATTTTGTAAACATTCTGCTATATGTGTAATCTCATTACCTATAGAATTGGAAATTTATATGTGAATTTTAAATTACATAAAAGAAATTTGTACATTTCTATTTTAATAAATTAAAGATAAATTAATTTAATTGTGTTCCAATGCTTATAAAATCTATTGCATTGCAGCTTCATTCACATATATATGTAGGTGCTTTCCTACACATACAACAATGTTTACACAACTTACTTTTAATTTTGTTATACAATTTTATAACTAAGTATATGCATTATAGAACAAAACACATACAGACATTAGTATACCTAAATGCATACAAATATTCATAAATATGCTTACACATATGCAAATATATGTTAATATACATTAATATTCATGGACTTCAAGGGGTTTAAATACTTGAAAAACAATACTGTCAAACATAGTAGGTGAAACAGGATGTTACACAAAAATATCATTTCATTATAGCTAATATATTATCATTATATTTTTATCTACCAAATGCTTTTAACATTTTAAAGTTTTAATTGTAAATCAGATATTAGCATTGTATGAACTTCTTATAATTAACATAATGCATTGGTCAAACTCATTCCTTGCCATATATAAAAACAATTCAATTGTTGGTAAAAAATTCTAAGTCAACAGAAATTTCATTCCTGAGTTTGAATTATTTTTTTTATGTTAAGCAGACCATGATTAGTTTAAATACAGATAATATATATTATCAATATATTTTATCTTACAAATGCTTTTAACATTTTAAATTTTTAAGTGTAAATTACATTTTAGCACTGTGTGAACTTTTTATAATTAACATATAATGCATTGGTCAAACTCATTCCTTGCTGTATATAAAAATAATTCAACTGTTGGTAAAAAAAAATTGAAAGTCAACAGAAATTTCATTCAAAAAATAATGAGTTTGAATTATTCATTTTTTTTATGTTAATCAGATCATGATTAATTTAAATATAGATAATACATTATCAATATATTTTCATCTTGCAAATGCTTTTAACATTCTTAAGTTTTAATTGCAAATTAGATTTTAGCATTGTGTGAACTTATAATTAATCAATAATGAGTTGGTCAAATTCATTCCTGGCTGTGGGTCAAATTTATTCCTGGCCATATATAAAAACAATTCAACTGTTGGTTAAAAAAGTTAAAAGTCAACAGAAATTCCGTACAATAAAACAAAAAGTTTGAATAGTCCATTTTTTTATTGTGTTTAGCAAAATAGTTGAGATTTTTTTATGTTTTGCAAAATAGCTTATTTATACTATGTATTTATTGTTCTTACTACACTATTGTATGTGCAACCTGTTGGATCAATTTTGTAAGGTTGAATATATACATATTTTAATGAATTTTTTAAATTGAATTTTAATTAAAGCTTTTGAAAGTTTTAGTGTATTTTTTTACAGGAGCACTTATTCCACTCAATACATGGATGCTTTGTTAATATGGTTATTTATTTCAGTTTTTCTGGTATATGCATTTAGTTATGATTTTGGGCTTTAAAAATCGCAGTGGCGATATAAAAAAATATGTGTATATAGATTTTACAAAAATATTGGTTTGTATTTAAAGTATTTGCCTTTAGTAATATCAATGATTAAAATATTGGCATACAAAATTACTAAATGTGTTTACATTGTATTTTTGTTTTTGAAATTATTTGTAATGCAATTTTATTATTTATTACTTATTTATTTATTTATTTTTGTAAACTGTAAAGCATATTTTTGTATATAATTTTTTTTTAACTTTAGTATTTTAAAAATCGACCATTGTTGTAATAATGAAATAGATTTCAGTACCATGTAAAAGACTGAGCTAAACACTATAGCAACAACAACAAAAAAGATTGACTATCACTATTTGTCTATAGAAGCAAAACTTTGCTGCTGCTTAATATATCTTTTTTCATATAATCACAATATTCTCTTGGGTGTGATACCATTAGAAATGCCAATGTAAACAGAAAATTATGCTCTATGGGATTTAATTTTATTTTTATTATCCTATCCAGTAATGAATATCCATTGGAAGAGAAACAAGTAAATTATTAATAAGCATGTATTTGATTGGAAAATAACCAGAAAATTGAATAGCTATTCATATACAGCAAGTCAACATAAGTATTATCTAACTATTCAAAGTTGGTCTATCACTGTCAATTGATTCAGTATGATCTAAAGAATACTATGAGACAATTTTTTTTACAAGTGGCTTATAAATTTACATGTTTGTCATTTGAAATTATCTTACATATTAATTCAATCTTTGCCAGACTGAATAAAGATGTGACAAATAGTTATTGAATTTTAAAATGAAGAAAAAATAAAAAAAACAAAGAAAATTAAATGATAAATTAAATTGATAATTTTGTTTGTTTGTATATGATTGATTTTAAATTTAACCATTTATATACATAAACTAACTTTAAGTTTTAATCAATCAGTATAAATAACAACATGTTAGATTTCATTTATTATTAACATTTTCTGTTTTATTTTGATTCAAATGTAATATATACATACATAAGTAATTTGATTTGAATTTTTAAGTCATCAATATTAATAGTAAAATGCTAGATGTCATTTATTATTAAAAATTTTGTTGTTCTTTAATTCATATGTCTTATATATGTACATTATATAAAAAATTGATTTTAAATTTCAATTCACTAACATAAATAGTAATATACTAGATGTAATTTGTCATTAAAACACTCTGTTGTTTTAATTTAAATGCATTGTACATGTACACTATATATGTAGTACACAATAAATGCTAGAAATTAAATTTATTGTCATTTGTTTTCATAAGAATCATTTATAAATATATACATAATGTATTATATTAGTGTTTAATATTTAATATAATTATTTAACCTTTCGACCATTCAGCCTTTTACTCTCACATTTTAAAATTTCTTGATGTTTTTCTTTGTCTCACAAATCAATGTAAAATATATGATTAATGATTATTACTGATCAGAAAATAATAAATTTGACTTCATTTAATAGATATTTTTGTTTACTATTGAAATAAATTTTAAATGTTCACATTTTGTTTCTGTAAATATTAAAAAATGAGATTGTAATCAAAACAAAGAATTTATATGTCATCATTTTTAGAAAAATTATTTTCAATTTATAAAATCAATGAAGTATTTCTTAATTCTTATTATTTTTAAAAATCAGAATGAATATTTATTTATTTCTCTTATATCTAAAGAATTATACTTTAAAAATTTAGAATATTTGAATATTTATTGCAAAATTGCCATATTTTCATACTCATAAGTATAAGTAGATTGCTTACATAGAAGCTAAGCTTGTAATTTGCTTCAGGACATGTTTACATTTGCTGCTAATATTACATTATATTTTTGAAAATAAAGTATTTCAAATCAAAATAAGTTATTAATAATTTATATTTCTTGTTATCTAATAAATATAATGTAAATTATTGTAAAAAATATCTAAAACAATAATAAATTCACAAATAAACATGTTTTTGGTCATTGGAACTATTTTCTTTAAACAATGCCATAAAATGCTGAATGTTTTACAGCCTAGGAAACAGACAATGGTTGAACATGTCAGGGCAGGGCTTATGTCTATTGTAAAAATGGGAATTTTGAATTTTCCACCTTCTAGAGCAAATTTTTCAATGAAAATTATATGTAATGAAATATAGTTTTACATGCATTTTAACATTATAATACTTATGAAAAAATTTACCACGGGTGAATTGGTCAAAAATGAAATAATTTGTGGCAATCAATCCAAAGGTTAATATTCTCCTTCAGAAATTAATTCATAATTTCATCAAAAGATACATTTAAAAGGTAGATCAGGCTGTAGACATTTTATATTTGTGTTATATGTGCATATTTCTTCATATGTGAGATTAGACATTGTTCTTATATTTTTTATACATAGGAGTTTTGTATATTAAGTAAGATTTATATAATCTAGTGATAAATTTTTATTGATTTCTTTAAAAATTAATGATAATATAAAAGAAAATATTAAGTTTTGGGACCATAATAGAAACCTTATTATATATAATAAATCTAAGGAGTTTGTATTTGCACTTTAAAAGAGGAGTATTGTTTTTATAGAAAATGAGGTATATAGATATCCAACACAGTATGAAGAGTATACTGATAATTGTGTGCAAAGTTGAGTGACCTAACCTTAAGGAGTGTATCTATGATTCTGAACTGTTATTTTAAGAAACTATCATGATTTTCATTATTTTCCTATTATTGCATCTTTCTGTATGTTGACAGTAGATGGTTCTTATTTAGATACAAATATCAATCCATGCTTATGGTTAGCAAATGTTGTGAATTTGAATAATATTGAATTAAAATAAAATTTTAGAAGTCAAACAAATATTGTGCGTTTGAATATAACTATTGCCATCTGAAAAGAAAATTAAACCACAATTAAAATAAAGGATATACCCATTTGTTTTATATAAAATGACTGTGATTTATTTGAAATTTATTTATTTATTTATTTTCCTCTTTTCAGTACAAAGGTCATTAGGCAATGCTTTATACTGAGAATTACTTACATGGTAATTTTTGTGTTTTGCCAATATTCAATTTTATAATTACTTGCATAAGCCACAATAATTAGCATTGCATATGACCTTCTATCTGCAAATATAGCTTGGATTCAATAAAATTCCCTTTGCTTCCAATTTATATTTTGGTGAGTAATCAAATCTTACTGGTCATGTTAAACCCTAGGAGTAAATCAGTTAGTGTCTTTTATTATTGCTTTTGATATGTATGCATACTTTATGTACAGCTAGTTGGATAGATAATATTACAATAGTCAATCAATGATTGGACCATATTTTACCAATGCTTAAAATTTATCTTCTCATGCATAGATGCAGTTTATCACAATAATTGTCCAAATCCATGGGATCATTAATTAAGCATTTAACATCACAATCCAGTCCATTTTTGACATCCAATGATTGGGCTAGTTTATTTACCATTGCACAAGTGCAGTCCATTACAATTGGTGCCCATCAATCTGGCAGTCTGTTACTATATATATATATATATATATATATACAGGCACTTTTACTATGTGCTTTATGTCTCTGCTGAAGACAAGTCTAGCATTTATAGCAATACATTTTTAAAAATAACAGAAAATTGATTCATCTGATAATCCACAGTAACTAGTTACTAATTTTTGTTTAATTCATAAAAACTCTTTTATTTATTTCTACTGATATCTATATGTAAATTAATTTGCTCTTATTTTTAAATCTATAAAACAAATAATGAATTCTTTATCTCATGTATATTTATATATATGCATCACAAAATATTCCAGAAATTCAGTATCAATCAATAAATAAATAAATAAACAAAATAAAATAAACAAAATTTTAATACAAACACCATTATTCTCAATAAAGAAATTTAGGTGTTTATTTACTCAAAATACACACAATTTATAATGTTAATTACGTGGCTCAGTAATGCATTTACATTTGTCAACATTTCCCATTTTCTTTATGTATATGTACACATATTCACAAAGTTTTACTCACGACTTTGGATAAAAATGATGGCTTAATTTATGCAAAAATAAATATAAAGTTATTTTCAAGTCTCAGGAATGTGCATAATACCACACATCTTGACAGTTTTATTTTGGTAAAATTTTAGCAGAGATTTTATGAAATTTCTGCTGCAATTAGAAAGTATAGCAGTCATGTACTACCATCTGATGATCATTACTTTTTAAACTTTGTAATATTTCTGCTAACACATATTGAATGCTGTTTGAATTTTGGAGTAACTTCTCTCAGTACAATAATTTTGATTCATTCTTCCTTGCAGATATATCAGACTATTTAAATATTAAAAATAGACTAATCGTAAACTGCTAAACTTATGGGATACCTTGAATATATATATAGTTTGGATTGTTTTAAGCATTATTCATTATTTATGTTTCATTTTTTTTAAAAACTTTAATACATTAATTAAAATATTTACTTATTCTCTTAATTGAAAGCATCTTCAGGAGAATTTAAATTGATTACTCATTAATAAGTTAAACTGTTTATTCTAAAAGCTTTTTCACTTATTTCTAAATAGAATTTTTGCTGAATTACTTCAAGATTATTAGCAGAAAAATTACACAATTTTTAATTATATGGTTAAAAAGCAAACATTTAAATGTTTTATTTTTATTAACTGGCATATAAAATATAACGTAATGTATTACCGTAATTACTATAATATATACATATCAATATACACATGCTTATGCTTTGCAAAAAACGTAAAAAAAACTTAAATTACTGTTGGTGTATTTAAAGTAAAAACTAACAAAAAAAAACATTGATAAAACTCGTTAGTAAGGGACTTATTTACAAGTGAGAATTTTTACAGATCAATTAAGTAAGATATTTTTTTTTTTATAAGATGTCATAGCATTGGCCGGGACGCAAACCCGCAACCCGGGCAACTGCCTGCAAGTGCAAGGCAGTCGCGCTGACCTCTCGACCACCAGTGCAAGACGTAAGATTTTTTTTTTTTACTATAAAAATGGTAAAAAGCAAAATTATTACAAAAAATTGCACTGAAGAAAATTAAGAGCAATCTAGACTCTGAACATTACAGACACATATAAATAAAAATCTTAAATAAATAAAGAGTCTGTTTATAAATATAAATATAACATTATTTTTAATCATTTAAAATTAAATGCCATATAACAAAGCACTTGGAACATAAAATATGGATAATAACCTTATTATTATGTGAGTTAAATGATTTGAATACATTATCAAGTAGTTTTTTGGCCATATTTAATTAAATATTTCTAGTCTTATTTTATTAAGCATGATTGAGGCTCTGTGCAGTATTTTAAATTGTTGTTGGTT
This sequence comes from Epiperipatus broadwayi, assembly GCA_028023455.1. Classification (NCBI taxonomy): domain Eukaryota; kingdom Metazoa; phylum Onychophora; class Udeonychophora; order Euonychophora; family Peripatidae; genus Epiperipatus; species Epiperipatus broadwayi. The sequence continues at coordinate 4,612,177 of JAQFVV010012411.1, forward strand.
TACAAGTAGCTAAGTTTTCTTATCCAGCATTAAAAAGTTTAATTATTTAATATTTGTAAGAAGGAAAAATGTTTTTAATATAATTCAAATTATAAAAATGTATCAATGTGGAACTAGTAAAAAAAAAAAAAATTGTTAATTTTTTTTTTTACAAAAATACACTAGCATTAAATCATATTCTTGTTCTATAGTAGGCTTACAAATAGGTATTTTGGACTTAGGTTTAAAAAAATTTAATTATTTAGTATTTAAATGCCTTGGCAATGATAAGGCTATTAATATATGGTAGATCAGAATTTAGTTCAGTCCCATATAGCTATTTAAGTTAGATAGCTGGAGTTAAAGACATTTTTATGTCTGGATATTTCAGAGTTTCTACTTAAATATTACATATTAAATAAGTGCTATTTTTGAATTGATATTTTAGATCTAATGTCTGTATGTTCTAGCTCCTCACTGATGTGAGCCATAAACTAAAAACCAAGTAGTTTGGGGATAGGAACATTCCGGATAGAGATTTTAAATACTTTCTCTTACTGCACTTATGAATTAAAAACTTGTTTGGGCTATTGGTATGCTCTCTATACTATGTATTTGTAAATACAAGCTTATAAAAGCAATGTCACACTATATATGATTTGCTTTATTGATTATATATATTGTACCACTTATGAAAAAATGATCCACATGAAATTTTTGTCTAAAAATTATTAAAATAAAATTCTCATAAATAATGTGAAGGTTAATAAATAAATAAATAGATTTATAATCTAAAGAATTATTATCAGTAAAAGTACAAGTACTTGGTTAGAAGGGGGGGAAGAAATTGCTTTAGAAACGTTAAAACTAAAAGTTTAAAGATTGATTGAAAGGGGGAGAGAATTAACTTAAAAATTTTAAAAAGTAAATAAAAGTTAAAGTATGACAGTTCAAGAAATAAATCATTGTATAAAATTAAAGATACCCTCTCTTTTCATTTAAACTATTTAAAGAAAGAAAAAAAAAGTAATCTTAAAAACTAAATAATAAGTTGATTTTAGAAATATATATTCATGTAAATGATGAGTGGATTTGAAATATAGCAAAATGTGTGCTTGTTGATAAAATAAATATGTACGTGTTAAATATTAAAGAATAAATGACAGTTATAAGTTAAAAGAAATTTGCTCAAGAATTGTATATACTAAAGTTACATAAAAGAATGAAATTTAGCAATGGCTACTAATTAAAAATCCACAAAACAACAAATTAGCAATGGCTACAAACTGACAACAGGATTAAAATCTTATCAGAGGAATGTAATCAAGAACATTGGAGAAATTTCATCATCAGATATAGCTGCTGGACATAAAAAACCAATTAACAATGACAACAGGTCATCACATAAATAGTCCAGTTTTTAATCACTCTATCAGTTGAGTTCAATCTATCAGTTGAGATCACAATCAGATTAAATCAGTTCTTCAATCAGTTCAGTCAATCAGTCAATCAATCGGGTCTACAAGGACAATGCAGTGCTAACAGCCACTGGAATCATATGATTTTTGCTCCAGCCTGAGTCTGATGGAAACAGACAACCTGCCCAAATAAAGTGATGCCTGCCTAACAACTTGAAAAATTGCCAGGAATATCTATCTTAAAGAATAGTGCCATAAAATAGTAGGCATTAAACCTCCACAAAAACGTCAAATTCAACTGGCTGGAAAAATTTACATGAAGCAGAAAATAGCAAGAAGTCCACATCCAAAGCCTATAGGTAATGAATAACTTTTATTATTTCATTTCTGATAATAATGTAGCCATTGCTAACTTTAAAACCTCCCAGAGTCAATTAATAATGAACTCTATAGCTGCATAAAGAGAACTATTGATGTGCATGTTTGTGAAATGTCATATATATTAATACTTTATGATATCTTATATTAATTTCATGTATTTATTTAATGCTTCATGTTAATCTTATCTTTTATTGTATGAATAAAGAATATGTGTGGTCATTATATAGATTAACATTGTTTATATTTAATTAAGAAAGTTTAGAAGTAGTCTAAAAGTTATAATAATAAGTACATATGTAAAAATAAATTATCTTTAAACTTAATGCTTGTCGGTCACTTCTTTTACCACTAATGGAAGCAACAATTTGTTATTGTATTACTTTTGATTGAGCTAGTCATGGGATATTTTAAGCACTGGATTATTAACCTACTGTCCAGAGCATGTTAGTTACCCTGTGTAATTAGTTGGTGCCTGAGGTTTACCTCAAAACAAATAAAGTGCTGTGGATAGTAGGGGTTCAAATGTAGCAATCAAGGTAGGTCACGGTCTGGAAAATGACCATTTAATGCTTTGAATAGCTTGGTCTGACCATGGGTATTATTGATAGTTCTGTTATTGATGGTATTCTCCCCTCTGTTTGAAGGGCCAGTCCATTCACATAATATGTATAATATAAAAATATAAAATTATGATAAATAAGGTTTAAACCCAGTTAAACCTATCAAATAGAGTGTTCTGGATCTTCTACGAATGCACCTGGTTCAATATATATATATATATATATATATATCCATAGTTCATTTAAGAATTGTAAATATATTATTATTATTATTATTATTATTATTATTATTATTTGTTGCTGAATTAGGAGTAATTATCATATTAGCTAAAATATATCTTTATAAATAGTATTCACGAAGCATAAATTATTTAGTATCAAATCATTGTCTTGTATGTTCTGTATTATAAGAACTAGCACTTATATCTAAGTCATTTTTATATAATATATTGATATGAGTGAAGAAGTTTGGATAAAACATATAAAGTCTCTTACTCTACTTAGGTTAATTCTATGTTCGATTAATCTATTAACTTAATTTCAATAAAATCTCTACCTCATGAAATATCCAATCCAAATAGCTGCTCTTCATATCGGTACAGTTTTGCACTCTCCTATGTGGCTTGATAAGCAATCACTGGCAACTGAGATCAGTGAATTACTTCCAATCAGTTATCATGGCAATGTATAATTATAGATAAGAATAAAATACAATTTTTTTTAATTTTTTGGTCAATATATTTTTAAGTCATCATTGACATAATTTGTTTGGAATTGGACATTAGTAATGACAAATATCATTTATTTGTTTAAAAAGATTTATATTGTTTAAAGTGAAATAGTAATTTAACATTATATAAATACAGTTTTCTTTATGAACAATGTCAATGCAAAAGTAGGTTCTGGGACTATAAGTCAAGACTTTATAAATATGATCTTTAAAGAGCTTCAGAAATGTATGAGAGATTGAAAGAGCAAAAAATAAAATTAAAGGAGGAAATAAGATAATTTAGAAATAATTGTGATAAAAGATTTGAAGATATTAATAAAAGGCTAGATGAGCAGAAGACAGAATTAAGGGAAGATTTTAGAGAATTGAAGGGTGAAGTAAACAGGAAGTTTGATGCATTTGATGCATGATTCAAAGAGCTTGCTCATGATCTTAAGAGTAAATTTAAGGAGTCAGAAAATAAATGTGGTGCTGAGTTTGAAGAATTAAAAGAATTAAACAGAAGGATAGAATACAAATTAGATTTAAATCTTAATAATTTTGAAGGTAGTTTTGAAATTAATATGAAGGTTAAAATTGAGAACTCTGTCATAATCTGACAAAGGCCTGAACCATCTCGAAAATAATGGCATTACAAGTGGTGATGTAAATTTAGTGGGAAAACAATATAATTTCTAGAATATATCCTGCTTTGAGAGAACACATCACACTAACTTCAATATCTCAACTATTAAATATTGGTGTAGTCATTTCCATAAATGTAAAATGAAAGTAACCATTGCAAATAAGTATAGCTCAAGTAATAGTGGGGAGGAGAATCCTTTCATTGAGCATTAACCTGAGCATCCTTTCTGGAAATCTCTTAAACATTCCTGTTGTGATTATAAAACCAAATGGCACAAAATTTTGTATAAATTATGTAAAAGTATTTCATAATAGATTTCTAAAAATGTTGAATTTATTAAAGGGAAAACCAATCATATGATACACACTGTAGCCCTTAATGCCTTGAATGTAGCTATAAAATAGAACTTATGGAAAACTTAAATAATCACCAAAACATAGCACATAATAGAGTAATTCAAAGGTTAAAATATATAAATGATAAAGAAGAGATAACTGATGTAAAAGATTTTATAGATTGTCAGATAATCCCTGATATTAAAGAAATTAAGTGTCCTAGGCATTCATTTACAACAAAAAATAAGAATTACTTAACACAACAGTTCAGATATTGTTTTAGAAATTATGAGTACTATTATAATAAGCATGACTACAGATCAGATGTGAAGGCTTACTCTGTCCAACACTTACAGATTATCTTATAATAAATATTATTGTAAAATGAGATTTAAGAAATCTTTGAGGACTCATGAGACATGTACCTATGTAATATATATGAAAGCAAAGGTACATTATCAAAGGTCAAAAGTCCATTTTATAAATTTATATGCAAAGAAGAAGTGAGTATGTTGATAAAAATGTACACCCTTTATATAATCCTAAAGATTTATTTTATAAATACACTAACAGAATAAAGTCAAAGAAGAGCACAATGTCAAAACATAAATTAAGTGAAATATTCCAATCCACATGTAGTCAAAAGCTTGGGGTTCCAATTCAGAGAAAATAAAATATATCACAGATACCAACAAGCAAATATGAAGCTTCCATGTGACTAGCTCACAATAATTTAACTTTAAAAGTTGACTGCAATCCTCTAAATAGCTTCACTGTGACAGGAGTCAAGGGATATAGATTTGTTATGGTATAATTATCATAGATTGCATGACAGATTTAGGTGGTCATGCTTGCTTAACAAGCCACATATAATATTTTAAATATTGTATGGTTTCATGATTAGATTCCAGTTGTTAGTATCCATAGTAACAGACAGAATATTTTTGCAGCCATTATTGAAAGACATTCAAAATGGAAGTACTATGTCAAAGCTGTACTAAGAAGCAGAAATATTGAACATAAAATATAACTGATGCAATGGAAAAATCTGACTTAAGAGATCAGATTATTATAGTTTCTGTGACATCAAACCATATTATTGTTGTTATTACTTCCTATTGTATTATTTTTTTCTTTTGTGTGGAGATATAGTGATAGTTTGAAATTACACATTTTATTAAGCACTTTATAAAATAGGTACTGTATTTTGATCACTTATAATGATTGAATATTTGATAGATAGAGGCATGGAGAGGAAGGTATTATATGTTTACTACTTGTGACCTAGAGTACTTGTATAATTAAGTCTTTTCTTAAAGGAGTAAGTTAAACTGCAGAAGTGGGCTTGTGCTCAAAAGTTTTAGGTAGGTTAATAGTGAAGTACCAGTGGAAGGATATCCTGGACTCACTACAAAGTAGCTGGTAAAATGCAATCCCAGTGAAAATAATAATTATTGATGAATTTTGACTTTATAAAAAAATATTCAGTAGAGATTTCCTGCATTCTTTAAGTTATCCAAACTGAGAGTTCCTGCTTGCAACCATATATTGCACCATTTAGCTCATGATGCAATTATAATGTTCTCAAGATATTAAAGTATGATTCAGTTGAGCAAAGATTTTCTTTCATTGCCATAGGATAGTTCATTCAGTGTAATTAAAATCAGTGAAAGTATGTATCTTTGGTGCACAGTTTGCAAAGAACTTTATGTAGATAGGTTTCAAAAAAAATTTTCCTTAGGAGGGGGTTGTACCATTGAGGTGTATATCACACCTTTGTAGTCCAATCATACATTATAAAAAAATTATATTCACTTAATATATTATTTAAACCTCTGACTGAAATGATTCCCTTATAACAGAAGTCTTAATAGTGTTGTATGCAGTTCAAATTCTTTATATGCATTAAAAGAGCTCATTGCTTTATTCAGAAGTCAATAACCATTATCTACATATATATTCATAGATACACACACACATCTCAATAGGAATATTGGGAATAAACAGAAATACCAATTTTATATAAATCTGTTATGTGTAAAAATGATTAATGTTTTAAATAATGTTTAAAAAAAACAATAATAAATTTCTTGATAAAATTTTGTAACTATAATCATGAGAAATTCATGCATAACCATAAAAACCAGGGATATTATTATGACAAAAGAGGAGACAGAAAGAATTTGTGAGTTATTGTCAACAAAAACAAAGGAATATTGCTTCTTTTTCTTTTAAAGCATATTCACTTTATATATACAGGTTCATTTGTCGTGGAAGAAAATTAAAACTTAGCAAACTTTATCTTATCACTGTAGTGGTATTATATGTATATTTATAAAGTTCTGTATAAAGAAAGTTTACTTCATAGAAACTTAAAAGTGTACCAATTATTATCCTAAACAAACCCAAGTGTAATGGCTTAACAATGAATGAATATTTAGAATTTGTGTTCTAAAAAAAATTTCATTTCACCCAAATATTCACAAAATGTATATTCGATTTCCATTAAAAATAAACAAATATTTTATATTAAATATTAATATGTAATATCAATAAGAAAGTTAAGCGGTATTGCTGAAAATGTATATATTACAAGATGAGTATCTGTAGAGAAACATTGATTTTAATTCTATTCAGCATTATTATAATAACATAACATCTTAACGGGATACTTCATATTGGATAGTTGTTTTTTTACACAATAGTTCATGTTTATTTCTTGTGTGTTTAAGGATCATTATATAACATTGGGATAAAATTGCCATTTGTCTGTAAATAAGTTAAGATAACGAAATCACATGGATATATATATATATATATCAAAATATTAATATATAACAAACTAACCAAAGGAAATACATATATATATAAAAAAAAAGACTTATAAATCCAATAAATAATATTATATTTCAACCAGAGGACTGGTTTTCATCAGAAAGAAAAAAAATACACAGTAAAATGGCGATAATCAAAAATTACAGATTTGGTAAAAGATCTTTTACCAAATCTGTAATTTTTGATTATCGCCATTTTACTGTGTATTTTTTTTTCTTTCTGATGAAAACCAGTCCTCTGGTTGAAATATAATATTATTTATTGGATTTATAAGTCTTTTTTTTTGTTTATATATATATATTTAAAATCATAGCTCAAATGTATTCAATTTACCACATAATATATTATAAATAATAAATGGATGATTATTTTTAGAGGTATCTAGCATGATTTATACTATCTACTAATAGAAAATCTTGCAACAAAATTTCATATTTTCATGGTCTGTTAATATAGCATATTTAGTGTGGTACATCTAATAAACATATTCTTATCAAACAATTACCTACCATGGATTATTAAATCCTATTCGAAAATTTATTTATGTTTATTGCAATTGTTTATGTTAGTTCTTTATTTTAGCATTAATGGTAGCAACAAAATATAATTAAAAGAAATAATTATCATTATTCCAAATTACAATCTCATCAGTTTATGCAGATATGAATAACTTATTTAGATTTTTGATTCATTAGTCTGACTAAATTGCAACAAGTTAAAACATTTATTAATATCTTTTACTAAAGTGTATTTATAAACAAGCATATATATTTTCTTTTAGTTATAAATATGTCTACTATTTTTACACCACCATCTGAACATTTAATATCAATACAACATAAGAAGCTTGTTTATATAAATATATATATATATATATATATAAATATATAAACAATATATATATATATATATATATATATATATATATATATATATATATATATTGTAACATATTTTAAGGGAGTCCAAATATTATAGATTTCTCAAAATATAACAATATCAATAATTATAAGCAAATTATTAATAACAAGTATTATAACTCAGGTATATGAAATCACATGAGGTGAGTACACTAGTAATTCAATAAAATATAACTCAGGTATACAGACAGTAATCTTATCCACTTTCATTTCTTGGTTTGATGTTAAGTGCATGTTTAAACAAATACTAAGTGAATATGGTCTAACAGGGTGCCACTAGATTATCTGAATCTAGACACGGTTATATCTAATAACCTTTTCACATGTACCGGGTTTGAATCCCCTTTTGGTACTTTATTTCTAATAAAAATGAGAGATTTTGCTTTTTGAGCCATATCACTATAAGCACTAATATTTAGGTAAAAGTAAAACATCTATAAACCAAAGTGGAGTATATTAGACATAAATCATTTCTCAGATCTTAGCATAACAAATGTGTTTCAATATTTTTATAAGTTTACTAGCTCAGATTATATATAACTAATTTAGGATGGCAATTCACTCATCCTTGCATGAAATAGATGACGGGATGTGGTTATAATAATACTAAGAAATCACTGAATATTATAAAATCAATATTTATTTATGGCCTTTAAACAGTTAAACAGCTCATTAATTAAAACATTGATGACAATGATGATGATGATAATAATAACGATAATGACAAGGGTTTCAACTACAGCTCTAGGACTAAGCCTAAACATAAAACTAATTTTTGTAAAGAAATTCATAATTATTGCTTAATTTTAGCATACTTACTTATATCTTAAATAACTAATATTCAACCATTGATGATGATGAATAATCACACTTAACAAAGACTACACTTAATGAAATATATACGCCTCGTTTAATAAAACAAACTAATATTTATTACTACATTTCTAACATATACATAAAAACTTTTAGATAAATATGAAAATTGACATGAATAATAATAATGATAATAATTGATTATATAACAATCCTCAGATTAATTTCAAGTTCTTCCCCCTTTCCCTTCAAATGTATTTTGTATTAAGTTGGACGTCACATTGACCATGATTTTCACTCCATGAGAAAAGTATTTCAAGAGAAAAATATTATCTGCTCATTAGCACACATACTTTATAAATCTAACATGTAAGTAGAATGTAAAAGAAAATGTTAATAGAATTGAAAGAGCAAGTTTTAGAAACAAGTTTTAAATTATTTTCTCCCCTGCTCTTCTACCTCTGAAATGCTATGCTTAACTTGAAACAAAATAATCTAATATTCTAATACTACTCATTATTTCACATTCACTCGCAATTATACACATATAAAAATATCATTATGTATGCGCGTGTTTTATCCCATAATAACAAAATATTATTTAAAACCAAAATAATAATAATATATTAGTTAAAACTAAAATCATAATACCATAAAAAAAAATAATTGTTTTACACAATAAATATTTCATAACTGTAAAATTAATAAACAAATAATTTTGATACATTCAAGATAATTTATGAAGCTCAAAGTTATTATTAGTAAGACATTCTTGTTTTTAATTGATCTGAATAGTCTTTAAAAGTTCTTTAAATAAAATATACCACTTTATTGCTAAAATGTTTATTAAGACTCTGATATCATAAAGAAAATAGATATAAAAAGTCATATTACCGATCTTTTGTTTGTGGCGAATTTCCAAGAGTTCAAACTTGTCTTGTATAATGTCTATATTTCTGCAGCTACCATTTCCGTTTTACGTGGGAACAATCTCTTTCTTGAGGTGTATAACTATTTGATGATGATGACTCTATTGAGATTATTTGCTTTAGTGGACAATTTGGAAATCATTATATTAATTTTTCTTCTCTTCCTGTCAAGCATGTGGATGAAATACAGCAGTTGTTTTCATATTTATAAATTTTCTTGAGTTTAAAATCAGTTGTTGTAACAATTAATTGGACTTGATGATTAATATTTGTCAGTAGATTAATTCATCTTCTTTGAATGCAGGTGAATGCTTTCTTCCTTCTATTAAAAACATCTTATTTCTCTGGTCAGTTGAAAGGTGTAGAATATTATTTTAGACACATCTTTTCTTTCCTATGTGATGTGCAGCTTCCCCATATGGTCCGGAAAAGATGGAACATACATATAATTTTTCTAGCCAGCCATTTCTTATATTTTCAACATTCAATTCAATAGTCTAATAATCTGAATCATAATCACAACAATAATAATAATTCCAGACAGCTTTTTATATCCAATTTTTAGCTAACTTAACCAATCAGAGATAGCGTCACTTGCTATTTTTGGACAAATTTGTTTTAATTAGATCTCTAATTTATTTTCAACTAAATTATTTTTCAACTGAAAAGTTTAATCCTTTTTCAAGACACTTTTGTTTTTAAAGAAATAGACTTAATCCTTATTTCCTTTGTTTTTTTACATCTAGGTAACATTTCAAATCTTTGAGCTTCCTTCTTTAGATCTTAAGATAAGACAATTTCAAAATTAGAGTTCTCACCCATTATAAGCTCCCAAAGTGAAAAACAATCATTTACAAAAAAAAATTGCTACAAAGATAGATATCTGATTAAACCGATTTCCTCTTTCAACATAAAATTGTACAAAAAAAAATAATTTGACAGATTTAATCCTTCCTTTTCTTTCAATATTTAGTAAATGTAAATTTCTGTATGTAATGTACACACATCCTTCATTCTTTCAAATCATTCATAAACTAACATTAAATAATATAATTGCTAGCTTAGTAATTATAACCCTATTATTTAATTAAATCTGTAACTTTTAAATCCCAATTACAATTATAGAAAAGCAAAATAGAAGCATAGAATAAGACATTAAAATTGATCAAGCATAGGTTAGTTTTAAAGAAAGTTAAAATGTTTAATATTTGAAATATAAAACAATTAAATAGCTTACACATACATTGCCTATATGTATGCGTTATAACTTTGCTTTTTAAAGAAAATTTAAATATTAAATATTAAATGTGTGTACTGCTCTTTTTGAGATTTATTAACACATAAACAAGTAAAGCATATAATTGCTGTCCCACTCTCTCTCTGTTTAAAGCTTTTAGAACTGGACCTTGTAGGGTTTGAACTTGGATGCCCTACAACTTCCTTTATGGTTATATAAAAATGTGATGATGATTTTGTTTTACACTTTCTTACATGCACATTACTATAAATTTGGCTAGTGACCAAATTGTAATGGCACAATATATATATATATATATATATATATATTAGGTTTGATATCTGTATTCCTTCCACAATATATGTAATATATAAATCAATATATATATATATTAAAATACAGTAAAATGTACATAAATTATATTATTTTTAGAAGTACTTTCAACTACACATTTTGTAGTCTTTATCAACTATATAATATTGAATAATCAAAATGAAATACTCACAGTTCAATTCAGATTTCCCACAATTCTGTTATCTTAACATTTGATGACTGGTGATTCATTAACATTTGACGATTTCTTGAAATCAACATAGCCTTTTTTATTTTATTTTTATTATGACAACATTCAATTTGAATAATTTTTATATTCTTATAATCAAATTTAAATCCATATTGACAAGATTTATTATAATAGAATTCAAAAAGAGAAACAATGTGGAATAGATGTAAATAAACCTTCATCATCTGTTATATTTGATCATACTAAATCTTGTCAATATGGATTTAAATTTGATTATAAAAATATGAAAATTATTCAAATTGAACATTGTCATAATAAACGTAAAATAAAAGAGGCAATGTTGATTTTAAGAAATCGTCAAATGTTAATGAATCGCCAGTCATCAAATGTTAAGATAACAGAATTGTGGGAATTCTGAATTGAACTATGGGTATTGTTAAAGATTGTCTCATTTTTATTATTCAATGTTATATAGTTGATAAAGACTACAAAATGTATAGTCCAAAGTACTTCTAAAAATAATATAATTTATGTAAATTTTACTGTATTTTGATATATATATATATTGATTTTTATATTATATATATATATATAGTTCATTTTTTGATATATATATATATTGATTTTTATATTATATATATATATATAGTTCATTTACAAATTGTAATATATTATTGTTATTAATTTTATGTATTGCTGAATTAGGGTGTAGTTATCCTATCAGCTAAAATATATCTTTGTAAATAGTATTCGTGATGTATAAATTTTTTGGTATGAAATCATTGTCTTGTCTTTTCTATATGTTAAGAGCTAGCCCTTTTCTTTAAGTAATTTCTTTAAATAATGTACTGTTATAAGTGAGAAAGTTTGAATAAAACATATAAAGTCTCTTATTCTATTTATGATAATTCTATATTCCATTAATCTATTAACTTAATTTCAATAGAGTCTTTATCTCATGGACAATCTAATCTATATTGTCACACTTCATGCCGGTATAATATGTAACAAGAAATTATTGATATATATATATTGTAATGATCCAGAGAAAAACACTTAACGTAATCTGCACTACAAGGCGCCATCTAGGCATTTGAACCTAGAAAAATTTATAAAGTAGGCAGATACGTAAGTCAAAAAAAAATATTTTTTTTATATATATATTTTGATATCTGGTCGTTAGTCCATTGTCACTAGCTCAGTGGAACAGCAGAGATTTATATTTTACCATAAATTCTTATCTAAGAATATTTTAAAAAGGAATGAAATAAGCCACTGCCAGTAATTATCATACAAACATTTATTTACGCACATATATATAAAATTTAACATTATTATTTTAGTATGTTTATTTTAGATTTTAATTTGATTTTAGAATTTAAATTTACATTTTAATTTTTATAATATTATAAGTTTACATTTTAATTAAGTTCGCACAGATAGATTTATGAAAGTTTGTTTTATAATGTTGAGTATAGATCGGTTACATAGATTTCACGGTTAAAAACATTTCAAAATAAACATAAACGATCAAAATACAAAGTCATTGATACCGTCAATTGCAGAGAGAAATTTATAAGTAACCCAATAGCATTCATCGTAAGATGCCCGCATTGACACCAATAACTAAAAAGACATCTGAATAAATACATTTTAGATACTCACCGTAAGGTATCATTATTTACCGAATGTCTATATATTTTGATCAAATATGAAAACCAAAACATAATTAACCGATAACGAATTCATGCAAGTGTCTATACCCAACTTAAACTTAATGCATTTTTATTTAGGGTGTCGAGTATGAATAAACTACATAGATCTGCATTTGAAAAGAAAATATTCTTCCCTGATTTAACCTTAGGCAAAAAGTTTGCAGTCAAACCGACATCAATCCATCTGATACATTTATGTATTCAATGTAGTATGAAAATATGACAACACAAAATACTATACTGTCAGGAATGTACATCTGAACAGTAAGTAGAGTTAGAGAAGACATCATCTCTCCACCAACAGAAATTCTACATCTATTGGCGAGTAGAACAATAAACAAAAAACTCCATAGGAATGGATTGCGGTTCTTTGCCGACTTACAAACACATCCATAGGCAAACAGAAGGTGTGTGGCATATATATGCAATCCTGCCTGTAGTGGATCTCATACTACATCTACTAACTACATCAATATATCCAATCCATTGACCTAATTCAACTATGAAACAAATGACCTAAGAATTACCCTCCCCTAATATAACTTTACAAATCTATATAGCCATTCATGCCCAACTTAAGTTTAACAAAAATCATATTAAAAACTTAAAAGAACAAAAAAAAAAAAATGGAAATGGTTTTTAAAAAAAATAAAATAAAAATACATCAAATAACATTAATTTATGTTGGTCAGATAGGATTCTATTTGTATTATTTTCTAAAAGGTTTAGAATTTAGAGTTCTTATTGTTGTTAATTTTGAATGGGAATTCCCACACCATACTGAAGATATTGGTATCCATTTAGCTGTTGTTTTTTATTTATCCAGAGGTCTTTACTTGAGCTGGTCCTTAACATAAAAAACGATGTCATTTCTCTTTTTTTTTAGCAGAACTGAAGGGATTGAAGAGTGCATCTTTTCAATCCCTTCTCCTTCGACTCAGCACTAACACATATCTGTCCTCTCATAATAACTAATTAATTCTTTTATTTTCAAACCTTTCCTTTTATAATAATTTTGTGGATTAACTCAACATTACATCATGATGGTGAAAACCTTTTTGTTGAGGTCCGATTTCCCGATGGATTTCTTTCATTTGCTAAAAGTTTCTATTGTTTTCCTATCTGACCATTGTTTATACATTTAAATGTCCAAGGGCTTGTTCACTTGGATTAATTAAAATAATCATTTCCATTTTTCAATAACATTAATTAATTTGTTTTCAAACTTAAAGATATGTTTTTATCTTTAATGAAAATTTAGTTTTAAAATACTTTTTCTTTAATAAAGTTTTCGTTTAATAATTTTTTTTTTCATCTGTGCGATTTATATATACGAGTTTAAGATAGAATTAATTTTCAATTTTTATGTCTTAAAAAAAAAAGTTTTTAAATGCGAACTTTTTATTTTAATTTCATGTTTAATAATAAAGAAAAATAATGTAACGGCGTATGTGCCCATTACAATATATACACACAAATTATTTTACTTTAATCAACTTCTTTAAAAGCTGACATAGTATTAAAACAATTGTCAAACTCATTCTCTGGAAGATCAGATTATAATAATAAATAATAATAAAACCTTTTTTATGACTCTTTCTTGTTACTATAATATATTACCTCAGAAAAAGAGGATATTGCAGTAAATGTTTGTTATAACAGTGCATAATTATACATTTATTTAGTTTTATATAATTATTTTTTTAAATAGTAAATAAGATTGATTTATTAAGATTAATTTACTAATTTATTATGTTATGTGTTTAATTAATATTGTTTATTTTAATCAAATATTTTGTTAAAAGTTCAAAAATATATATATTCCACTCATCTATTCGACTTATTAAACATTTTTTACTGGTGAAATTTTTTATGCATAAATAGATAAACATTATCTGTATCTTTGGTTCCTTAATTCACCTTTTCCATCCCTGTTTTTAAAATGTAATAAAAATGACTTCATCTCAACTTATTTAAAAATTTTCTTATGTTATTATTTTTAAAAAACTATTCATCTTTTCCTCTTTTCATTCCCAATTTAATTAAATTAATCTTTATTGTTTGACACTTCTATAAATATCTGTAATTAAGTAGTTAAATTTTGGTTCATCAGTGCATATGTATAGACATATGGACATTTTAATTATATTTAATGATGATGGACTACCTGTTTATATATATACACACACATCGTAAAGCTATATTTAGGAGCAGACAAGTTTTTGGTATAAAAACCTAGAAATCACAGTATTAATATTTACGTACAAGTGTGCAAAATATTAATCTTAATAATATATTAATATTTCAGGTTGTTACTAAACTTCGTTATACAAATTAAATGATCAGATAATGAATACATGTGTAAAATAGGTTTTAAATGGTTTTATTGAATTATAACTTAAATCTTTTAAATTATTTTTTTTTTAAATTTTGTTTATATGTAATTTGTATTTATTGTTTGACATTAAAACAGGAAAGTTTATTCAACTTTTGCATTCCAAGAATTCATAGACTATCTATAAAAAATTGTAATGTAAAATAAGCCTGTGACAAAGTTGATAAAAAGGATTAGAGGAAAAATCATTTTCCTCATTTTAAAATATTTTCCTTTGTTGTTAACATTTGAAGTTATTTTTTTGTCATTCATTTTTTAAAATCACTTAAAGCATGAGTAATAATTTGAATTATTATCTCCAGATTAAAATGAGTGAACAAAATACCACTAAATTGACCATCACTGTCCTTCCATGATTTTTAAAAGCATTAATTTCTCAAATTGAATTTAAATTCACTCACGTTATAAAATAAATTTCCAGAAAATAGTACAAATAACAAAAAGTGCCCCACCAACAGATTTACACTTCATAACTAATGAAACAAAAGAATCATGAAGCTAACTGAAGCATTTTAAAAAGGTTTTTATGTTCATCAATTCTTTAAATAACTTACACATGTATTTGTAAATTTCTCCTGAGAAAAATAAAATGCATAAGATAATATTTACATTAATTTCAAAAATTGTAATAAATTAATAAGTTAGTGTAATGTTAATATTAGCTTGATATTGGTATGTTATATATATATATATATGACAATAGATGGCGTTATAACCAAAAACACCTTCAAGCATTTGCTTACATAAACGTCAGAGCGAGTATTTCACTATCTCTAACTTAATTTCCACCTTCATATCAGGATTTCAAGCTATTTGCTATCGTCAGTGAAGGACAGGATTAAGAAACTAGATCTAAAACACAAACTCTGAGCGTTTAAGAAACAGTTTCTATTCAGCTTGTAAGCGTGAATCTTTTAGACACGTAATGTCTTCAAACTCAGCATCGCATGCCAGATAGCTACATGGGTCTGATATCAGTTCAGCATCACCACATAGTAGAAGTCTCTGCAATATATATCATTGCAAGAAAGACCTCAAAGGTACATTTATGAAAAACAAAAAACACAAGTTAAAAACTTGCATAGGCTTGTATTTATGACAATAGATGGCATTATAACCAAAAACACCTTCAAGCGTTTGCTTACATAAACGTCAGAGCGAGTATTTCACTATCTCTAACTTAATTTCCACCTTCATATCATGATTTCAAGCTATTTGCTATTGTCAGTGAAGGACAGGATTAAGAAACTAGATCTAAAACACAAACTCTGAGCGTTTAAGAAACAGTTTCTATTCAGCTTGCAAGCGTGAATCTTTTAGACACGTAATGTCTTCAAACTCAGCATCGCATACCAGATAGCTACATGGGTCTGATATCAGTTCAGCATCACCACATAGTAGAAGTCTCTGCAATATATATCATTGCAAGAAAGACCTCAAAGGTACATTTATGAAAAACAAAAAACACAAGTTAAAAACTTGCATACGCTTGTATTTATGACAATAGATGGTGTTATAACCAAAAACACCTTCAAGCGTTTGCTTACATAAACGTCAGAGCGAGTATTTCACTATCTCTAACTTAATTTCCACCTTCATATCATGATTTCAAGCTATTTGCTATCATCAGTGAAGGGCAGGATTAAGAAACTAGATCTAAAACACAAACTCTGAGCGTTTAAGAAACAGTTTCTATTCAGCTTGCAAGCACGAATCTGATTCACGCTTGCAAGCTGAATAGAAACTGTTTCTTAAACGCTCAGAGTTTGTGTTTTAGATCTAGTTTCTTAATCCTGTCCTTCACTGATGATAGCAAATAGCTTGAAATCATGATATGAAGGTGGAAATTAAGTTAGAGATAGTGAAATACTCGCTCTGACGTTTATGTAAGCAAACGCTTGAAGGTGTTTTTGGTTATAACACCATCTATTGTCATAAATACAAGCATATGCAAGTTTTTAACTTGTGTTTTTTGTTTTTCATATATATATATATTATTTATGCAAAAAAGAACTAATAAGTTTTCAATTTTATTTGTTAAATGTATTATAATGCATTGTAATTTTTACATATGAAATGAAAAGCAGAGCTAATGAAATATTGCATATATATAATAGTCATTAAGTTTTATTAATATGCTTATAATGTAATAAAAATAATAATGTATATATTATATGAAATTATTTATCTTTTATCTTATGAGATAAATAAATGTAAATAGAAATGTGTAATATTAAAGTATTGTATAAAAATAATGAATGGAAATATTTTTTGTTTCCATTTTCATGACAAAATTGTATTATTTACATGTTATAAAATATATTGAGAATTGATACTGTTTTTGTTTAGATATAGATAATATATTTATTATTGAAAGAAACAGTCTATAGAAATAGATGATTTATTCGTTTCAGAAAAATATATTTATGTGATAGTATATTTATTATAGAGGAAAGTTATTTATAAAATGAGAAATACTATGAAAAGATATTTACTTGATAGTAAATTTTTAAAGTGATCTATATATATATATGAGATCTTACACATTTTAACAAGTTACATGTCTGTGACTGAATAATGTACTTCTCAGTATTATCATCATCAATAGTATTTGCTTCTATTGACAGATTCAAAGAGTAGTCATATCACCAATTCATCCATTTTGCCACTCTGTTCTCATTATTTCCCAGCTCTTCAATTCCATGTAACTTGTCCCACCTATGAAATTATGGAATATTTAAAAGAACAGCTTTGGATTTTATATATTCTAAGCCAGTCTTTTATTTTGAATAAGAGCCAGATACTTTTCAGTGGTTGCCTTAGCTGAAAAGTGTATTTTGCTAAGAAGGTTTACTTTGGAAAAAATAGTAGCTTTTTTTCTTGTTTATTCACTAAAATAAAATAATTCTGCTGAAAAAAAATACATATTTTTTAAAAGCTACATTCAAATTAAACTGCACAAAGATAATATATAAGGTAACAGTAATAACCATCAGTGCAGCATCAATTGGCATATGCTATTAGTGATGAAGGACACTTGATATTATAATTGTAATTTTAATCTGTAGACTATGCTCTGGTATTCACTTAACCAAACAAAAGATTAATTCTCTAGTTAAAACTAGCTAGGTACACATTTACTGAATGAAAATATTAGTATTTAAAAGTGTAAAAATCATTTGAAAAAAATTAAATATATTAATCCCAACTTTGGAAAAATAAAATAATAAAAAACCAAACAAGTAGTGATTTGGAAGTTATATTTAAACACCAAAGTGACGAATAAATTGCACTGTGATCTAAGAATCTTTAACTTTCATTGTATCTCTCTATATGATTGTGCTAAGTCATAGGGCTGAAAAAAATTATAAAGAAAATTATCTTATGGTTAATGATATTGCTCAGGTTTCCAGCATTTTTTTTTTAAAAGAAAACAACTGAGTTATTTATTTTGATTCCTGTTATAAAAAAAAGTAAAAACTTATTTTGTTTACTATTATTCTCACTTAATTTGAAAATATGAAATAATCTCTGAGGTTCTATCATCTGATATTATTCTAATTATGAGCTCACATTCTATAGATTTGAATGTGACAATGATCTTTCACTTACAAATCTAAAAATGATTATTAATATATTCACTATACTTAGTTTAAAAAATTGTACCAATTTAAAGCTTTTGTGATCTTAATTTTTAAATTATGATGAAAAGCTATAAATATTTTGAAATTTTTTTTTCTTTTTGTTGTCCGTTCTTGGTGTAACTTCGTTCCGCTGCAGTGAATGACGGCAATCCAGAACCATAATATTTAAAAATTATCGTTTGTTTCTTTCTTTTTGTAATTCAATACTATTATTATTAAACACTGAATGTCTCTACTTTATTTTATTTGACATTTAAAAGATCTCAATAAAATTTTTAAATTGAAATTTTTTACTACTATTTAATTTTTTTTATATAAAGAAAGTCTAAATATATATATGTTTTTTTTTTTTTTTAAACTGTTTAATTTTTTTCAAGGTTTCGACGTTACATTATTGGAATAATATCTCATATATAAAAATGAATCCTTTGAATATAAATCCAAATTCTTATTATTATTACCCAGAATTATATTTTTACTAATAATTAATTTACCAAATAGTAAAAACTTGTTTCAAAAGATCAGAAACTATAACTGTACAGTTATGGCAAATTAGTATTAATAATAAAGTATTAATGCTTTATTGCGATGCCCAAGTGTTAATTACTCAAAGTAACTTTGAATTTTAATATATATGTGTGCTATGTATAAATAAATAGTTAAAAGATTTGTGGCTTAGGAATTCACAAGCAATTTGAGCACTAGAAATAATAGAATTGAGCTGTGCTTTATAAACATTTAGAATGAGCGAATCTACTACTACTGCTTTAAATTACATCACTAGATTTTATAGCTCTCTTTAGAAAAAACATTGACATGATGTAATATAATAATTATTAATCTATATACATTATATTCATTAAATGTTTGTCTTTGTGTTTTTTTTATCTTATTTTTCAAGAATCTTTTCACTGTTACCATTATTTTATTTATAATTTTTTTATTTTTCAACCGATCTAACAAAATTCCTAACAACTTATTTTAATTATAACCTTTCATTCATTATATACATATATCATGTAATTTTATTATTTATTTTTTACTTTATTTAAACTTCTGCATTTCAGTAATAAATACTCAACATTTTCCAGTTCACACTCTTAGAAATATATTGTAAATTTAATTTTTTTTTTCATATCTTCTTAGGCACTCTCTTATCATTATTTATATTGTTAATTATCATCACCCACCTCCTCACACAAAAATTGATATTTTTAAAAAAATTATTTTTATTTTTTAATAGCTTTACTTAGATTTTTAATGTTATTAATATCTATGTTATCCCATGGTAAAAGTTCTACTAATAAAAAAATATTATGTGAATCTATTTTGTTTGCCTCATCAAAAACATTAATTCTTTATATATTTTTTTATTTTTTTATCATCTATTCTTCCATAATCAATAGGATATTTCAGATCATTTCTTGCTTACAAAATTAGTTATTTTTCAATCAGTATTTCACAAAACAATTTTTTAAATATCAATTTCATCTAATATGTCTATTAAAACTTTTAATATTATTATACTTGTAGTTTGTTTCCTAAAATTATTAATATTTTAAACTTATATGTCTATATTTTTATCCATTCTGTGTCTATATAAACACTCCCTATAATTCATCAATTACTACATCCAAATAAGCAATCCTCATATATATTTTACAATGGATTACATTTTTCCTTTGTAATGAATCTAGTTTCTCATTCTTTTCTCATCATATAATCTATTTTGCTTAAGGGTTTTCATAATTTTCTTAACATTTTAGAGATGTTTTTCTACAACAACTATTTAGTCTAATTTATTTTTCATTATTATATTTTTTTTAAAAAAATATTTTCTTAATTTTTTTATTTTTGCATATTTAAAAAGTCAATCCTAATATTTTTTATTTATTTTCCTTCTGTATAATTTATTCATTTTATTTTTTTTTCTTCTTCTTACAACTATTTTCACTTTACCACCTTTTTAAAAAAAACTACTTTATTCTAAAAATCATTAGTTACATATATTCTCCACTGTATTTTTTATTTATTTAAAAAATTGTCATAAATTAATTCTGCCGCAATTTTATTTTTCTCATTGTTCAAATATAATCCAATCATTTTAAATATTTTCACATTTACTGTGTTGGAAAGAAGTTATATTAATAAATACGATTAGTTAACCTTAATTTTTTTTTTGCACCATAATTGATTAAAAATTTAATCTGAAAAAAAAAGTAAATTATTTTGTTTGAAATAAATTTTAGATATAAAGTATGCATTTATAAAGTTAAAATATGTCTTTTTATTATCTCTATTTGTTAAAATTTAAAAAGTCATTTGTAATAAAAAATTTAAGAATTCGTCTGTAGTAACAATTTAAGAATTGACCTTGTTGCATAGCAACAAAAGTAAAATTTGAAATCTACCATGTACTTAGGTATGGGTAATTGTCCCATGCAGAAGATAGATATAAAAGTTTTAAAAAAAATTAATTGCATTAAAGAAATGATGCTTATTGAAAAACAGTGGTGACTAATTAGAGTGTTATACATAACTGGGTCATTTGCATTTAATTTAGTTTTGGTTAATACAGATCATTAATTCTGTTAATTGATTCATTCCTTCATCTAGACTTTAAATCCTGGAGCCACCTGCAGTTTTAAAAGCTGAGGATAACCAGAGTGGTTTATAACAAACTCTGAGAAGGCCATTATCTTAGAGGCCTAATATTATGGAAGCCTTCAGAAGTGAAATTATGACAGACTAAAATATAATACATCTGTCATCACTAGATCTATCCTCTTTTTCTGAAAATGAATCTGCCATGTACTTAGGTATGAATAATTATCTCATGCAGAAGGTAGATTTGAAAGTTAAAACAAATAATTAATTAAATTAAAAAAATAGTGCTTATTGAAAAACAGTGATGTCTAATTAGAGTGGGATATATGGCTGGATTAGATGCATTTAATTCAGTTTTGGTTAATGCAGGTCATTAATTCAGTGATATTTTAGAGACCTACCTCTGTGGAAGCCTTCAGAAATAGAGATATGGCAGGCTAAAGTATAATTTATCATTACTAGACCTATTCGCTGCTGCTAAAAATGGAGCTCTGACCAGCTAATAGATGCCAATTTCTAGTTTTCTGCCATTGCTAAACCACAGGCAGAAAATTTATTTTAAAAAATCATCCCCAGTCAATCCAACTGTAGTGGATTAAAAAGAAAATGGATAACAAAGACATCATCATTCAAGAATGTCAAGCCAATGTTAGAAACAAATAAATTCAGCAAAAAAGATACTTATAATAAAAAATCTGATTGGTTAGACATTTACATTTATATTTTTCCTAATAAATAATTATTTAATAAATGATTTTTGATAATACTGTTGGATTAACAAGGTTTTAAATTTTGAATATTTTCTAAATTGTCTAAATATATTTTTCTGTCATATAAAAGACTTAATTTAGTTAATATATTTTAACGCATTCATGTAACATATTCTTTATTTTATCTTTAACAAGAAAATATTTGTTTTTATTAACATTTTTTCATGTATGTGTTGTGAAAAGGAACAGAAATGAGTTTCGATAGTGTGAATTTTTTTTATTGATGTGTTATTAAATTTTTTTTTGTAAAAAAAAATCTCAACAGTTTTTTCCATGACTCTAAACTAATTAATAATTTTGTAATTGCTTTAAATAAGCATCAAAATGTCAAATGAAAATATTAATTATAAATATTAAATCACTTTTGTCTTTATTAAAACAGCATTTCAAAAATCTCAAGTTGACATTGTCTCCCATAATATAAGCTGCTTTAGATAGAAATAATCATTGTTCCAACCAAGTTTTTAATGAAGTCTAGCCAAATCAGGGGTTTAAGAATAATAAAGAAATATAATTGTGATTTTTGCATACTTTTTCTGATTGTTTCTTGGAGGCTATAATTTGATTATCTTAATAAAACAATATATTGGAAAATGTTAAATAACTCCAAGTAACTGGAAATCTGATAAACAATTAGACAAATTGGCTCAATATGTTAATATAAAGCTTTCAAATTCTAAAAATTGTATTTTAGTACCTATATATTCTTTATTCAATCTGTTTTTAAAAAAAACACATATCAATTTTATTCCTCCTCACTCACAATTTTTATAATACATTTTTACAATACTTTATTTAACATATTACAGTTTCAACTAACTAAAAGTCTTCTTCAGATGTAGCATAATTAAAGATTCATTATGAGAAATGTGTTCTTTTTTGTAAAGATTTAATAGAAGCAATTTAATGAAAGTGGAAGAAATTTTGGACATTTTGGAAGAACATATATTCTTTAAAATTTCCTCATTAATTTTGGTTTGAAAAAAGCCATTATTTTCATCTTACTATTAATGGTTTAAGAACATTTAGCAATTCTTTATAATTATTTATAATATATCATTAGTTTTTTTAATATTACAATATCATTATTTTTATTAAAATCTTTTATATAATTGATATTATCTTTAATTTTTACTCCAGCTAAGCAAACCCTAGCATTTTCATATTTATTTCTAATTAATAATCTATTTCCTCTAATTATTATCTCTTTTTGTCTCATTTTTTAATATATTAATTATTCTGTTTCTCATTTTTCTATCAAAATATTAAAATTATAATTTTTTTTTCTAATTTATCTGTAGCATTAAATGATTAAATAATTAAAAATTACTGATATATTATAAACATTTTTATTTGTTGATAGTATAACTGATTATAATTCATTAAATACTTCAACATTATTAATTAAAGATAATTTTTAACTGTATTATTCACGAGATAAAAATATTTAATTTCGTAATTAAAAGATAAAAAAGTTGATAATGTTTTACCAAACATGTATTTTAACACTAACTGTTAATGTTTGTCTTAGATGTGTAGAATAATGCAAATACAGTGTCTATTAAAATCATTTGATTCAATAAATAGTTTAAACATAAGTAATATTTAAAAGAGTAATCATCTATACGCCCCTGCTTATGATTTTTGAGATACACAGAAAATTCTTAACATTTCAATAACTTTATTTATGAGATTTCAAAATTATATATAGCATAAAAAATAAATGATTTCCAATCCTATTTTTAAAAGTAACATTTATATCTAATTGAACCATATCAAATTAAACAAAATCTTCTTTGCGGACATTGATTCCAAATGCTATCATAGATTTTCTTGACGGTTAAATAACTTATTACAATAAATAACAATAAAAAGTAAAACTTAAACTCTGTTATTATATTGTAATAATTTTGTGCACTAATATGAATGCTTCTTGCATGCAGGATAAATCTAAAGTACTTATTACTTAAATTCATAAATGCATTTTCTCTGCAAAGCATCTTTTTTGATAGTTAAATGTTAAAATAATAAAAGTCTGTCATATCTTGCTATACACTTAATGATCTTCTGTATTATTATTCTTCCATTTGCCCTTTAAAAAGATTGCTTTGCATTGGAAATATACTTAAGTATTTATATAATAAATATTTTGGAATTTTCACTCCATGCAAGAAGTATTTAAATTATCTCTCGAGATTAATAAAAAGACTAATAATTTTTTAAAATAAAAAGTTGTAAAAAATTTTTTCTAACCCTTTTTTTTCATTATATCTTTCTCTTCTTTTATGATAATTTTATGATAATATTATAATATTTTCATAGAATCCTCCATTGATCATAATAATGAGTAAAACAACATATATGAAAACTTATAGTAAATGATAAATGTTTTTGGCATATTATTTTGTTACAACAAATTATAAATTTAAAAGCATATATTTTTGTACATAAATACAGATTATCACATTCGCAGACACACATATATATCAAGATATATATCAGATATTTTCAGAAATATTCTTATATGCATAAACATATAAGAATATAATTATACACACAATTATATACTCACACATAAATATATATATATATATACAATCTATATCTACACAAACTAATATATAAATACAGTAGATTATTTTCAAGTGAATAAAGACAGCATAAACTGAAAAAATAATGATATTAAGTGAGATGTTATTAGATTTTGTGAAACTAGAATAAAAGATGAAGACAAAAGTGGAAATGTATTTTTGTATAAAGACACAAAGAATGGAAACTCAAATGAAGTAATATTCTTCATATATAAAAAATAGAAGAATAACATAAAGTTTAATGGTATATCTGACAGAATAGCAAAATTAGTTATTTAACTTAATAGAATATACTAAATGCAGATAATTTGGATGTAGGTCACAACAAATTCTCATTGGAATAAAGATATTATAAATTTTATATAGAAATATAAAAATCATTTGATTAGACTGAACATCTTTTTAAAGTTGTTATAGAATATTTTAATGCTAGAATATGTTGTGAATAAATTTGGTTATGAAGACAGAAATGAAAAAGTCACAGACTTAACAAATTTGAAAAAACAATCCTAAAATATATTAGAATTAAATTATATTTTGAGTATGTAATATGCATAACAAATTAACTGCTCAAAATTATATGTAGTTAAATTAGATATGGCAGTGCCATGCTATTGGTATTGTTGTTAAAAGACTTATTATTATACAATATTATATTTATATTATAAAATAATTTTATGAAAATACTGATAAAAAATTATAATATTAAAATATCATTTTAATATATATGAATATGTAATGAATATAAATGTATTATCAATAGATAGTAGCATTCAACGTGGAAATAATAAAAGGATTGAAATATCTAGATTTTTGATAATGACTATTTTTCCCTGTACTGTATGCAATTTAAACATCTTATCTTAGAAACAATATATTTTGTCAAATTTGAAATAGGTTTCTCACTATTTGTTTGATGAAACATGTTATATATATATATATATATATATATATATATATATATATATATATATATATATATATATATATATATATATATATATATATATATATATATATACAGATTAAGGTTGTTTGTAGATATATACACATAATAACATTATATATGTAAATGCATACTTATATGCTCCATTTATCTTGGAAAATGTAAAAAAATGTATCCACATCTTTCACTTATAATAATCTTTAATACTTGCATGTACATGTAGAAAAAATATTAAAGCAGAAGGTAAATTTTCAGAACTATTAATTATTACACATATTCCTTGCATGCAATATTTACTATTTTTCATGGTGTTATATAGCATATACTATTATATGCTAGATATGCAGGCAAATTTGACTTCAATTTAGCTTTTGTCATCTACATGTGCAACTATTATTTTTTTCTTTGTATTATATATATATATGCTTAGTATATATATATATATATATATTTGTATATATATATAATATATGCTTAGTATTTAAAAATAAGGTACTTTAGTATTTTTCTTGCTATGACATATTACTCCAAAGACATATTACTCTAATCTTCCGATCTTTAAGATTACATCTCCTAGTGATTTGTGGACAAAGTTAATCACTAAAATTTGTCTGCAGATCACATGGAGGCATTACATTAAAGATTGAAAGTTTAGTGTAGTTTCAGAATAATACATCATGCTGACAGGTTAGTTTTCTCAGAATAGCATATGTATTGGCTGATCCTTCAAATCTGCAAACCATTGGATCCCCCCCTCCACACATTCCAGTACTACATGCTAAAAGCTTGGTTTGCTCATATGAGTGCATGTATTGTCTGATCCTTTGGATCTGCAAACCATTGGATCCCCCCATTGCACATGCCAGTGCTCCATGCTAAAATGTCTAATGTAATTAGAAATTGCAATTTAGAAAATGTTATTGGTTCGTAAATTGCGATGCGCACTGAAATGTATAATGTAATTAAAAATGTAATTTATAAAATAATGTTGGTTTATAAATTTTTTTAAAATATTTGTAAAAATTGTCAGAGAACAGAAAGCAAAAAATTATTGGCCTGGTAACATTACATTTCAAAATAAAAACCTGTCATACAGTGCAAATAGTGCCAACGTAAAAAAAATGTCTTAAAAGATACTATATAAAATTATAAAATGTTTTTTTTGGTGGTGAAAATAATGATAATTTATAATAAAAAAAAATGTAAAAGAAATAAGCATTAAATATATATGAAAATGTGTACAATTTTTTTTTAAAATAATATCACAAATGTCATGCAATGAAAAAATAATCTGTAATGGTGACGTATAAAAATGTACTATATTTAATTATTAAGAAACAACATGAAAAGTATTTACAAATAGCAGTGGTGGAAAATTACTATAATATCTTCAAATCAACAGTTAAAAATCTACTCTATATAGTAATATAATATCAATATTAAATATGAAATATATAAAAATATTCTCAATATGATCAAAAAAGTCACTGTGCTCATGTATGCAAAACCACAAAAAAACAGAAATTACAAAATTTCACGTAGGTCTTTTAACTTTTTAAATCTTGCAGGTCATCATGATCAAAAAATCACCATTTCCATTGATTAATCATGCCAGTGTCTTTGTAGACATGACATCATTTATCTAATTTTCAATGAAATCTTACCAGCAGAAAACATGTTAAACGTAATACATCATAGCTTAAAAAATACTAAAGTACCAAACATAACATGGTGTTATATGGCATATACTATCATATGCTAAATATGCAGGCAAGTTTGACTTCAATTTGTCTATTGTCAACTACATGTGCAGCTATTAATTTTTTTATTTGTATTAATATATATATATATATATATATATATATATATATATATATATATATATATATATATATGCTTAGTATTTAAAAATAACAGTTACAAAAATAATAATCATTTTTCACCCACAATTTGTCATAAGTTTTAGTAATTCAATCTATAGAATGTGTTTAATATATTATGACTAGAAAGATAATTTTCTAATGATAGACACTTTAAAACCCTCATAGAATAAGAAAAGAGTTAAAATTTTATTTCCTATTCAAATATCAGAGATTTAAGATTTATAATGATTTTATGATTTTTACATTTTTCTTTATTATGGCATAAGTAATAAAAAAATAACATTAAGTGAATACAAGCATTTAAAAATTTGATAAAGCATCTATGTGTTACTTTTGTAAATAATATACTTTGATAAATTGTGAAAATTTGTATAAAATCAAGATAGGAAAGATTATTGATGAAGCTAAATTGTATCATTAAAAAAACCAGAATGTATCACAAAGTATACCAAATTGTATTGTGAATGAATATTTTATTTTCCAAGATTTATTCTTTATGAAGCTGAAATTAGTTTGACAAAAATGAGACTATTTAACTATGCAAATTTTTATAGTAATTGAGAGATATTGAAATTGCCTTGTTAATAAGGAGACCTTGGACAACTAAATTAAGTTCAATCTATCAATTTGCATTTTATGATATATTAATATCCACCAAAATACAATTATGAAATATAATCACTAATTTAAAAGATTTATGCTAAAATATGAAA
The DNA here is from genome assembly GCA_028023455.1 of Epiperipatus broadwayi. Lineage (NCBI taxonomy): Eukaryota > Metazoa > Onychophora > Udeonychophora > Euonychophora > Peripatidae > Epiperipatus > Epiperipatus broadwayi. Next base: position 4,640,726 of record JAQFVV010012411.1, read on the forward strand.
ATTAATATTAGTCCATTTACACAACCATAATTTGAAATATTTTTTGTAATTTATGAATTTTTATTGATAAATTAAAAGTAGTTATTAAATATAATAAAAATCAGTTTTAACAATATTTTCAGCTTTAGCCTTCAAGATATGCTCAGTGATAATAAATTACTTTTATTTTTTACACCAAATTATCACTGCAAGTGCCAGAACTATTTAAACTCCGGAGTCTGATACTCTATAACTACACTAAACCACACTGAGAACCTTATATTTGAATGAAAACAAAGTATAAGATTTAATATACTAATAAAGCAAATGTTGATTTTATAGCTTTTCTTGTTTATTTTTATCATTTTGTGTATGTATGTTATCTTATTGTATATTAAATTACTTGTTTTATTTCAACATCTTTGTGTTAGAATGTACTAGCTATAACAAGAACTACTAAAACAGAATTATATAGGGTATATGAGCACAGACTTTCACAAGACACACCACTCTCCACTTCATCTCATAACATTGATACACTTGAACACATATATGTTGAAAAGATAAATAATCACCAATATACATATTTCATGCTAAACTAGCAATCATCAGTTGGTCCAGATTACTATCTCTACACATATATGCTATAAGTGCTCAGATATATATTAAGATAGCCAATCTTCATACACTTATGGACTGGCTTTGTTCTACTCCACACTCCAACTCTTCAACTGTCCATCCAATTGAAAATCTGATGACTTTAGGCCAACATGGGTGTGACAATAATCTCAGCCTCAGGGTAGCCTTTGAGCATTCCATCATCAGATTTTTAATTGTATGGATGGTTGAAGAGTTGGAGTGTGTAGTAGATTGAAGCCTGTCCATTAAAGTATGAAGATTGGCTATCTTAATATATATATATATATATATATATATATATATATATAGGCTGCAGAAAGGAGTTTGCTATTAACTGAAAGGAGACCCTTTGATTCCTCTTGGAGGCCTTAAAGGAACCGAGCAGGTCAAATTCCTAATGTCCACTCCATACGTTCTTGTCGTTGCAGCTGTTATTACTATGTGATTATTCATATAGTATACGAACATGGATGGGCTGCTCACCAACATGCATTAGTCAGCATGGTGAGTTTATTGGCTTTTTACCTCTGAGTTTAAGATCAAGAAACACCATGATCTTTCTTCTCTGTGCCTGATAAGGCAGAATGAATGTTTGTGTAAATGATAAATATTTTTCCAATACATATATACAATTATGACCGACAAAAATAAAGCATGGCCCTTATTCCCAGGAGGCTGTAAAGTCACCAACCAAGGCAGCGGTTGGTGGCCGAAGGCGGAGGGTACTAAGAATCCCCTGATTGTGGACCCAGTCTGCCATTTGATGACGACTTTTTATTTAGGTACTTACAACTGCAGATCACTTTCAAGTGAAGGAAGATTGCAAGAATTAGAAGAAGAATTGTCTTATATTAAATGGGACATTATTGGACTTTGTGAAGTTAGAAGAAAAGGTGAAGAAACAATTGATTTAAAAAGTGGACATATACTCTATTATAAAGGCACACATATTGGAAATACAAGTGGAGTAAAATTCATTATAAATAAAAAGTGGAAGAACAATATTGTGGAGATTGATGGTGTATCGGACAGAGTTGCAAGATTAGTTATACAACTTAATAGCAGATACCAAATGCAGATAATTCAGGTTTATGCCACAACAAGTTCTCATAGTGATGAAGTAGTAGAAGATTTTTATATGGATGTACAAAAGGCTTTTGATCAGAGTAAACAACATTTTAAAATTGTTATGGGAGACTTTAATGCTAGAATTGGTAGACAAATGAAAGATGAAATTGCTGTAGGTAATTTTGGTTATGGTAATAGAAATGAGAGAGGACATAGATTTGTGGAGTTTGCAGAAAAAGATAAACTTTATATTATGAATTCATTTTTTGAAAAAAATGTTAAAAGAAAATGGACATGGAAGCATCCAAATGAAGGTACAGCAGAATTGGATTATATTTTGAATAACAGGAAATACATATTTCAAGATTGTAATGTTCTTAATAAATTTAACACAGGAAGTGATCATCGATTAGTAAGGTGTAAGTTACGTGTTAATGTAAAACTAAAGAAACAAAAATTATTGAGAAAAACAATATTTACAGTTGATATTCCTAATCTTCAGAAACATTCTAATGAATTTAAATTAGAACTTACAAATAGGTTCAAGTGTCAGGAGATTTTGAACATGATTCAGATTTGAATGAAATTAATATGAAAATAACTAATACACTTTTAAAAACTGCAACAAAGATAGCTGGTAGAAAAAAGCAGCAATTGAATAATAAAATTTCTACTGAGACTAGAGAATTTATGAAAAAAAGAAGGAATATGAAGATATACAAAAATGATGTATTAAAAAGAATTGAATATCTCGAATTTTTTAAAATGGTAGGAAAAAGTGTTGAAAATGATATAAGAAAATATAACAGTGAAATAGCAAGGAAAGCTGTAGAAGAAAATAAAAGTCTCAAGAATGTTAAACAACATTTTGGTATTGGTAGAAAATTTATATCTGCAATAAGAAAAAAAGATGGAATTATTACTAAAAAGAGAGATGACATCATGAAATTGGTAGAAGATTTTTATCAAGACTTATATAGTAATAAAGAACAAGTACCTCCTATATCTATTACATCTTCTGAATTGCCCAGAATTTTAAATGAAGAAGTGAGACATGCAATTAAATGTATGAAGAAAGGAAAGGCTCCAGGAAATGATGGAATTATAATTGATATATTAAAAGAAGGAGGTGAAGAAATAGAAACAATTTTAGCAAAGTTATATACCAAATGTCTTAATGATAAAGATGTACCGGAAGATCGGAAGAATGCAGTAATAATATTAATATTTAAAAAAGGTGATAAAGAAGATATTAAAAATTACAGACCTATCAGCCTTTTATCAGTTTTATATAAAATTTTTACCAAGATAATTACAACTCGTCTACAAAGAACTTTGGATTTCCACCAACCAAGAGAACAAGCTGGATTTAAAAGTGGTTTTAGTGCAATAGATCATATCCAGGTATTGAGAGAAGTCATAGAAAGGACAAATGAATATGAGTTGTCATTATGTTTTGGATTTGTAGATTATGAAAAGGCATTCGATTCTATACACATTTCTTCAGTGATTAAAGCATTGGATCATCAAGGTATAGATCCAGGATATTGTCATATTTTAAAGAATATTTATAAAAATGCAACAGCAACAATTAGATTACATAATGATACTGGAAAAATCAACATTGAGAAAGGTGTAAGGCAAGGTGACTCCATATCTCCAAAACTTTTTACAGCAGTGCTGCAAGAAGTATTTTGTGGATTAAAATGGGAAACTAAAGGAATGAAAGTAAATGGAGAGTATTTAAGTCATTTAGATTTTGCAGATGATGTAGTTGTTTTTGCAAATAATACTTCAGAGCTGCAGGAAATGTTGCAAGAGTTAGCAGATGAAAATAGAAAAGTAGGACTAAAGATAAATGTTAAAAAGACTAAAGTAATGTTTAATCGATTTGCTCAAAATATGAAAATAAAGATTGATTATGAAGAATTAGAAGAAGTTAACAGTTACAAATACCTAGGTCAGATTATTAATACAGATGGAAACATAATGGAGGAAATTAATCATAGAATTAAACTTGGTTGGAGTGCTTTTGGTAGAAATAACTTGATACTAAAAGGAAATATGCCTATGTGTTTGAAAAGAATGGTTTTTAACAAATGTGTTTTACCAGTTCTTACTTATGGATCTGAGACTTGGACACTTAATAGAAGAGCAATACAGAGACTTCAGACCACTCAAAGGAGTATGGAGAGATGTATGTTGGGAGTAACAAGAAGAGATCGAAAACGCAATGTATGGGTAAGACAACAAACAGGTGTTACTGACCTTATTGAAAAAAATAAAAGATTGAAATGGAGTTGGGCTGGACATATTGCTAGAAGAAATGATAATAGATGGACAATTGAAATTTTAAATTGGATTCCAAGAGATTGTAAAAGACCCAGAAAGAGACCACATGTGAGATGGATGGATGAAATAAGAAAATGTGCAGGGGTGTTGTGGAAAAGAGAAGCTAAAGATTGGAGAAGATGGATTAAACTTGGAGAGACCTTCATCCTGCAGTGGATTGATAATGGTTGATGATTATATATATATATATATATATATATATATATATATATATATATATATATATATATATATATATATATATATATATATATATATATATCTGAGCACTTGTAGCATATATGTGTAGAGATGGTAATCTGGACCAACTGATGATTGCTGGTTTAGCATAAAATACGGATATTGGTGATTATTTATCTTTTCAACACATATGTGTTCAAGTGTATCAGTGTTATGAGATGGAGTGGAGAGTGGTGGGTCATGTGAAAGTCTGTACTCATATACCCTACATATTACACATATAGACACAGGTATATAACAAGCATGTGTTTCATTTAAAAACAGAATTGAAACCCAATACATAAAGACTATCAACTTTATGATTTTTATGGGAAAATATTATATATTTTTTTCTTTTAACAAAATATAATGCACAAGAGTAAACAAATGTAAAAATAATTAATAAAATAAATGATATTTTCTAATGATGCTGCAAACTAAGCTTTATCAATATATACAACTTCAAGTATATGTTATTCAGAAAAGATGTAAACAATCAAACAAAAATGTAAATAAGCAAATAAAAAAAAAACATTAAAATTCATACATTTAATACATTTTGTGATACTTAAGCAGCCAAGTTTCTCTCTCTGAATGCTGTACATATCACACTTTAAAAAAATTAAAATTTGTAAGTAAATATTACAATACTATAAGCAGCCATTGTTTATGTTTCTCAGCACCATATGAATTGTGTTTATTAATAAAATGTCTTCAGTTTATGTTGAAAGCACATATCTTCTTTTATTATTCATTCTGAATTTGATGTGTAGTTATTTTACATAATAAAATGTTTTTTAAGTTTAATGTTAAAAATTTTACAAAATTTAAAAAATAGTTACAATTGATACTGACTTAAAAACATCAAAACAATTAAAAGAATTGTATTTTTTTAATAATGAGACTACTATTACTTTCTATAAGAGAAAACAGTTGGTAAAAAAGAATTGTTCCAGGCCATATTTAATTGCAATAAAAGTCAGACATTTTGCTATTTACTTTATTTAAAAAATAAAAATATGCTACAATAAGGTTTTTTTTAATTGTTAATTTTTTAATGAATGAATAACTGAATGCACTAAATATATGTAAATATATTTCATTAATTTATTATTAATAACTATTTAATTCTTATTTTAAAAATTTATTTATATTATAATCTTAATTTACATATGAATACTATAAATATAAAAAAAATCTGTGTATTATTTATATATGTATATTGAAGTGGCACATATCTGCATGCATACTTGCTTGCTTCATGTTTGCTTGAATTATAACCTATCTCCCATTGTATATATAATTTATTTCTTAATATCCACATACATTAGTAATGTGCACATGTGTGTATATAATTTTACATTTTAAAGTTAAAGCTGATTGTTCTAAGTCATGCTAGATTATTTTAAGAAAAAATATCTTGTTCAAAGCAGAATCAATTAAGTAAAAAATGCTAAAATATTTTATACAATGGGTGGAAGGTAGGAAGCCATTATGGAAGGGAGTGTAAATGCTGTATTTCCCTATCTACAGATACAATTGGCTGTAATAGTTACAATTGAACACCATCAGAGTCTGTACACATTTTAAGGTGTTAAATAAAAGTAAAAAAACAATGGCAAGAAAACCAATTTGATTGCAGATAAAGCATGTGGAAGTGTAAAACTAATGGAGTGTCAATTAAAGCAAAATCAAGACTAAATCCATTAAGAATTAGAAAGTTGACCCAAGGCATAAAAATTAAGTATATAAGCATGGAAGTGGGCATTGTGTAAGATATAATACTATAGATATTTAGATATAGAAGAGATATGTATAAAATTTTGATGATTAATCAGAATATAGTAAGAATAATAGAAAAGAGAAAGGAGAGACATATATTTGACCAGATCATATTGATATTTGGCTAATATTTTTGCTTAAGATCTGCTATATTCAGTGCAAGTTTCAAATTAATCATCCTGCTTAAAATTCTGCTAGTCACTCTTTCATTATTTGTGAAGGAGAAAATAGAAAATCTTAAAAGTACCGGCTGCTATGAGTGAGTAGTTGGACACTGGCTTCTCCATGGTGAAGTTGGCATCCAGAAAAGTTCCATCAACATGAGTAAGATCCACCTACATCCTACTATTTCCATGCAAATCCAAAGACCATGAATCCATATACCCATCTGTGCAGAAGAAAATCTGAAAGTCACTGTCACCTTGCTGGTAAAATACTTTAATTTTTAATTCAAAGATTTTTTTTTAACTGCAACAATTTTTTATTTAACATATTTATTCAGCTAATCTTAATTTATTAAACTGTATATAATATTTATCATTGATCTTAAATCTACTGGTCTTAATTATTTAACCAATTAGAAATTTATTTTGGCATTTTATTTATATTACCTTGAATGATGAAGGGAGTTAAATTTTAAATCATGAAACTTATTTATACTTCTCTGCTCTCAATATTCCAAGAGATTAAATGAGTCGAGAAGTTGTTAAATTTAAAGCCATAAAATTTTAAAGTACTAACAATACATATCAAAATTTGATATTTCTTTGGGATTTTTTAATCACTCTTAATCCCCCCCCCCCATCATGTCAAGTAAAGCTATTTTTCAATGCTCAGAATTATGTAAAGAATTAGTATATTCCCATTTAATTATCTATATAAATTATTTTTTGTTATAGTGCTGCCCTATAAATTTAATCTAACCCATGTGCTAGAAATTAGTTTATAATGGAAAATATCTGTAAAAAAAAACAATATATTAATTCTGTTTAAGTTTTGTTTCACATACCACTACTGTTAATAATTCTATTTTGTTAAAAAAATCATCTTATATAATGAAAACTAATATTAAAGTGGTCATATTTATAATTCAAGATTCCATTGCATAAAAATAACATTAATAAAGATATTGAGATGTACATATTGCATTGCTTATCAACACAGTAATATTATATATATATATATATATATATATATATATATATATATATATATATATATATATATATATATATATATATATATATATATATATATATAATGTAACCAGTTGTTTTACATAGCATACACTAATATAGTGTGCGTACATAACAATATAGTAAAATAAAGGAAAGTAGAAATAAACATAGAATAAATTTTTGTAGATATTTTTTATATTTCCTAAAATAAAATAATAATAAGTAAAGAGTTAAATAACTCCAGGTTTAAAGTAAAATTTCATTATGAAATTAATATTTTAAAAAGGTCTGAATAAATATAAATATTGCATTATTATTAATTATTACTCTGATTTTGAAATTTAAAAACACCCTATTGTATTTTTGAAATTTTAATTAATTAAACAAAATTTTTATCTATTAGAAATCCCCTAAGTAAAAACATGTATATGTTTTCAAAGGGATTAGTGAGATAAAAATAGAAACTCTGTTTTTAATCAAGCTGCTGTTATCACCTTAGATGATTCTATAAAAAGGCTGATAACAAATTAGTTCCAGTCTGGGTAATGATTTTTGAAGAGAATAGTCTGGGTAATGATTTTTGAAAAGAACAGTCTGGGTAATGATTTTTGAAGAGAGCAGTCTGAATAGTAGTTTTTTTGCAAGAGTTGAACAGAACAGCTTGGCTACTAAAAATTTTTGAGTAAGTAGCAGCAATTAGCTGACTACAGTGGATAGATGCAGTTTGTTGTTGGCTGTAGCAGAGAGTTGGCAGTCCAGTTACCATAGACTGATGTAGCTGAAGGCAAGATAGTAGACTGTTTTCCTTAGCAGGAGTTTGAATTTACATGGAGAAAATGGGTCAAGATTCTTTGTAATTCATAGCCTTAAAAATGTTCTGGAAAACAGCTTGCTGACCTGAAACTTACAAAAACCAAGTATAAGTGGAACTAACTACAGAAGAAAAAAAGCCAATCATACCTGAATTATATACTTTTACCTGATGATGACAACAAACCTGGATTACATTTTTCTGATGGACCAAAAACCAAGCTTACCAAGAGAAAGCTTGAAGAAATTGGTGTACTAATGCTGCTATTCATCTATGCAAGCAGGAAACCACAGATAAACACATTGCATGTGTATACAGTGAGTTGTATTTTTTAAATAATCTTATAAAAGACATTTTAACTTCGTAACTGAAAGTAAAATTTGCTGGAGTCAAATGTCTAAAAGAGAGACGATTTGCTATATATATATATATATATATATATATATATATATATATATATTGCTAAGAAATAATTTTCATATTCATTAAAAAAAAAAAGAAGAATATATAATTTAAATGCAAGCATAAATTTGTTTGAATTAAAATTGAAAAAGCAAATCTTTTTAAATTGGTCCAAAAATGCTGATAATTAATCCAATAAGTATTTGTCAAAAATTGACTATACTTTTTTAAAAAAAAGAGAGAACTTATAAACTGGAACTAATTTTAAATTGTATCTATATTTTTATACACATGTATAGGTAGGAAATTTATGTATTAGAAAATTATAATATTATTGTAAAAAGTTGAAATGGATAAAAGTCAATGTACATGCACACTTGTATATGTAAAAAATGTAATCATTTATTGTATAATCATTTAAATATGTCTATTTCTCAAATGTACTGCACTCTGTATGCATATTTATATATATCAAAACCTACTTAGGTAAAAATTGATGTCATTTACTATTTTGAGAAAAGTTGTATATTAGGAATTGCACGTTCGTGCACACATATATGTAAATCATGTAACAATTTGAATTTTGACAGTAATTATGTAAGTCACAAATGTAATAATTATTTTATGTTTAATTGAAATGCCTTCATCCTATGTTATAAAACGCACATCTGTGTATGGATATATGTATGTGTTTATAGATACCCACTAAGAAATAATGCAATTAGTGTAATAACTTGAATTTTGTTGTAATCTTGTAAATTACAGAGGGATGACTTTATTATTGTGTATCTTTCAAAATCAGAACCCTTATAAGACCTTAATCATTTTTTTTTGTTATTAATAAACCTGTATTTAATTGTTAAAAATGGTTTCCATCATCTCTTGGTCACATATAGTAATAGATCTTGTGTTCTCTGAACTAGATTCGAGCATGGGATGAATATATAAATGAGGATGTGTATTTAATACTTTGGGGCATCCAGAAATGATCAATCATCATCCTGGTTGGCACAAAAGAGGATACTCTTTAAAGGCCATGCACTATTATTTTTTATTTTATTTTAGACTTATTAAAAAATTAAGTTTATAGTTGGCTAGTACATTAATGGTACTTAAGTGGCCAGAACATTGATGTTGATCAGCATGTTTTAAATGTCCCAGCATTATTGTTTCGATTTTTGATTATTGTGTATTTTAATGAATGGGCACTTAAATGGTGCATCCAAGTTATGTTTAAATAATTACCCAAGGTGGCAAAGGCTCAATAGTTAGCCTGGTCTACAGAAGACCCATTTCCAATCCAGTCACAAGGTTAACTGTTGATTTACTGTACTGATGTATTATATTGTGGATCATTCATGATGAGTGATTATTTATTTCAAGTATTTACTTGTACTTATTTTTTTAAATGATAGTGCTGGTGGATAATTATGCTTTTAGTTGCTCTTCTGAGTTATCTGGCTGACCTCTCAATGTTCACAGAAATTTTCTAATCTCATTTTATTATTAAATATATTTACTTATAGATAATTTTTCAAATTGTTGATATTTGTATTTTATTAAATGACTGCGAGTGCTGATGTTTTCATCACCCCAGTTCAATTCTACTTCCCACCAACTTCTCACCTACCCCCATCCTGTTACAATATATATATATTAAGTCACAATATATGTACAGGCAATGTAAAAAACAATGGATCACACTATTAGTTTATATTAGAGTAATTAATCCTTATTAGTTGATATTAGAGTAATTAATCCTTCCTATTCTTTAAATGTTACATTATTAAATTTCCAAGTTTAAAGTGATTAAAATAGTTATTGTGAATGGGTTCTAGTTGTAAGACAATTATAGGTCGTTAACTAGGGATGCTTACTTGTTATATGAAATAAGTTTCATAATGTTTATTATTAGTGTAGGTGGGAGGTTTAATAATTTATCGTTTATCTTTCTGTATTGCATTTCTACCCCCTCATATGTGTTGCAATGGTCATATTATTAATTAAATTCATTATTTCTGTTCATCATGGTTCACTCATTTTTGTATAGTCACAGTGACAAATGCAGGCTATTTTTCTTGCCTGCCTAAGTTTCCTAATCAATATTAACCCAGTCTAGGTTGTGTGATGGAGCTGAAGACAAATCATCACCCTAAATCCTATATTCAGCAATGACATTTTCTTCATTGGTATGCATTCTTGGTTAGAAGCAGGAGCATCCCTGTGGCCAGGGACATCCATCCTTAAGTTGTGAACCATATTATCAGATCATTGGCCAATCATTCTTACTCTTGTTACGCCATTGTCAGCACGCACATAGGGTAGCATCACAATGTCTAAGTCATGTTTATCTGTGTAACCTTCACCTGCACTCATTAGAAATCCTGGGTGGCCTTAAATCAAACCCCATTAAACCAAATAAATATGTAATAGATTATTAGATTCAAACCTATAATGGGCTGATAGTCTCTCATATTTCCAGTACAAATTAAATAGGGCACACAGTGCTGTAGGTGGCTGCCACCCTCCATAATACTATGTAAAAGTCAGTAGATTATCTTAATCCATTAATTTGTAAGCTACTCTTTTTATGATTTTAGTTTCTATAATAAAACTTTATTGCAAATGACAACTGTGCAATAAACTGAAAAGAATCATGCTTTGCAATCTCCAGAAAATGGTCATTATGATAATTTGCATAAATTTTGCATAAATCACTGCTAAACTTCAAGTAAAGTAGGCTATGAATATGGAGACTTAAGTTCTCTGAAAGCACTTAACCATATAACTCTTTAATAATATTTTAGACAAGCTTCACTTTTTGTGTGTAAAGTGCAGTTTAAATTACTTACTACTCAAAGATGAAGTAGAAAACTAGTATTTATAATAAAACTTATATTATTATTGTTAATTAAACTTGTGTCATCATTGTGAGTCAGAACTATTAAATAATTATTATACATGTTTCAGTACACTTATTCAATTGTCAAAACAAACACATCCATGATTTTGTACATGATTGATATATAGTATTTCACTGTGTAGCATTATAAAATAATCAAATTCCAAAATCATATCAATAACTGTAAGGTAAATAAATTTATATACAGTTTAATGAGTGCTAGTGTATGGGTAAGATCGCAAGTTGATGAAGAACCCTGAGAAGAAAGTCCATATTCAAAGCCTGAGCTGTGTCATGCTGTATGAAGAAAGGAAGGTGGGTAACATCAAGAATGTTAATTAGGTGGTTGAGACTAGAAAGCTGAGGTAAGGGTTTAAACTAAGAGCATGGGGGTAACCCTGTGTATGCTGGTTGAGAACCCCTGCTTGTCTTTTAGTCTTGTTGACTGATTATACAATCTTAACCATTACAATCCCTACATATATGAATATTAAAAAGTTCAATAAACAATGTATATTTTATTCTTATTAAAGTTTATTAATAAAATATGAATTATTATATGTGATGTATGATGTAAATAGGGGGACTTGAAACAAAATACAGCAGACATTGCAGTTCCATTATATATATATATATATATATATATATAATGGAACTGCAATCTCTGCACATATATACATATATATATATATATATATATATATATATACATGTGTGCATTTTAGATTCTGTATCCATGGTAGGCAAATTAAATAAGCAATATGATAACAAAAAATGAATTAAGGTTGAAAAAATAATTGGGTAATAAGAAATAAAAAAAAATAGATAACTTTATTGTGACATATAAGAGTTTTGAGCAAAGAAAGTGTTTTAACTTGACTAATAGGTTATCTAAGCCTATTTTCTATATGCAAAAACTTTTGCCTATTGCAATTCATGACATATTACATTATAACATTTGATTATTGATAGTGGTTCACCATTATGGGTAATTTTCTTAACATAGTTTTTTTTAACATCTCAAATTTAGAATCACACTTTAAAATAATAAAGCCTCATTAATAAAATGCATATAATCACCAAAAGATCTGTACCATATGTGGCGTGTGGTTTTGTGTGCGTGTGCGTGTTTGTGATGTATTTTAGCATTTTAACTGACCATCTACCTCATCAAAAAAATTACATTTTATACTAAAAACTTTTTTTAATATATTTATTATATTTTATTAAATACATAAAGCACCACCCATATAAAAAGAATTCATTTTTGGCAATTTTAATTTTGAATTGTATTTTTGCTTAATTTTAAAGTTCTAACCAACACGATCAAAATTGTTTAATATTTATTTTAAAACACTTCATATTTTGATGTAAGAGGCATTATTTTATAATAAAGCTCAAACAGGATAAACCAAGTTAAAAATATGATAAGCAATGGAGAACTACTAGTAGTAATATTATTACTAAACATGTGACGTGATTAAAATGGCATCTCCATAAATAAAATGAGAAGTTACATTTAGACAATACGCTCAGAAATAACTATTAGCCGAGATAAACATTCCCTTCTTCTAAAACTTATATATACTATAATAAACTTTCCTCATAAACAGATAACTAAAAACCTGATATTAAAAGAAAAATATATATTTATTTATTTTTACAAAAATGATTTTCTTATCACAGTAATAACATATCTCCTTGCTATTATTGATGATCTAGTAATAAAATCAGGACTATGTAAAACTCAATCTTTTTTTTTTTTTCAGGTTGCAATCAAACTCAGAATTTTTTTTTTAGTGAATTAATTTAAAGTCAAACAACTAAATACATCTGATTAGAAAATAATGAAGGGATAAAATGAGAGTTTAAACAGTTCAAATTCCCATTATTTGATAATTGGAAAGTCTGAGTAATATCTTATGTTTTATTTTCCTCTATGGGATGCTAAAGAAGAAGTCTTTGCTTTGTAATGGAATATTTAAATATTGTTTGTCTTTAGGTTTTAATTTATATAAATAAATATTTGTCACAAGTATTCTCAGCACTATGATAAAAAGATTTCACTTATAGATTTATATATTTATACTTATCTACATCAGTATAAATTTCTACGCTACTTGATTCCATAATCCTAATATTGGATTATTTCTTTTTATTAATAAGGAATAACTGTAATATGAAGCTATAGATTTTACATGTTCGTTTACTGATGTAAACTGTAGCTGTATAAAAACATGAAAAGAATTAATTAATAATTCCCAGATTTGTTAACCTCTAAATCATTATTTTTATTAATCTTCTATTTGATTGTGACCTTCTGTTATCAAAATTATATTACTGCCTTATAATTAAAACGGTTTTTTTCATAAGAGCTGATATGTATTCAACAGTATATTAATGTAATGTATAGTTTAGAAAATGCAGCCACACAGACAGTATATAAACAATGGCTTACAAATATAACTAGCAAGTAAAGTAAATTTCATTCTTTCAATTCTTGAACGTAAATATTAAAATAAAGTTTATTACAATCGGGGTTTTTTTTTCCTATTAGCAAGCATACTACTCTGTTTTTTAATATTAGTATCAATTTTTCTTGACATTTGCGCACTTAAAAATTCGCCTTGAAAATTCTCAATTTATAAAAAAAAAAGCTGATTTGATTAATATTTTGAGTTTAATAAAGATGTCTACACTAAATTATTTGTGCTTTACGGTTAGAAAGACTAGAAATAAATGAAGAAATTTTTTAAATCTTTTTTAATGCAGATACTCTTATATCTTTATTCTAGCAATTTTGTTGACTTTAATATGTCATTACATATCAATTAAAAAATCAATTAATAAGCAAACATTTAAAAACATAAATTAATAAACAAAAAATAAATTTTATTTAATAAAATTTAGACTTTCACACGATCCTCAGCTCTCCATGCCATCTCATATTGCTGAACCACCTGATCATACACATGTTGAAAAGATAAATAATCATCAATATACGTATTCCATGCTAAACCAGCAATCATCAGTTGATTCAGATTACTAATCTCCACACATATATAAACCAGTGCTCAGCTTTATATTAAGATAGCCAATCTTCATACTTCAATGAACAAGGCTTCAAACTACTCCAACTCACAACTCTTCAGCCATCCATTTCATTAAAAATCTGATGAAGGAACATTCAAAGCTCTTGTTAGTGCCATGGTTGTCATCCTACCCATGTTGACCCAAGGTCTACCCATCTCTCACATATGTCTGTAAATGGATTATTCTCCAGTACATGAGGGTCAGAATGACTAAATGGTCAACATGGGTAGGATGACAGCATTGGCACCTAATGAGTGCTTTGAATGTTCAATCATCAGATTTTCAATGAAATGAAAGACTGGAGAGTTGTGGGTTAGAGTAGTTTGAAGCCTGCCCATTAAAGTATAAAGATTAGCTTAATATAAATCTGAGCACTGATTGTATATATGTGTGGAAATAGTAATCTGGACCAACTGATGATTGCTGGTTTAGCATGAGATGTGTATATTGGTGATTATTAGTCTTTTCAACATGTGTATGATCAGGTGGGCCATCAATATGAGATGGCATGGAGAACTGAGGGTTGTATGAAAGTCTGAGTTTGAATCCCTTATATATTACATTATATATGTGCAGGTGTGTGTAAGCCTGTACAGTGTATTAATTTGCATATTAATAAAATTCAGTACCCATTAGTTTATTATCTTCATAATCATTTTACAATTGATTCCAATAGAAGATGTAAAATAATTTATTTAAATTTATATACATTTAGTGGCCACTTGTGATAGTTATGAATCTTCTTAATAACTTATCCACTGAATTGTGTTTCATGATTAATTTTATTATAACAATGATAATTTAACAAATTAACCAAATTTGCAAGACCAAGGTATTTTTCTACAAAATAAAAAAACTACTTTAAAATGTGATGTCGATAGAATTAAAAAAGTAAAAATATTAAACTAATATTTTTGAATTGCTTCTATAAGCTACATATAATATTTCTTTTAACCTAATCGAATATGACAATAAATATATTTTAAAAAATAAATTTCAAAGTATTATTACTTTTGAATAAAACAACGATAGAGAGAGGAAAAACGTTTTGTCTTCTCCAAGAGATTTAAATTGTTTTTTTTTTAAACGTTAGCATTTTATAATAATAATTCTAAAAGAAAATGCGCCATTGTATAAAAGTATTTAATTTACAATTAGATCAACTTTTATTTGCTGGATATAAAGGTATATAGTATTGTATAGTTTTTAAAACTTTCTTTTGCATTTATAAAATCAGTTGTTTTTTTTAAAAAAATAATAATTCTTTTAATTTTTCTCCCATTGATTTTATTTTTAATATAATTGTTCCAAATTAATGATAATTTTTTATTATAGTTTAGTGAATTATTTAAAACATCAGTGAAAATTGACTTAAAGCCAATATTTATTTAGTGTAAACATTACATAAAAATTGCAACAAATTGATTAGCACTTATGGAAGACTGTTGAGAATTATCTTACATAAACATGACTGATGCCATAAACCATGATTAAAGCTGTACTTAATTTTTGGGTTATATACATCTTTCCCATTGACCATCAATGGCATCAATAGTAACAGGAATTTTGCATCCTAAAGATGATCACATGTTTCTAAGTATTTTAAAGACAATACAAATGTAATAAGATTGGTTGAGTCTTAATAGATGACAATGAACTAGTTATGTTTTTTGATTTCTCATATCTATAATATCTAAACAAAAAATAGGATTTTTTGTCAGAAAAAAAAAAAGGATTACTAGCAATCTAAAACATGCATATTATGTATGCATTTTAAAAGAATTATAAATAAATATATGCCCTACTTTTAATTTTTAAAAACTGTTTTTAAACTCATTTAACTATTAAAAGAATGCTAATATTAGATCAGCAGAATTTAAGAGCAGAGAAATTTTATATATAATTAAAAGGTGTTACATATGGTGAACTTTAAAATGAATGAAAAAAAAATTCATTGTACAAATAAGCATAATTCTCAGGTTAAAAGTTTATTTATCAGTAGACAACGGTATTGGTTCATACAGTGATGATATTCAAAATACTATTAATCAATGCTCTACAATTTAATCGCCTATCTCCAATTATTCAAAAAAAAAAATTAATCAGAAATCTTACAAGTCTTTAAAATTTTTATTACTGAGAATTTAAATACAAAAAAAGTGATAGCAGAAAAAAATGTGTTTTGTTATTTTCTGTCAAAATAATGTTTATTTAATATAGTCATAAAATTGAGAAATTTATTTTAATAATTTCCAAACTTTGTTTGATTTAACCTATCATTAGCTATTATAAAACATTTAAACTTTTGTTTGAAGTACTCTAATTGTTCCCTGTTTCAAAAATATATGCATTTTTATTTCTCATTTTATTATTAAATAAAAGAATTGAATATTTTATAACTCAAGAGTTTACAAGAAAATTTAAACATCATAAGTCACATGGGCCACAATTGGTTGATATTGGCCTCCAGAGCCTATTACTCTATCACTGCACCAAATCATGCAGGTGAGTTCCATAAAAGGTATCCACTGATTGTTATAATTACAGCACTTTTAGTTTGATTCAGCAATCAAAACTGAACTACATATTATTAGCAACAATTGTTGGTCTCTTTAAAATCTTCATAATAAAACTTGTAGGTGATAAATTGCTTGATGGAGATCTAAACACATGAAGTAAAAATAATAAACTTCTAAAATTTAATCTACAAGCATATTCATGTGTTTACTAAAATAAAAAATAATATATATATATATATATAATAATAATAAAAATCTATATTGTAAAGATATTTAACAATTAATTAGTGCAGAGGATTTTTAAAATTTTATTAATAGTCTTCAGTTTACCAAAGCATACTGGATGTCTCTATTAGCTAAATATATCTTATAAAAGTGCTTTTCACGTTAAATAATAAATTCAAAACAGCTTTTGTGCTATATAGAAGATACTAAAAGAAATATTTTTTTATAATCTCTATGAAATGAATCAAGTTACTAAAAATACAGATTCAATAGATATAGTTAATAAATGTTTCAATAACAACTTTCATATTTTACTTAGGGTCATATGATCATGAGATTATTCAAACAATGTCTAAAATAATTAGTGAGAATATTTATGTTTTATAATTTTTTTATTTTTGCTTTTTATTTGTTTTTAAAATTTTATCTCTGCATAGATAAAGCAACTTAACAAAAAATTTGCAAATGGTTAACTGACTGCCCCCTCAGAAATTATTTAATAAAATTATTTCTAATGAAAAAGAAAAAAAAATCTGAACAAAAAATTTTCATAATGCAGACATATATTGCATTTCTTCAATTTTATTTTATTAAATTTCTGAACTTTTTTACAATCTCCATAGTCTCTCTCCTGATAGTATTTTTAATTAACACAATAAAAATTAAGTGTGTCTTGTATCTAAACTCAAAAAGATAGATATGATGATGTTTCCAATACCTGTATTGAATACATATGTGTGGTCTTAATAACAGAAAAGATGTCAATATTAACTTATGTAAATGTGTCTGTGTGAAAGTAAGTGACTGTATTGGTACAAATTTATTTACTACTTATATTTTAATATGTTTTTTACATTTTGTTACTCTGCCATTCTAACTATTATAATGTAAAAAATACTAAAACAAAGTTTAAATATAAAATTTAGTAACATTTATTATACCAAATATACTTTCAATGCTTTCACATTATACTCATGGTTAGTCTGCTGAGAACACTATTTTTTTATGATTTGAATGCTATTTAATATTTGGTTTACTATAAATTTATTTTGCATAATTAACCACATCTCTTTTATTTTATGTTTGTATTTCTTTCTTCACATGTAATTTTAACAACACTCAAAACACAAGTATAGCTGTGCTCTTTTTCATGATTATAAAAGACGGAGGAATTAACAGCTTCAGATTTAATTCTAGATTTTTTATACATTAATGAATGTTGAGTGATTCTAATTCTAAGATTTGCTCTAGTCTCACCATAATATGTATATGGGCAGTATTTTTGACTGCAGTTTACAGTATAGACCATATTGAGCTGGTCCAATGTTAAAGTTTCATTCTTTATTTTGATAATAAGCTTGTATAAATTTGTGGGGGTTTTGAATTCAACATTGAATTTGTCTGAACATATTTGTTCTATTTTATTATCTGCATATAATAAATATGATAGGGCAATCCAACTTTTATTATTTCTATGATAGACCATTTTATTAATTATGTTGATTTTGAATTGCTCTATATAACTATGTATGTACATTCTGTAACAGCTTGCTTTTATCAAGTCAGCCACCTAATGTCTAACCAATTTATATTGATACAAATAATAATAGCGATATAAAAATATTTGGCCCTCCAAATTTATGAAACATAGATACTTTAGATTTTACATCTATGCACTCCCTGATTTGGGGGGGGGGGCTATAATCGTTGTATACTGGAATGCATTATGTATCCGCTTTAATTTTAAATCCAGATATTGAATTAGATTATTTTCTTCGAGTTCAGCTGTTGAATTCAAGCCTGAATTTGTGCTCAAATCTCTGAACATGTTCTTAATTATATTTTGAGGTGCATTTACAAAGACATCATCAACATAACATATATATAAACAATTTTCTTGTGTGTTTTTATAGACTATTAAATTTGTTTTTTTGTAAGAGTCTGACTACATACGATTGCACTTTTTACAAAAATATAGACATGTGTTACATATATTTTGTAATATATATATATATTACAAAATATTTGATACATTATTAGTATTGTTAAATATAAAAGTTATAATAATTGAGGAATATAGGACTATGGTTGTAATACTAGTTGAAAAAAAAACTGTCGATAAAAGTGCAAATGGCAGAAATGTAACGAGTTCAAAAAAATGTTAATATTTCTCAATGGGATAATTTATACTCAACTAGATGTTTCTATATACATATAGTGCTCTTACTTGTTAATGCATTTTTTTCAAAAAATAAATCGAAAATTTAAAATATAATTCTTAAAGTCTTCTTAGAAATTTAATGTCAGAAGAATGTATCAAATGTCTCTGATTAGTATTTAAATATATATATTTTATTCAAAGACAAAAGTACTCTTTTAAACCTAATCAAAATTTGAGGACTTTCACTGACAGAAGGCTAATTTTTTTTTCCTAAATGATGTAATGGGAAGACAACAGTAATAACAGAAAAAAATGATGAAAGAAAATTATAAGTTTGAATTTTATTAGAAAATGCTATAAACAATATTAATAACAGGAATAATTAGAGACCTGTGTTTTGTTTGTAATTTATAATTTTTTTTATGTATAATCATTTTAAATATTTGTGTTAAAATCACTTATATTACTGTTTTTATTAATGTCTACACTGGCCAAAGTAGAAAATCATTTAACTTTCTTATGTAAATGTAAATCTGAAGGGATAATTCCTAAAGGTTTGCAACTAAAACCTCCAATTCACTTTCAGAGACCTGAGAAAATTACTCAGAGAACAAGTGAAGCTCTGTTAAGAGAGAAAATAAATGCTCAAAAGTTTTCTAAGTATAAAACAATGCATTCAATTAATATTGTAGAATGTCTTCTAAAAAATAAACTTACTAATGAAGACTACATGAAAGTCTCTCAAGCAGTAAGAAAATCATATTCTACATTACATGGATGCATAAAAGAATGTCAAACAAAAATCTTTCTAACCTACATGGGCATATCAAAAATCATAATGTATCAAGCAATGTAACAGCTTCATCTGTTAAAAATCTAAGTTCTAAACATCTAACAGATACTGAAACTGAGAGAGGATTAAACTTTGCCATAACACCATCTAATATTCCCTTATTAGATATAATGGCTGCAACTGAGGAAATCACTCAAAAAATTTTTTTAGAAGAAGCAGCAGAATTACTCTGAAGAATAAAAAAGAACACTTGCCAAATAACAAAAATTGAACTCAAACAGAGGAAAGCAATTAAATCTCCCAAAGTAGATAAATCTATAATTATTCTCCCTGCTGACAAAGGCAATGCAACAGTTGTAATGGATACAACTGATTGTGACAACAAAATACAAGAACTCCTCACAGCGGCCAATAGATAAAAGTGGCAAAAGATCCAATACCAAGTATGGAAAAAAAGTTACAAGAATTACTCAGAAAGCATTGCAAGTACTTCACTGATTCAGAAAAGAGTAAAATAACATCATATTTCAGCAAAATTCCTCATCTTTATGATCTATGTAAAATCCATAAGGATCATGTTTCATTAAGACCTATTGTTAGTTCTAGAAATTCACCTTGCCAGAATTTGGCAAGATTTCTTCTCAAAGTTCTAAGTCCTTTGGCATACAAGACCCAGTTCTTTGTCAGGGATTCTAGACACTTTGTAGAATTAATCAAGAACATGAAAATTGAAATAACTGACTTACTAGTAAGCTTTTATGTGGAAAGTTTATTCATGAATGTACCAAGTGAAGAAGCATTGTCTATTGTAAGGAAAAGATTAAATGGTGATAATAGTTTACAGCTCTTCCTATTGATAGTATAATGGAAATATTAACATTCTGTATAAAAACAACCTACTTTCAATATAACAGAATTCTTCCAACAAAATCAAGGAATGGCTATGGAATCACCATTATCTCCCCTGATTAGCAATATTTACATGGAAGAACTTGAAACCACAGCCATAAAAAACTACTCCATATCCACCTATAGTTTGGCTTCGCTATGTGGATGATACATTTGTTGTATGGCCACATGGTGAAGCATTGCTACAAACTTTCATCAACAACATATCCCCTTCAATTAAATTCACAATAGAATCAAAACAAGAACAAAAATTGGCATTCTTATATGTTCTTGTGATAAAATTGCCTCATGGCAAAATCAAAACTACACTTTACTGAAAACCTACACATACAGGAAAATACCTAGCCTATATATCCAATCACACCAGAAACACAAAACATGGAGTTATACTATCACTGTGGAACAAAGCAAAAGAAATTTGTTCAGAAACTGGCAATTTGGAAAAAGAAAAGGTCTATATAGAACAAATTCTTAGGAAAAATGGTTATGCATCAGCTGTTATTAAGAAAATGTTAAATAGACATCAAAAAGAATCATCAAGACAAAAGACAACTATTGGTACTGTAGTGTACCTATGCATTCCAAAAAATAGACAAATTTAAAAAAATATGCAATCAGTATAACATCAGAACAGCTTTCCAAAGCCATACCGCACTATGAGGAATTCTAACATCTACAAAGCCTAAACTTGAAATGCTGAAAAAAAAGCTGCATCTATGAAATACCATGTGAATGTGGAAGAACATATATTGGTGAGACCAGCCATCCCATTGAAAAGCACTTGCAAGAACATAAACTGATGATTAGAGAAAGAGAAAACAGATGTGTCTAAGGTAGCAGACCATGTATGTACCAATGAATATACATTCAATTGGGAAAATAAAAAAATATTGGATAGAGAAGAAAAGGTACAAAGAAGAAAATTTAAAGAAGCCGCTCACATGACAATGGCAAAAAATCCCATAAGCCAACTTAGTGTGACTATATATAATTTATAAAAACCATTAATCAAACTTTTCTCTTAGGAAAAGATGGAGAAATCAGAGGAACCTCATAGATAAATATATGAAATTTCTACTGACTGTTGCCTTTGACAGAATGGCTCAGTTGGTTAGAATGTCACCTTAAAATTTGATAATCAAGAATCTAAGGATCCAGGTTTGAATTCCATGCTAGTACTGTCACTGGTCAGGCCAGCAACACTTGAAGAAGAGGGAAGAATAATACCTCTTGAAACATTGTGCATATACTAACCTGTTTGCTGTAATGTTACTAACAGTTGGTGCATATACTAACCTGCTTTCCATGATATTACTAACAGTTGAATGTATTTGGAATATGTAAATAAAATTAAACTTTTCTAAAGCCATTCTACACACATATTAGATTATGGAAATAGTCCAATATAAAAATACACCTAAAACACCATTATCACAAACCTTCAGAAAAACATATGTTAAAATGGATTTAATAGATGAACAATAAAAAATTTTGAAAATGTGTGATTTGTGAAAGTCAAAAAAGAAACAGAATTGTTGCTCTATCCATGCATTAAAAGAGACTAAAAAAATGTTCATGAGTTGAAGAGAAAAATTTCTATTTGTATTTGATATGACTTCTAAGATGCATGAATAGATATGCCTTTTATCTAAAACTTTTCACTCTCTTTGTTGTATTTTTACATTTACATTGATGGAATATCATTGACATAAGCATGCAGAGGTGAAAAAAGTATATATTAAACAAACATCTATCTTCAATCTGGAGAAATGGATCAATCACTTAGCTTCAGAAGCATTTTTTTTCCAGGATTTTTATTAGTTTACTAATTAATTTCATAATTTGCAAAAGGAACACTTAAAAACTAACTGAAACTGTTTTAAATCCATGTGTTCTAGAACTGGAGACTTTATTAACCATCTTTAAAAATTATTGTTCTATCATCAAGCTTGAACCAGAAACTTTTAAAATAATTATCTTTGCTATAATAATAATAAAACATTTTTTTTGCAAGAGATCAATTGATTATGATTGCATTCCAACTCAAGTTTATACACATTTATAAAATTTGTTATATATTTTTTAGTATCTATAGACTTATAACAACAAGTATTGATCATTTTTTATGTAATAATATCATATAATTTACAATACATACATGTATACTTATTACATAATGTAAAAGAGTATTAATAAACTCTGTATTGGCATTTATATTAAAATGAAGGCTGTTTTAATTATTAGAAATTTTTCTAAGTATTATTAATAGTTGCAATACACATATTCTCTGTCATGTATAACTTAAGATAATTCATTACTTGAGAAATACATTTAAAGAGTGGTATTTGTTAGCATAGTATTTTTTATGAGAGTAAGAATAATATATCTATATGAATAAACCAAAAGATCCAGATAGTCTTTTTTATGCTCATTATGAAGGAATATTTAGTAGAGCTGTTGTATCATTATAAAACTTTATAAAGTCAAGCACCATATGGATACAGTAGTACCTTATTGTATTAAATGTTATTACTAAAAAAAAAAGAGATTATTTGAGAAATAATTTGTACCTAAGTATTTATAAAAAGGATGGTATAGTTTAAAGGAACACTTACACAAGAGGAGATCCAAAAATAACCAGAATTGTACTCTTATCTGTGCACCTTGTAGTATATGCTTTAGCTGTTATATACTTTTTGCAGAGATGCTTCTGCATTAATCTGTCAAATGACATTGTCATGTAAAATTGTGGGACTGTGTAATACATTGTTTTGTAAAGTGCATTTTGCATTTTTGTTAATTTTTTTATAATAGTTAGAAAGTTCACCGATGTGAAATCCTGTTTTCATTTATAAAAAGTGATAATGATAAAAGTTGTAGTGCTTGAAACAGATTACAAGAAAGCTGATCTCATAAAACACAAGTTTATGAATTGTTTAATTGAAATATTAAATTTACTACATCCCTAAAAAGCATTTCAAGTGAAGTCTAAAGTCAAAAAAAACACTGATTTTTTTTTTATCTGCATTTTTCTTTCAAATTTAGTTTATGATAATTAGGCATTTTATCTGAAAGTTCCGAAACATTTATGTGATGTGGTAAATTGTAAACTTTCTGTTTTATAACAAAGAAAAGAGTGCAAGATCTATGCCCACAAAGTGTCATATCTCAAAGTCTTGTGTATGAAATACATTTTAATTAAATTCAGCATGAACTAGCTTATCTATCAGCCATATTTGCTTAATCTTGATTCATGCAATTTTTTAATCTATTGAATAAAAAAAATGACTCTTCTTTTTTTTTTACCTAGAAGTGGTGGGGAAAAAATGGCAGAGATGTTTAAAGGCAACACTTTAAAGTATTTCCAGATTACTTTGAAAAGATATTGCGTCAAATAGATAGTAATTTTAAAGAGATCATATTTATAACATTTAAAAATAAACAATTTTTATTACAAAATTCTGGTTATTTTTGTGTGTGTGTGTATATATATATATGATTAATAGATGGTGTTTTACCAAAAACACTGACCAAGCATATGTTTGTTTACATAAATGACAAAAGAGTCAGAATTCACTATCTCTTTCATTTTGCCCACCCTCAGATCAGCTGATTTCAAGCTAATTTGCTATCATCAGCTGATCTGAGGTTGGGAAAAATGAAAGAGATAGTGAATTCTGACTCTTTTATCATTTATGTAAATAAATGTATGCTTGGTCAGTGTTTTTGGTAAAACGCCATCTATTAATCATAAATACAAGCGACAGCAAGTTAACATGATTATAACTTGTTTTTGTTTATATATATATATATATATTAAAGAGAATTTTATTTTTTGTGATTTGAAAAGATAATTTAATTCTTCCAACAAAATAGATTTTTGATTTTGAATTATTTGAATAGTATTTGGTTGTATGATCATGACAATACATTGTTTAGCTACATAAAACATAATCTTCTTTCCAATATAAATGCATTTTACATAAATATGTGATAACAAATGTTATTTTTTATGTTCTATAAATTCACTGGGAAACTTAAATGAAGAAATCAATATTATTGTTTTGCTGTTAATTTTATTTTATTGCTGACATTTTCATTTATATCATAATAAAAGATGAATCAATTATTTTATTTGAAGATTGACTTTATTTAATTTTTTTTATTTTAAAACTATGACACTTATCCACATCTATGGGTCATAACACAACACTTTATTTTACTGATATAGTTAATTTACTCTGAAAATATGAAAATGCAGTTTTAGTCACTTGTTTAAGCTTTAATGAACATCTATTCTATTGAGTACTGGAGAATTAAGATATTAAAATAAACTTTTTATATTTATTTATCTTATAAATATAGTTCAGATTCAATAAAATGCCTCATTTGTTCTGGATTATATTCCACAAGTGATCTCAAGTCCCATTAGTATATTTAATGTTAAATTTTAGAAGTTAGAGATTTGAAGTACAAAGAAATAATAAACTTTGAAATATTACTTTATATTATTATTGAGTTAGTTTTAGTTTATTTGGTAAGAGCTAGCCTATCATATTAATTATCATTATAATTAAATATGGAAAGTTAATAAAATTTTCCTTTCTTTATTTCATTTATTGTCCATATTTTAAGTCTCCTTTTATACTGTTACAATTTGGGATCCAACATGGGGCTTCAAAATTAAAGGTCTCAGTACTGCTGCTGTGCGTATCTATTTGTTTATGTTTTGACCCAATAAAGTTATGTGGTTTCAAGTCAATTTATGACTAAATTAATTTTATGTTAACATGTGATATATATTATTAGACTTTTGGGGGAATATGCTTCACAATAATATGCAAAGATGGGACATTCCAGAAAGCTCATGATTTAATCTGTGAGAATAAATAGAAAAACTTGAGGAAAGAGTTGTTTATTTTATGTTATTTTTTATCATTGCATATGTATGTTTTGTGAAGGGATTGTTTTAGATATCAGCAAGAGATAGGAAGTCTTGCATAAATTCTAATTTTAAAATACAAGTTAAATATAGTATACGAACATTATGATTATTAGATAATATGACTGATACTAATGCAATATGTTGAGTGGGTCTGAAACTAATGATGTAGACAATCTCAATGCTTGTAAAGTTATCTTAGAGAATCTTGCTAAGGTGGAGGCAACAATGGATAGTAACTGTAAAGAGTTACAAAATGCTAATCAAATGATCTGGAAGTTAAGAATGATACTAAGTAGAAGAGAACTAGAAGTCAAATTCACAAAAAGGATTAAGAGTAGTTAGAACTGAAGCTACTTCTTTCTAA
Source organism: Epiperipatus broadwayi (assembly GCA_028023455.1). Classification (NCBI taxonomy): domain Eukaryota; kingdom Metazoa; phylum Onychophora; class Udeonychophora; order Euonychophora; family Peripatidae; genus Epiperipatus; species Epiperipatus broadwayi. The sequence goes on from JAQFVV010012411.1 coordinate 4,667,067, forward strand.
GCAGAATATGAAGCACTAAACTGAACATTAATTGACGAATTGAGAAAATGATAAATCCTGAACAAGGACCCAGGTGATAAAAGTAGTAACTTTAAATCTGAAAAATGTCAAGAGGATATAGATTATTCCAAACTGCAAATTGGTAAAAATAATGTACATTTTAATGAGTTAGGCATAAAAGACTATTACATGGATGTATATAATTATTGAAAATTGTTTGAGGCAAAACTGTGTGGATGAATTTAATTCATGTTATTCTAGGACTAATAATGTTCAAGCAAACCCAAAGTTTGCATTTTACAGTAATATTGATTTTAAAATTTTAATGTGTTACCAGAGCAATAGGTATGGATGCAGCCATGAATTAGTTGATGATAATATTGATTTTATCTGTTATCAGGAAGTTGTATTCTTGGACAAGTTACAGAGATAATATGATGATAGAAAATCATGTCACTTATATGATCTTAATGATGAATTTTGTGAGTATCCTACTAAGATGAGGGAAAATCTGAGGCTAGAATATAAACAATCTCAAGCAAAGATTTTATATAGTACCAAGAACCCATACTTTTAAATATATTGAAGGTTATCTCTAGTATTCTGAAATTTTATAGATTGCATCATACTCAAGATTTCTTTTCTAAATATCCAGTGAGTATGAACATTGAATTTATAATGCTTCTGCCAATCTTCAGTCTTTTCAAAAATTATATCCATATATTCAAAATCTTAATTGTTAGAAAATGATTTTTACAATCTTCTGAGCCCCACATCTGTTATACAATTATGAATTAGTGCAGTTTATTTATATGAGTCATTTGACTTGGTTAGGGCTCATTACAAATTTAGTGGGATAAAATTTATATATATATAAATTAATTGAGTAGATTATTAGTACTAAATTCAATTAGAAAATCAGAGTTAAATTGAATCTTATGTTAGTTGCCTGCAGGAACAACAATATCTATGAAGGACACTATAGGATAGAGAAAAAGATAGAAAAAATTGCATGTAGTGCTTGAAAGAAAAGCTATAATGAATGCACAAATATTAAACACTTAGCGCCCCTGAGGCGGATTGCCTCATATTCATAGCAATCATCATCATCATCATTATCAACCATTATCAATCCACTGCAGGATGAAGGTCTCTCCAAGTTTAATCTATCTTCTCCGATCTTTAGCTTATCTTCTCCACATCACCCCTACACATTTTCTTATGTCATCCATCCATCTTACATGTGGTCTCCTTCTGGGTCTTTTACAATCTCTTGGAATCCAGTTTAAAATTTCAATTGTCCATCTATTATCATCTCTTCTAGCAATATGTCCAGCCCAACTCCACTTCAATCTTTTAATTTTTTCAATGAGGTCAGTAACACCTGTTTGTTCTCTTACCCATACATTGCGTTTTCGATCTCTTCTTGTTACTCTCAACATACATCTCTCCATACTTCTTTGAGTGGTCTGAAGTCTCTGTATTGATCTTCTATTAAGTGTCCAAGTCTCAGATCCATAAGTAAGAACTGGTAAAACACATTTGTTAAAAACCTTTCTTTTCAAACACATAGGCATATTTCCTTTTAATATCAAGTTATTTCTACCAAAAGCACTCCAACCAAGTTTAATTCTATGATTAATTTCCTCTATTATGTTTCCATCTGTATTAATAATCTGACCAAGGTATTTGTAACTCTTAACTTCTTCTAATTCATCATAATCAATCTTTATTTTCATATTTTGAGCAAATCGATTAAACATTACTTTAGTCTTTTTAACATTTATCTTTAGTCCTACTTTCCTACTTTCATCTGATAACTCCTGCAACATTTCCTGCAGCTCGGAAGCATTATTTGCAAAAACAACTACATCATCTGCGAAATCTAAATGACTTAAATAATCTCCATTTACTTTCACTCCTTTAGTTTCCCATTTTAATCCACAAAATACTTCTTGCAGCACTGCTGTAAAAAGTTTTGGAAGATATGGATATGGAGTCACCTTGTCTTACACCTTTCTCAATGTTGACTTTCCCAGTATCATTATGTAATCTAATTGTTGCTGTTGCATTTTTATAAATATTCTTTAAAATATGACAATATCCTGGATCTATACCTTGATGATCCAATGCTTTAATCACTGAAGAAATGTTTATAGAATCAAATGCCTTTTCATAATCTACAAATCCAAAACATAATGACAACTCATATTCATTTGTCCTTTCTATAACTTCTCTCAATACTTAAATATGATCTACTGTACTAAAACCACTTTTAAATCCAGCTTGTTCTCTTGGTTGGTGAAAATCCAAGGTTCTCTGTAGACGAGTTGTAATTATCTTGGTAAAAATTTTATATAAAACTGATAAAAGGCTGATAGGTCTGTAATTTCTAATATCTTCTTTATCACCTTTTTTAAATATTAATATTATTACTGCATTCTTCCAATCATCCAGTACATCTTTATCATTTAGACATTTGGTATATAACTTTGCTAATATTTTTTCTGTTTCTTCACCTGCTTCTTTTAATATATCAATTATAAATCCATCATTACCTGGAGCCTTTTCTTTTTTCATACATTTAATTGTATTTCTCACTTCTTCATTTAAAATTCTGGGCAATTCGGAAGATGTAATAGATATAGGAGGTACTTGTTCTTTAATACTATATAATTCTTGATAAAAATCTTCTACCAATTTCATAATGTCATCCCTCTTTTTAGTAATAATTCCATCTTTTTTCCTTATTGCAGATATAAATTTCTTACCAATACCAAAATGTTGTTTTACATTCTTAAGACTTTTATTTTCTTCTACAGCTTTTCTTACTTGTTCTTTATTACTATATAATTCTTGATAAAAATCTTCTACCAATTTCATAATGTCATCCCTCTTTTTAGTAATAATTCCATCTTTTTTCCTTATTGCAGATATAAATTTCTTACCAATACCACAATGTTGTTTTACATTCTTAAGACTTTTATTTTCTTCTACAGCTTTTCTTGCTAGTTCACAGTTATACTTTCTTATATCATTTTCAACTCTTTTCCGCACCATTTTACAAAATTCGAGATATTCAATTCTTTTTAATGCATCATTCTTGCATATCTTCATATTCCTTCTTTTCTTCATAAGTTCTCTAGTCTCAGTAGAAATTTTATTAGTCAATTGCTGCTTTTTTCTACCAGCTATCTTTGTTGCAGTTTTTAAAAGTGTATCAGTTATTTTCATATTAATTTCATTCAAATCTGAATCATGTTCAAAATCTACTAATACTTGAAACCGATTTGTAAGTTCTAATTTAAATTCATTAGAATGTTTCTGAAGATTAGGAATATCATCTGTAAATATAATTTTTCTTAATAATTTTTGTCTCTCTAGTTTTACATTAACATGTATCTTACCCCTTACTAATCGATGATCACTTCCTGTGTTAAATTTATTAAGAACATTACAATCTTGAAATATGTATTTCCTGTTAGTCAAAATATAATCCAATTCTGCTGTACCTTCATTTGGATGCTTCCATGTCCATTTCCTTCTAACATTTTTCTCAAAAAAAGAATTCATAATATAAAGTTTTTCCTTCTCTGCAAACTCCACAAGTCTATGTCCTCTCTCATTTCTATTACCATAACCGAAATTACCTACAACACTTTCATCTTTCATTTGTTTACCAATTCTAGCATTAAAATCTCCCATAACAATTTTAAAATGTTGTTTACTCTGATCAAAAGCCTTTTGTACATCCATATAAAAATCTTCTACTACTTCATCGCTGTGAGAACTTGTTGGGGCATAAACCTGAATTATCTGCATTTGATATCTGCTATTAAGTTGTATAACTAATCTTGCCACTCTGTCTGATACACCATCAATCTCCACAATATTGTTCTTCCACTTTTTATTTATAATGAATCCTACTCCACTTGTATTTCCAATATTTGTGCCTTTATAATAGAGCATATGTCCACTTTTTAAATCAATTGTCTCTTCACCTTTTCTTCTAACTTCACAAAGTCCAATAATATCCCATTTAATATAAGAGAGTTCTTCTTCTAATTCTTGCAATCTTCCTTCACTTGAAAGTGATCTGCAGTTGTAAGTACCTAAATAAAAAGTCGTCATCAAATGGCAGCCTGGGTCCGCCTCCAGGATATTCTTAGCACCCTCCGCCTTCGGCCACCAACCGCTGCCTTGGTTGGTGACTTTACCGCCTCCTGGGATTAAGGGCCATGCTTTATTTTTGTCTGTCATAATTGTATAATTGGGAAAAATCTTTATCATTTACACAAACATTCATTCTGCCTTATCAGGCACTGAGAAGAAAGACCATGGTGTTTCTTGATCTTAAACTCAGAGGTAAAAAGCCAATAAACTCACCACACTGGCTAATGCATGTTGGTGAGCAGCCCATCCATGTTCATATACTATATGAATAAACATATAGTAATAACAGCTGCAACGACAAGAACGTATGGAGTGGACATTAGGAATTTGCCCTGCTCGGTTCCTTTAAGGCCTCCAAGAGGAATCAAAGGGTCTCCTTTCAGTTAATAGCAAACTCCTTTCTGCAGCCTTCATAGCAATATTGCTCAGTATACTATAAATATAAGGCAACCCATTTCGAAAGCACTAAACATTTTCTATGAATATGAGGCAACCCGCCTTGAAAGTGCTAAGCATTTAATATTTTGCATTCATTATAGCTTCTCTTTCAAGTGCTATATACACTTTTAATTTTATTTACTATAATATTAAGAGAGAAGTTTAAAATTCTTAATAATTTACTTATATGATTAATGTAATTAGAAAGGATTTGAACTCAGACTTTCAAGCTACTTACATTTTCCCATTTCATCTTATACAATCAATACACATGACTATATACATGCAAAGAAGATAAATGATTCCCAATATCCATATTTTATGCTGAAACAGCACTCATCAGTTGGTCCAGATTATCATTTCCCACACATATAAATAGTCATTTCATGGTTTATATTAAAATAACTTCAAACTCTTAATAGACTGGCTTTAATATTCTCCACCCTCCAACTCTTCAGCCATCCATATCATTGTAAATCTGGTGATAGAATGCTCAAATCTCTTGCTGGTATCAATATTATTGTCATGCCCTTGTTGACTCTAAGTCATTCTGCCCCCTCATGTATAGGGCCTTAATATGTCCACTTAATACACAGAAGATTGATGGGTAAAATACAGGCTGAATATATATTTAAATACAAGTATATTATCTATACTGGATTTAATGTAATTAGAAGAGATTTAAACTCGGACTTTCAAGATCTCTACAGTTATACACTCCATTCTAAACAACTGATACATGGATCACATATAAATAAAAAAATTATCCACAATATATATATATATATATATATGTGTGTGTGTGTGATCAATAGATGGAGCTTTATTAAAACCTCTATACAAGCATATTTTTGTTTACATAAACGTCAAAAGAGTCAGAATTAACTATCTCTTTCATTAGCTCCACCTTCAGATCAGCTGATTTCAAGCTAATTTGCTATCATCAGTAAAGGGTAGGGGCCAGAAACTAGATCTAAACAATAATTCCAAGCGTTTATGCAACAAGTTCTTATCAGTTTGCAAGCATGAATTTTACAGACACATAATGTCTTCAAACCCAGCCTAACAAGCCATATAGCTACATGGATCTGATATCAGTTCAGTTTCACCACATAGTCAAAGCCTCTGCAATATATATCATTGCAAAAACCTTTAAAGGTACATTTATGAAAAACAAAAACAAGTTATAAATCATGTAACTCGCTATTGCTTGCATTTATGATCAATAGATGAGCTTTACCAAAACCTCTGTACAAGCTATCTGGCTTATTAGGCTGGGTTTGAAGACATTACGTGTCTGTAAAATTCATGCTTGAAAACTGATAGGAACTTGTTGCATAAACGCTTGGATTTAGTATTTAGATCTAGTTTATGGCCCCTACCCTATACTGATGATAGCAAATTAGCTTGAAATCGGCTGATCTGAAGGTGGAGCTAATGAAAGAGATAGTTAATTCTGACTCTTTTGACATTTATGTAAACAAAAATACACTTGTACAGAGGTTTTGGTAAATCTCCATCTATTGATCATAAATGCAAGCGATAGCAAGTTACGTAATTTATAACGTGTTTTTGTTATATATATATATTTCATGCTGAACCAGAACTCATCAGTGAGTCCAGATCTTCCTCTTCCACACACATATATAGTCAGTGCACAGTGTATATTAAGATAGGAAATCTTCAAACTTTTAATGGGCAGGCTTTGATCTTCACCATCTTTAAACTCTTCAACCATCCATGTCATTGAAAATCTCAAAGTCGTTTTTGGTGCCAATATTATTGTTATCAAAGCCTGTCCATTAAAAATTTGAAGATTTGCTATTTTAATATAAACTTAGCACTAATTGTGTATGTGTGGGAGATGATGATCTGAACCAATTGATGAGTGCTGATTCAATATGAAATATGTATATTGGAGATCATTAATTTTTATGCATATCTGTGTTCATGGGTATCAGTTGTATAAGGTGGAGTAGCTGGCTATAGGAAGCTTTAATGACTGAATTTAAATTTCTTCTAATTACATGAAGTTCAGTGTAGACAACATATCTGCATTAAAATATTACATATTCAGTCTATTCTTCCCATCCCTCTTCTGTGTATTTAAGTGAACATACTAAGGTTCTATATATCAGAGGTCAGAGTGACTTAAAGTCAACATAGGTATGACAATAATACTGGCATCATCAAGGACTTTGAATATTCCATCATCAAATTTTTAATGATATGGATGGCTGAAGAGTTGGGGGGAGAGAGATTAATAACAGTCCAATAAAACTTTGAAGATTTGCTATTTTACTATAAACTGAGGACTGATTACATATGTGATAAAGGTAAAGTAAGCTTTATCTTAAATACAGTGTAACAAAATATATATACTCACCCATCATAATGCAATATGTGAATTAGCATGAACAATATATATATATATATATATATATATATATATATATATATATTCTCCTCTCCCCACTACAACCATTGCTGCATCTATGACTGAGATCACTCAAGAGCTAGCTAAGCACATTATTGTTAAACTATTCATTAAAGCTTTGCTCATACATTTTTATGTATATTTATTTTGATTATATATGTGTGGGAGGGAGATAATGATCTGGACAAGCTGCTGACTACTAGTTCAACATGAATTACAAATATTGGATATCATTTATCTTTTTCATATGTATGTGGTCATGTGCATCGATTGTATCAGATTATGTGAATAACTGCAGATTGCTTGAAAGTCTGAGTTCAAATACTTTCTAATTTTATTATGTTATATAAACAATACACTTGTATTTAAATATTGCATATTCAGCCTGTATTTTTTTCTATCTCTCTTCTGTGTATTTAAATAGACATATTAATATTCTATATGTGAGGAGTGACAGAGTGACTTAAAGTCAACATAGGTATGACAAGAATATTGGCATCAGCAAGGGCTTTGAGCATTCCATCATCAGATATTCAATAATATGGTTGGCTGAAGAATTGAAGGATGGAGAAGATAAAAGCCAGTCCATTGAAAGTTTGAAGCTTTGTTATCTTAATATAAACTGACATCGTATCATCTTTGTGTTAGGGAGCTGATGATCTGGATTAAATGATGAGTGTATATTAAACATAAAATGTGTATTAGAAATCATTTATCTTTTTTGCAGGGAAGTGGTCATGTGTATTAGTTGTATAAGATGAAGTTGATTGCTGTAGAGAACTTGAAAATCTGAGTGCAAATCCCTTTTAATTGCATTAAATTCAGTCTAGATAATAAACTTGGTATTTAAATTTTACATATTCAGCCTATATTTTCCCCATCCCTTTCTGTGTATTTAAATGAATATATCAAGATACTATACATGAGGGATCATGGTGACTTAATGTCAATGTGGATATGACAGCAATATTGGCATTATCAAAGGCTTTGTATGATTCATCATCTGATTTTCAATGATACAGATGACTGAAAAGTTGGAGGGTGGAGAAAATGGAAACCAGTCCATTAAAAGTTTGAAGATTTGTTATTTTAATATAAACTGAGCACTGATTATATGTGTGTGAGGAAAATGAAGATCTGAATCAACTTATGAATGCTGTTTTAGCACAAATACATATATTGAAGATCAATTATCTTTTTTTGCATGTATGTGGTCAATTTGATTGTATAAGATAGAGTAAATAGCTGTAACGATCTTGAAAATTTGAGTTCAAATTCTTTCTAATTATATTAGGTTCTATGTAGATAATATACTTGTATTTAAATATTATATATGATTAATAAAAAGAGATGAAGGGGACATACAATGTCCAATGGCTTAGGCAGATGTTTCAAGAATGATCCGCATTAGTTTAATCCAACCCGATCCTAATAAAATCCTACCACATTATCCCTAAACAAAGAAAATAAGTAAATCTTAATGATCATACTTGTAATGTTGCGGTAGAAATAACAAAGAGTTTTATTTTAAAGGATTTATATATTTGTTTATCATGTATATAGTCAAGTTATAAAATATTTGTCAGCATCTAATTGTTAGTGATGATAATTTTTCTTTGATAGGGGAAGCATTGGACAGTTCAATCATTATCTTCAATCAGAAAAAAAATTAAACAAAGTAATAGATTTATAAGTATTTCGAGATTTTTTTTAAAAGTTATTTTACTATGGAAAAATAAATATCTTCTGTTCATTTAAGTAGATACGTGTTAAATATTTAAGTATGTAATACATGCTTGCAATTCATTTTCTTTTAACACGTACATAAAATTTTCTAATTTTTAATTTTCATTGATATTATTTTTATTATTACAATAATTTTTTGATGCTGTTAAAATTAGTCTTGTACGTACGATTATTGAGAAGGCAACAGCAATAACAAAAAGAGAAAAATGATGAAAGAAAGTAATATGTTTCAATTACATTAAAATATGCTATAAACCATATTAATAACAGGAATAATTAGAGACATGTATATTGTTTGTAAGTTATATATATATATATATATATATATATTACAAATAGATGTCTGTATTTATTCAAAACAATATACATAAATTTATAAATAAATGTTAGAAAATACAGTACTTAAAAGTTTATAAAAAATATATCCATAACCACATCACTTTGTAGTTTTTGTCAACAAATACTTTTAAAAGCTCAACTTTCCCATAATTCCATGTCAACATTCCCATAATCCCATGATATTAACGTTTGCTGCCTGCCTATTGATTAAATCTTGCTTGTATTTATATATTAACATCGCTTCCTTAATTTTTCTTTTATTATTATTTCTTTCAGTTTCCAATATTATGTTACTATAATTAAAATCAAAACCATATATACATGATTTATTATGATCATAAAAGACAGAAGTTAATAAATTATCATTATTTTTATACTTTTGTTTTGTATTTTGAACCCTTTTTAATAATAATAAGCGCTCTTTTGTTCTTTTTTCCAAAGTGCACCTCGATTTACCTATATATCTACTGCCACATCTACATGTCCATTTGTAAATGATACAATTTTTTATTTGTCAATAAGATTTTATCTTTTGAATTATTTATTAATTTACTTAATGTAGGTGGTGCATAAAATGCAATATCACATATATCTTTATAAATTTTCTTAATGAAACTTGTCTGTTGATTCGAAATATATGGTATTGATATCCAATTTTTTTTATCAGAAGAATTAACATTATTATTAATATTTTTTATATTTAGAATTAAAATTTTAATAGTATAATAAACATAATCATAACTATATCCAACATGTAACAATTCATTATAATAAATTTCAATATTTTTGTTTTTATCTGATGAATATTTACAAAAATTATCATTTCTAAATAAGAAGGACTTTAAATTTGCCATTTTATGTGACATTGCTACTTTTGATTTATATGGAATATATCCTCTTTTTGCTATTGGTTTAATAGTCATATAGTAATCCTATTTATCTTTGTAATATGCTCATTTATGCAACATATTTGTAAAATATTTATTTTAAACAAAAAAATATGATTGCAATTATATTTTATTTGAAAATGTTTGTTTTTAAGGAGTTAAGCAAAATAAAATAATAACTACAATAAATGGAAGTTGAGATTGGTTCATTGAAAAAAAAACTTTTATAAACATCTGTGAAACAATTTTTGTAAAAATTTTAATAATAATAGGTGTGATTTTAAATTTTAAAACATTCATGCTTTGTTCTTTGTTTTTTACTCTTCTAGCTTTCCTAATATTATACTCTTATTTAATGTATTATATTCTTTATGATCAATTAAAATCTGTTCATCTGTTCTAAAAAAAAAAAAAGTAGATTTAATTCTCTTAAATTTCTCTTGCTTTTCTTGAGTCTTTCCCAATATCATAATACTTTTTCTAATTTTTTTTTTTTTTTTACGTTTTACTTTCACAATTATAGAGAATGAGAATCCAAATACACTAAAGCTTGGACAATTCTGATTTATTTTTGAATTTTTTTCAATATTTTTTTTTTAATTTGTAATGAATTTATTATTGTTTGATTTTTTTTTTTTTTAATTATTCAAGTGACAAAAAGATGAATAACTTTAAAGTTTTAAATTTCCAGTTGCTCTTCTGTTGTTATAATCTTTGTCTTCTCCATATTTAGTCATCTTTTCGTAGTATGTAGCTTAATAATAAAGTGGTTCTTAGGTATTTTTTATTAAAAATATCTATTTGGTCATTTGAATACAATTGTTGTGTTAATCTAATATCCTGGCGCATAGACGGCAGATGATATATAATTAATTTTATTACTATTTATCATTAAATTTTACTCCCTCATTTTAAGTATTCACAATAGATTAATAATATTTAATTAAAAAAAATAAATTCTCCTGAAATACTTAACTTATTGCAGATATTATAATTTTATTACCATATTTCAGGTGTGGGTACTATTAAATAAATATGTGTGTGATTATTCCATATATATAAAAGTGTGTGTTTACTTACATAATGTATGTAAAAATAGCATGTAAAACATATCTTTTTAGAGCAGATTTTTTTATTAATTTTATTTTTAAATATATTAACAGATACGGTCATTTAATTCGGGAGGAAAAATTAGAGGGCTTGCATAGTTAAATTTCATATCAGTGCACAAAACCAATAATTAATTCTTGCAAAATAAAACCTTTTACAGAAACTAGCATTGTGTTAAATGAAAAATCATTTTCTTCACATTATCAGCTGTCAGCCTCGTTGGGCGTTGTCTTTTTAACTAAGCTCACCTACAAGAGAAAAAAACGAGCAAACCCAGAGTTGGTTAGCTTTCATCAAAATTTTGATTACTTTCGGAGTTGAAGCTAATTCTTATTGCAAAGCTTAAACATATTATTCAAACATGATCAAAAATCATTCACATTTCTAAATATATATATATTAAGTAATATGTATATAATTATGAGCTTAAACATATAAAATTGAAAGTATAATTATTTATTTTATAGATTAAGTATTGATACAAAACAAAAAGAAATCACATTCTTTTAATGATTTTATTTACGTGTAAGCATACCCACAGTTATATTTATATAATATTTTGAAAAAGGTAAAAATACAATATTATAATTATATATAATATAAATTCTTAAAAATATATCTGTAAAATAATAATTGTTTTAATAATTTATTAATTAGCTTTCAGCCTTTACATAATTTGCCAACTTTAATAGCTAAAATAATTAGCAGCAGAAATTATGGAAAGATCAAAAGCTAACGTTAGGTTAATAACATATTAAAACAATTATTATTTTTAAGATATATTTTTAAAAATTACCAGTCACTTATAGTTATAATACACATTTATAAGTAAACTATATATTGCTTTATATCGGCATGCTATCAGTGGGCTATACTGTCAGGTGATGAGTGATATGAAACAATTATCATGGAGGAGCTGATTGATTAGTTTATTTTAATATAATCTCAAAAGTTGGTAGAAATTAGTTACATGTGATGCTGATATGATAAACTTTAAAGAAAGAGAAAATTGTCTATATGTATGTACAGATATATCTAAATTGAAGAAAAATAGCAGCAACTGATTAAATATGTCAATATTGGAAAATGTTCATCAATAATAACCAGATATTATTATTTAGTCATACACCAAAGACTGTTTTGTCACTATATTTTTTTACACTAATGAAATTCAAATCTGAATGACTTTTTTAAAAATAGTAGCCTATACATTGTTTAATCTACTTAAGTTTTTACTAAAAGTTAGCAGTTTAAAAATACAATTAAATATTTTTTAAAGTTTTCATTAATATAAATTATATTAGTACCAGGCATTTCTTATGGATTCATCGCAAACAAACATTACCAGAAAACTCTTAAAGTTAAGACTAATCACTTATCATATGTATAATACAAATAAAATTTCCTTTAATTAAAAACTATGGTAATAACAATAAAAATAATAAATATAACGGTAATTACCTATTATATACAGTCTTTCAATCCGCAGAAGATTGTATGTAATGGTTAATTACCGTTATATTTATTATTTTTAAATAACAATAAAATAATAAATATAACGGTAATTACCTAATAATATGTACAATCTTTCAATCCGCAGAAGACTGTATGTAATAGTTAATTACGTTATATTTATTATTTTATATATATAAAGAGACAAATATTTGTCATAAGAACTGTTAAAAAAATTATTTCATAGATAATTGTATATGTCAACACAGAATAGAATAGTTCTGTGCAACGGATAAATAGAAAATAGTCTTGCTTTCCTCCTTCACGTTCATAAAAAAAAGTAAACAACTTGTTTATGTATTTACTATGCAAATTAATATAATTTGTTAGAACGTTTCTGAATTGCTATTAACTGACTTCTGAATTTGAAGTTATAACTTACAATGAGTTTTTATTTGTTGGTTTTGTCAGGTGCTAAAAGGATAATACGAATGTTTTTATATGCTCTTCTTCTGTATTTGAAGGTTATTTTGTCTATTTCTATTAGTTCTTAAAAAATTGCTTTACCGTAATATTACCACCCCATGTCTAGCGCTACTCGAGTGCATTGGAATTCCACATCTGAGATTCACAAACCATATGTATAAATAAACTGTATGCTATGCAATCTGAGTGAAAATTGAATAAAGAATGGATATAACTACTACTCTTTAATTTTAAACTAACTTTTTAATGAAATAAATTATAATAACAACAAAAATAATCGAAGTATATGCAAATCACGTTTCATTACATATCAAATACATGTACATGGTGGAAATATCTGTATAGATATATTAACCTAACATATTAAGTGTATTTGTATATATGAGGCTAGGATAATATTTATTTATTCCCACCCTCTTAATCTTTTCAAACCACATAAACTCATTTGTTAATTATATACATACTTTATGAAATAAAAATTTACATTATTTAGCATAAAATATTTAAATACCAGTTCAAATCCCCTTTAATTATTTAATATATACAAAAATATATGTACATGAAAAAATGCAAATTTTATAAAAAAAATCTTCAAAAGAGAGAGAACATAATAATTATGGAAATTTACAAATTAATTAATCTATTATTAATTACATGTTAGAATCTTGAAATGTTTAAATTAACTAGAATGTAAATCACATGATCATCATTTCTTATGCTTGCTTATAACTATTATTAAAACAGGCAAAAACTCACTATAAACATTGCCATACAGCAAGCTAGAGTAATCAATGTATGCCAAAAGGCTTGCACATAAAATTAAAATCCCCATCTAGTGCCTACTCAACCAATATCCCCAGACTAGTTTCTGGCTTGTGGCCTTTGACTATATAAGCTGATGGGCTTGGATTGAAAATATTAAGGTGTTTTCAATTTAAGACTCATAGTTGTGTAGTTAAGTAAAGATAAAAGATGGCTGCAGGAGGGTTGCATTAGATCCTAAGATTTAGGTGCAGGGCTCTCAGATTCAAGGCTCCTTGCTGATGAAGGCCACAAGCCAGAAACTAGTCTGGAGATATTGGATGAGTATGCACTACATGAGAATTTTATGCACAAACCTTCTGGCATACATTGATTACTCTAGCTTGCTGTGTGGCAATATGTATAGTGAGTTTTTGCCTGTTTTAATAACTAGAATATAATGAACATTAAGGCCTTGCTAACTTTTCAGTGGTATATATCTGTATTATTTTTTTATATTTTGACATTTTTAAATGTTACTTTACTGTTTTTTTTATTCTTGCATGAGTTTAAAATTTATAAAACATGGTTTGATAGTGATAATTATCTTCTTGGTAGATCAACCAACCATTCTGCTTCAAAAATCTATTCAAAATTTTGAGTTTTTCATAATTATTTTCAATATTAATAGCTTGAATGCATTTTATTTCTCTGAAACTTAATTTTTTTCATGACATCTTTTTTTTTTGGAATGCATTGATTGATTTTCATTATTTCAAACAGTAATGATGACTAATTAAGTTTGATAATTAGAAATTTACTTTATAATTCAATCCATTGATGAATACCTTTATGCCTATAGTTGAAAAATGATAATGGTAAGTTATAGTCTCCCAGTGATGGTTTTGCTTACTTTCACCAGTAAATCAAGCTAACATCTTTTTTATAAAAAAAACTCCCAATATTTCTTAGGAAAGTTTTATCTCTGGCAGATTCAAACATTGGATGTTAATGACTGAATTTTTCTCTGAGCTTCTTTACTTGTAACTAACTATAAAGAAAAGAGAAATAAAAATAGAACCAATTTCAAAGGAATACTAATCAATTGGTATTGCTTTCCTTCTTTTATGTATTTTCTCTATCCTCTGCTTCTCTGCACTCTATTCCAACCTTATAACAGTCTATATTTCCTGTTCTTCCACATGATAGTCTTTAGCCAATGGATCAATTAGTTAAGCAAATTAATTATAAACAAAATAATTAGAGATTACCTTTTTTTTTTATCTTTGAACACTATTTTTAGTTTCATAAAAACTAAAGTTTGAAATATTTAAATGTAACAGTATCTTTACATAATTATTAAAATAAATACATTTTTAATACCTAATTCCAAATTTATAGATTAAATAATCTTTTATAAATAGTATCTGAAATAAATTTGTTGCAGACAATTTTAACTCATTACTAAAAATTAAATACAGTTAATTCCTTTTTATATAACTCAATAAGTATAAATTTTAACCAATATTGTTTTACAAGATTTTAATTACCTTTACTTCATTTTAATTATAACCAGGAAATTAAGATTAAATTTTAAAAACTGTTTAAATTTTTTTAAAAATGGTTTTTAATGCTAAGGCAGCATAAATGTTCTTTTTTCTATATAGTATACATATTTCCCTTAAAATACTGTATAATTGTTAATGCTAATAATTTAATTTCTCGTACCCATGTAACATGTTTTGAGTTTGTATTCAAAATTAACAGTTTCTGATATGTCTATCCACATCTAAATTTTATATATTTTTTCGCACTAAATATATGATTTTTAATACATCAACTTTATAACTTTTCTCTCTTGACTAATTTGCATAGTCTTATTGTTTATGATTACTAGTACTCATAACGTTACTCTTATGACATATATACATCAAAATAAAATAACATAGCAATAAAAATACTAGAAAAATCAAAATTTATCTTTTTTTTTTCCAATCAGAAATGTAATTTCATGTATTAAATTAATAGTCTTAGCTGTAAACTACAAATAAATACATACCATAATTTAAATATAACTTCCAAAAACTCTTAACATTCAAATAATATTCTTACATGGTTAATACTACACACACACACACACATATATATATATATATATATATTACAAAAATGAAATACATGTGTCAAATAACAATCAAATATTGTTTAAAAATTAAGAAGCTGAAATGGAATTGGTGTAGCTATATTGCTAAAATTTATAACAATAAATGAATAGTTGAAATCTTAAATTAAACTTCAATATATTATTAAGAAACTTACAATGATACCACGCATTAGGAGGATAAATAAGAAATTTTGTGGGAGTGATATAAAGTCTGAATTAAATTCGGAGCGACTTTCATTCTGTAATAATTTGCTAATAATTTAAAATGATAATAATGCTGATGATGATGTTATATTATGATAATATAAATTATAGAAAAAAAAAAATCTAGCAATGAGTTTAAAAGAATTGTTTTATCTTAAATATGATAATCGATAGTTTATTTGTTAAGTTCTCCATAGTGAAATCATGATTACTTGTCTGATTTCTAATTTGTCATTTACTCAAGGTGAACTAATTAATTATTTTTTTCTGTTATTATTGACTTGACAGTTTTCTACATTCTAAGCTTTACGGTAATAGATTATATATGTGCTTAAATATGTGCGTGGATATATATATAATTTAATGCTTTGTTTTAATTTATAAAAAAATATATAGCCCGTGATAAAAATATGTATTCATATTTAAGATAAAACGATAAGAACATATTTACATAAAACAAGAATAGGAAATTAATAATAATACAATAATTAATTGTTCTGAAAGTCACTTGCTACTCAAGCACCAGAGATGGCAGGTTTTATGCCATCATATTCATATGGTACTATCATCTTATGTCCATTTATTACTTGAGTTAATAATAAATAGCTCCATAGTACAATAAACAAAATTTATTCTCTCTAATACAAATCTCACTATATATAATAATGAACATCAAATCAATAACTGAATTTATAAAAATTCAAGTAATATTAAAAAAAGATGAAAACAAATTTAAATGGTGGAACTTCACGAGTAAAATAAATCTTAAAGTTTTTCTTTATAACAGTTTTTTTATCTGATAGAATGATTTTTCATCATGAATGCCGCTTGATCATTAAGAGAAGAGACTACTAATCATTTCTGTTTCCATTGTACTCACATCCGCAGATATCATATTCGCTATAGCTAACTCATGTACAGTTATTTCTACCTGAGATAATAAACTAAATTAAGAAGGGTTTATATCTTAGCATCAGAATTATCATTTTACACTATATTTTCCTAAAACGACAATTTTTTTCCAATTCTGCATAATAAGCTTAATAAAATTTACATTACAAATTCAAATCCTTTCCCATCCAGATATAAGCACAGCTACATGACTCCTCATATATGTAGCCTTGTAAATTCAAGTCTAATTTTTAAAACTACCCATTTACATATACACACACTTATATTAATATCTACAATTAAAAGGGAGTTGAACTCAGACTTTCAAACTCCCTATAGCTATTTACTCCATCTTATACAACTAGTACACATAACCACATTCATAAAAAGATAAATAAGCTCTAGTCTATGTATTTCGTGCTTAGCCAGCACTCCCACACATATATACAATCAGTGCTCAGTTTATATTAAGAGAACAAATCTTCAAACTTTAACAGACCTAGCTTCAATCTTCTGCACCCTCCAACTCTTCACTCAATGCCCTTGTTGATGCCAATATTATTATCATACACATGTTGACTTTAAGTCACTCTGTCTCCACGCATATAGAACCTTAATATATCTATTTGAATACACAGAAAACCGTTAAGCAAAATAAAGGCTGAATATGCAATATTCACATATAAGTATATTGTCCATTTTAAACTTAATATAATTAGAAGAGAATTAAACTCAGACTCTCAAGCTCCCTACAGTTATGCACTCCCTCTTATACAACCAATATGTATGACCACATATATGTAAAAAGATAAGTGATCTCCAATATATGTATTTCATGTGTCACTCATCAGTTGATCCAGATCACTATCTCCCACACATGCATACAATCAGTGCTCAATTTTTATTAACATAGCAAATCTTCAAACTTTAATGAACAAGCTTCAATTTTATATGTGAATATTACATATTCAGCCTGAACTCTGCCCATCCTTCCTCTGTGTATTTAAATGGATATATTAAGGTCCTGTATGTGAGGGGTCAGAGTGACAAAGTCAACATGAGTATGACAATAATACTGGCATTAACAAGATCTTTGAATTTTCTATCATTAGAATTTCAATGATATGGATAGCTGAAGAGTTGGGAGAGTGGAAAAGATTGAAGCTTGTCCATTAAAGTTTAAAGATTTGCTACCTTAATATAAACTGAGCTCTGATTGTATATATGTGTGGGAGATAGTGATCTGGACCAAATGATAAATGCTGGTTCAGCACAATATATATATATATATATATTGGGGATCATTTTTCACTATGTAAAATGATAAATGCTGGATCAGCACAATATATATATATATATATATTGGGGATCATTTTTCACTATGTTGTCATGTGTATTGGTTGTATACAATGAAATGCATTGTTGTAGGGAGCTTGAATATGTTAAATATATATATAAAACATTCGAAAATAAGATTCCTAAAATAGTGCAATAAATATTTTTAAAACACACTTTAATCTAGCATAAGGCATTAATTATAACAAAATAAAGTGGCCTGTTATTCTCATGTCTTATGTATTAATAAAGAAGGAATGAATGCATAAAAATGTATGTTTTTTTATTTTAAAATGTATTTGTGTCTATTATATTTTTATGTAATTTTTTTAAAGATTCATTAAAAAGTATAATTATTTTCTATATGCATGTTAAAAACAATAGATGAACATGATGTAATAATTTAATTCCAAAATAGTCCTGCAGTATTGCCCATAATGTAAATTTCAGTTTGCTAAAATCTGTTGTTAGTTAATGAAAAGATAACAAAATTTGCATGTGAGCTGTAAACTAATGCACTTTTATGTAAACATCAGCAATCAAAATTTAGAGCAGTCTATTAACATCAAAGTTTAAGTGAAAATCAAAAAAAAGAGGATTACTGAAACATTTTACAACTAGGAAAAAAGTATTTTTGAATGTCATAGATAATTCAAATAACAATTCAAAAATATGATGGAAAATTTCAAAAATGAACAGTCAAATATGACAATGATTGACATTAACATTAAATGTTTATGTGATGATATATTGTCGAACACATGATTAAATATGAGATTAATAACTGAAAATGTTCAGATCAATTAAAAATGATTTGGCTAATTTTAACTGAATAACTGATTATATGAAAGATTTTTGTGAAGTTTGGGTCTTGGATTTTGATATGTGAACAAAAGCAGTCATGGGTTGAAATTGCAATTGATTTTTCTTTAAATATTTCTGTTTATGAGAATTATTATGAGAGATGCTTCTAATATGACTCAACAGACAAAATATCATAGCATGAAGTGGATATTTGCAACTTCATTGGGCTTTAAAAAGCATGAATCTTATGTTTACAATTTAAAACCATGTTAGTGTGTTTTTTTGATCTCAATGAATAGTCCTCTAAGAATTTATGAAGCAAGAATAAACAAGAGCCATTAATGATACCTAGAGATAATGAAGAGATTAGAAGGTTTTGGTTGTCAAAAATACTCTCATTTGTGACCTAATAAGTGTATGTCATCATAAAAATGCATCAAGTCATACTGTGTTTACAGTCAAACATTTTCTGACTAAAAAGTGATTACCCAATTAGATCATAATGTCTATTCACAAGTATTATCTCTCTGTGATTTCTGGATCATTATAAATTAAAATTTATGATGAAGAATATTTTTTTAAATATAACTAATATCTAACAAAATGTGAAAAATTATTCTAGAAAATGAGTTCCTAACTTGCTTCTAGAAATGATAAGATCATCTAAAACAATAATTTGAATACACAAAGGGTAAGTTTTTGAAGGTAATAATAGCCACTAATGTACAATTATATATATATATATATATATTCTAACCCCTATTTCACTTTTATTAGTTTATTTATTTTATTTGCACCCAGGACACTAATTTTTCAGGTTGCTGTTAAGGCAACCAAAATAAAGCAACATATCCATTAATTTTCCAATATGATCTAAAATACCTTTCATATAATACAATTGTACATTCAATTCTCTTAAGCCATGCCACGATTGTAATAACAACAATAATTGATCACTTATTATTTTAAAGAATAATTATAATAATATTAATCTCAGGGTTCTTTGTTTCATGTAAGGAAATGCTCGGCAGTATTGTGTTGTCGCATATGACTGGCATTCTGGTCGGCTTAAGGAAACATTTATTTTACTTAAATTCAATGTGTCTTATCTCTCATATCAACTGCTATATTATTTAAAGAGATGATAATTCTATTCAATAATGACGTATAATTTTGAATAACACAGCCCTTTTTTTTTCAGAATCTCAGTCAGAATAATAAAAAGACAAGGGTGCTTTTTGTGTCCTTCCATCATCCATGACAACACAATAATATAACTAAGATTTATTACTTAGACAATTTAACTAAATGGGAATGGAATAATGTGCAACCAAAGTTAATGGTTTGGGAATAAATTCATTTTTTTTTTTTTTTTTACACAAAGGTGAATGTTTAGTCTTAAGTTTTCAACTCCATAAATAATTATCATTAAACTAAAATATAATGACATATTCCGATCTGCTTAACTTTATTTATCTGGTATATTAAGTTTTTAAGAATTTGGAATGATTTCGGACTCAAGAAAAGGTTTTGCAAATATTGTGCAAACACTTATATTTAGCATATAAAAACAAAAAAATGAATCTACAACAAATTTTAACAAGACTATAATTTATTATTATCACAAAAAAAAATATGAACATTTATTCAATAATCCCATAGTAATACAAAAATATAAAATATAACTGACATTAATCTGTATACTCTTTTGGTTATGGACTAGAGGTTACTACTTCTCCTGTATGCAATCATATGGATTGATTAACTAAAAGTACATTTCATTACCAATACATTGTTTATTAAATTTTGGTAACCTTGTAGAAGCTTTTATTCAAAATTATTGACTAACTATTTTTTTATTTTTTTTAAATGATTAATCCAATCATATGCAATACGCAAAATATTAAATTTATTTCTAATACATTTACTTTATTTATAGTCTTTAATGGGATAACCTATTCTAATTATAGGCCAGTTATCAGAAGTTACACTTACCATCTTACATTTAACTTAATGCTAACTTAAGTTATGATACAAATTTTATTCATACGTATAATTTTAAATATGAGTATTATTTAATTACTAACCAGAATTAAATATTGCATTTGAATATTCCTTCAGTAAATAAGCGTTTTAAATTACGCAATTTTAATTACTTTCTCCATTGATTTACTTGTCAAATACTAGCAATATTTAGCAGCACAATACAGATATTGATCCTAGTTACTAACGCACTATTTATACTAAAGTGGATCTTGAGGAACTAACACCTCCAATATAACCTTTATCTTGCCCGAACTTTCAAAATTAAGCACAATAATCAACACCTTCCTTGGTGGAGCTATCTTTATTTTTCACATGAGGAATATGGAATAACCACGAAGGTCTGTAGAGTAATCTACTACATTAAAATATTTTGGTGGTTTCTTGCCTCTTACTTGGGCATACAACGAACACACACCAAATACAATCCTCTCCTGGGATTTAAACGAATGAAGCATACTAAATGCTAGATAAATTCTTGATCGTCCTATCTATGAGAATCGATCACTTGGGCTATAAACATACCCGAACATTATATTTAAAAATCTTCCTCTCATGGAAAACAAAGCTTTTGGGGAGATCATTTTTCATCCCACAAAATAAATACATTATAATTATTACCTATGCGAATATTAAGCATATACCAATGCTATATCTGGGCAGGATAAGTAAATACACTGATTATAATAAACTTATGTTACCGTGTATACTTTGATCAACATCTGAAATCAATGGACATCATAGAATAAAAGTATAATAATTTTGATTTTAATAAAGGAACATTCAAAATAGTTGGTAGCATACTATCTTAAACTAAATAAAGTGGATGTGTTGTTTAAGAATAATTAGGAATAAATTCCTCAATTAATACAGTATAAATTCGTTTCAAAACTTTAACAAGAAATATTTTGTTATAGCATTTTTTTTTTTTTAGTTACTTCTGATAATTTTCAATATTTATTTTACCCCTTAAATATCTAAATATTTTTCTTTTACGTATCTAACATACAAAATTTCTACCTACAATTGTATGTAATAATTAAAACATATTTTATAGATTTTTTCTTTCGTGTTAAATATCAACTTAACCTATAATAATTATATTAAAACATACCTTTGTCATTACAAGGCTATTAAATATCACTTGACCATACAGACTTTAACCTATGTGATATAACAAAAAAATACATATCATTTATAACTTAGTTTTAAACAATCATTAATTAACAAGTGCATATTCTCTCATTAGAAAATGTTTTTCTGTTGAGCAATTGGTCCAGGTGAAGAGCTTTATCCAGTCGTATTTCATGAAGCAAGTTTAAAAACAATAAACGCATGGTATTATGTCCTTTAAATAAAAGTTTTCTCTTATTTTGTGTGTTTAATAAATTAGGTAAAGAAAAATATAGCAGAATTGAAGATTAATTCTTACTTGAATTAAACTGCTACAATTTTGGGATCCATAGAAAATAAAATATACATATTCTAACATAACGAACAGTTGACGATAGACGATAAACATACACAATTCTTTTTTTTTTTTACTTTATTATTGACGATACGTACAATTCATATTAGCTAGCTTACTTATGGACGAAAATGCGCAATTTTCCGAGAGATTATTATGATAATAACTGCAGTCAATTTACGTGTACAGGAAGTTTTAATAACTCCAACTGATGTGTAATATAATATATCATTTATTTTTATCATTAAGTCACTAAGATATTTGGTTTTGTTCATACTTTAGGAATTATAAATTTTTTTAACGGTAACTTCTCCGTAAGAATTCCCCTATATAACTTTTCCTATATTTACTCTGAGAAAGTTTATATTTTTTTTTTTTAAAAAAAAAATATATACAGGTGCGTAATTTAATCTTATTTATCATTATTATTATTTCCAGACAATTCTTGGTGAATAAAACATATTTTAATGTATGTAACTACATTACTTGTAAAGGCAGACAATATTGAGAAAGAGCGCGAAAATGTTTCTAGTTGATTTTCCTTGGTTTCAAAATATTTCTTTCAATTATTATTATTTTTTTCTTCTATACCAAGAAAATATCAATAAATGACATAAAGTTAATAAATAATTAATCTTTTCTTGGAAATCGCTTCTTTTCCTTAATTTAGATATAATATAATTTTTCGTGACTCTTTTAGTTACATCTGTCATTTTTGAACTTTAGCGCGAGACAATAAACTTTTAAGTATAAAAGGTCTTTAAATAGGTAGATGGCAAAGAAAATCAGGATATCTTATCAAAAAAATTTAGCCACACATTATATTATTAAAATTTTACTTTGATTACATTTATTTCTGCAAAATAAAATGAAAAAATTGAGTTACCAAATTTCAGCACTGTTCCTTCCTTGAAAACTAAAAGCAGACTATTTTTGTTTTTTTACTTTAGCGACCTCTTCCAGAAAAATAATCATTTGATTATAACATAAACAAAGGAAAGAAAAAAACTTATTACAATCATATAGTTTTCAGTATTATTTACCTGGATTACAAAGTAATTTGACAATATAAAAAAAATAATAATAAATACATTAAATTAACAATCAGTGATGTATAATTCTTTAAACATTATATTTTTATTTTTATTTTTTTTTTCTTACAAAAAGAAATTACCAGAAGTTATTGTGCTTTATGATAAGACACTCATCCACTCTCCCCTCTACCCATCCAAAATCAATTACTGTTTAGCTTTTATACCATATTAATTTGCTCTAATTATTAATATCTCAATTAAATTATTCATGTTCTCTCTTTAAAAATGACATTGAGTTATTAAATATATTAGTTATTCACCCTAAACATGCCAAAGTGAGTGAATAACATACTTTATTAATCAATTATTACTATTGTTATTTTATCTTTTTATTTCTTTAAAGAATAGCATTATTTTCCTGCAGAAATAATGCCAAGTAAACCAAGTGTCAATAACACTAGGTTACAATATATATATATAAATTTAGCTGGTAGTAAGGAATCATCAGTCAACTTTTTTTTTTATCATTATATTCATAATTACTGTTTTGTCTTTTAAAAAAAAAAAAGTTTTGTCCTTTTGAAATTTCATATATAACAAATTTGTGTAACGTAATTACTAACACTAAGTAAATTCTTTTTTTTTTTTTTTAATGTTTTTATTTTTTTGAGGAAGTTTACTGATATGTAACGATATATAGATATGTCGTTACATTAATTTAAAATAAAAACTTAAAAGTTCGCAAATAAAAGTAAAAAACTAAATGCTAAAATTAAAAATGTTTGTTATACGTATATACATTCGCACAGATGCTAAACTTTAAAAATATTTTTTTTAATAAATAAAAAAAGGTATTTGAATGTATTTTTTATAAAAAAAGATTTATAAAAATATTTTAATAAAAAAATAACGTAAGTTAAAATAAAAACAGGTATTAATTAATTCCTGTAATCTATAAATGGAAATGATTGTTTATTAATTATCTAAAAGCTGTTTAATTAAAAAGTCAGATGGAAAGTTAGATAAGAGAAGAAAGGGATTTTAGCTTGACCAATGGAAGCCAAATAAAGGCCCGGACCATAACGAAAAAAACAGAACAGTGACGTTTTTATTCATGGAATCCATAGGAGGACTATAAAAAGAAAAAAATATTGAGTTCCAGTCAGAGAGCTTTTTCCAACTTGATTTTGGTGAGTCTGGTGACAAGACGCACTTGTCGTCCTCACTCACTTATTTTAAAAATGCAAAGACTGTGATACCAGGACAGAACCAGCAAATGCTACCTCCAAAATGTCAGACCGGTCTTCCAGGAAAGTCTCCGTGGGAATTGCCAACGGGAACATGGACTCTTATACCGTAAGCAATAGAACTGAACCGTTGTTAAAATCATAACATTAATTAAGAACTTTAAAGATTGATAAGTAAATTTAAATTTTATAAAAAGAACTTTTCTCGGACTTATGTGTCAACTCAATTGATAATGAAAAATTTTATATATGTTTGCGTTTGATAAAAAAATCATTTCCATTTATTATTTATTGTATTGAGATTTATTGTTTAAATTTTAAATGAGGAAATTTCAGATTGGGTATAGACGTTGCATAGATTCGTTAGCGGTGGATAATGTTGTGGTTTTCATATTCGATTGAAATATATGTCAACGATATCACTGCAAGCATCTTACGATGAATGCTAATGGGATTTGAATATTCCCTATGCAAGTGACGTTTATCGATGACTTTGTATTTTGATCGGTTGTGTTTAAATTTGGAATGTTTTGACCATGGAATCTGTGCAGCTGATCTGTACTCAACATTTTAAAACAAATTTTATAAAATTCATTTGTGCGAACGTATCTAAATGTTAAACTTGAGTCGGGCGTGAATGGCTATATAGATTTGTAAAGTTATATTAGGGGAGGGTAATCTTAGGTTATTTGTGTCGTTGTTGAATTGGGTCAATGGATTGGATGTATTTGTGTAATTAGTAGATGTAGTATGAGTTTCGCTACGTGCAGAATTGCTGTATACACTGCACCAACCCTTTGCCTATGGATGGGATTGTAAGTCGGCCAAAAGGATCGCGGTCCCTTCCTATGGAGTTTTTATTTTATTGTTCTTCTTGCTATACAGACGTCATATTCCTGTATTAGACAAAAGTCAATGTTTTCTCAAACTATATTGTTCAGATGTCCATTCCTGACAGTATAGTATCTTTGTGCTGTTGTATTTTCATGCGACATTGAATACATAAATGTATCGGATGGATTGATGCCAGTTTGACTGCGAATTTTAGCCTAGGGTTAAATAGGGATAGAATGTTTTATTTTCAAATGCAGATCTATGTAGTCTATTCATACTTGACAATCTAAATAAAAAAAAAATTAATATCATTGAAATTTATGTAAATGTAAATTTAGAGAATAATGAGAATATAAAAATCTAAAAATGTTAAACCTATTTCTCGAGTTTAGAATGATTTTATATGTGCGTAAATAAATATTTTATGTGTTAATTTCTGGCAGTGGCTTTTATTCTTTTATATTTAAGATATAAAATTAAGTTATATTTTATTATCTCTGCTACTCACTGAGCTAGTGACTTGGGCTAATGACCGGAATCAAAAATTAAGAAAAAAAAATTTTTTGACTTGCGTATCTGCCTACTTTATAAATTTTTCTAGGTTCAAATGCCTAGATGGCGCCCTGTAGTGCAGTTTACATAAGTCTAGCTTTCTCTGGATCGTTACAATATATATATATATTAAAGATGCATTCCAGGATTTAAATTATCACACCTTGTATATATATAAATATTTTTATGCAACCTTTTTTCTTCTTATTTAAAAAATAGTATCTCTTTTTCTTTGGGGGGGGGGGGGTAATAAAATTTAACTTATTTTAAACTTGTTTTTCTATACAACCATTCTCAATTCAAGCAATTTATTATTATTGATATTCAAATACTTTTATTTTACTTGCACTAAATTTATTATATATCAATAAAATTAAGATGCATCAAAATTTTATGAGTAATTATTATCATCTCTTCAGAAGAATTGATAACATTTCTTCAATATTCAAATATTCACTTGATGATTCAGTAAAGATTATTATAGTTATGCAGATCTTAATGATATTTATGTAAATAAAGCATTTTTATAACCAAATACTTATTTTTTAGTTATTTTGTGTGAATTTGTCATCAGTTATTTAATTATATGTACAAATAAATATTTTTATTAAACATTTTATCAAAGCATTTTAAATGTTATTTTAATGTTTTTTTAATTAAATATTTATGTAATAAAAACCAAAAAGATAGAAACTATATCTAGAATTAAATAACAAAATTTTAGAAAAATTTATTATAAGTTTTAAATATAGTTAATTACTTTAATTTGAAAAACAAAATAAATCATTAAGTAGTTTTTTCTAATGGCTGAGTCAAAGAATGGCTCATTAATTTGATTCCTTATATTTATCTTTAATAGTTCAATGTGGAATATAACCAGCATTAAGTAACTCCACATATTTTGCACATTAAGAGAAGATATTATATTTTCATTCTTGTCTGTGACATATTTTGCTACTCCTGATTTTATGTCTGTTACATATACTTTTTAAATGGTATTTTACATAAAGTTCTAAATCTAACAAGGATTTGTTTTAGTTTAGTTCTTGTTTTTAAATATAAAATTCATGTTTAGATTTTGAATTGAAAATAAAATAATTGTAAAACTTTGCTTTGTTCTTTAATTACAGAAATGTTTTATTTGTTGCTCAATGTGGTTCAGCACTATGGTAGGGTAATGAACACAAGGGCTAAAAATTTCTCTATCAATATTCAATCTGCCACTTCTAGTGTTCGAATGTAACCTTCCAAGTAAATAACAATTCCATTATATTTATTAATTTATTTTAAAAATATTCTAATTAAGTATGTAAAAATTTTCATTTATTTAAATAAGATATATTTTATATAGCATGGTGTTTTTAAACTGTAATAATAATCAGCATTAAGCTAATGCACATGCGCTTTGTGATTTTAACTATAAATGAATACTCTCACTTTCCAAACACAAGATAAAGTCTCTCATTTCCAAATACTTAAGATTTTCCCATACTTAAACATTTGACTTGAAATGATAAATGGATTTATTCTATCTTTTCAGAAAGACTTTATCTTGGGTTTGGAAAGTGAGAGTATTCATTTATAGTTAAAATTCACAAAGTGCATGTGCATTAGCTTAATGCTGATTAAACAATTAAAAAAACTGTCATTAAAAACTGTTATAAAATATTTCACAAACTAAATTTAAAAAAAAAATCAAATGGTTTATGTTCTGGAAGTCATAAGAATTTGAGCACATAAAAAATGGCTGCACTTGACTGTGATTCATGGCTTTCAACTCTAGAGTCTGCCATTCTATCACTGTATCAAGTTTGGAAGTTAAAATTTTGCATTAAAAAAATGCATTTGTTAACTGATTATAAAAATATTTTTTTATTATTTATTTTGAAAAACAATTTATAAGTCTTTCATAAAAATAAAATCCTGTAAAATATAATAAAATAGATAACATTTTTCATTAAATTTTTTATAAACTTTCCAATAATTTTTTTAATTAAAATAAATAAATAAAAACTAAATTTTTCTTTTAATTACAAAACCTTTATTTTGCAATTTTTTAATGCAATTTAGAATTTTATTCAAACATTTATTTTAATAATAAAATATAAGTTTATGATTGTTTTTTTTTTACCGATACTTTAAAATTTTTAAAAATAAATTTTGACAATTTAATGAAAGCAAAACGAAATGTTCTAGTCTAACTGCTTTTTTTTTTAAAAAAAAGTTAAATAAATTTTATCATATGTTTTTATAATAAATTTAATTTTTATTGTTTTTCTTGACACCTGGTAGGTTGTTTTTTTTTAGTACGAATGTTTTATTTTAAATAAAATTTTATATATGAGAAATAGATGCACTTTTAATTAAAAAAATATTCATTTTTAATATATATATAATTTTTAATAAATAAAATAACTAATAATAAAGTTTTGAAATAATTTCAGTTGTTAGCGAAGTTATACTTGTATTTAAAAAATATATATTTTAAAAACAAAATTATTTAATCCATTATATAAAAATGTTAACAGAAAGCATAAAACTACACTGTTATATACTAATGATTATTAACAGATTATGTAACTTATAAAAAGAGCACCCCAGACTCCCTTCATTTGATTAACATATAATTTTAAAAAATTCGGATTATCAAAAATTATTTATCCTGCAGACATATTTACAATATTATTAGATTTGTTTTCGTTAGAAAAAAAAAAAAAGATTTTAATCTTGCAAATATTACAAGTTTAAAACTTACCAATACCACAAAGTTAATTCAGATATTTTAAATTCATTATTTGTAAAAATACAAATATAATTTTATAATGAAATTGAAGATCTTATTTATAAATATACTATGACATTTTTTAATAAAAAAAAGTAATATTTTGGAGATTATTTAATTTATATACTTCTCAAAATATTAATAATAATAATAATAATAATAATAATAATAATAATAATAATAATAATAATAATAATAATAATAATAATAATAATAATATAGTAGTTAATTTTAAAAAAAATAAAAAATTAATGATGTTCCAGAAGAAAAGAGTGAAATAAAGAAGATAAAACGAATATAAAATATACCAATGGAGCCGATATTAATGTTATTGCTATAAACCAGTCTGACCTTGATTCAAAAGTCATGGGTAAAAATAATATGAATGTAAAATCTATGGTTGAAGTAGCAAATAATATAGAGACAGCAGAAAAATTGAAAGTAAATATAGAACTACAGAAGAACCTATCAATAAGTGTAATGGATATGTAATTAAATATACTAAACATTACTAAAGATATTATAATACATGCAATACCTAGGACTTCATTATATAGGAAAGGAATATTCATAATATATTCAAAGATTTCATATAATGCATTGAGTATATACTGTAGAATGAAATATTTTAAATATTTACAAAGGCTTCTGCAGTACTTACAATATTTTCTGTGCAATGAAAAAATGTTTATTTTCATATGGAAAAAAATGTATTTCAGATCCAAGAAAGTTTTAGCATTTGTTATAAAATTCAGCAAAAAAATATCAAAGCTTGTATAATACACAAAATACATGATTGGAGTTTAAAATCTTTTTACGAGAGAGTTAGGAATTGTATTCACTCATGCTCTATGTGTATGTTTATACATATAATTAAAAAATAATAGTAGTAATAGTAAAAAGTTTAGTAAAATTATATTTAACATCATAGATTTTATATTTATTTAAAGCTATATAAATAGTTTTAATTTGAAAGAAGAGAAGAAAATTGGTGTATTTTTAAAGCATTTTAAAAAGTATTTTTAATAAGTCCTCTTAGATTAATTAATTAATTAAAAAATTATATATATAATAATAATAATAAGGGATGGAAAATCCACTGTTTCTTTTTTGCCAGTATAGTTTAAAAAAATCTCTTTGATTTAGTTTTTACTTAAGGATTTGTAAATAGTTTGTTATTGTTATTGTTGTTAATTGTTTTTATTGTTATTTAGTTCATTTTTATTTATTTATTGTGATATGTGCTTTGTTTTATGATGGCAAGATTTTAATAGCAATGAATACATATAAATTCATGAGTATGTCTGTATAAAAAATAATTATCAACAATAGCATTTAAATTGCTAATTATAATTAGATTGTACTTTTTTTTTGAAAATTATAAAAGATGTAATGATATTATTCTGGTTGTTTATTTGTTTTGTAGATTATAAAATAAATTTTTCAATGTAATATATATATATATATTTATTGACATTATTTTTTTTTTGTTTTATTTTAAAAAATATTTTAAAATCAACAGTGTTAAGGTTTTTAGATCCGTGTGTGAGTTATAACAATAGGACAAAAGATTACTATGGAAACCCAGAGGAGAATCGCCATTAATAATTAATAAAACAGAGGAAGAAAGAAGTCATAGCTGTATTTTGTTTATTCCCAAATTTTTCTTTTGGATCTCAACATAATAATTCCTGGACCAAGATAATATCAAAATGTTTTGCTAAAGTGAACTTTACTATCCAGGGTTTTTAAACCCTTTTTTGCCTGTCTTATTTCATTATTAAAGTCCAGTAAAATATGCAGCCTGAAATAAAACCTGTGTTTGAATCAAACTTAAAAAAAATAGCTATATATATTTTTTTAACCTTAAGTTTTTTTAGTGATAGTAATAGTCAAGTTTAGTTAGTTCGATAATTGAATATATAAAAAATGATCAGAATCAATCGCTCTAACAATGGAAAAATCTATAAATTCATTAATAATATGTATACATATTTTAAAGTTATTTCGATCTACTCTGGGATGAATAAAATAAAAGAAAAATGCCTGAAATAATTAATGGACTGAGAAATGAAGAGACATTAAAAGAAATTAAATAGTAATTAAAATTTGTCCTTTTTGTTGTTGTTTTATACTTCTATTATTATTTTTATATTTTAAAATATCTCTTTTTAAAAGTGTATACAATTGTGATATTTAAAACTAACCTATAAGTTTCTTTTTGAATGTTGAAACTTATTAATGATAATGAAAGTCAATTTTTAATATATACATTTGTTTATTTATTTATTTATTTTAAGAAATTTTATATCTTAAATTTGAGCAAATATATTGTTAAATACTAAGGTAAAATAACAATAGTTGTAATATATATATATAATATGGTATTTGATTCGCGTTTTACATATATATATATATTAAATAATAAATGTCATGTATCAATTTAGATTGGAAAATAATAAATTACACTTAATTGCATAGGAGTTGTATATAAATATATAAATTTTATAGAATCGTATTTACAAATTATATCATTATTTAATAATTATTTTAACTCTTCAATTATTTTAATTGTATTATTATTAGATGTATTTTAAAAAGATTGGGTCAATTTATAATATTAAATAGTGAAGTTATATATTAATATCCCCACATTTGTATTTAGAAGTTATCGTGTTATATATATGTTTTGCTTACACATAAGGGCTTAGTTGAGATGCTATTATATATATATATATATATATATATATATAGCATCTATATATATAGCACATATATATATATATATATATATATATATATATATATTGTGCTAGGTTCAATAAACCCTAAGTTAATAAAGTTATGGAATAAATGTTGAACTTTTTAGGTTAGGATATAAGCCTTATATTAATAAAAAAAAACAAGTAGTTGATATTCCTAATAAAAAGACATGGTTTAAAATAAAGTAAAGTG
Organism: Epiperipatus broadwayi; assembly: GCA_028023455.1. Taxonomy (NCBI): domain Eukaryota; kingdom Metazoa; phylum Onychophora; class Udeonychophora; order Euonychophora; family Peripatidae; genus Epiperipatus; species Epiperipatus broadwayi. The sequence continues at coordinate 4,699,189 of JAQFVV010012411.1, forward strand.
AATAAATCCTTATAGCATAGTAGGAAAAAGTTCTTGATATTGTCTTCTGTATCATTCTGTTTATTGATCCAACTTTAAAAAAATACATCTATAACCTAAATTATTAATTTAACAAGATATCATCAATTTATTTATTTATTTATTTATTTGTTTATTGATTTAATTTCACAACAGTTTTATACAATTCCTATGTAAAATATAAACTGCAAGTTATATTTATTATTGGTAGAACTTTTACTTGATTTATATTTTAAAAAATGAGCATTTGAGAAACAACAGTTTGTATGTTTTCCATATATATATTTCACAAGATAGCATTATAAAATAATATGTAAATCACGTGAATTTTTTCAATTGTTATAATATCTTGACAAGGTTCATTTTTGAATGAAAATCGATTAGATGTTAATAAATTTATTATTTATATATTGTTTAAGTATATAGTTGTCTTATAAATTGATTATATTTCATTTCAGAGTATATATATATATATTGAAGCAATGGATCCGGAAATCCAATCCATGCTTCACAGTCTCCTATAAACTTAATTAGTATTGTAAACCTGAATTAAGTTTATAGCCCAATATCAGCAGGGTTTTGCATTAAAGCTAAAATTAATTATATTTATTAAATGTGTATTTGCATTTAAATATTTCCTTTTAAATAAATCCCGTTCTAACATTAAATTGCTGTTAAACAAAAAATTACTTGTAAAACCTATTAATCAAACATATATATATATATGAGTTAATGCAAAACTCTGCTGAAATAAAATGCTTATTTTATTAAAAGAAATAAGAATATATTTTTCTTTTTAAATCTTGTTAAAATATGGCGTATGATTTTATTTTGAGATAAGCCCACCAACATTTTCTAAAGGAATGTATGTTTTTAATTAGTTAGCCCATTCAAGGCAAATTAAAGATGGCCTTTTTTAATTAATAAAAATTCAAAGTTTAAAGAAAGAAAGTTAGAATAAAAAAGTAAAAGTTATTTTTAGAAAATGTTACCTTGAAACAAAGGAGCATGGGGGGGGGTATCAAGATCTAAAATCATACGCAAAACAATAGAAGGGTAGCTGACAAAAGGATATAAAAAGGGGAGAGAACAAAAGACTAGGTTCTTGTTTGTTCTGCTTTGTGCTAGTGCTTCATTCTGCTTTCACACTTTGCAGACTTCTTTTTCAATAGAACAGAGATTCTTTATGCTTCCTTGAGAATTCATCGAGAATTCATTCAGAGATATTCAGATTCAGATTCCTTTTGATTCAATCGTTCATTTTGGTTGATTTATTTTGATCCATTCATTATCATGCTGATGATTTTTTATTAATAGGATTAAGTTATTGAATAGCTCAGTGGATCCTGTGCTGTGAACCTCTCAGATTTTGCTTCTCATTCAAATTTTGCTCCAAAAAGTTATTCAACTGTCGTCCTCGAAATCACAGAGAAGTTTTAACATGCAACGAGTTAGAAGTCATAGTATTTTGATAGAAACGATCATGATTGGTGGTTAGGCAAATAGTTTTGCCTGCCACCGAGGTCCTAAAACTATCAAAATGCCATAGATCCAACCTATCTAAACCTGAACTCTGTGCCGTGTCTGTGGGACTGTTTGTAAAAAAATGCTGTGTTTCCATTTTCCTTGTATGGACGAATACTGTTCTACGGACTTATCAAGCCACCAACGTCGTGGGAACAGGACCAAGGAACCAGGATGGTAACTGTATCTTTCCTCATGAACTATTTATTATTCTACCCTTTTTAATCATACCTTGTTTAATTGCATTATTGAATTATATTTCTTAATTGTTTGATTTAATTATATTTTATAACGTAACTATTTCTATTAGACTAACCTTAGATGTATAGATATATATTGTGTGATCATCTATTTCTATTTATATGTGAACCTTTTTCCTTCATTATTCCTCATTCCTAAAATGTTAGAAATATTTTGTATTCCATTGTGGTGAGTTATAAGTTATGTTTCATTTAAAATATCTTTCCAATTTTAATTATGTTTGTAAATTAAATACGAGTAGGTTTCCTTTATTTGCCAACTTGATCTCCTCAATAACACCTCTTTTGTCTGCCTATTAACCCCATATGTATATCGTATTTAGCTATACATGTCTTAAATAATTTAAACTGTTTTCCAGCACAAATCAATTAGAAATGCTAGTGAAAGATTTTTTTATTGTGCTTTATCGAGGGGATCCGAGTTGACAGTTTTATCAAAGTTGAGAAGAAAAAGACCTAGACCACAAAATTATTATGTCATTACTATCCATTTTATTGTCTAAATTGTTTTCATTAATCCATAGAGGAATAGCGGAGGCCATTAAAACATTACTAATATTTTAAAATGTCATTAATTAAATAAATTATTTAACTAAAAGCTTGAGTTTTCTAATTTTATTTCAATGCTTTATTTTACTTTTCCAATGATTCAGGCATGCAAAAACACATATTTCGTAGTAATTTTATGCACATTTAACTATTTAGCTCTGTAGGTGTTCCCATCCATGTCTCTCCTCTGTTTGCTAAGTTTGGGCCAGGTGAGAAAATAATTTATGTATGTCTCAGATAATGTTGTTGGTTTGTAATTAGACTCGATAATAGGTGAAGAGGGCAGAAGTCATAGTATTCTTGATTTAATATCTCATGTATGGGTGGCCTCGAGGTACTTTTGCCTAGTATTCGAACTGAGTTAAACCAATATACATCATCTGACTGGCACAATATATATATATATATATTTGTGCTATTATAAAAATATAAAATCACAATCTTGAAATAAAGCTTATATCATTTGTTTTATATAAAAGAATGACTTTGAGTTTTTATTTGAAATTTATTAATATCTGTCTTTTCTCTTTTTAGTACATCAGTTATTATTTGGTTGACAAATTCATCCATTTGACTAAATGATAATCTTATATATTAGTGGATTATTTTTATAAGCCATCAGTAATGGAAATATTAAATTACATGTAATCTTATTTGTAAACATATATATATATATATATATATATATTGGATTCAATAAAATTCCCTTTGTTCCAATTTATATTTATTAACTAATCAAATTGTTAGTTAAGTTAACCCTGAGAATTAATTAGTTCACATGCCTTAGTTAATGCTCTGTAGTATTTAAGTTTATTTTGTATAGCTAGCCGAAGTAACAATATAAGTAGTGATTAGAGTACATTCACTCATGAGTAATATATTTTCTATAATGTAGATCATTTATTATCTGTAACTATAAATTAGTAATTTGTTCAAATAAAGTTAAACATCATAATTTGATTTATTGTAACTCATATTCAATGGCTGGAATTAGTATATTTTATTGTATTCATTTTTGAGACAATTACTTTTCTCTTTAACGTATGTGGCATGTCATAATAAGTACTATACCTTTGTCACTACTGATTTGGGCCATTTCAATTGTTAGGACCTTTCTTTATATGTATATTTTACTTACTATTATATTTGGCACTACCAATTGGAGCAATCATATTTTCTATTACATTTTTATTATGTTTAAGGCAAGTGTATCTTTTCATATATAATTAAGGCATACTATTGTATTATATTAATTTCATTCTTTCATACATAGCATCATACATAGTATTACATTTGCCTTCCAACAATTTGTCATGTCATTTCTTCATACTCTGCATATATGTACCATTACAATATATATATATATATATATATATATATATATATATATATATATATATATATATATATATATATATATATATATAAGCAGTTTAGTATAGATATTAATGAGTTGAAAAATTTTAGATAAATTAATTAATTAAACAATTTGAGCAACAGAAAAATACTACCAAAAAATATTTATTAAAAAACAAAATATATTTTCAGAAACAGAATTTATAAGAGGAAAAAAACATTTAATCACTAGAATTAAAATCACTTTTGAACTGAATTTGAGTTTAGAGTGTTACAAGTTTCAGAATTAATATTACAACCTTCAGTTATTATAAAAAATATCTATCATAAGCTTTTCTACATTTTAAATGAATCACTGTACTATAACCATAATCAGCTAAAAAGTATTGGGAAAGACCTTCCAGCAATAACTCAAGTAGTTTTTAAAGAATAATTATCCCATTCATAATGCTACTGGCAGGGATTAAATAAATTATATTAGGAATGATACCTCAAAGCTTTGTTAAAGGTCTAAATTTCCTGGGAAGTGTTTAAATACATGGCATGCATAATTCTGGAAAATATATAGTATGAATGCTAAGCAGAAAAAAGCTCACAATTTGTAAATAGATATTGTTAATAAAACTGTTGAATTTATACAAGAAAAATTGTTTTTATACTAGTTATAACTTAAAGTTCATTTATATTTGCCACTTCAATTATTTAAAAGTGAATAATATTTTATCTCTTATTTAGATAATAAATTAATTTTATATTGTAGTAAATCTGTACAAGTCCAAATACACTCATGAAATTAACATATATGTGCATATAGCCTAACTTAATCATTTATTTTCAAAAAGAAAATTTATTAACTGTTGTTTTAAAAATTTTTGTTACATTTTCACTATGCACGTATGTACAGTAAAAGCATTTCATGAGTATATCAAAAGAATTATTTTTAGAGTTTTTAAAATGATTTTGATTTTCTTCCTTAAAAAAATAATACTAAGGAAAATTTTTAAATTCTTGTTAAACTTATAGACTTATTATTTAATATAATAATCATTATCATTATTATTTATATGCATTTTAAATTATATCTCTAATGAGTATTAATGTGTTGCTAAATGAGTTTATTTTAATGAACTTTTCTGTTTTATTATTAATTTACTAAGTGTGTAATCCTATATTTTGTTCAGTTCAAATCAAATGAAAACAGAAAAAGTAAATCAAAATTTCTATCAATCAACAAACTGAAATAATCTCAAATCTTTAAACGTATTTTTTATCAGTTTTTAAAAAACAAAAGCATGATTTTGAGATTTTTTATATCCATTTTTTTTCCATCTTTCAATTTTGCAAAATTTCAATGTTTTCTTATGATAAAAATTTTCATTAAACCACTCAGGTTAGCAAATGCAAAATTTTGCTATAAAAATATATAGATTACTTTCTATTTTAATTTAGAACACATTTTTCTAAAATCTTAAAACAATACATTAAACAAGAACATATAATGATAATACTTTCCGTTTTTATTTAAGCAAGAATGTGTGTTTAAGTATTCATGTCTAAGGATATGTAATAGACAAACAGTAACATTGTAAATAAATGTAACAAAATGAAGTAATCGTTATCAATTTTTCAAAGTTCTGTCTGCAATTTTTATAATATTCAATCCATTGTTGTAATAATAAAGTAATTGAAGCAACCACTTCAAGATACATTTGAATTCAGTCATCCTTATTCAGTTGACATGAGAATAGACTAATCCTATATCAGACATAGCAACTTCATTAAGTATCACTAATATAACTCATATGATGTTAAAATTTAAGCCTTTTAATTTAGTTATCTCATTTCAATAAAGTTTATTTTACCAAGAATCATAAACAAACAATGCACAATTACATAAAGTCATTTTTCCTAAAAGCCTTACACAATAAAATCATTTAATTATAAATTAATCAAAGTGCATCACTGTAAAAAAATATTAAACATAACTGAAGTGTTATCCTCAAAGTGCTGAAGATGTCTTTAAATAGATATGAAATTGTTGTGTCTGATGAGAATTGATCTCCTATTAAAAGTAATTGAACAAGGATGGTTGAGATCTAAAAAGGTTGATTCTTTTAATCATATCTAACAATATACATAGACATTGTAAAAATGATAAAAAAATTCTTTAAAAATTTGAGATTATTTCAATTTGTTGATTGATAGAAATTTTGAAAAGATCAAACTGTACAAACAAACCTAATAAAATGTCAAACTTTCGCCTATGTAAAAAGTCTTTTCTAATAATGTTGATAGAAGTTATAAATTCAACTCCTATTGCTCTAGGTTAAAAAATATATTCTTTAACTGATTTTGACTTTTTTATTCTGTAATACAATGAATTTTATTTTCTTCTGCACATTTCAATTAATACTTTACAACTTTCTATATCTTTTTAAGTAACCCCATAATAATAATGCTTTGTCAAGATATTTAAAAATTTTAATATTCTGTTTGGTTGATCCTAGAAGCTACTCTGGATTATATTTTTTCACCTGGGGAAAAAAGAAAAACAAAAAAGACAAATAATAATCACTACAGATGAGTTTTGAAAAAACTATATAAATGAATCCATGAATGACAAGTATTTCAAATATAGAATATTTGGTCAATTATTTTGTTTATTTAATATCTTCCCGCAATTTTTTTCTGCAGCAAACTTTATTTTATGAAAGACTTTAAGGTAGTCAAATTATGAATCTCCATTACATTTTACCCTTAGCCATATTTTTCCAATGAAAACAATTAATATTGCAATTCTTTAAAAGATTTTTGATATTATCTTTATAATGTAAGTAGTTTGCTTCTCTTATGTAAACCATTTCAACTACACTGTTAAATAATTTTAAAAACACCAATCCAACAATGATGTAATTTTACTATCAGCAAGTTGAATAATATTGATATGATCTTGCCATTGTTTTACAGAGCATCTTTAAATATAATTTTTCTAATATTTTTAAGTTATGATCAAAGTCTCACTTTCATACAATAAATTGGGAAAAATAACATCTCTTTATATAGCTATTTTAGTTGTAATAGGTATTTCACTGTCGTAAAATGCACTATTTTTAACTTGTTAAAAATAACAGTAACAATCTGTGATCTGTGCTGCATTTAATACATCATAAGTTCATTTTTTTACCTAAAAATCTAATAAGATATATCAAAGGAACCACATGATCAAGTTGATAACCACACAAGCCAAAAGTGACAAGATTTTTTCCCATCACTGATTGATATAAGAATTGTCTTTTGAACATTAAACTAAACCAAAGTCTTTATACATTGCGTTGAACACATTAAAAGTTTTCTGTAGATCATCTTTTGAACAGCATACTATAATCTAAGAAGTTTTTGTTTTGTTTTCAATCAAAAGACTATTATCATATAGATAAAAAACAAAGTTGGAGCAGAACAGTTTTGTTTTGTATTTGCCTGACATCAAAAATCATGTTTATAATGCTTTTTGATTCTCTAAAATGATACTCATCTTGAACTGGAAACAACTTCAACAAAATCCTTAAAAATATTTTTGTTGTAATGGATAACAATGATATTTCACAATAGTTATTGCAGTCTCACCTATCTTCTTTATTTTTAAAATTTTGAATATTAAAAGCAAACATAAGACTATGTGGCATATAAGCCTAAAAAATCCCACTATATTTGAAGCTAATACATCACCACTATATTGTAAAACTTCTTTGGATATCAAAACAGGATCTGTAGCTTTTCAAAAAATTTTAAGATTATAGAAAACTGTTTTGTCTTCATTAGACAAGTTATCTTTATCGAAATCTAAATGAGTAGATTAAATGCATATATTATTAAACATCTCATCTCAATTCTTGTACCATTATTTAAGAGTTGATCAAAATAAGTCTATGCTTTTGAAATACTATTGTGCCACTAATAAGTTTCATAGATTATGATATTGCCTTTCAGGTTCATATATTACTTTCATTCAAAAAAAAAGAAAATCTGAAATAATGAACACTTTAATTTTAATCCATCAATCATTTTTAAACTTTTTTATCAGTTGTTAAACTTCTGCTTTTAAATCTTTATAATGATTATGAAGTTCCACATTGAATTTATTATTCCACCAATCCAAAAATGCTGAAAATTTCCTTTTAATCCACTAATAAGGAAGCAATGTCATAGAAACAGTCATGTTTTTTTTAGTAAACTCTAAAATATATTTGTATGTATTCACAATACTCTTCTTAAGAGAATTCCATTATTTAAGTACATGACAATCCTGAAAGTTCAAATTAGGAATTTTAGTGTTTAATAACTTTTGAAATTCAAAACAATAAGAGAAGCTTCTAATGAATAAATATTAATTTTTTATGAGTGTAATAATAATAAGAATAATTTTTAATGCATCTATAATTTAAATTTTGGAACATACAAATTCATAATTTGTTTAACAATTTGCACACATATGGGCTCATGTAATATGAACTGTTTTTGTATTCTGTCTCCTAACTATAAGATAATCTATGAAATGTAATTGTTTGAGGGGTGTGCATCCATGTTTCTTTATAATGATTTTTCTACTTAAACAACATGTTTGCAATAGTCACTTCATATGTTGTGAGAAAAATTCAATAATAGCAGACCATTTGAATTTACAAAATCATTACAATTATTTCCCACAACTTTGACCAAAGTTTACTGTTTATCCCAGTATAGAAATTAAATGGTTCAAGAAAAAAAATATTTTGATGATATTATTTGTTAATGCTATCTAGAAAGAAATACACGTTTTCTTTCTTTGAATTTTCTGAATCTGAGATTGGAGCATACACATAATAAATTGCGAATAAATACCATAGTGTAAGCAGGTTTAAAATAATTCAAGAAATTCCGATAGTAAAAGATATTAAATTAGACTTTGCATCAAATCCAAAACTACGTAGTTTCATTTTATTAATTATCTGCCCAATCAAAAAACTTGCAGTCGTCTACCTGGTGTTTTAAACTACTTTAGCTCTGGAATATAAGTTTTTTTTAAAAAAAAAGGATATAAGTTTTATTAAAAGCATGTTTAATATTAACACTTAACTGCTTCTTTTTATTAATATTTTTCTCTGTTCAGGTCGTGAAGAATTTGTATCAGTAAAAGTTTATACATTCCATATATAATTACTGGTAAATAAATCCACCAATCACAACAATGTAACTATACTGTAATATATAAATATATATTTACATATTTAAAATATTTCTAGAGAGATACACATATGTGCTTGCATGTATATATTAAACAAAGATTTTTATGATTAAAAAATGTTAACATATTTGTCAGGATCATGCATGAACGAATTTGCTGTTATTAATATTATAACAATGACATTTTGATTATTAGATTCATGTGACATTACCTTGATAACAAGATAGTTCAATATCTGTTAATGAGATGTTAGTGTTTTAGTTGTATATTGCTAGTAACAATTGTCAGAGATACTATTAACAATGCTACAATAGTAATAACTATAACTACATATCCAGGTGAGATCTAACTAAAACATCAATATTATAATATTAATAATAGGAAATCACATACATAAATGATTCTGAAAATATGTTTACATTTTTTAATCATAAAATTTTCTGTCATAACATACAGATACAGTCATATATATGTGTGCATGTCGTCTGCTTGGGTAAAGCAAATTGTTGTGATATTAAATCTTCAAAGAGCTGTTGATCAGTATATATGTGATGTGATTCACTGTGACTTCTCCTTATACAGTCAGAAATCTCTCAACAACTATGCCCAGAGAAACCTGTTAGCTACTTCACCTTCCCTTTCCATTCCCTGCCCTAAGTTTTTCCATATTCTTTTCTATCCTGCTCAATCCCATTTCCACAACATAATCTTTGACAACTCCATGGCCTTTATATCTAAACCCCCCTTATCTTTTCCCAGACTTAGCATAAAATTCAGTAACACATTTTCTGTATATTCATTTTGTTTAGATTTATTTTCCATAACTTCATTATTTGTACCCTTTCTGCTTTCAGGCATTTACATTCAATTAACAGATGCCTAATATTTTATATGCCTTCTTACACAATTTACAGACTAAATCACCCACACTTTTTCATTTATATGTATATTCCTTTGTTGCTAAAGATTCTGTTCAAGCCTTCAGCAGTAAATTACTTTCTTTGCTATTATCATAAATTAACTCTCAGCCAATATTCTGTTTACTTTTATATATATTTAAACTCTTTTTATTCTCCATACTAGTTCTCCACCTCTCCAACTCCCTATTCTTTATTAATGCATTTATTCTTCAATCCCATTTCTTAACACTCAACAATTCTTCTAACACAATCCTCCCACTTTTTGTCTAAGTATACTGACATAAATTATTTATCCAAATTTTCTACATATCATATTACCTTTCTCACCCATCTTGTTGCCTGTCTTTTATTCATAATCCAATTACATACTATTTTGACTATTCTTTTATTAAACATAAACTGCAATCTATTGAACATTATGATTTTGCTTTTTGCATCTCTCATATAAAAACTTGACCATTCCATTTCTCTTTTAATTGTATTCTTTGCCATCCATACATCTGAATTTAATACATATCTTCATATTTCTCTTTGTATTTTTTCTAAGTAATTCCTTTACTAACACATAATGCATCATTACCATATATTAACCCTGCTACTTCCACTCTCTTCCATACAATTTTAGCCACATCATACTTATTATATGAGAACACTGTTAATTTCTTTATCAATCCCTTTCTTTTCTTTGCTTTATTTATCATTTTTTTCCCATTCATCCAATCAATTTCTCTGATTACTTAAGATGATTTTCAAATAGTTATATCTTCATCACACTTAACTTTATATCCCCCAATAAAAATTCTCTGTCTTCTCTTTCCCCGTATTAATCATCATTTCTTTTGATTTCTCTTCATTAAATTTAATCCCCATTTCTTGTGCATGTCCTCAGCATAACTTCTATATTTCCCTTCTTTCTGCACACAAAATGACATAATCTGCAAATAAAAGATCTGACAATGTATATACTCTCTTGCCACCTATTAATGGTATCTCTATCCCTTTTCCTAGTCTTTCTATTGCTCTCTTTCATTTCTCTCAAATATAACAAAAACAAAATAGGTGACCTAGGGCATCCTTGCCTTAGTCCTACCCCATTTTTAATTTTAACTGATTCTATATTCTGTAATTGATAAGTATAATAATTATTTTTCTATAATTTTTTAATAATATTCACTAAAGCTCCATTCATTTCCAAATTTACTAATCTACCCATAATCTATTTCTTTTTACTCTATCATACACCTTCTCTCTAACTATAAAAACCATATAAAACTGTCTACCTGTATTCCTATTCATATCCATAAGTTGTGTAACTACAAATAAACTATCTCCTATATGCCTATCTGATTGAAAACCTTGTATTTCTCCCACTATATTATTTTCTTCCATCCATTTTGCAACCCTTCCAGCCACCATATATAAGAAAACTTTATATAGCACTGACATTACCTCTATCAGTGTATAGTTGTTTAACTTGTAAGATCCTTACTTTTTCCTTTAAATAATAGTAACCTTACTTTTTTTATTACTCCAACTACTTAGAAAATCTCTTTTCTGTGCCATCTTATTAAAACATAATAATTTTAATTTTTCCCTATGCCCTAAATTCATTACTATCTCTGCTTCCCATACATCCAAACCTCTTGCCTTTCCACTTTTCAATTTCTTGTCTGCATCATTCAGTTTACTTTCTGTAAACCTAATATTCCCATTACTATATGCTTTTATGTTTGCTATACTCTGTTATTTACTTCTAACATCTTTTCTATTTCCATTACATACTTATTTAAGATTATCTCTAATTCTTCTCTAGAGTTACACTCTATTCCCTTATCATCAACTAATACTATTTCTTTCTCCCTACATTCTTTCTTTTAATGTATTTCCAAAAATTTTTATTCCTATCTCTTTCATTTTTATTAATATCCTCCAACAATTTACTATTCAATTTCATTCTCTCTATATAATTATCTATTTTGGCCAACTTCTTTTTTTCTAAGTACTTTTCCCAGTTAGCATTAACATATTTTTCACTTTATTTGTCTTTAATAGCACACTTATATTCTCTGCATGATTTTTCCTCTCTTTTACAACTTTTACTCTTTCTAATTACCACTCCAGTCCTTTTGCTCATTCCCAACCAACTCTTCCATGGTTTCTTCAACTTTTATTTTATACTCTTCTAACTTATTCTTATCATTCCTCTTCATCCACATTTTTCACTATTTTTTCTACTTTTATTACTATTTTCCAACACATTACTAATCATTTCTATCACAAAGAAGTTATGATCACTATTACATACTGTTGTTTTCCTGATGGTTTGTGATGATGGTGTTCTAGTTGTATTTTATATTGGATTATTTCCATCATCTAATATATGTATCAAATGTCTTTAGAAATATTTAACTTTATTTGAATATTTCAAATACATTCAACTGTTAGTAATAACACATCAAACAGGCTAGTATATGCACAATGTTTCAAAAGGTATTAGTCTCCCCTCTTTGTCAAAGGTTGCTGGCCTGACCAGTAACAGTACTAGCATGGGATTTGAACTTGTGTCCTTACATTTTTATGTTTTGAATTTTAAGGTAATACTCTAACCAACTGAACCCCCTGCCAAAGGTATCAACCTGTAAGGTTTGTGATGATGGTGTTTCACTTGTATTTTTATACTGGACTATTTTCATGATCTAATATGAGTGTTGAATTTCTTTAGAAAAAATTAACTTTATTTAAATATTCCAAATACATTCAACTGTTAGTAATAGCAAATCAAATAAGTAACCTTAATTTTCTGTACTTTATTCATTCTCTCTTTCTCTACTAATACATAATATATTGTGTGGAATATATTATTTCTAGACCATGTGTATTGTCCCTCATGAATATTTGATAAATTTCCAATACTCAAATTCAATCTCTGACAAAAATTCTTCAAAAGCTGTCCATTGCTTATTACCTACATCATCAATTTTTTCAATATGTCCATTCATATTCCCTATAATCATTATTCTCTTCCCCTTTTCTTTGAAACTCTGTATATTCTTAACTAGGTATTTATATATGCAACTGTCCCACTCCATTATAGTTTGACTATCTCCAGCAGCTATATATACTATAGCCACCATCCATTTCTTGACTTCATTCCTTATCTCAAACCACAGATGTTTTTGACATTTAACACTATTTAAATATTTTTTCATATAACTCCTATTCCACCCATCCCTTTTTTCTTTTCTATTTATGCTCTATCATACCAAGTCTTCCAGAATAGGTTCTTCTTCTTTTATACTTGTTTCCATTACTGTTAATACCTCAAGCTTTTCATTTTTAATTACTTTTATTAATTTCAGCCAGTGTTTTGGTCTTCTACCTCCTTGCATAAACAAATACCCAATTTTAACAATTTCTTCTTTCCTAACTACTCTTTTATAAATTCTTTTGACTCTTGTCTTCTTCATTACATTTATAAATAACTTGCTTACCATTAATTTTACAGACCAATTCCCTCTCCACATCTACAATTATATCTAAATTAGCTACCTTTTGATTATTTCTTATATCCAGTCCATTCTTCATCTCTCTGATAACACTATCACTTAAACCTCATCCATCCCTTTATAAGTTTCCCATTCTTGTTTTTCTAAGTGCATTCTGTCTTTACTATATAACTCCCTCTCTCCAATAAAAAAAAATTCCACACAATCACAAACATGATATCATTTCTTTCACACATTTTTTTCAATCTCTCATTTATAGAACCTGCCCTATCCAACATATACCTCTTGTCAAATCTTGATAATAATCCAACTATTCATATTTTTCCTTTAATCTTACTCAAATTCCTAATCAATTCTATGTACTCATCCATTACTATCTCTGGTGGCTCTGACAAATTATTAGTCCCTATCATAACATACACATCTCTACTCCCTTGTTTCTTTACTTTATTTATAACATCCCTAATTCTAGCTCCAGGCAAATATATTCTTACATATCTGTTTCTATTTCCCCTTGCAATTATATTTTCACATTCTTTAATTAGTGAATCTCATATCGATTCTGTCTCATAATCTATTTTCTCTGCTTCATCTGTAACATTCTCTATCACCTTCTGGACTCCTTATCTACTTCTTCCTTATCATTACTACTCAATAATTTCTTCATCTGCTCATGCTTCATCTCTAATGATTTTAATTTTGCTTCTACATCCTTTACCTCTTCCTTTATCTTACTTGTTCTTTAACTAATCATCTCCATTTTACTACTAATTTTTCCACCCATATTTCCTGTCACTCCACTAAAATCATACACTATTCTATCTTCCTCAATTACATTTTGTTCCATTTCTCCTGCCTTTTTTTTTAAATTATCTATTCCTAGAAGCCACTTTTTCACCTCTTTTATCACATTTACATACTGTCTACACAACCATAAACCTGTTAATTCTTCCTAGTCTTATTTAAACATTTCAAGTGATAAACCTCATCACTTAGAATAAACTCTACCATATCATGCCTAATTTCTTTCTGAGCATTATATATGCATTGTGGAATGCAAATGCAATCCATATTTTTCATTTTCCAAGTCACATACTCTATATTTCACTTTACTCTTACTCTCCTAGTTTTCAAACCTCTTTGCAAGGAAGGATAAAAACTTTACTTTTTTCAATGGTGATTGATTGATAACCACATATTTTCTGACTGTAGGTCTCCAAAACCTTATCTTTTTTCTCAAATAAATCACTCCCTTATTAAATTTTTAAAAAATGTTTAGTAGCAAACTTGCTAAAAAACCAACTAGGCTTATCTACAACTTACTTATAAAATATACTTACATTAACACAGATTCGACAAAATATTTTTTTTTCTATATTTAAAATGGCAAATGAAACACTTTCTAAATGTTAACAATTCCTGATCTTTCCAAATTCAATTATATCTATTTTACTTGATTACAATTTACTCTCCACTTTCATACAACAAGCAAACAATCTTTGTATTAATGATCTCAGATGATTAATCGCATAAAAAAGTGAACAAACTTCAACTTATCTTTTAGCACAGAATAAAAACATCAGCATAGGAAAGCAGCCAAAATGTATCTACCATATATTGTGATGTACACATGTTGCCATCTATAGTGTAATGTACAAATAACCCAATAAAGAAAATAATGAAAGATTATCTGTTTAATAATAAAAAATTATTTTGTTTTGAATGAATCTGAAATGAATGAACCATTTATTTATTAAATTTTAAATGAAATATTTTTCTTTAAATTGTTATTGAATAATAATAATCCTTTATTAGAATTAAAAGAGTCACATGATCACAAGCCAGTGTTTAAAGAAAGGAAAAGACTGCATTTTGTATTGCCATAACTACAGAAATGATTTTAGCAAGAAGATATATACTTTTGTTTGATTAAAATTGTGCATTATTTTACCTTACTTTTATAAATATATTTGAAACATATAACAAAAAAATATGCACTGTGAGTAAAGCAACTTAAAGGGAGGGGATGAGTTCCCCTCTTTTATTTGATATCTTTATGATTAAAACAAAATGGATATCACAATTGAAATGTTGATTGCCATAGAGCTAAGATAATTGACTTCACCTTGGATTATAATATGAATAGGAATAATAATTGGATATCATCTACTGATATTCAAAGAAATGTCATCGAATAATGGAATATCAGCTAGAGTCATATGTATGCAAATCTGTGATAATAGATGGTAATAAAAACCTCCTTTTAAACTATCATTATCAAAAAAGTTTCGCAAAAAAAAGAAATGGTTTAAAAAAAACATAATGATAATTTTAATGACAAACATTTATTAAAGTTTTTTTTATTAATAATTGTCATTAATATAACTTGGTTTTCATTACTATTTAAAATTTATGAGAAATATGGGTTTTTTTAAAAAAAAAAGTAAGCATATTAATACTTTTATTACTTTGTTTACCCTTCTATGATTGTATGCTTTATAATTTAAATGTAAATCATACCTATTAATTGCAATCAAAAAAGGAGAGGGGAAGTAAATTATAAATATATAATAGAATATTAGATTGCAGTTGGTAATTAGAATTATAGTCTTTATTTTATTCACTTCAATGAATTAATGCTTATTTTAATAAATTTATATTATTATTATTAAGATAAGTTATTTGATTTGTCTATTGCATCAATCATTATAAAATTATTTTAATACACAATTTATTTTACAATTAAGATGATTGATTACATTGTACTTCCCATACTATACTTTATCATCAAGTAAGTTATCATTTATTGAATTGTATCTTCCTTGACAACCAAATGTACTATTGTGGACCATTGATGCTTTACAAAATTTATGAGTCCATTGCAAATATAAATTTAAACTGTCATAGAGCCATCTGGGAACCAACATTCTTATTTATCTATTTTACTTATGTATAAATATTTAGTTGCCTAAGTATAATATTTACTTAATATGTTTTACAGTGTCCAAATTTTTAGAGTATAAATGTAGAAAACTACTTGGTTCATAATTTTATTTATTAATTCTATGAGTTATTTGCAAGCTAGCTAACCCTGATCAGTTATAATATTTTTGTTTTGGTCATGATTATCCAAATCTGCAAACTATTCAATAAGTGGCACTTATTTTAACTTTACATTTTGGCAATCTATTAGTTTTCCTTTACATTTACTAATCCAAGAATGAAATATTGCTATTCAAAAGACAATGTTGCCTTCTTAGCATTGTTTAAAGATTTTAAAGAATAGTTTCCTTCATAATATATATGTAATTCATGAATAGATAACATTCCATTCTATGTAATATATCAGTGGTATATAACCTTTTTATACTTTCAACCTCCATACTCAAACTAAAAGTTTACATGCCCCATTCTATGTTGTTGCCATCCTATTATAAGCATATAAAGATAGTAATAATAAAAGTCATTTTAATGTGTATATATATATATAATAAATAAAATATCCGTTAATTAAAAACAATATTGTAATTATAATTGAAATAATATTTTTAACGGTTTACAAACAATTACAAACAATCTTTAAATCCACAGAAGTACTTTTGGTTACTTTCTAACCTTCCTCAACTGCCATTAAATTCAAAAACTAAAAGCGGAAGCAAACGTCATCAATTCAAATTCCACGAATCTCGTATTTTAATGTTTGTAATTGTTTGTAAACTGTTAAAAATATTATTTCAATTATAATATATATATATATATCAGGACATAAGATTTGATATAAAATTTTTGAAAAAAACTGTTTCTTAGTAGATCTATTGATTTGTAGACTTTACGATTTTTTAGCCTGTTTTAGAAAATGTGTACCTTCAAAAATGTAATATCATGTATCAATGGTAGAAGAATCCTAGTATAAAGAACAAACCTCTAAAAGTAAATAAGAGAAATAAAGGGCAGTATAAGCAAGGTATCATTATAATGTGCTGTTTATACAAAGCAGACTGGAAAAGTGATGAGTTAAATAGGTTTCATGGATTTTTAATAGTATTTGGGTTTTTGTTTTTTAATTAGAAAGTTATTATCCAATATAAGAACTTCTAAAAATTTTCATAACCCCCAACAATTTTTCTATGATCCCCCTGGATAGTTGCAACTCATAGGTTGCATACTGATGTAATATATATAAAATAAAGTTTGTAAAATATATTTAGCATACAAATTGATGCACTAATATGAAACATATTTTACTTTAAGTTAGAATATTCATAAATGTCCTGGATTCTAACAACAGAAATTCAATTAGAATATAAAGGTAATATCTAAATAATAAAGATATTCCAGGTAATTGGAAAATTGTAATAGTTATATTGATATGTTTAAAAAATATTAGATATTTCAGCCCTAATTAGGCTTTAAAAAGTAGTCAAAATACAGTAGTTCAACCACATTCTAATCTCAGAACATGGGGATTTCAGATATATTCTTTTACAATTAAACCATGAAGCCTGTTTTATATACATAATGTTTAAAACTATTTCAAAATTTTTGTTGAACGGTATTAAAGAATATTATAATAAAAATGTAATCAATTAAATTATTCAATAAATGGTTGTTGACCCTACTGATACTCCACCTCCACTCACAAGTAAACGGATGGGTGAAATCTGGAATCAAGTCAGTATAGCCATGAATCCCAGCCAACTAGACCTTGATGCTAAAAAGTCTTTCTGGACTGTCTACAAATTAAAACACCAAGATCAAGCCCCGACTCAAAATGTATTGGGGCTTTCCAACAAAGCCTTGATCCAAAAGCTGAATCACTGGTATGTTGAATCCAAACACATCAGCTTTCTTCTTAAGCTCAATCTAGCTTCTCTTCCCACCAGTTGCTTTCTTGTGGCCAGGAGGGGTTTCTCAAAGATTGGACCCCAGTGCCAGCTCTGCCACTCCCACATGTGCTCTACCCTCTCTCCTATCATGAACCTCATCATTAACAAAGTTTCACTAGACATCAGAGATGTCCTATCAATTCAAAATGTGATCAAACAGGAAACCTATGCATCCATTAGATTGTCCATCTTCTTGACCTTCGCCTTATAGCTAACCAGATCCAAATTAATGTTTGGACATTTTAAAAATACTCCACTTCAGATTTACATCAAGCTACTCACACAGGCTAAAGTCAGAGACTCGGCCCTTGCACCTCAGCTGTTACACAGAAACACTTGGGAAAAGATCGAGTTTTCAAATGAATAACCCACCACGAATATCCGGAATGTGCAGAATGTGTTCCTTTTTTTTAGTCTGTAACTTTAAATACCATGTAAACCTTTCAATGTACAAAGAACACTTTATGTTTAAATAAAATATTTTTTAAAAAATGTCAATACAATTTAAGAAAAGGTTATGCAGTTTAAAAGAACTTGGATCCTGATCCTACAATTAGCAATAAATAAATAAACATTTATTAATATATTATATTAAAATTACAGTATCAATATTTCTTTTCAATTATTCTATAACTGGAATTAAAAAATATTTATTTTTTATATATTAGGTAAAAATTGTAAATAACTATTAAATCCATAAATTAAAAAAAAAAGTGGTAGGGGGAATCAATAATGATAACAAATATTGATATTGGCTTTTCTATTTACTCACTGAACATTGCTTATTGCCATTATCCATTTTATTTTAGTCAAATAAACGCGTTCCAAACTTTAAATTTAGAGTAGGATGTTTGCAATGATTTTATATGGTAATTTTATTGATCTAAATATTTAGTTTACAATTTACTTGCTAAAAATTCAATAGAAAATTAATCATCGCAATAATCTGAATCTAATATTTCATATAAACTCATTCGTAAGTTAAAAATTGTTTATGATGCAATTTTCACAAGTATGACTATATGTAGCTGGTCATATACAATTATAGTAATTTAAATTAATAAAAAAAATATTTTTAAAAAAAACTAATAATTTCGCTTTATATTTTGAAGGTTAACGATAAACAACCAGAAAAGCCAATTTTTAGCTTATCCATTAATTTTTCTTTATGTGTGTGTGTATATATATTGTAACGGTACTTTGTCAGGAATCAAGATGGTCGCATCTAACTATAGTCAGACTTAGGGTCTTCATGTAGGATGCCATGGATGAAACGATGTAATTATACTCTAAAATTGAATACGCACTAAACAATATAATTTAAAATCAAATCATTCAATACCGATACAAAGTCAGATCAATTTATTGAATTTCTACCCTGGTTGATGATACCGCTGTGCTCAGGATTCGAACTCAGAGCAGATATTGCATTTAATTCTCTTCAGGCATTAGCGTAAATATCCAATAGTAGTAATTAACTCAATAAATTGTTCTATAAATAATTTATTTATAATATTAAGATATTAAATTGATATGATAGATATGTGTATGTACAGTTATAAATCTTCCTTTGATAAAATAACTAAATAAATCAAATAAATAAGAAACCTGTTTAAATTTAAAACAAACTTTAACATATTTATTAACAAGTAAAAATATGAAAAGATTTTATATAACAAACAAAAAATAATAATTTATTATAATAGGTGTTTGTGTATATTTCTATTATTTATGGCATTAAATAAATTATTACCGCCCTATATTCCCATAATAGTAATATATATCATAACACGAACACTTTTCAATAATTTATAAAACAATAACTGAAAATTTAAAATTTCAAAAATTATAATATAACTAAGTATAAATTCAAAATTATATATATCAAAAATGATACACATAATTAGATCTTTGTAAAGTAACATTAGTATCATAAATAAATCCCTGTGTGCTGTCATATTATGAAATAAAGTAATTTTACGCAAAGAGGTTAGTCTTTCACAAAAAGAGTTATAACAAATATTACTTTGTTAAATATATTAGTAATAAACGAAATTCTGTAATATCATGTAAGATTCAATGTGGAGAATGACAAATTCTTACTTCCAAATTGAAATAGTTTTAAATTTTACCTCGCTTTTAAATATATATATATAGAAGACCTAAATTTTGTTAAATACAAAAAAAAATTCAACTTAATGATCTTATCTTTATCTTGATATAAATAACTTTATGAAAGGGGTTGAGTAAACGATTTCAAACAACAAAGAAAATTAAGTTAAGAAGTCTACATTGATGCAAACAAGTCATTTAAGAAATTCAATAGTATATCTGTTTTTTGGTAATAAGTGTCATCTTTAGACAGCCTGTGTCTAATATCCTTCAACAGAGGGTACCACTAGACCTCGAGCCTAGAATATTTATAATTTGTTGATATGGTTACTCATTACAAATGCCTTCTACAGCTCTTCCATCATATACAGATCGATTGTTGCTCCTAGATCAGGAAGAGCACAGATTATTGTTAAAATAAACAATTGGCAGAGCAGTCAACAGGAAGCAAATGCCAAAAAAATCTAAGAATTAACAACAATATTTGTTAACAATAGTAAAACAAAAAATAAACAGCTTACATTATTAAATGGTTTTGAACTAGTTAACTCAATCATATATATATTAAAATTGATTATAACCCTTTTTAAAAGAAGTAGTTAATGTATTTACAGTTGACTGATTCTATTTTCCCCTTTATTCTTCCCCTAAAATTAACTTTTAGTTCATTAAAATAATTGAAATATTACTATAATAGAACTTTACATATATTCGACAATTTCAGATGTGTACACATACCATTGCAATAACATTAATTTATGATTAAGCATCGACAGACGTAGACAAGCTCACATTTGCTGATTTTACTAACAAGGCACATATGTGCTGGAAGACCCAGGCCATGTGAAGAAACATATAATGAACAATAAAGACCCATTAGTAACTCATGTTAATTAATGAAATATAATAAATACTTGAAAAGAAATATTAGCCCTAAGGTAAACATCAAAATGCTGCTAATTTCACACACTAAATGAACATGGGTTAAAACAGATTATATATATATATATATATATATATATATAAATGAAAATGAGCATGGGACAAAACTTTGGTGAACTTGATGCTAAATCAAAATCTGCCTATATTTAGTAGTAAGCATAGAAATAAATAACAGGGACAAATATATAAATAAACCTTCATGTGGTATTTATAAATGGGTCATTTAGATGCACACACACAGACAAGTCAATAATCTCTTTTTTTCTGCCATGCATGATATAAATCACAAGAAAAGAAAACTGCCACTACTTTAAGCAGTTAATACTTATATAAAATTATTATATACACATCTACACATGTCAAGTAAGAATAATTATATCAAATTCTAGGAAATTATTAATTAAAACATATACTAAATGAGATATCAATCTAGATTTTTTTATATAAATTACAAAATCCTTTCTTACTACAAAGTGCTAAAGAAAATCTAGATGGTTTAAAACAAATATGGAATTGGAGGAAGGAGGGAATATGGCCCTGAGATTCTTTAATTGTAAATAACTTTCTATTAATCTTAAGAGAAAAATAAGAATAAGAATAATTCTGGAGAAAACTATTGCATTTTATCAAATTAATTATCAACTGTCAAAATTTAAAAAACATTAAAGGGTCATAACAAAATCGTTATAATCTATGATACATATATAAAATAATAAGATCAATAACAAATATAAAATTACTTATCAATAAAACTGAAATATAAAAACAAGTTACAACGTTAAGAAAGATAGAAGTATAAAATTACAAATTAATAAAACAAAATTTCATACATCCTTATGCATCACTGGCTTACTGATATATATAGAGAACAGTTCATATAAAGATTTTATCTTCTTTCCATAGTGACATGGGTATAGGGTCATTATTTTCTGTAAAGATTATATTATAAATGCAAATGTATAACTGACTTGTAGATATAATTTGTAGAGGTTTTTTTTTGTTTTATGGTTGATGAGAAGTACATTGATATGACTGGTCTTAGGATATCACCAGTTGGTTTTGGAGGTCAGTTGGCAAGTGAATTTAGCATATGATGGCTATAGATTTATGCTGGAGAGTGGAATTTGTCTTTTGGGTGCCTTAGCAGCATATAGCTTTTAATACAGTCACTGAAGTAAATTCTAAGTTTATTTTCAAGATGGGCACATGTAAGAACAGCAGGTTCAGAGCACAAGATCATCAGACACAGCAGAATAATTTAAGTAGAATCAAGTAGAGTAATTATCATTGTTCATTGTTTTCCCATTCAGGAATCTAAGGAATGTCTTTAATCAGCAAATAGGTGATTAAAATATTTTTACTCAGTTAATCCAGCATTTTAATTAATTATGAAAGTCCAAATTTAGTTACATTAATTACAAATTTTCCTGACAACAATACTTAATAGAAATTAAACTATATTTTTGTTAACCTATTAATTAAAACTGATTAAAATCAATAAGGAAATATTTTAAGATTAAGTATTCTTTCTGAACTATAAAAAAAATATTTTATTGAAAAGATAATAAAATTCAGTTACACTTTTTAAAATAGACTGAGCTAACTTTAAAGCCTTTTTACTGTAATCAGTATTTAGTATTAATAGATGAAAAATAGTCAATTATTGTGGCCCAATAACTTTTGCCAATATGTAGATAATACTTAATTTATCTATTATATTTGTATTATATTCACTTATATTTGAATTATTTTTTATTTTATAGATAAAATTTCAAACATTAATTCTAAAAGTTTTATATATTCTGATTTAGTTGAGGAAAAAAAACTAATGAAGAATAAACAAAAAGATAGCTAAATGTATACTGAAGGCTAGCCTAAAAATGAAGAAAAGTAAGAACATTTCTATGTCTTAACCCTTAAGAAATATTAATTTCTTAGTCAATAATCAGTTAAAACAAGCATTTTACTCATCTTCTAGATTCTATCCATTCTTTTTATTATATTTCATTCAAAGATAGCTGGTTTAAAATAGACTGACTATTTCAATATATATATATGTATCATTTTAAAATGCATGCGTATTAATAATCTTTATATCTTCATATTATATTCTGTTATAATCAAAACTATTAAAACCAGTATTTTAATGTTATGGGTATTATTTGTGCTAAATAATTTGTCCTGGAGAGACTTTCTTGATTCCCAAATGTATTCTGTAAAACAGAGAATTGTTTTTTTTTTTCTCGTTAAGCTCTTATAAAAAATATGTTTGTAGTTTATTACAGAGTAATTATTTCATGTATTTAAAATTATGACATCTATGTCTATTAAAACTAGTTTTTATTTTCATAATCAATACACTGACATTCATCTATTCAATCTAGGTTAATTTAAAAATTCTAATCATCCAGACAATAAAAACTATCCAATCATATAACAACTAATATCAGTGACTATCTATATTAATTAGGAAATAAATGCCTAAAAAAATGCATCTGATTATGATCTAAAAAAAACTTTTCCAAGATTTGTTTAGCCATGATTCAAATATATAGGTTATGATCACTGTAGGCAAATATAGAAACCATTATCCCAGGAGGGCTTTATACTCATTAATATGAAAACAGTTAAATTTTTTTAAAAAAAGAATATAGTTATCAAACATTATAATATTCAAACTATTTGAGAGACCATGACAGTTTATTATTCGTTTTTTTATTAATCGAAGCAAAGCAAAACTCCATATAGTAGTGCCACCTGTGTTAAACAATTATGCTAGTATTGGAGATGTGATCATATTAATCGAATATTATGTTTAAAATAATAGTAGAATTGTAGGCTTGGGAACTAAGATTCCTAAATGACATTATTTATTCATATTTATTGACTGAATCATTTCTAAAATCTTGTCCATTCTTATTCTGTTAGCCTTAGTATTATTACATGTACCAATATTGTATAAAAAATGTATGTTTGTTTCCAGTAACACATCTAAAAAACATTGCTATTAAATACAGTTAAATAAATCTTTATTACAGTTAATATATAAAGCTATATATACAGATTTTTACAAAGTTGAATAAATATCAAATAAAAATTAAAAACGTACATTTTGTATAATTTTTAACTTTTTTCTGAGTGTGAGTTTGATTAGTTTAATGTAAATGATGGCCAGTGATGGTTTTCTAAAGTAAATGTGTTTTTATATAAGCTTATAAATTAATAATATATAAAAAAATATACAATAGAAAATATTTTCATCAAATTATTTTTGTAAAATTTGATATAGTATATCTAAATTAATATGCATAATATTCTTCCAGTTTTTTATTAAAACTTCTATGTAAATTATAATAACTCAATATTTCAATTATTTATTTAGAGTTATTACTATCTAGTGTATGGATTTTTGTGACAGCTTAACTATTAACAAAATATCATGAAGAAAACTGCAAAGATTCTAACCAGTAAATAGATTCTCCAATGGATTTATTAAAACATTCCATTTCACCACTGTAATCATAAATTTGGAAATTATTAAAGTTATCAACTGCAGGTCCATTGTTTGTGTTTGTTCACATTTATATAGATCAGTGAATGATAAATTCTATTTATAAACTAGATGAGCATAATGACCATTGGTTGTCCTGAATCTTGTGAAAGTGTTCCAGTTTTACCTAGGAAAATGAAATCCAATTGACTTTATTGTTGGATTGGAATATCATAAGATTTTCATTTTTTTATGTCATAATTCTTTAACTATAGATTTTTCATTAAATATCCAAACAGAAAATTATGATTTGAGATGTTTTATTATTAAAAAGTCCATGTTTTATGAATTTTTCATGACGCAACTTCTCTTCTGATATCAGGTGGTGGGATGTGTAAAAGAGCAGGAATCCACTGCAAGGAAGTAGACTTGAATGTAGAAACATTTCTCATGCTAATATTTAATTGAGCTATCCAGAAATTTAATGTGATAAAGTTTTCCTCAAACAAAGACATTGATTTACTAGCATAATATGTTAGCATGAAAAAAAATTTGTCCATCAAATATTTATATCCCAACCCAATGAGTCCCAGCTAGCATTTCAAGAAGTTATTCCTATAAATTAATTTTGATCTAACTTTACAGAAATGAGGAAAATAAATTACACTATAATCCAAGATCACTCCTTAATAGTACATGATAACTTTATGTTTCAACCTATTATTGCAAAACATTATATTCATATTATAAGATAATATGTGTTTAGATAAAAATGAGCACATGTCTTCATTGGATTAGAAATAAGATTCCAATTTTTCATATCCTTACTAAGAGACTTCTATTTCAGGAAAGAATCTCTTTTGACAAATCAAATCAATATCATCAATATAAATTAATTCCTAAATTGTTTTCAGAAAGATAACTGATGAATAATTATAGTAGATAAGAGAACTAAACCCTGTGAAAAACTGCTTTATAAAGTTTTGTGTTTATTACTATTATCATTTAGCAACACTTTTATTTTTATATTGCAGAGCTTAAGAATTTTTAGAAACTTTTTTTCAAACAGAATTATAAACTGAACTACTTTGAAGGACTTTAATGGGAGTTATTAAATATGAAATTTATTTACAACAGTTTCTCCCTGTCTTATACCCAGTCTGCTCTATAAATACACAGCATCCAAATGAGAATATAATAGATGTTAACAGATTGATGACATAAATTAATAGTTAAACTTAGAATTATTTATTATAATTTATATTGATTCAGATAATAAATTCAAATTCTAACAGAAAACAAAGGTATATTGTATTTATTAATTGGCATGTTTTCTGTTTTTTGAAATTGGAGAATGAGCACATAGAGATTTACTTTACCAAATTAGAAGTGAGCAGATTTTTTCCCCCATCATAATTATGGATGCATTAAGGAATTCACTTTGTTACAAATGAAACTCTTCCCATCCACTGCAGTTGCTAGTTGATGATTTTTCTGTAAATATACAAAATAAATTAAGTTTTATTAAAAAATCTATAATTATAAATATTTAATTTGTCAAAAATTAGAATTTATCTTTATAATAATAAAACTAAAAGAATAACTTAGTGTCTCACAAAATTAATGTCTATTAAGAATCATGAGATTATTTTATTTCTAAATTCTCACTTAATTTTTTATTTTGATTCATTTTTAAAACTTAATTTCATCAAGACCAAATATAAAAAATATAAGGCTTCCATTTAGTATTCCTTTTTAAGAAGTATCAAAATTTATTATTAAACTCAATACTTTATTTATTATTTATGAATTAACTAATAATCAAAGTTTTTTAGAAATCGAGTATTCAACCATCTAGCACAGAATGCATTTCAATCACTGTAAATAAATCCTCTAAAGACTTTTATAAATTACATAGAAGCTCAATGTTTGTGTGTCATTTGTCAACTATTGATGACCTAAGATAACAATTTTAAAGTTTAAATCATTTGTAAATGAATTCAATTCAAAAAATATCTCTCTATACATTCTTTATGAATATTTTTTTTTTGCAGAAATTGACAAATGCCATGCAAAATAGCTTTTTGATGATTTTAACAAAATCTTGTCACTTATTTTTATGATACAGATTTTTTTTCGAACTTATTTTTGATATTTTCATGATAAATAAATGTTAAGTGATAAAAAATGTTGAAAATTTCTTTCTGTGTCAAAAAAGACCTTCATTATATATATCAGCATATGACAAACTGGATAAACTATTAAAAGCAATTTTCAATTCATGTTTTTGAATATTTGTAATTCTATTTTTGCTGTATTATTTGATATAGAATAAAAAGATGAAGAAAATACCAAGCATATTTCAGAAAGATTATAGAACTTCCTACAACTTAGATCTACAAATCTTGCATTATTATATTAAGTAGAAATATCTTGGGAAAATTGTTTGTGCAAGAATTCATGATGTACTTTCAATTATGGCATTGAAGTTTAGCATTCAGAAATAGCAGAAGGATTTCATCAGTGCACTAACTAAAGACTTCATTTTTAAATTTAACATTTTTATTTTGATAATTAGGTATTTTATTCATTTTTTAAAATAATTGATCAGTACATTTTTACTTGGTTATTCATCAAAATTAAAATATATGTAATCTGTCAATCCCAATATCAATACCAATCAACAATTTCAAACTGTTGTCAAGTCAATCTCCTTTTAATAATAAAGGTGGAATTCCATCTTTATTTATTGTCCAATATATTTATATAGATACTAAAGATTGTAACTTGACCACAGAGACTAAACATATAAAAATAAAGTGTTCTGAATGAAGTCTAATAAATAGTCAATTATAACATTACAAACCTAAATTCTAATTTTCAAATTGCAACAACAACAACAATGATAATAATAATAATAATAATAATAATAATAATATTATTATTATTATTATTATTATTATATTGGACAAACATAAAGTATAAATATACAGGTTATTACTTATTATTAATAATAATTATAATAATAATAATAATAATAATAATAATAATAATAATAATAATAATAATAATAATAATAATAATAATAATAATAATAATAATAATAATAATAATAATAATAATAATAATAATAATAATAATAATAATAATAATAATAATAATAATAATAATAAAGACTAAATGGATTTATATGCAATCATTAAAATCAGTCAACACTTAAACAATCTCAATATCAATAACAATCAAGAGGGCATCATCATATTAATCATCTTGTGAATATAAAAAAAAATATGAATAACTATCTAAAAAAATATTATTTATATTCATATAGTAAAATATTATATACGATTGAGCATATTTAAGAATAAACAAAGGTATATCTTTTAGGAAAACTTTGTGGTCATTGAATGCATGTAAAATCCAATATTGACTTTTTATAGTAGTTGGAAAGCAGTGAAATTTTATTTGTTTTATTAAATATGTAATTCTTGTAATAATTAACCATTTTTAAAATGATCTACAATATTTTAAATATTTTTTATACTAAAATGTCTTAAACTATCCTTACCATATAATTCTGGCTATAAGTTTTTGCTCTATAAATTTAGATGACTAAATTCCTAATTTTTTTCAACATTATACTTGTCACTCATTTTGCCAAGGTGAAAGCATATGCTGTAAGTATTAGATTCCAGTTAATTTTTATCAATCAAACAGATAAAAGAATTAGCACAGAGTTTGCAGTTTACAATCCACTCAGCTATCAAAGTATTAAATACAGAAATATATTTGAAGCTATAGTTACTCCATAAAACAGATTATTTGCCTTTAGTAACTTTATAGAGATTATTAGCATCATGTTTCTCATAATCTCATTATGCTTTATGAAAAAATAAATGTATATTTAACTTAGATCAGATTTTACTCTTTACTGCTGCACTATATTAATTATTAAGCAGGTAACACAGAAATATATAATCACATTACCAAATACTGAATTTAATGTGATGTTGCTTTTAAAGATTACAGTACACCCATTTGCTCTATTCATCATTTTTAGTTTATATAAAAGATTAGAATAAGCTATTATAGAATAAGATTGATGCACAACAGACCTTATATCAAGATGTAATATATGAGGTTTATATATATATTGTAACGGACAGAATTGTGCTACCCACATGAAAATTACCTGAGGACAATCTGGATGTGCATTCCACATTCTAACGTCATGCAACTAATTTCTTTCTTTTTCAGCCTGTTACGGTCATGGATAAACAAGCGACTCTTAACTATTCTACTTAAATTATTGATTGCAAATAATGACAAAATGCTAACAAAATAATGAGACATACAATTTATTTACGTATATACATTAAAAATTAACACAGACAATGGCATAACTTTATTTGTATGACTCATTAATTTTGACAAATTCATTTATGTGAAATAAACATTTATAAATCCTAATATTATTATTTTCTTCTTATGTACAGTAGTGTAAAGCTTAAATGCTTTTAAATAGTTAATATTTGATAACATTTAGAATAATATTAACGATAGTTGTTTTTGAACAGATCCCAATCCACTGCATAGATCCCTAATCAATCACACATCTTATTATCACAATTCTAAGATTAGACAACTCTGCAAAATGAGAATAATACAATATTATAAACTAAGATAAATAATTTATAGACGATTTAATTAACTAATTGATTGTGATGATCAACATCAGGCCATGATATTAATAAGTAATTATGATAATAAAAATAACTGTAACATACAGGAAACAATAACTGTATTACAATAATTTATGAACAAAAACAAATACATGTATAAAGTATATGCAAATGGTGGGAATTGACTTCTACTGCATACTACTGCTTAGAGTGTATGGTACAGCATGCATGAGTGACTGACAATTGCAAACATACCACAAGACACGTATGAAGATAAAGCAGTTAATATATGGTATGAATTTTTTGTCTGCCGCATATCACCACACTAAATAAATAATGAAAGTAAGAAGCCAGTGGTTTTACAATTATTTATCATTAAGTTATTAAATAAGTACGAGTTTCATATAAAACTAGCATGACATAAATTGACTGTTGATAAACATCCATTTCTATCAATTATATTTCCTCAAAACAAATGGGTAGTTTGCTCAAACTGAAACCTATTCATATAAATAAATACAACCTTAATCTAGCCAATATATGCAGCATGATTAAACTCCATTCTTAATTTATTAATTTGCAGATTTAACATATTGTTCATACTGAAATAATAAATTGACTAGTTTAATTAACATACAAATCATTACTAAGTATGGCCAGATTGCTAAATTATAGTTTAACTGATTTAGATAAACTTACTATTTTAAATGATCACCAACTAAATTCTGGCAATTATAAAGAAGCATAGTAATCTCTTGCCATTCATGCTCATAAACAGATTAAACAAATAATTATTTATTAATATATTTTTATTAGGTAGGAGGTAAATAACAATTCACTAGAGGTTTATTTAAAATTCATACCTAGTATTTCAGCATAAAATTTTGCATTCAGTCTCTTAAATATTGCTTTGTTTTGGCAGAGTTTATTCTTTAAACCATAGGTATGGTGGATGAAAGTTTAAATCACAATTCCAATTTAATTGGGATGCTTTGACAGTATTTATTTTTGTTTTGATGGCTGGATTTTTTCTCTAGCTTTGGACATCAGAATTTTGTATGTAAGGTACATAATGGAAACCTGTTCAGATGGTTTCTCCATTTCTTGACAGATCTTGCTCCTGGGTTCAGCATTGGTTTTCCAGCTTGCACTTTGCCTCTTGATAGAGCAAAGCAGACAAAGCTTTTCTATTATTGCATGGCTTCAAACTACACAAACAAATATAATTATAAAATTGTGACCAAGAACAGCAGAATAATTACAGCACATGGAAGAATAATAGAACAACAGCTGTAATGCAGAATAACAGAATAATAATAATAATAATAATAATAATAATAATAATAATAATAATAATATTATTATTATTATTATTATTATTAATAATAATAATAATAATAATAATAATAATAATAATAACTATAATATTTATTATTATTATTATTATTATTATTATTGAATAGCACAATCATAAAATAATAGCAGAATAATCACAGAATAACAGAAGAAATATGAATCTTGAATCTTATTATAAGCACTATTTGTACTCTCTAGAGTTAGAATATCAGTAAACTTCAAATCCATTGCTCATCTTTTGGATCTTTTAATCGATTGTCTGTAGATAACACCAGAAATTCCACTGAGGTTTGCAGCTTACTTGCTCAATATCTTATTTACAGATGTTTTGATTTTTGATCTGGGCTTACAAAGTAATATCCTGCTTTTAATTACATTACATCAGATATTTATCTCCTTAAGAAGTTAATTGATCTATCTGTTTATAAGTATTTTATTTAGTTTTTACAAATGTCATTTCCACTTCTAATTGTTAATAACAAAAATACCTTTTGTTTTTAACATACTTTTAGACTAAATTTGTACTTTTACAATTATTAGAAAACTATTTTGTTTTAAATTAATATAAAATATAACTTTATAATTACTCATATTGTATACATTTGTCTGTGCATATAATATATATATAATTTTTGTTTATTAAAATTATTTAAATAAAAACTTTACTTTTTACAAAGTCTAAGTAATTTTTAAATTACTGACATGAAGTATATATATATATTGTACCGGGTCGAACCGCTAAAGCCACCTACTTATACATATATATATAAGTTTTGGCCGGTTTCAAATTCCTTCATAATACATTTATAATCTTATAAAGGTTACGTGAACGAACCAGCAAGTTCAAGCAAAATGGGAGATCTTATTGATAGCTTTAACTATCAACAATGGCCCAACTCGGCTGCTAGATTCAAACCCCTACTATCCAAATACTTTATTTGTTTCAGGGTAAACCCCAGGGCGCCAGCTAGTCTGAAGACTAACGTATTTGGGCAGTAGGCTCATAATCCAGCACTCGAAACATTCCCTAAAACTAGCTCAGTCTAATTTTAATTCAATAACAAAATTATACAAAATTAGTGGTGGAAAGAATTAATAAAAAAAAAGGTTGGTAAAAAGAATTGACCGACAAATAAAGTTTAAGTTTGAAAACAATTTATTTTAATCAACATTAATTAAGTTTTAAAGATAATTTATAAACCAACATTTATTGACTAAATTTAAACATCTTTATAAATCTAATATAATACACACACATTCTAAATTAACATTTCTAAACTAGTTTAAATATTCTTGTAGATTTTAATAGTAGAACATTGGTATTTATCTAATTTAACTAATAACACTGATATAATGATCACGCACATATTAACTCATATAGCATTCACAAATATAATAATAAAGCATTAATAGCATTTGACACTTAAACACACATATCAATAGTTCATTTTATATATGATAGAGTTCTTATAATTTGAATCGAATATTTACAACTTACAGCAGTGGCTACTATGTATAAATGATAATAAATAAATGTTTACCTAGGATTTTTGGAATGTGGATATTGCTTGCTGTTGGCTGCTACTGCTGCTTCTGATGGATTATATCTAACCAGTTAGATTTGGATGTTTCTTGAAGAGATTTTGTGCGAATCCATTGGCCTTATTCTTGAAGACAGTTGAACATTTGATGGAGGATTTCTGAGTTGTTATGCAGACATTATTTCTCAGGCAGATTTTGATGATCTTGTTGGACTAAAAAGGCAGAAGTACAAGTGTATATTTCCAAAAACTGCTCAACAATGCATTTTTGTTTCTTGATACATAATAGAAATTGCACAAGACTGTCACTGCAAACTAGATTGAATAAAACTCTGATAAAAATCTGGCTATTTATATCTGCAAAGTGTTTTTGTTTTAATATCCTCTGGCAAATGTGCAATAGGTGTTGTCGAAATTCCTTTAGTAATTAATCTTATGACAATGTGTTTTTGCAGATTGTTTAATTAGTAGTAGCTTTCATAAACGTGTTGTTTTTATATTTTTAATTAGTAGCTCACCACTGTGTTTTTAAATACATTTCATTCCAATATTTGTTTTCATGTGTTTTTCTCAATATAATTTTAACATGCACATATACACACATTTATTATATATTTTATTACCAAACTTACATTTACGCACATATATATTTTATTCTACAATCGTGAATGAAAAGAGATTTATATCTTAACTTTTAATTTATAATAGAAACCCTTTAACTTCCTTTAAGAACTCTTAGTTGTTGTTTTTTTTTATAGGAAAACTCCCCCTCCCCTCTTTTACTTAATTAATTGTAACTTTTATTTCAAAAACTACTTAGACTTTTAACTTTACGTTTACGAAAACAAACTACATTTTGTTTAATAAAGAAACTTGAGATTTTTGTAATTTATTTATTGATTTGTTGATTCCTTACTTTAATAATTTTTTTAGATAAAATTATTTTATATATGTGCCAATTTGGCCTTGGCACAATATATATATATAAACATTACAAGCATAAAGCTAAACTAGTCAATATAAAATGAAAACTACCCCAAATCCAAAATTAAACCAGACCAGCATAAAAATAATATAAAAACACAACCTAAGGTTTCACTGCTACAAGCAGACTTCTCAAGTGTAAAGAACTACAAAAACTACACAATATGTATAATATTAAAAACTACCCACAAATCCATTCACTTCTCATCCACCCTTAATATTAACTTTTTAATAGCCTGAAACACGATATCGTGGTTGTCACCTTTAGATTGCTCTAACTCAGCCAATTTTTTAGTTACATTGAAGAAAAAATACCCATATTAAAGCTTAGAGCAAGGCCTATAAGATGCTGCCCTCTTTTGAATCATTTCACAATTAAAAAATCAATACTAGGAGGATTTTAAGTTAAACAAAAGAAGAAGGCCAATTTTGATTGGTTGGATAATCTATTCCCAATCTATTACCAATTTTTATTGGCTGATGATTCCGTTAAATATTTTTTCACCGCTAAAATGAAAAAATATGTTTTGGAGTGTTTTTTTTATTATATTTCGTACATATTATAAATAATTTTCATAAAATCTAATATTTCTAATAAAAATATAGTTATTTTACAAAAGTAGTAAGGTTTTATTAAAAAATTGTATACTTTACACGATTTTAAATTGAAAAAGAAACCAGCCGTAGCAGCAATTTTTGACATCTTGTCAAGAGGTTAGATTGCTCCATGCTGTTTATTTGATTTTCAAACAAAGATTAATGATTTAGAATATTTTTCTGGTATTATACTGTATTTTTGGTGTATTTTTTTTAATAATATGCTGAAAGTATACTTATTTTGAGAAAGACATTAAGATTTTTCCTAAAAAATTCTTAAAAAATTCGTAACGTGAAATCTGGGAGGGATCTAAATGACATTTCCAATGCTTCTAATTCGCTTGTAATGTTTTCTTTGAATTTTCCATTTTTGAATATTTCTATAAAATACAAATAAAAATATATTTTTGAAATAACTTTCATTTACTTTTTTAACATTACAAATAATTAATATACTTTTTGAAAACGAAACTAAAATTAATATACATTAAAAGATGAAAATATTTGTATCAAAACGTTTGTCACTTGACCAATTAAAAGCTTCAGAGTTTTACTTCACTGGACCAATAACAAAGTGTTATATTTAAGAGTTCTTTTAATATTAAGGGTGGATGGGAAGTGAATGGATTTGTGGGTAGTTTTTAATATTATATATATTGTGTAGTTTTTGTAGTTCTTTACACTTGAAAAGTCTTCTTGTAGCAGTGAAACCTTAGGATGTTTTTATATTATTTTTATGCTGGTCTGGTTTAATTTTGGATTTGGGGTAGTTTTGATATATATATATATATATATATATATATATATATATATATATATATATATATATATATATATATATATATATATATATATATATATATAGCTTCATATCTTTAAAGTCTGCCCCAAAAAAAAAATTAAAAAAAAGGATTTTCACTTAGTTGGTAAACATAATACACACAAATTGGTTATAAAAACATATATACAATCTACACATTTGAACTTCCAATTCATTTAATTTTGAAAGTTCCAGCCTCCAGTACTATTTGGATCATCAGTTATTAGCATCTCCATAACTAAACTGGTTCTATCTGGTGGTTTTTTCCTTTGTTTTGCTACTCTAATCTGGTTGCATTTTGTTAATATGTCCAGATTTTTATCCACTTTTCTGTCCTAATTTATTCATCCATCTTCTCTTTATTTTTTATGAAGTTTCTGCACTCTTATTTTTTTCTTTTTCATATTGGTAATTTTCACTCTCAATTGCTTCTAATCTCTGCTCCAGGCATATTTTTACTTCTCCACATGCTTATTTTATTTCTATTATCAAGCTATTTTTATTTATTTCTATATCCTGCTAATACACTCTATACATTTTTTCTTCTATATTACCCATTCTATCTTTTAGTTCATCATGCAGCCTTTCTTCCCTGAGCACTATAGCTTCTTCTTGCATTCTTAATTGATGATGGATGACTTCTTTTATCTGTACTATTTCTTTTTCTACTTTCTTTTCTTAACTCCTCTCTAGTTTAACTAAGATATTCTTTCACTTTCTTTACTTCCTGCTCTACTTCTTCAATATTTTAATTTATGTTTCTCCATTGCTTTTATTGTATTTTGCATCTGCTTTAATATTTCTCTTATCTCCTGCTTCATTTCTTCCATCTTTTCCATTATATCCTGTTGACTTTCTTTCATCTTTTCCATCATATGAAGTTGATTTTCATTCATTTGCTAATGATTTTTATTGAACATTTCCATCATCAGCTTCATCATCATCTGTATCTCTATTGGATTATTTGTCCTTTCTACAACTTGGAAATTCTTGAATGAAATAGGACTATATTCTTCCTGGGCTACCTCTTCTATTCCAATTCCATATTTATATCATATAAAATTATATACTTACAACTAAAATTCTTCCTTGTTTTTTTAAGATAGTTCTAAATTCTGTTTTAACAATATTTTTTAATTATTAATCCTCTATTCTCTTTAAACATCTATCCCATTCTGTCATATTTGAACTTAGTACATGCCAGCTCCCCACCAAAGTCCTTCATTTACCATGTATATTATGTCCTACTTTTAAACTTTTTACTGTCGAATTAAACAAAAATATCTTTTATATATGTTACAGGATGTATTTACTTTCCTAACAAATTTCATCAATAAAATAATTTTCATTATGCATATATGCATATACCTTTTATTTTCATTATTAGCAATAATTTGTCACAAATAAACTTTTTTCAATAAATCTATTTTTGAAATCCCTAATTGTCTTTATAAAAATAAACTACTTCAAAAATTCTCCCCCTTCTATAACCTCTCAAATTAAAAAAAAACCTATACTATCTATAATATCTCCCCCTTCTCTATCTCAACCTATAAAACTACACAAAAACAAACTTATTCTATCTAAAAAAAAATTCTATATCATAAAAAAAATTTATATTTGTTTTAAGGATTTATAGATAATAAAATCAGTCCCATATTTGGCACCATCTTACAAAAAATATATATACTGTAACTGACATAATTGCATAACCCACACAAAATGCACCTGAATGCAATTTGCATGTGCGTTCCACATTCTGATGTTACAGATTAATCTTTTTTTCTTTTGCAGCTTGATAGGTCAGCGAGAAACAAATGACTCTTAACTATTCTACTTTAAATTATTGGTTGTGAATGACAAAATGCTAACAATATAATAAGACATACAATTTATTTACATATATACATTCGAAATTAACATACACAATGGCATAAGTTTACTTAATGGATTTATTAATTTTGACAAATTCATTTATGTAAAAAAAACATTTACAAATTCTATTATTATTATTATTATTATTATTATTATTATTATTATTATTATTATTATTATTATTATTATTATTATTATTATTATTATTATTATTATTATTATTATTATTATTATTATTATTATTATTATTATTATTATTATTATTATTATTATTATTATTATTATTATTATGATGATGATGATGATGTAATAATTTAGATTATGTGCAGACATGG
The DNA here is from genome assembly GCA_028023455.1 of Epiperipatus broadwayi. NCBI lineage: Eukaryota > Metazoa > Onychophora > Udeonychophora > Euonychophora > Peripatidae > Epiperipatus > Epiperipatus broadwayi. Next base: position 4,736,163 of record JAQFVV010012411.1, read on the forward strand.
TACACAGTAGTATAAAGCTTAAATACTTTTAAACAATTAATATTTGATAATATTTAGAATAATACTAACTTTAGCTATTTTTAAACAGATAACGATTCACTGTACAGATTCCTAATCACTCACTCAGATTATTATCATCATTCTAAGATAGGAAAACCTATGGATGATTTAACTAATTGTCTGCAGTGATCAACATTAGGCCATGATATTAGTAAGTAATTGTGATAATAAAATAATTGTAACATACAGGAAATAATATCTGTTCTACAATAGTTTATGAACAAGAATCAATACATCTATAAAGTATACACAAATGATAGGAATTGACATCTACTGTATACTACTGCTTCGAATATATGGTAGAGCATGTATGAGCAATTGTCAGTTGCAAATATATCACAAGACATGTATGAAGATAAAGCAGATAATCTATAGTGGGAAATCACCACATTAAACTAATAATGAAAGAAGCTACAATCCACAATGGTTTTACAATCATTTATCACTATTACATTGCATAAGAATGCATTTCATATATAATTAGCATAACCTGAATTGGCTGTTGACAACCATCCATTTTTATCAATTATATTTCCTCAGAACAAAAGAGTAGTTTGCTCAAACTGATACCTATTTATACAAATAAATACAACCTTAATCTAGCCTGTCTATGCAGCACAATTGAACTCCATTTTTAATTTATTAATATGCAGATTTAACATATTGTTTACATTTAAATAAAATGGAATTGACTAGTTTACTTAACATACAAATCATTTCTAGCATGACCAGAGATTGCTAAATTATACTTTAATTGATTAGATAAACTTACTATTGTAAATAATTGCCAATTAAATTCTAGCCTTTATAAAGAAAACAACACAGCAATCCCTTGCCAGCCATGCTTGCAAACAGATTAAATAAATAATTATTTACTAACATATTTTCACTAGGTAGGAGATAAATAATAATTAACTAGAGATTTGTTTAAAGTTTATACCTATTATATTTCAACACAAAAAGTTCACATTCAGTCTCTTAGGTATTGGTTTATTTTGGCAGAGTTTATTCTTTGAATCACAGCTATGGTGGATGAAGATTTAAATCGCAATTCCAATTTAATTAGGATGCTTTGTCAGTATTTATTTTTGCTTTGATAGCTGATTTTTTTCTGTAGTTTTGGACATCATATTTTATCCATATAATATTAACACATAGCATACACACTTTTGAATAGTTTCTACAGTTGTTGTTAGCTCTTATTCCTGAACTCAGTCATCAGTTTCCAGTTTGCACTCTGCCACTTGGCAGAGTAAAGCAGATGATGACATCTCTACTCCTGCATTGTCTTCAAACTACACAAACAAGTGTAGTTATGAAGTTCTGGCTGATAGTAGTAGAATAATTATAGCACATAGCAGAATAATAAAGTAACAGTTGTAATGTTGAATAATGGAAGAAGAATAATTCTGAATAGCAAAATCAGAGAGAAATAACAGCAAAATAATCACAGAATAACAAAAGAAAGAAGAATCTTGAATCTGATTATAAGTACTATTTATAGTCTCTAGAATTAGATTATCAATAAACTTCAGATTCACTGCTCATCTTTTGGATCTTTAATCAATTGACTATAAATTATTCTACTATCCCACCCGAGTTCTACAACTTATTTGCCAAATACCTTATTTGCAGTTGTTTTTATTTTTGACCTGGATTTACAAAATAACATTCTGTTTTTAACTACATTACCTCAGATATTTATCTCTTTAAGAAGTTAATTCATCGATCTGTTTACAAGCATTTTAATTAGCTTTTATGAGTGCCATTTTCACTTTTTATTGTTATCAACAAAAATACATTTTGTTGTTAACATACTTTTAGATTAAATTTATACTTTTACAATTTTTTATAAAACTATTTTGTTTTAAATTAATATAAAATATAACTTTATAATTACTCATACTGTATACAATTATCTGTGCATACAATATATACATATATAACTTTTATTTATTAAAATTATTTAAATAAAATTTTTATATTTTACAATGTCTTAGTGATTTTTTAATAACTGCCATGAGGTATATATATATATAAGCATATGTATAGCTTTATATATATATATATATATATATATATATATATATATATATATATATATATATATATATATATATATATAAGTTTAACTTTAGTTTTTAATATAAATAATAAATTGTTTTCTGACAATTTGATGCCAAAAGATTGTTTAAGACTCAAATTCTGTAGCAAATCCAGTGGCATAGTCATAAGATTTATGTTATAAAAAAATTCAAGTAGATGTAAGTTATGATTTTTTTTATCTACAGAATCAATGTGGATGTATTATCTTTACTTTTTTGACAGTTTTCAAAAATCTTTTTTATAAAAATATAATATTCTCTAAGTCAGTGACTTTAACATAATAGAAATCAATAGAGTAGCACATAGCAAAAAATCATATGTTTAATAAAATCTCCTAGTTGTCCATTCTATTTTGATGTTTTTTCAATGAGTGATTTTTAAAAACATTTATATCGGAATACATCCACAAATATATCTATAATATGTAATTTGTTTATTTCTACAACTACTATTTTGAAATCCATAAATATATTATTTGCTTTCAAAAAAAAGGCATTATTCAGTGAAATGAATATATGAATATTTAATAATGACCAGTAAAGAAAAATAATAAGTACATTCGGAATTAAAAGGATTTCTTAACAAAAAAAAAAATTCTGAAATTCACAACTACTATTTAATCTTTATATTCATTTGAAAGAATATATCAGTATAGTCAATAAATAAATCAATTGCATACTATTTATATAATGGCAATAAGAGTAATTATAATTACTATTTGCATTACTTTAGAGTCATCTATTGTAAGTTTAAGGAATCAATAAAACATAAGATAGTAATATTATTATAGATTATTAGTATGAGTAATAATAAATATTGTAATAATAATAAAAAAATTCTAATTATTAAAATATATAAAGAATTACTACTCATTTTTAGTTGAATGTTACCTGCAGTCTTTAGTAGTTCAGATGTTACACTAACAGTTAGTTATGTATTTTCTATTACTAGAATCTAGCAACACTAAAAGCTACTGAGCTACTAATATTACCCAGATATAATGTTAGATGAGATCCGATTAAACCATCATTTAAAAGAGAAAACATCAAAACAGTGTAAGCTTATATTTTGCACATAAAATAATAATTTAACACATATATATTATACATATATGATTAAATATATTTTGAATTTATCCATTTATATGTTTGCTTGTTATTAAAATTGTTACTACACTGAGTTTTGGTCTGGGTCACATCAGATACCAAGTGAATAATAGAAGTCAAACAAGGATATTACAAAAATGTTCTGAAATTCTTACTTTGCTTCAGAGTATCTCTGCAAAATTTATGAATGACTGCTGATGCTCATATAATAATGGGGGGGAGGGTCTATTAAAATGTTATAAAAATTTAAACAATGAGCAAATGTATACATGGTTGAACCTAGAATGTAGGTTAACATCTTTTATCCATAAAAATATTGCTTTAATATTTATATATAATTAAAAAACAAAACTAATAATTAAATAGATGCAATATATTAAAAATAATAATTCAATAGTTTTTATTATTTAGATCATAAGAATTTTGAGCACTGGGGCTACCAGAACTTGAATTGATCTGAGAACCTTATACTCCAGGGTCTGACATTCTACCACTGCATTAAAGTATGCAAGGTCATGCAATATACTTGAGTAAAAACAAACCAATATTTTTTAATAAAATTTAAATAATCAATGTTTTATCATGCTGCCTAAAACTTTAGGTTATTAATCTAAATACACTCAAACTTTGCAATTTCTATAAATTTACTACATTTTTATGCATTTCAAAAAATATCATGAGGTCTAATAATTATTTATTTTGAACACAAATTACTTTTTAAAAAAGGAATGGACATACTTACTTTTTTAAATTAATATTCCTTTAATGAAAATCTTCATCAATTGCTTTAATATCACATCTTTACAACCTCTTTTTGCATAAAGACACTAACAATTACCAGAAGATTATAAAAATATTATATTACATGATGTTTATCAAAACTATTTTTTATTACATTAACAAAAATGTTGCTTTCAAAGCTATGTGCAGGCTTATATTTTTTTACTTAATTTAATATACTGTTATTAAAACAATTATTCTAAAGACTTTTTATTTTTATGTTTTCCCTAATAGTTAAATTCTTAAAAATATTACATTGGGATTATATTTATTGTTAAAATATAGTAACTAGATAGTAATAACATACAAGGCTAAAACCTTTGACAGAAGTGCTTTAAAAAATGCTTATGTGACAGCCAATCAGATGTAATAATGACTGCACGTGTAACTCTCAATTCAAGAACACAAGACAGAACACAAGAAAAAGATGAAACTATAATTTTTTTTATATTTGTTAAATGACTTACAATTTTTAAACAATCCAAATTAATTTCAATCAGTTTGTATAACCTAAGGATTTTTCCCACAGCTTAATTATTATTAAAATACCATAAAGAGAATTTGCAGAGATTCCAATCAGGATAAATTTTCCATTGGCATTATTAAATCCTTTAATCCTGCTAGTGTAGCCAGAAATTTGGTAGTCATTAATCATAGATATCATAATTTGTATTTAGCGACATTTATGTAGATTAGTGTTTGATAAATCATTTGTGAAGCAGATGAGCACAGTAATCATGAGTTATTCTAAATCTTTTGGTAAGACTTCATTTGCATCTAGCCTAATCAAATCCATCTAACTTTATTATTAAATCTGGAAAAAAAAATTATTTGGACTGTCATAAAAGTACACTATTGTGCCATACTTCTTTTGTTGTAGATTCTTGATTGAATATGCAAAAAGAGAATTTTGATTTCAAATCAAGTCTCGGATATGAAACTTTATATTGAATTATTGAAAAGCCAGCTTTTTCTAAAGCAGTATTTAATTTGCTTATACTGAATATTTTCTACTAGAAGGATTTGAACTCAAGGTTGTTTTACTTTAGTTATCCTTCACTCCATTTTGAGCAACCAATACATGTGACCACATACATATGATAAAAATACATTTCCCTCAATATATATATTTTGTGCAGAATTAGCACTCACCTACTGGTTCTTCCTGAAACACATATACTTGAGATAGAGTGGGGGAAGAATAGATTGAAAAATCCTGAGTTCAGATCTCTCTAATTAACAACTCTTTATATAGTTTTTTATAAAGTAACTTCTTTTTTAATATCTGGGTAAAGAATATTTGATTTAACAAAAAAATACTGCCAAACTTAAGTATACTAGTAATATTTTCTCATTAATATTTTATTGATAATATAGAAATTTAGTTTGGAAACTTTTTATTAGAACAAGGGAGCATAGTATTAACTAGTAGAATATGCTAGTGCTAAAGATGTCCATAAAGTATTTGAATCACAATCCCAAAAAGTACCAGTACAGATTTTCAATATTTTTTTATCCAAATTGTGATTTAAGTTTAGCCAAATGTGAAAAATAAATTAGGCTATGAATCAAGGTTACTTTTAAATAGCATAGAGTAGTATTGTGTTTCAGACTATTATTGTAAAGAGCCATAATCAGATTATGAAATGTTCTTTGATGATCAGATAAAACATTTAAATATATTGTCTTCATTGAATTATGAATAAGACCTGTCTTTGAAAAACATTTTCAATCTTTTTATACCCATACTGAATGACTTTTCTATTTTAGGAAAATATCTTTTTTGAAAAATCAATGCAATACTGTCATCAGCATCAATGAATTTCCTACATTCTGGTTTGAGACAATTACTGACTGAATGTTTTAAATAAAGTATGTGAGAGAACTGAATGCTGTGATAGTCTATTCTGTAAAATTTTGTATCCATTTTGATTACCTATTGGTACTCTTGAATGGTTCTGTCAGAGAGCATTTTGTCAATTAAATTAATGGGTTTCTTGTATTTAAGAATTTTAAAAATTTTTAGAAAATGACTATCTTTCCAAAGCAAATCATAAGTTGATATTATATCTGTAAATATTGATCCAATTTTAATTTATTTTGAAAATCTTTTCAATGTGAGGTAAAAAAAAAAACTTGTTCACAGCAACTTCCTTCAGGTCTAAACCCAACCTTTCTATAGAAAAGTGGCTCTCAACTATAGGAAAATGTTTTTTAATATGATTCTTTAAAATAGTTTGTAGGGAACAAACATACATAATAATATTGAAAAATATTGGTAGTTTACTTGCTATTAAGATTGCTATAATTTTGCTTTTGGCCAAATTTTTGGAATAATTTTAGTACGAGTAATATTGCATATAATTATGTTAACTATGCTTTGACTTTAACTCCTAAATTTTTTAGAAAGTCTGAAAGTATGTTATCTATTCTTGAGATCTATCCTATTTTAAAAGAATCAAGGATAAATTCAAGATCATAAATATTTACAGTTTTTATCAGATTGGCATCAGATGAACATTATAAAAGAGAAACTTGTATTTCTGTTCTAATGTATTTCTGTTCTAATGGTGCTTTTTTTTCATTCTATAAATTTTGGGTTAGAGATCTGACATATAGGACTGGCAATCAGATTAATAGTAATAGTAGTAATTCTTTTAGAAATACTTTAACATCCATCAAGTTTTTATAAAAGTGGTGATACCTTATAATTAGTATATGTAAGGTTTTGCTTCTTTGAAGTCTCTCTCCACATTTTTTTTTCTGGAATTATCCAGTGATTTTTAAGATTTGTTAACAATTACACAAAAAATTGGCTATAAAGATCATTGCTAATTCTGTTTCCATCTGTAATAAATTTCTTTTAATAGTGAGGAGGGATGCTTTGTAAGTTAGCTTTAGTAAGTATGTTTGAAGGATGTAATTCATAATCATAACTTATAGATTATAAATTATTAAATAGTGATAGTGCATATATGTAAAATTCCATTATACATTTTACTGTACATACTGATTGAGAATATTTTTTGAATAGGTATTTTACTATACCTTTTTAGTCTGTTTTTTATCATATCTGGAAAATAATTTTGACAAGCAAAGTATTAAAGACAAAATCTGTTTTTTCATAGTCAGGAAATCTAGAAACTAAGAAATTTAAAATTAAAATTTGCATTTATTTTTGATTTTCTATACGGTTACATGTGTTGATTCAATCATATAAATATACTGTCCCAGAATTTACTAAAATAAATAACAGTAACAGAAGAAATCAGCACTTAATAGAATAAAGTAATTGTGCGTCTATAGTTTTATATTTAGATTTAATAATAATACTATTTATTTTCTGCTTTAAAGCTGACAATTTTTTTATCACAATTTTTTTTTTATCTTTTATATAACTTTGACACAAATGTCATAAAGATTCAAGGTTATATTTTAACTCAGGTTTGAGAAGTTTATTCATATATGATTAAAATTTCTGATTATATTATTCAGATCATGACTTCCAGATCCACATCTTTAATTATTAATATTTTTCTTTTTTTTATCAGCTTCAAATTTGCAATGTGGGTTATTCTAACATAAGAATACTTTAAATCATAAGAATAAATCTCTCCATTTTGAAGTAAAAAAAAAAAAAAACCTATGGATCTGCATTGCATATTTATCAGAATTATATTAAAAAAATAAAACAGTTAAGTGAAAAATAATTCGTTATCAATTTTAAATACCCTATAATTTAAATAAGTTTATAATTATTCTAAAATTAAAATTATAAATGATGAAAGTTTTCTTTACACTCTACTTACTTTTGTTAATTCTTAGGAAAAAAAAATATACAAATGCATTTCAATACATACAACTATATAAGAAGATCAAAAAAGTATAAATTGTAATTACATATTGTTTGACTATGAGATGATAACAGACTGTATTTTTAATATTCCAAATATCAAAACTGTTTGCCAGCAATGCAACAATTAATGAAAATTTTTTAAAAAACCACAAAATATTACCCATTGAAAAAGTAGCATTAAAGAATGTACCAATGGTATCTGGGTAAATGTATACTAGAATTTCAATATGTAATATCTAACTTCTAAAAGTTATAATTACAATATATAGAATTGAAATTATACTTAGCTAATACTAATTTACAAAGTGATATATTATTTAAGTTTTTATGAATCTTTTTCTATATTATATAACAGTGTTTTATAATGCATTCGAATATATATATATATATATATATATATATATATATATGATCACTAGATGGAGCTTTACCAATAGCTCCTAAACAAGCTTTTTGTTTACATAAATGCTGAGAGAGACAGCATTCAATATCTCTTTCGTTATCTCCAACCACCAGACCATGGTTTCGAACTAGTTGGCTCACCTCAGTGATGGGTAGGAGAACAGAGACTAGATCTAAATACTGACTCTACAATTAGCATTTTATGAAACAAGTTTCTATCAGTTTGAAAGCATGAATTTTTCAGATACATAAATATCTTCAAATCCAGTCAAACAAACTAGACAGCTATATGGGTCTGATATCAGTTCAGTTTCACCATACAGTAAAAGCCTCTGCAATATATATAATTGCAAAAACCTTCATGGGTACATTTATGATAAACAAAACAAGTTATAAATTTCGTAACCTGCTCTAGCTTGCAATTTATGATATATATATATATATATTGAAATGGAGATTTCCATTTCAATATATAACATTTTTACATTTAAGATAGGTTCGAAATTAGTTTAGACGAGTAGGTCATTAGGTTGATGGTGAAACGGAAAGGGATTGGAGATTTCCGTTTCAATATATATATATATATATATGTGTGTGTGTGTGTGTGCGCGTGCATGTGTGAAATGATAATATGATTTTAAACAATTATAAATTTATCTGAATTTACAAAGAGCTCAGTAGAATATAAAAACTTTATACTAAATAATTAAAAAATGAATATGTAAATAAAATAACAGGAACCCTAAAATCATAAGCAATATGCTATAAAGGGAAGTGTTGCTTGAGAATCATATTTGATATATTCTGATTATGGATGAAGCTATTTAGTAATATGACTCTTAATTCAACCTTCACATAAAGTGATTGTAAGATTAAGATGATCAGGAATATAACTTGGGTTTCTTCTAGAATTCTTTCTTGTGATATTTACAAAATGGAAATACATGGTTTGATCATCATCACCATCCTAAGCATTAATTGAGAATCGAGTTTAAGATATTTTTTATGGTTAATAAAATACTTAATAACTTATTCATATCAATATATAAATGATAACAAATGTCACATATATATATATATCATACTTGATTTTGCTACATAAAATATTGATTAATATGAGACAATTATAAATATAATCTACATTTTTCATATAGTGATATATTTATTTATTTATTTCTTCCATTATATATATATATATATATATATATATATATTGTAACGGGTGTATATATATATACATATATATATATATATATAATAGAAAATTACAAGTTTTCTAAATTGTTCTCTATGATCTTCTAAGAGTCAACTTAATGATAAAGATAACAGACTAATCTCATTACTAGAGATACATATTTCTGGAAAAAAACTATAATCATCAAATGAAATCACTAGCATAGAAATGACAGTTCAACCTTTTATTTAAATATTCAATGTAATATATTTATAACTTATTTTAAAAGATTTAATACCATATATGTACACTTGGTTGAAAACATATTCAAGCTTTAAAGCTAATTACATAATCAGAGTTTTAAATAGAAAGTCAGGCTATCATTTCTTGGGAAAGGGGCGGCTCGGATTTTAAATTTCTAGCTCGTCTTATGATTGAAGCCTTTTTTTTATAATATATAATGAGAAAAATCAATCTTTCTTTGATAGCTTACAAGAATATGGAGAGGGAATTTAGAAATTCTATAAATTAATTTGGTTATATATAGGGGATAGATGCACTAAAAAGAACAAAACTTGAATATATATATATATCATTTTGAGGCTGGATATTTTGAAATACAAAGGTTAATATATTTATTTCACAGAGGGCAGTGCTGGATTTCTTAACTATGTGAGATGATTTAATATATATATATATATTATATATATATAATGTCTGTTAATTAAAACAAAATTGTAATTATAATTAATAAATTTAATGGTTTACAAACTATTATAAACAATCCTTAAATCTGCAGAAGTACTTTCAGTTAATTTCTTAAACCTGCCTCAACTGCCATTAAATTAAAAAAAAAAAAAGCAGAAGCAAACGTCATCAATTTAAATCCCATGAATCTCGTATTTTAATGTTAGCAGCTTGTCTATTTATTAAATGCATTTTATTCCTATTTATAAAAATTGCCTCATATTAAGTGTTAGCAGCATGTAAATATAAATTTAAATTTGATTTTTAAAATGTGAAAATTCTCCATGAAGAGAGAAATCATAATAAAAGAAAAGTTAAAGTGGCAATTTTTATAAATAGAAATAAAATGCATTTATTAAATAAACAAGCTGCTAACATTAAAATATGTGATTCATGGGATATGAATTGATGACATTTGCTTTTACTTTGTTTTTTGTTTTGTTTTTTTATTTAATAACAGTTGAGACAGGTTTAAGAAATTAACTGAAAGTACTTCTGTGGATTTAAGGATTGTTTATAATAGTTTGTCAGGCTTTCAAACTCCCTAAATCTATCCCCTCCATCTTATACAAGTAATACACATGACCACACATATATGAAAAAGATAAATAATCTCTAATATATGTTTTTCATGCTGAAACAGCATTCATCACTATATGTAAAACTTCCTAATGGTAGATAAATAATAATTAACAAAATAAAATAAAATAGCAATAAAAATATTATCACAGCCAAAATTTACAATTTTTCCCCATCCATTGTTATTATTTCATTTCTTAAAAAATAAATCTTCTCAAGTAAAAATTATAAAGAAAATCAACAAATGTATATACATATAATTACCCATAATTTAAAGAAGACTTGTAATCACTTCTAACATTAAAATAAGTTCTCATAAGATTGATGACCTCAAACCCAAACTGATAAATTGAAAGAATTTTTTGATCCTTTTTTCATTTCATTATGTTCATCAAATTAGATCTCCAAAATATGGATTAGATATATTTTATAGAGAAAGACTACTTGTAATTTTATCCAAGTCACAGTTCATTGTCTCCATATTACAATGTCATATAAATCATAATTACAAATAATTAACTATTATAAATAATATTAATTTATTAACAAAAATTCAATATATGTTTTAATTAAAGAAATTGATTTTTTTTTTCATTTATAAAACAATGAAAAGAATACAATATAATTTGTAAATAGATTTTGAAGATTTGATATCACTTTAATTTGTTATATATATATATCTTTTGTTTTTCAGAAAAATAACCATAAATATGACATGAAAGCATTGAAAGTATACTTTGTGCTAATAATTTAATAAACATATTTTAACTCTGATTTAGTATTTTTTGTATCAAGTTATATATATATATATATATATATATCATACATGCATACATAACCAAAACAAAACATCATATGATATATATATATAATACAATTAGATACTTCTAAATTAAAAATTGTTAAAAGCTAATTTGTTGGGGGAAAATTAGACATTAAATCATAAAGACAACTTTATTTTAATTTAAAAACATAATAATTGCTAAATGGTAATACTTTGCTAATTATCAAATTGACTAAGTGCTAAATCGCTTATAACAGTATTTAATTAAAAAGTAAATGCCAATTAATTAAAAATTTAATAAAGAAATTTATACTTATAAAAAGTTCAATGTCTACACAAATAAGTTATTATATTACAAACATCTTTTTGTTGTTGTTGAGGATATTTTAATTATATAAATATATTAAAATTATTTATTGTAATCAAATAATTTAATAAAATGTAATTAATTTTTATTAGCAGTTTAATAAATTTTAATTTCAAAAATTAAAAAAAAAAAATCATAAGAGTACATTTTATGACGTTAAAGTAATATGATATAAAAATAAAGTATTTTTTAACCAATTAATATGATTTATCAAATTTCAATAACTTTTAGATAATTTAAAAACTATTCCTTCCACGTAGATATTTCTTTCCTTCTCTCTCTCTCTATATATATATCTCTCTCTCTCTCTCTCTCTATATATATATATATTATAAATACTGTGTGTTTATAATATATATATATATATATATATATTATAAACACACAGTATTAATTAGTTTTAAAAATTACATGGTTTAAAACGACGAATATAATAATTAATTTAAAAAATAATTACCAATGATAACTTTTTATTATTTTTTTAATTAATTTTTATTTACTTTAAAATGTTTAATGACTGCTTAGATTACTAAATCAGTTAATTGAAATTAAGAAAGTGTTATTCAAATTACTGGAGCAGAAAAGTAAATGAAATTTTTAACAAAACAAAACAAATGTATGATTAGTAAATAAAAATTAAATGAGCTACATTAAAAATAAATAAATAAATGTTATAAGTAATACTAGATTATAAAAAGATACAATAGAAAATAAGAATCTACAAATACAAATAAATATTTAATGCATTTTAGACTCGCTAAACTCAACAAGAAAATATAAATTCTACTTTAAAATAATTATTATTTTTCACTCTTCATTCATCTTTCAAAGCCATAGATAATATACAATAAATCAGCTTTAAATTCTCTTAAATGTTGTTATAATTTTTTATAATAATTTCCTTGTTCATATGTTGATTTAGTATACTTTATTATTTTTTGTATCTCCCATTTTTAACAATTGAGTTAAAATGTATGAGTAGAATTGAATTTTTATTAGTAAAGTTTATTATTTCTTTACAAACAAATACTATTTTGGGATCAATATATTAATGTTATTAGAAAAAAAATTGGAGATCCAATTTGTTAATGCCTCTAGATCATCTAATAAATGAAGATTTTATTCATGAAATACATGCATTATTAAAGAGAATTTTACTTTGATAAATTTTTGAGCGATAAAATAGAATTTAAAATGAGGAGTGAGCTAATAAATTTTTTTATAAATTGTAATATAATATGCGCCCGAGAACAGTTCTCTTCATTCTATTCTAGAGCAATCTATCATGAACCTGACTAATCAATGGGTACTAAGACCAAGAAATATCACTTAACCATCTCTGATAATAGTTTCACTGCAAACTTATTCATCTTAGCATCTCTAAATTTTATAGCTACATCATAGACTTTAATGAATCTTTATGTTGTTAAGATACATTATATAAATAGACTGAAAGATACGAAGAGGGATTTAGTGGATTTTCAAAAGAAGGGTGGGGATGGAAACAAATAATTATATCAATATTTTATTTTATTTTATTTTACAAGAAGATTACGAATTAAAGCATTGCATCATTATAAAACATATTAATCTATATAAATTTGCAATATGATTAGCATATATATATATATAGTAAATGTGAAAGTACAATACCCGTTATAAAAATATTATATATAAAACATAAATAATTAACGGTAAATGCAATATTATAGTTTAAATCGCTTTCGATTAGTCAGCTTTAACTAAATTTCAAATTTTTTTTAAACTTAATGTTGTAAATTTCCAAAGCTCTGTGTGGCTGTATTTGCAACTTGCCTATTAATAACATCATCCTTATATTTATCAATCAAAATTGCCTCTTTAATTTTCCTCTTTTTATGATTCCTTTCTTCCATTAATATTTTTATTTCATTACTATTAAATGTAAATCTATAATTACAAGTTTTTTCATGGTCAAAGAATACTGAAGTTGTAAATAATATAAATAGTCAATTTAATACAACTTCAGTATTCTTTGACCATGAAAAAACTTGTAATTATAGATTTACATTTAATAGTAATGAAATAAAAATATTAATGGAAGAAAGGAATCATAAAAAGAGGAAAATTAAAGAGGCAATTTTGATTGATAAATATAAGGATGATGTTATTAATAGGCAAGTTGAAATTCAGTTAAAGCTGACGATTACTAAGTAATCGAAAGTGCTTTGAAAGAATTTAAACTATAATATTGCATTTACCGTTAATTATTTATGTTTTATAGATAGATAGATAGATAGATAGATAGATAGATAGATAGATAGATAGATAGATAGATAGATAGATAGATAGATAGATAGATAGATAGATAGATAGATAGATAGATAGATAGATAGGTAGGTAGGTAGGTAGGTAGGTAGGTAGGCAGGCAGGCAGGCAGGCAGGCAGGCAGGCAGGCAGGCAGGCAGGCAGGCAGGCAGGCAGGCAGGCAGGCAGGCAGGCAGGCAGGCAGGCAGGCAGGCAGGCAGGCAGGCAGGCAGGCAGGCAGGCAGGCAGGCAGGCAGGCAGGCAGGCAGGCAGGCAGGCAGGCAGGCAGGCAGGCAGGCAGGCAGGCAGGCAGGCAGGCAGATAGATAGATAGATAGATAGATAGATAGATAGATAGATAGATAGATAGATAGATAGATAGATAGATAGATAGATAGAAGCACATTTGATGAAATACTAGCCTCAGTCATTATGTATTAACCAATAATTATTGGGTTTCTGTTTTATGCGAAAAAATCGATAAATCACTTTGTAGTACGTATGCATTATAGTTGACAAATTTTTCAAACATAGTGATTGAAAACGACAACTCTCTGAATTTGTTTACATGTACTTAAAAGTGTATTTATTCATTATATATATATATATATATATACTGCTGAAACAAATTTTAAATAACTCACTACATGGCAAAAACATCTCCAATAGCTACCCTTCATAGAGGAGTGGGAATTAGAAAACATTACTTGCCAGTTTTTCAAATTCTAGGTGATTAAAATGTAAGAGGTTTTCCGTCTTTAATTTAGCTAAAAAATATAGTATGTTCATTTTATGCCCAATATTGGATCCTATTTGATATCGCTATTTAAAAGTAGAATTCTATTCTTGGATTTGAATATTTACATAGCAGAGATTAGAACTCAGGCCATATATATATTATGTAAATTTATAAATTTATTTGAAATGCAATAAGAGAAGTTGATCATGACAATATAGAAAAAAACGCAAGTTAAATGTGACATAATCAGTAACAAAAAGTCACAGCTAATTGTGTTAATGATCAGTGCGAAATTTAAATATCTTCTGACTTACAGCTAAATTATCTTTATATTAATGGGTTTAATTTGTGTGTATAATTCAGTCACTATTACAATAAGATTGTGCATTAAATTATTATGTGCATTAGTTTATTTAGACTAGTATTTTTCAAAAAATTTTCTAGTATTGGCTTCTCTCAATTCGGTCTCTCTGTTTTTGCACTTCTATTTTTTTACATCCTTGGCAAAATATTTTAATAGGTTGTTCAATATTCAGCAGTGCAGATGCCAAGACCAAAATCTGTCTATTTTGGTGTAGATGAATTTCATATTTTATACATTTTTTTAAATCAACTTTAAGAAATGAAAAAAAAAACGTATCTATTTAATCTTATTAATTTAAAAAGAAATATATAAAAATTAAAAAATATATCATTAATATAATCTTTAACGCTATAATTGCAAAATAAAATACCAGTTTTGAATTTAAAAAAAGTGTCACTGTCTATATATTTGAAAATATTGCTAAAAATATGGGAAATATCTATTTTATTTCGTCTCCAAAATAGTTTTTTTTTTTTGAAAAATTAAAACAAATATTTTTTAAAACACTTTTATTTGATATACATTTACATTTATAGTTCTACCTTTAATTTTAACTAGTGACTCTATTTTTTCCCCCTTTGTTAAATTAACTTAAAAAATAATTATATATTTAAAAACATAATTATATTACAATTTTTCTAGTTTCTTTTCAAGCATTGATAATATTATTTAACTTATGAAAATTTAGAAAATGTGGAAACTATAATAAATATAAGCTTTTAAAATGGTTTATATTTTTAGACCTTAGGCTAAAAATTAACATTTTAAAAATAAAATGAATATCCTTTGTAGAATATTAATAGAACTAAAGGGAATAAAATAACATCAAAAAATTTACTGAATGATCAATATTATATCTTCAGGAAACTAAAATAATGTAAGGCCTTTAATAATACAAGAAAGGATCCATTGATTTAGACCATAGGTTCCCAAACTTTTTCAGGCGACCCTTTTGCAAGTCATAAATTTTGGAATGCCCTCCCCCTAATTATAACAGTTTTCTGCATTCAATCTGTTTGATATTTTTGACATGAATAGCAACTAATAATCCTGTACCAGATGATGCCTACCCTGTAATTCATACAATGCACAAAATACTTAACATGATGTCAATGGAATAAGGCATCAATATAAATTCAATATCAATAACAAGAAGAAAAAAATTTAAAGTTATTAAATTTAAGTTTAAATGAGTGAAATCAAACCAAACTCAATTATATTTCCTGATTTCTCCCTATCCAAAACTCCAATACCTTGCTAATTGGTACCATGAAGTTTTAGGAAGTATATCTTTGAAAGGCTGAACCTAAACCTCACCTTTATCTGCTACTTTCAAAAAGAAAAAACACTTTCAAAAAGGAAATACCACTGCCAACAAAACAAAAAAAAAACAAATCAGCATGTCAATAAATTTTCAATAATCATTTACAGAGATTACAAAAATAATAATTTCATACAAAGTAAGTTTTTCTTTTCTCAAATAGAACAGTATGTTAAAAGAAAACATCAACAACAATAAACAATATATATATATATATATATATATATATATATATATATATATATATATATATATATATATATATATATATATATATATATATACACACACCTCAGCAGACACACAAGCATTCCACAAATTAATTTGGTAGAACTGTTTTAAAGTAGAAAAATCAAATAATAATTTATAGAGAAACAAAATAAAAATCCAAATAATAAAAAGAATACTATAAAATTTATAGCAAAAGACATAATGATAATAGATAAATAAAAAAAATTATATCATCTGACTTCCTTTTGTCTTTTTTCCATTAACCATTTCCAGACTTAAGTGCACTATAAAACATGATAACAAGGTGGCAATGGCTTCCTTTCACAGCAAAATGTAGGCATTAAAGTGTTTATCATCATCAGCTAGTGTTTGTGACTGCATGATAGCAGTGTAGGAGTCTAGCTGGTGCACTAATATTGGGAGTTTACATCATTTATGATCAAATTTATACATTTTTTATATTTCTCAGTTTTCTCTAGAAATCTTTATAATAACAACAGCAACCAACCAAGAGTTGATCACGCAATTCTGGACAGACCATAATTTGAAGCTAGGTTCAGCTCTGCTATTTTTCATAAAGTTCTCCACTGCTTTACAACTAGAAAATTTCTCTTAGTTCAGCAAACTTTTAACTGCCCAGCAGACAAAACATAGCTAGGAAAACAATAAACTGAGAAGAGACCCCCCCCATCATCTGATGAAAACCTTTTATAGCATATCTATAACAATATAAATTGAGTACTCCTCTTTCACTATTACAGGTGTTATCTCCAATTTTTTGAATAATTAATTGATCAACATAATTGATATAGCTTCTTACACCGTTTTACCTTTCACTCTTTTCATTTTCCACTCACACTCTTTTAATTCAAGGAGTTCCGTTTTTCATATAGTTTCTAATTTTAATACAATGGAAATAGCTTTTTCCATCATTACAAAAGATTCAAAGCAAAAAAAACTAAATCTGAGATATGACAAATTTTAAAATTCTCTCAGCTGATACTGGCCTTAAATTACTTTATTTTTTTAACAAAAAATATAATGCACAGGATGACCACTTCTATCTATTAGTAAAATTTAAAATTAGCCATACAATAATAACATGCATTTCTTTTAACTTATTAATAGAGGGAGAAAAAACCATCAAAAATGTGCAAAACATTTACAATTACTCTGACTATACTCCCTTTTTATATATTCTTGCACTAAACAATTTATAAAATAACATAAAAAATAGTGGTTTTAGAGCGAATTAAAGCTGACAATCAGTGCATCCGGAGAAAAGGCTAGACCAACTGAATGCCCACCAAAGCTGAACACACTATCTCCTCCATAGAAGTCTTCATCACCCACTGAAGGTGGTACTGTCTACTTTGGAAGACACTGATTTAGACTGTTGATAACAAGACTACAATTAGTGAACTTTATTTAATATCAATTCAGATACACGATTATATATATTACCATAAATCAAATCAATTTTTCTTAAAATATTCTTTTACTTATTTGTGGATTTATTTTGCTACACATTTGTTGGTATATTGTTATAAATATTTTAAATTTGCAAAACTTTATGTTTACAATACAGTGTGTCTGTTATAAAAAATTAATTGGGTCCAGAAATTCATCCCATGTATTATTCCTTTATTGTAGCTTACAATGAAATTCATATATTTAGAGACAATCCATTCCAAATCTACAGCCTTGATCAGTTTATCAACCAAATCAATCATTTAAACAAAAAAATAAAATTTAAATTCAATTTTTTAAAGGATATAATAAAAATTAAAAATGATATGAACTCAGAGATCATTGATTTCATAAAAATTTTCTCACATGGAATTTGTTTTTTTATAAATTCTTCAAATAATATCCAGCAGAATTTCTATTTGTATTAACAGTTTCATCATGCCTTATAATGCTATGCAATCCAGAACTTTTCCTGAATCTAATAAACCACACTGCCCTTACTTTGCAGAAACAGCATTTATATTATAAGTCTTAACACACAATACCTCAAACAATTTGTTTTCACACATAAACATATCATTGGCACTATTTACTTGCTATGTGCTTTTGATTAATTTACACCAATAAAAAAAATCATTTGTTCCATGATATTCCAATGTAAATTTTTCAATCCAAAAATCTCTTTTGCTATCAGAGCATTTTTAAACTCATTCTTTTTTTTTTTTTTAAATTGTTCAAATTATTAATTTAACTACAATATTCAGACTTAAATCATCAATAATTTTACAGTTTTTTTGTTTTAAAAACAAATTTTTCTTCAATATTAATCAATTTTTTGATTCTATTTTTCTGATTCATCATTAAAATTAATATTTGTATGCCCATAATAAAATATGTAAAATGAATAAATTATAGAAAAAACTAAATACTGCAAATGTGGCAAAGATGTCTGATGTGTTACTCAAAGCAGAAATGTTATGAAAAGTCTTATCATGTTCTTGCTATGTCAGCTAGTAACTTCATAGTAATATTGCTTATACCACTGATTTAGTGATTTCATATTTAACACAGATTTCAGTAATTTCTTTATTGTAAGTTTATTTTAAAATTATTTTTTTATGTTAACACTGACTTTGATTAAAATTATTTCATATATACAACTAGTAAAATACCTTTTTAAATATATATATATACACAATATTTTTACTGCTATATAAGAAAAAGATAAGTAAATTAAATTGATAAAACCATAATTGATAAAGTCGTCGGCTGGTTTAGTTTAATGTATAAATTTTAATTAGGTGGGGCAAATGCTTACTAAGTTGTTTATTCACTCTAGGAGTCTTTGTTGTACCAATCAAAATGTTATTGTAAATATCAAAAGAAATTATTTACATCTTTTTAATTTATATGATTTATATATCATTAAAAAATTATGTATATTTACTCATTGTAAATACTAACTTTACATAATAGAAATGATGAATTTGAAATTATTTATACAGTTTTTTAGAGTTCAACCGTTTTTATGTTTTTGTATTCATTATTGGATTAATGTAGTATTTATATATTACTCACTGAATAACAGAGGTTTGGCAAAGAATTTGAAAAATAAAACTTTAAAAAAAAAAGTTCTGACAAAAATTATATTATGCATTATTGCTTCGTTTATATTTTAAAATGGAATACTCCATGAGAATTTATTATCAACAAATCTATTAGATAATTTCTAACTCTACAATGCCCAATCACATTATATAAAATATATCTTAAGTTTTCATTGGATGTTTATTAACTTATAATTATTAATATTATTTATTTGAATCTTCAATCAATTGAATATGAAATTGATTTTGGTAACAATTAAGCTATATAACTATAATTGATAGCTATTCAAATCAAAGATAATATTCAATTAAGCTAGCTAATGAAATTTGTCATCTTCACTTCAGAGGAATTTAAGATAAGCCAGTATAAACTAATGACCAAATACATCTATTAAGATTTTCTTATGATGGGACTAGATAAGCAAAGAAATAATCAACTCTAAGCTAATGATATTGACTTCCTTGCAATATTAACTAAAACATATATAAGCAAATATTCGAATGGAGAAATAAATATAAAGTTTATATGTAAATAAGATTAAAAAAATTATAATACACAAAACATATCATATTTTATATTCTAGTTCACTTACCAAGTTGAGTTTGAATCTTGGACCGAATTTTAAATAACAAAATCATCTTACACAATCCAAAGAAAGAATTAAACAGATTGGTAGCATTTAAATCAACTCAATTTGTTGGATTATATAAAAAAAATTGTAACATTAATAACAAAATACAACAGAAACCTAATAGATATTTGTAATTGATTGAAATTAATAAAAGTGGTAAGATTTATGGGTATAACTCTAAAATGTGCTGTGAAACAATAATGACATGTAAAAAAAATGAATGGAAGGAGAGATTTTGAATATCTTAATGAAAATTTTTAAATAAGAGATACTAAAAGTATGTACATAATCAAATAAAATGAATTCTATTTGTTCATTAACATAATAATCAATAAACAAATATAAAATAAAATGATATATTTAAACCTCTTTTCTGTCCAATATTTCAAACTAAATTTTACATATACAAAAATCAAATTGGATGTTTAAAAACATCGGGTTACATTAATATATATACTCAGACAAGAATTTAAATAATCAGTAATGGAATCTCTCTTAGCCTTTCATTGCATAAACCTATTATACCTAAATATACACTATTTATGATTTAAAATAAAATATAAATTATTCTTTTAAAAATATATAAAAATATGCACACATATACATAAAAAAATCACACCCTAAGTAAAAGTCTGTTCATTTATCCATTATAGCTTCCTTATTCTCAATCCTAAGATGTAGAGATGCATTTATTTTCTTGAGTAAAGAAAATATAAATTGAACTTTCAGTGTTTCTTTTCATTCATGATAATGTTCAGATAGAATTTCTCTAAAACATAATGTTGTGAAATCAAGTGAAGATTCCTTTTCCTTCTTTTTTTCTTCTTTTTGAATTAGAAGAGTGGAGTTTAAATTGTTTATTAATAATATGAATTAATCCAGTTGATCCCGTTGATTTTTTGGCTTGAAATATAGTATTCATCGAATATAATAGTAGTTACATTTGGATTTTTAACATCTGGAATCTTTTTTATTTCAAATAGCCAATTTACCATACAACACATTCTTTTTAATAGGTTTTCCTTCTTTCACATTTTTGTTGCTGTCTTCTTGGGAACTTTTTCAGCAAGCTGCTCCTCAAATGAGTGGGCAGATAATTAACTTTCTATTCTTCCACATTTTATGAGTTAACAATTTAAAAATAAAGTTTTAAAGAATTTTTTTAAAGAACTGAGAAATATGTCTGTTCTCGGCAATGACAAAAAGATGAGAAGTCCTCTTACAGTCTTTTGTGGCTATTTTTACTACACTCTTTTTGATGTTATAGCTATCATAACAACTGTTGAAATGTACTCAAATAAAACTCAATGAAGAATGATATGTTCCAGAAAATTTCCCACTTTTCTGCAAGTACAATGTAAGTTTGGAGAAAAATGGATATATTGAAATGAAATCTAAGTTCAATATGACTTTTTTTATTATTTTGAACCAAAATAAATTTATATTACAACCTTGATACATTTTATAAATAATAAATAATTTACATATGTTTGTTTTTAATAATAATTTTTTTTAATTAATTTACAAACAAAAATAGTTGACACTTAAAAACATTTAATTTGGTGTAATAATGTTACTATGATGACTGCAGTAACAGAAAATATGTGAGAATAATACTGATCCTATTCAAGTAAACTTTTATGCCACACTGAACTATTTCCAAAATTTATTTATTTGTCTATATGTTTTTTTTAGTTTGATTATAACAAACTTAGTATTTTGAAACTATAATTAGCAGTAAACAACACTATTTAAAGAGCTTTAGGTTGCCATGGTTATCAATTTAAACTTATATTTTCAAGATCTCCCATTATCCATTTATTAAGTAAGAGAAAACGGAACAAGATCAACAAACTTCTTTATTTTATTTTATTTTTAAATACTTTGATGTTTAATCTGAATACTCACAATATATATATATATATATATATATATATATATATTATGACTTTATATTATATTATAAGTACAATTTTATTATATATATATATATATATATATATATAATAAAATTGTACTTATAATATAATATAAAGTTATTTCTATAATAGGTAAATTCTCAAACAATATATAGTTTAATAAAATTTTAATTTATGTCATATTCAAATCCCTTTTTAATATTTAATATTTTTATTTTATTAAAATATCTTGTTTTGCAAAAATTTAAAACCTTTGAATGTCTTTCTTCTTATTTTTATGCATCATTAGTAGTAATATATTATTGTAAATTTTATTATTTGTTATGTGTAATAATTAAATATTAATTTGCTAATTGCATGGATTGTAACTAATTATCACATTTGAAACAGTTAGCCCTATGGAACATAATGGGCACATAAGAAAGATAGATTGGGTGATGGTTATGGTGTTATACTTTTAAAGCTAGATAATATAAAAAAAGTTGATTCTCAGTAGTTTTTAATATTTTTTTAATATTCCTAATACATGAAAGAGATGTAAGCAAAATTATTACTTACACATATATTTCAGTATAAGTTATTGCAAATAGTAATAGGGATATTATTGTTGCTAATTTTACTACATCACCCAATTGTTCAATCCACCCATGTTTGACTGTAAATTCATTTCATTTCCATTGAGAATCATATTTTTTATTAAAATATTTTATACTATTCACATTCCATATATTACAAATGATGACCCAACTGTATGCCAGATGTATTGATTAAGTTATAATATTTGATGTTTTAAAAGTACTATAAATTATTTAACATCAATTATTTAAAAAAATCTCAATTTAATGCATATATTTTAACTTCTTTCTGATTTTGGTAAAAATCTAAATTCTTAATGTTTCAATAAAAAGTATCTAAAACAAAATGTTTTTATTTATAATACAAATTAATTATTGGGTTTATTCTATAATGTATTACTTAAAAGATTACGATAGATTTTTTAATTAAAATATTTTTTGATTTAATAAATAGTAAACTTAAAAACAGAACAATAATAATTTAGTTCTTATCTTGTTTTTATTAACCAAAAAAGAAAAGACCTCTTGTTAATCTTTCCTTTTATATATCCCATTGTATATAATACATATAGTAAGTTTACATTAAGTGGTAGTTTTGAAAAGAATTGTGAAAGCCAGATGCTGCTAGTTTAATGGTAGTTAAATTTGAACTTCCAGAGAAGTGAAGCAAGAAAGGTTCTCTATGAAAAAAATTTTTTTAAGAAAATGAAAAGTGACTGCCCAATGAAAAACCCATTTTAAAGGATAAAATCTTTAGGTATATTTTCATAAAATTTTATCATATTCATACAAATTATGGTTTAAAGTTATAAAAATATAAAGAAATTTCCAAATGTGCTTTAATGATAAATGAAATTCTAGATTTTAAATAGATGAGATTATTACAAATATTTTTAAATGCAAATTAATTAAAAATTGAAATATTTTATATTAGCATATCCATGTGTGTGCATACATATTTTATATATTATGTTCAACATTTAATTATTTATATTTGGTTAAAATAGCATGATACTTATTGATTTATTAATGAATGAAATATTTTGTATAATCAGACATATGCATATGTACAAATATATATGATTGAATCTCTACCCTATAAATAATCTAAAAATACTGCAACAGAAATTAAAAAATAAAGTTAATTTAAATATATTTGGTTTATGTAAATTAATTTTATTTTTTAGTTTTTTATACTCTCTCTAAATATATGTGTGTGTGTGGGTGGGTGTGCGTGTGTGTGCGTATATTTATTTAATACCATATACAATTTATATACCTGTAAACTACAATTTAGATAATATTACATGTATGATATAGTTTTTTAATCTATTGCAATATTTTCAGATATTTTTTAATAACCAAAATCAGAATTATTTATTTGTAAGATAGAGGGTTTATCAGATCTTTAATTTTATCAATAAATTTATTGATTATTATTTTAAGTTATTCCAATGAAGTCATTTAATAAAAAATCAATTAGTTGTGTTCATTTTTTCTTGTTCAGAGTCTTTGTGATTTCAAAGCTAGCTTAGGCCTAATTGTATGTGATATATATGTCAATGTGTGGAAATTGTAATTTTTTTAGAATATTTAGATGGCACTAAGATAATGAAGACCACCTTTAAAGTCCATTTACTTTTCATTATAGATTTTATGATGATGACCAGTTCATTGATGGCCTATATCTCATGGTATCTGAAGGCTTAGGACATTGATGATGATTAGCATTGATATAATAATTCCAGAATTTTTGATATGCTTATTATTATAGTTGATTTAGCACTTATGTATGTACAAATATTGATTATTACTTTATAATATGTCTCAAGTTTGGCATTTGCTTGATAATGATTAAATTAAAATTTTATATCTCTTTTAAATCCTGTCACAAAAAATCTTGTTGCTCTTACCATATTTGTTATTGATTATTTGCTGCTGATATTATGTTCATTATTTATTATATCTTATTCTGATTGTTTTTCCATTGTCTGTGTTCATATTCATTTGATGTTTATTTACATCATTCCTGATTATGCTTATGATTAATTATATGTTATTTCTTCATCAGTTTTGTTCCGTACTAGTATAATATATATAACAAAAATTAAAATTGAAATAAACTAATTAATAGTTGTTAGTGTAAACCAAAAGACTTTCATCATTTTCATGTCATATTAATGGGAATAATACATTAACTTAAATAATTAGAGATCTGTGCAACAAAACATTAACTAAAATAATAGAATCTTGTCTTCTTAATCTTATTTACAATGGTGTTTCTTTCATAAATGAGCATTATTATAATTACAGAACAGTTTTATTTTCATAGTTAAAAAAAAACGGAACAAGTTATTGAAAGTAGTTTTGATATGGAAAATATTTTGTTTAATTCTTCTTTATAAAATAGCTTTAGTCTCATCGTAACATATTGCCATATAGCTCTCAAATTTAATGATATACATTACATTTATTATCTACTAAGATTTTTTTTTAATTATTGATTATTTTATGAGGAGCAGTCATTTGAGCAGTCATTCTATGATTACAGAGGTGAGCGTCTTATGCTCTAAAAATAAAAAACAACAAGGTGTCAGGAATTAGGAAATATCTAAGTGTCAGACATACTTTCTATACAAAGATTTTCTCTTCATATAGAGACATAATAAAATTTCTTTAAAATTGATGGCTTATAAAAATTAGAAATGGAGACAATCTATAAAATAATTGCTCAGCAGAACATTGACTGAATTGCGCTTTGGGAATTTTATCATTTTTCTAATAATGCCCATCTTTTTAAAATCGCTAAATTTACATTTGATTCTTGATATATGGCGTTTATTTTAAAAATAATATGACTTCTTTGTTTCAGAACATCTTATAAAAGAAAGCAATTTCTAGTGAAAATAGTTCAAATTATATGCAATCATCATTTTGATAGTTAATTTTTTTGTGTATGCAATATTTACAAATCTCCTAATGTGAACTGGCCTTATCCTTTTCTTCCAAATTATTATACACCTTTCATATTTATAAAAGATTTCAATTTTTATAGTAGAACTTGGGAAATTGATTTAAACAATATGCATTTACATTACTATGCCAAACGTGATGAAACATGTCATTCAGATAGATAGTAAACAAAAACATTTTATAATTTATGTTTAGTTTTGTCAGAAATAAAATGTTTATTATTACATGATAAATTACAAATGCTAGATCATTTCCTCTATAACCAATATAAACCAAATCTAATTACACTTTGGAATCCATATTTCTATTGGAATAGAATAATTTTCAACATGCAATTAAAAGCATGCTAACTAGAATTAATGCACCAAATAAGTTTTTCTTGATATGATATATTTAATAAACTTGTAACAATAACTGCCAATGCTCAAAGAAGTTTATTTCAAATTGCATGAAGACCAGCAATGCTCTTTAAAAGTGATTTTTGCCTATCAAAGGTCTAAAAATTGTTGATAAACTTGTAAAATGACAAGAAGTTGTTGAATAAAAGTGGAGAGAGACTAAATAAAACTTTATAAAAGTCAAAAGACCTCATTACTTTTGCATAAGTGTTGTGATATATAAAAGCATATTAAAAAGAACTACTATTCTCATTGTTAATGACCAAAATTACTAGAATAAAAAAAAACATCATTAAAGCAGAATTGTAAGCTTCTTTTTTATAATTCTTTCTAAATATCAATCTGATAAAACCAATAGATTTTGGTGAGCTTGAATTTACCCTTGCATATCTTAAACCAAAAAAGAACCAGAAATAAATAGTATATTCTCAAAGTTTCTAAAAAAAATTTTTAGACCTAGGGTCTAAACATAGATAGTAAAACTATTTCATAATATTATTACTCCAAAAATTTGGTATAAACAAAATTATAGCAGTCTAAACATCAAATAAATCCCACAATGATGCAAATATTGTCACCAATATTAGTATTACATGTTTTTTACAAACTGTTTGAAAAAAATCATATTAACAAATTTTTCCAATAGTAGGGCATCTTTTACCTATAGAGTAGGCTGGAATTAGACTAGGAAAAACTACTGTGACCAGTTTTATTTTTCAACAACTTACATTTAAAAAAATGTTCAAATTAAATTAAAAACTATTTGATGATGCTATTTATTGATCTAAGCTCAGCTTAAGATTCTGTTTGAAAAAAGATTCTAAAATACTTAAATACAAAAGAACTCTATTAAATTACTTGAAAAATGCTTTTCAGTAGAAAACTTCAAGTGATACAAAATAATAATGACAATAGAAAAAAATTATGAAATTGTTTACTACAAGATTCAGTTCTCTTATCTACTTTATTTATTATATTCATCAGTGCTCTTGCAGAAAATAAAATTCATGATGAAACATTGCTTTGACTTCATAAAAGATAAAAATATTTTAATAAAGATAATAAAAGAATAATAAATTTTATCAAAGATAGGGTTCTTACTTTTAATCTATCTAAGGGAATATACTCATCCTTTTGCCTAAATAATTTGTAAACATCTTGTAAACATAATAAATCTTTTGTGATAATAGACAGAAATATAAACTTAGCTTATGCCATTTAAAAATAATATTGGATGTAAAATAATTATTCTCATTTAAATAAAATTTGGTCTAAATTAATTTTTAAAAATAATCTACTTTGAAAAATTGTTTGGTGCATGTTTCAGACATCATTTTTGACACTAACAAATTCATTGTTTAATGTATTTTCCTATTTGAAGAAAAAGTTCTCACATTAAATGTCTAAATTCTTAATTAAATATTATTATGAAAAATACTACTGCCATCCTCAAGTTTTTTCCTTAAAGTGGCTTTCTGAACTTCCATATAATTTTCCATTAGTCAGAAGAAAAGTTTTTTCACAGAGAAAATGCATAAAAAACTGTTAATTAGATGAGACTTTCCAATAACTTACAATATAAATTCATCACTTAGAATTAATCTCAGATCCAGATCCCCTGTTTGAATGTTCAGTCAAAAACCTACAAAAAATTATGACAAAGAAATTAAATTTTTATGTGGCTCCAAACAAATTTCTTTTTCCAGATCCAATAATAAAGCCAATTATATTAGATTTTCTTGCTGAAATTGCAGTCTCATCAACAGATTCAGAACAATCATAGTTATAGTGCTCATATAAATGGAATTTAACAGCCACTGATTTATATAGATGTGAACAAATAAAATTTATTATTCGCATAGTTGAGTGATTGAACTAAGTGGTTTGCAAATCTATCTTCTGTTTGGAATCTTTAAGATTTCTTTATGATATTTTATTATATAGTTAAGCTACTTAAAAAATATTTATGCTAAACAAATACATAAGTTTTAATATTTTTATGATAAATTAATCTTAATAAGTTAATTAATAATTCAAAATGTAAATTAAATCTCATACTCAGTGTTAATGTTATGAATGCTATGTGGTGTGGCAATATATATGAGATGGTCAATTTAAAAGCAAAAATTAAACAGCATATCCATCAGTACAATTATCAAAAATACATTCAATAAGATGTTCAGGTTTTCTTAACCATAAAAGGAAAACAGGGAATAAGAAAAGAGACATGGTATATTGCTACTTAAAGCTTAACTGTTAGCAAAAATATGCAATTATATTAATAATGAAAGATAGTTTAATCTCCAGTTGTTTTAATTAATATATTGATGCCATGAATATGACATGAAAATGTTGAAAGCAAGATGTGAAGATTGTTTGTTCTATTTAAGTAACTCTAGTTTTTATTTTTATTTTAAATTATATAAATATGTTATGGGGTTAGAATTGTTTAATACAACCCTCCAGCAGCCACCTTTAATCTCTACTTAACTACAAAATTATGAGTCTTAAATTGAAAACACAATAATATTTTCAATCCAAGCTCATTAGCTTATATAGTCATATAGGTCTGAACTCAGTTCGGTACCTATATATTTTGGTGTCTTTGGTTCTTAATAATCATAGCCACCATTATCCTATTGGGCACTGAGTGACAATACTGTATGGAGAGTTTGCTGTTTTAATAACAGAGTGTTTAAAGCTTCATGCTCTTAATTCAAAATGCTTGAGTTTGGCTTATTTATATATAAATTTAAGTAGAGAAAAAGGTGGGTTCCATCTTTTTCTCGTAATGTCTCTGACTTGTGTTTTAATTCCTGTGCAGTCATTACTACTATCTGATTGGCTGTCATTTAAGCATTTTTAAAGTGTATCTGTTAAAGGTTTCATCCTTTCACATTATTTTTATTTCATCTGCTTGCACTTAATAAATTAATATATTTACATTTGTTATGATCATTTCATTAGATTTGAAAATGTACTGCGTAGTAAATCGAAAGATTTCACGTTGTTTATTTTTATATAATATTTAATGAATTAAATGTGAAGCTGTTTAAAGCTTCATGCTCTTAGTTCAAAATGCATGAGTCTGGCTTATTTATATATAAATTTAAGTAGAGAAGGTGGGTTCTATTTTTTTCTTATATAGTCTCTGGCTTATGTTTTAAATGAGAGTTCCTTGTGCAGTCATTATTACTATCTGATTGGCTGTCATTTAAGCATTTTTAAAGCATGTCTGTCAAAAGTTTCAGTTTTTCATATTATTATTATTTCATCTGCTTGCACTTAATAAATTAATATAATTACATTTTTTACAATTGTTTCATTAGATTTGAAAATTTACTGCATAGTAAATCAAAAGATTTCATGTTGTTTATTTATATATAATATTTAATGAATTAAATGTGAAGGTCTTTAAAGCTTCACACTCTTAGTTCAAAATGCTTGAGTCTGGTTTATTATATATAAATTTAAGTAGAGAAAAAGATGGGTTCCATCTTTTTCTTGTAAAGTCTCTGGCTTGTGTTATAATTGAGAGTTCCTCATGCAATCATTATTACTATCTGATTAAGCATTTTTAAAGTGCATCTGTCAAAGGTTTCAGCCTTTTACATTATTATTAAATTCAAAACAGTTTTAAAAACACGTTATTTCCAAAATCCTTGTAAATATCCTTGTGTAGAGATGTTATAAAATGATAGCTATATGCAGCCAATATGAATCTTCAATCTGGACAGATAATACTCCAGTAATTCCAAAATGCTGGGTTTTTTTTCATATTAAGTTAGCTTCTGAATGGCATAAAGTTGATGGTAACTTTTGTTTCCAATTCTTAGATAAGTGTTAAAAGTAAACTCACGTATTCATAAATGATGAGATATCTACATTTCGTTTGCCTTTTTCTTTTTATAACTTTTATAAGGCTTCTTGAAGTGTTAATAATATTGAAGACAAAGTAAATTTAGTAGAGAAAAACTGTCATTACAGTACAATTGGAATAAGTTATTGTTATATGTAGAAAAGGCAACAAATAAATCTATAATCATTGCCATGTTGATAAAAAATTATTACAGTTCATCAAGTAATATTTTTGAATCATTTGCATTGTTTTTGTGTGAGTATTCTTTTTTTTTAACTTCTGCTAGTGAAATGATTTATTTTGTAATCATCCAAAACTTGAAGCTTCTACTTTGTTAAGCAGTAAGAGAATTTATTACGTTACAACAATTTATTCGTATTTTTGTAAAAACGTCAAGTATATAGACATAAGAATGAGAATTTTCCACATACTTCTTTTTTAATTTTTTGAGTTTATTTTTTATTTATAAAAATTAAAGCTTACAATGGAAGCCTAATATTATAAATTAAAGTTCCATTACTATGAACATGATAATATATGCATAAAAAGTAGAATATTCTTTAAATGACCCAATGCAATGCAAAGATCTAATCAATAATCCCACATAGAAAAAATAATGCAAAAGAAAGCACTCCTCACAAGACCAATCATCTTCCGGGTGGTAAGAGATTTAACGAAATCTTCTTTCTTCTTTTGTTCATTAGCTAAGAATAACTTGAACAAATAATTAGAAAACTTTTATTTAAAAAAAAATAATCTAATAACAGTTTTGGAAATCAATATAAAATTAAATTGGAAAGTTCTGGCTTTTATCAAAAAAATGCCCTTAACATTTATATATACAGATACATATAAAAGTAAAATTAGAAGAAAATGTATTTTTCCTTTTTCTGATCATATTTATGACAATTTGTATATTTTTTTAAACTTAAGATTAATATCTGCTACCAACGCTTTATCATCGTTGTTGTAAGTACATAATCTTCTTTTTATATTGAAGTTGGTTTGTAGAGATTTCTTTGTATACTGTTAACATTGCCATAGGGAAGAATTATTTATTTTACGGTGAATAATGTCACTTTTATACCAAATTAATACACCTTACTTAGCAATAACAATAAATAGTTCAAAAAAATTTAAAAGAAGTAAGCGGTGTATCAGTATTTTAAATTTGCATTCAAAGTTTTACAAATGTACAAATACAAATATGTATGTATAAGATATATATAGACAGCTACTTTTTTTTAATTATTGTAAAAACATCATAAAATCAAAAAATATCCAAAAAATACACACACACACATTAAAAATAAAAACATATTAGGGATTTTTTTAAAAATAAAAACAATTATAATAAAACAATTATTATATTAAACAATTATTTAAAAAGAAAAGTTTGCCTTCATGTTTTGATTTTCTTTCTAAGTAATCATCTCTTTTGTGTATGTGTGTCAATTAAAAGAATTAAAAAATATTTAAACTCAAACAGTTTTTTTTTCAGGATCAATGTACGTATAAAAAAAAATACTGTCACGCATGTAATAGTGACTTTTATCTCCAACTAACTTTTAGCTAAAATTATTACATTTAGTGTTTACAGTTTATCATCATCATCATCAACCATTATCAATCCACTGCAGGATGAAGGTCTCTCCAAGTTTAATCCATCTTCTCCGATCTTTAGCTTCTCTTCTCCACAACACCCCTGCACATTTTCTTATTTCATCCATCCATCTCCCATGTGGTCTCTTTCTGGGTCTTTTACAATCTCTTGGAATCCAGTTTAAAATTTCAAGTCCATCTATTATCATCTCTTCTAGCAATATGTCTAGCCCAACTACATTTCAGTTTTTTAATTTTTTCAATGAGGTCAGTAACACCTGTTTGTTGTCTTACCCATACATTGCGTTTTCGATCTCTTCTTGTTACTCCCAACATACATCTCTCCACACTCCTTTGAGTGGTCTGAAATCTCTGTATTGCTCTTCTATTAAGTGTCCAAGTCTCGGATCCATAAGTAAGAACTGGTAAAACACATTTGTTAAAAACCATCCTTTTCAAACACATAGGCATATTTCCTTTTAGTATCAAGTTATTTCTACCAAAAGCACTCCAACCAAGTTTAATTCTATGATTAATTTCCTCCATTATGTTTCCATCTATATTAATAATCTGACCAAAGTATTTGTAACTGTTAACTTCTTCTAATTCTTCATAATCAATCTTTATTTTCATATTTTGAGCAAATCGATTAAACATTACTTTAGTCTTTTTAATATTTATCTTTAGTCCTACTTTTCTACTTTCATCTGCTAACTCCTGCAACATTTCCTGCAGCTCTGAATCATTATTTGCAAAAACAACTACATCATCTGTGAAATCTAAATGACTTAAATACTCTCCATTTACTTTCACTCCTTTAGTTTCCCATTTTAATCCACAAAATACTTCTTGCAGTACTGCTGTAAAGAGTTTTGGAGATATGGAGTCACCTTGTCTTACACCTTTCTCAATGTTGATTTTTCCAGTATCATTATGTAATCTAATTGTTGCTGTTGCATTTTTATAAATATTCTTTAAAATATGACAATATCCTGGATCTATACCTTGATAATCCAATGCTTTAATCACTGAAGAAATGTGTATAGAATCGAATGCCTTTTCATAATCTACAAATCCAAAACATAATAACAATTCATATTCGTTTGTCCTTTCTATGACTTCTCTCAATACCTGGATATGATCTATTGTACTAAAACCACTTTTAAATCCAGCTTGTTCTCTTGGTTGGTGGAAATCCAAAGTTCTCTGTAGACGAGTTGTAATTATCTTGGTAAAAAATTTATATAAAACTGATAAAAGGCTGATAGGTCTGTAATTTCTAATATCTTCTTTATCACCTTTTTTAAATATTAATATTATTACTGCATTCTTCCAATCTTCTGGTACATCTTTATCATTTAGACATTTGGTATATAACTTTGCTAAAATTGTTTCTATTTCTTCACCTGATTCTTTTAATATATCAATTATAATTCTATCATTTCCTGGAGCCTTTCCTTTCTTTATACACTTAATTGCATGTCTCACTTCTTCATTTAAAATTCTGGGCAATTCGGAAGATGTAATAGATATAGGAGGTACTTGTTCTTTATTACTATATAATTCTTGATAAAAATCTTCTACCAATTTCATGATGTCATCTCTCTTTTTAGTAATAATTCCATCTTTTTTTTCTTATTGCAGATATAAATTTCCTACCAATACCAAAATGTTGTTTAACATTTTTGAGACTTTTATTTTCTTCTACAGCTTTCCTTGCTATCTCACAGTTATACTTTAATTATTCATTTTCAACTCTTTTCCGTACACTTTTACAAAATTCGAGATATTCAATTCTTTTTAATACATCATTTTTGTATATCTTCATATTTCTTCTTTTCTTCATAAATTCTCTAGTCTCAGTAGAAATTTTATTAGTCAATTGCTGCTTTTTTCTACCAGCTATGTTTGTTGCAGTTTTTAAAAGTGTATCAGTTATTTTCATATTAATTTCATTCAAATCTGAATCATGTTCAAAATCTCCTAACACTTGAAACCTATTTGTAAGTTCTAATTTAAATTCATTAGAATGTTTCTGAAGATTAGGAATATCAACTGTAAATATTGTTTTTCTTAATAATTTTTGTCTCTCTAGTTTTACATTAACACGTAACTTACACCTTACTAATTGATGATCACTTCCTGTGTTAAATTTATTAAAAACATTACAATCTTGAAATATGTATTTTCTGTTAGTCAAAATATAATCCAATTCTGCTGTACCTTCATTTGGATGCTTCCATGTCCATTTCCTTTTAACATTTTTCTCAAAAAATGAATTCATAATATAAAGTTTTTCTTTTTCTGCAAACTCCACAAGTCTATGTCCTCTCTCATTTCTATTACCATAACCAAAATTACCTACAGCAATTTCATCTTTCATTTGTCTACCAATTCTAGCATTAAAGTCTCCCATAACAATTTTAAAATGTTGTTTACTCTGATCAAAAGCCTTTTGTACATCCATATAAAAATCTTCTACTACTTCATCACTATGAGAACTTGTTGGGGCATAAACCTGAATTATCTGCATTTGGTATCTGCTATTAAGTTGTATAACTAATCTTGCCACTCTGTCCGATACACCATCAATCTCCACAATATTGTTCTTCCACTTTTTATTTATAATAAATCCTACTCCACTTGTATTTCCAATATGTGTGCCTTTATAATAGAGTATATGTCCACTTTTTAAATCAATTTTTTCTTCTCCTTTTCTTCTAACTTCACAAAGTCCAATAATGTCCCATTTAATATAAGAGAGTTCTTCTTCTAATTCTTGCAATCTTCCTTCACTTGAAAGTGATCTGCAGTTATAAGTACCTAAATAAAAAGTCGTCATCAAATGGCAGCTTGGGTCCACAATCAGGGGATTCTTAGCACCCTACGCCTTCGACTACCAACTGCTGCCTTGGTTGATGACTTTACAGCCTCCTGGGAATAAGGGCCATGCTTTATTTTTGTCTGTCATAATTGTATATATGTATTGGAAAAATATTTATCATTTACACAAACATTCATTCTGCCTTATCAGGCACTGAGAAGAAAGACCATGGTGTTTCTTGATCTTAAACACAGAGGTAAAAAGCCAATAAACTCACCACACTGGCTAATGCGTGTTGGTGAGTAGCCCATCCATGTTCATATACTATATGAATAATCACATAGTAATAACAGCTGCAACGACAAGAACGTATGGAGTGGACATTAGGAATTTGCCCTGCTCGGTTCCTTTAAGGCCTCCAAGAGGAATCAAAGGGTCTCCTTTCAGTTAATAGCAAACTCCTTTCTCCATTAAATAGGTTTACTAAAATAGTCCATGTAAAACAAAAACTTCCCAAAGTCTCCTCGTAAAGAGAGAAGACGGTATTCACCAGATATATCAATGCTCAAGTTGTGGGGAGGTTAATTGTTTCCCATTGAATAGCTGGATATCCATTTATCCACCAACATTTAGTTGTTGCTAAGTTGGCACTTGGATAATTATCAGACAGAAAAATTTCAAGCCTGTTAAAAAGTTTTCAAATTTATTCAGCCCTGATTAAAATCTAAATCATGCACATTTTCTAAATGCTTTTCCAATTTAACATTAACATCTTTTTTTTTACTTTTTTGTTCTTAATAGCACAGTTATATTCTCTGCATGCTTTTTTTCTCTCTTTTACATTTTTCACTATTACTTTTCTATTACTTTTATTCTTCTGAATGTTGCCATTTTGTCTACTTCATCACACCAGTCCTTATATTCATTCCCAATCACTTCTTCCATGGTTTCTTCAACTTTTATTTTACATTTTTCTAACATTCTTATCATTCATTCTCCATCCACATTTTTCATTATCCTTTCTACTTTTATTACTATTTCCCATCACATTATTAATCATTTCTATTATAAAGAAATTGTGATCACTATGGCATACTCTCTGTCTCTTCATTATCAAACACTTTTAATTTTTCTGTACTTCATTCATTCCCTCTTTCTCTACTAATACATAATCTATTATATAAAATAATATTTCTAGACCATGTGTATTGTTTCTCAAAAATATTTGACAAATTTCCAATGCTCAAATTCACTTTCTGACAAAAAATTTTCAAAAGCTGTTCATTCTTATTACCTACATCATCAATTTCTTCAATATGCCCATTCCTACCCTCTATAACCATTATTCTCTTCCTCTTTTTTTTAAACTCTGTATATCTTTAACTAGGCATTTGTATGTGCTACTGTTCCACTCCATTATAGTTTGACTATTTCCACTGGCTATATATACTATAGCTATCTTCCATTTTTGTCTTCCTAACCTCATTTCAAATAACAAATTTTCTTGACATTTAACAGTATTTAAATATTTTTTTGACATAACTTCTATACCACCACTTAAAATTTTTCTTTTTTTTATTTATACTCTGCCATACCAAGTCCTCCAGTATAGGTTCTTCTTTTTCTCTTAGATGTGTTTTCACTACTGCTAATACCTCAAGCACTTTATTTTTAACTGTTTTGTTTAATTCCAGACATTTTTCTGATCTCCTACCACCTTTTTTTCTCATGTGTCATAGCATCAGCCGGGAAGTGAAACTGCTAACCCAGGACAACTGCTTGTAAAGCAGCTGTCACTGACCTCTCGACCACCAATGCTTGATGTCTCCTATCACTTTTCATGTTTAAATATCCAATTTCTTTCCTAACTACTTTCTTATAAATTATTATGGCTCTTTATTATCCACTAAACTTATAAATAACTTAGCTTACCATTAATTTTATAGACCCATTCCCTTTCCACATCTGTTTATATCCAAATCAGCCACCCTTTGTTTATTTTTTACATCATGTCCATTCTTCTTCTTTCTGACAACATTGCAATTTAAAACCCTATCCCCCTTTATAAGTTTCCTGAACTACATTCTTTATAAATCAAACTTCCTAAAACTTCACTTTCTTGCTTTGCTAAATGTACACTATCTTTACTATATAACTCCCTCTTACTAATAAAAGAATTTCACACATCCACAAACATAATATTATTTCTCTCATACAACTTTTTCAATCTCTCATTTATAGAACATGCCCTATCTAACATATATCTATTGTCAAATCTTGGTAATAATCCAACTATTTCTACTCTTCCTTTAATCTTATTCAAATTACTGATCAATTCTATGTACTCATTCATTATTTTCTCTGTGAAGGTCCCTACCATAACATACACATCTCTACTCTCTTATTTCTTTATCTTATTTGTAACATTCCTAATTCTAGCTCCAGGCAAATATGCTGACTACCATCTGGTGACTTAATAATACTGTCAAAGATTTTACACATATTATATAGAATAATGCTAAATAGTCATACTGCATGTACAAAATATATCCATAAAATATAAAACAAATTATTGTCTCAACTTTTTCATAAAAACTTTAATATATATATATATATATATATATATATATATATATATATATATGACCTGTTCACTAATTTGCCTGTTAGTGAGAATATTTACCTTTGTTTTAATCTCTAACTAAGATTTGATGAATAGCCATTTATACTTCAGGACACTATAAATGTTAAGAATGAAAAGGTTTTCAAGTTCATTCAGCCCAGATTTGAACTGAGTTCACTCAACCCAGATATGGCAATATTATCATTGTAATATAATGATCACCTATATTTAAAGTTGTTGCAAATCTAGGAAATCAACCCTAATAGGTTTCTTCAGTTAGATTATAGATTAAGCTTTCATATCTTTTTTAATGTCACACAATACTATTTATATATGTATAATATCATTATTGGAATATATTTTAGTGTATACCTATTTACAATAATCATCTGTCAATGATTACAAAAATAATCATTAATCTTTTATTATGATAGAAGTTATTTATTTCATTTAATCCTAAATATGGACTAAATTTGATAACTGTCAAATATATCGTTAATAATCTTTATACTGATATTTATTTCTTACTCATGAGACACATTTTTTTTGTTTTACTATTTAAAATTAACATGCATTCTACAGCATAAAATGAACATACTGGAAAAATCTTATAAAGGATGACATTTTGGCTAATAAACAATACATATTTCAAAATTACAATATGCTTAATAGATTAAATATGGAAAATGATTATTAATAACGCAAGAAATTTGTTATTTAAAGACTGGAATGCCAAAAATTATTTTAAAAGTTAATAATAATATATGATATCTCTAAACATTAAAAAATAGTTCAATAAATTGAAGCTAGACGTAGAAGTTAATTTTAAAATAATAAAAGACTTTAACAAGATGAGTAAAAAGATAACAGATGCTTAACTAAAGACGTCTTTTTCGACAGGAAAAAATATGGAGACAAGTATGAGAATAACTATAAATTATCCATTTAAAAGAATTGAGTATGTGTAATTTATATAGAATAATAAAAAAAGTTAATGATACCTTTACAAAACTTTAAAAATAGGAAAAAAGATATAAAAAAGAAGAAACATTTTTAAAAAATTACAATACTGGAAAAAAATTTGTTTCAGCAATAAAATAAAAAAAAAAGAAAGGAAATTGAAGACACTGTGACAGTGATATTTTTAAAAGACAAAAAAAGATATTCTCAGATCTATCAGTTACTTATTATATTTAGTAATATCATTACGTTTTGGGTGGTTTAGGCATGTGGTAGAGTGGAGATTAGAATTTAAAGTCAGGGTTTTGTAAAGTGGTACTGTAATTGTAATTATATGTTAAATTATCTTCATTACCTAATATTAATTGTTTTGTTTTTTTTAGAAAAATTCTAATTTTATTTAAACTATTCAAATGCATTCAACTATTAGTAATACCATAAAAATAGCTATGTAACACAACGTTTTGAGTGATGTTATTTTCCTCCCTCCCTGATCAGTGACATTAACTAGCAAGAAAATCTAATCTGGGACTTTTAGATGCATAAATTTTGGATTTAAGGAGGCAACAATCAGTAAATAATTACATATATTTATTTATGAAGGTTTTTCTGATCTCTCCAATTTTTCCTTAAGGGCAAAATTAATGAGTGGTTGTAATAGTTTATAATATTGGAAAATCACTCATTAATCTTGTCCTTGATAGAATAGTCTAATTGGTTAGTGTATCACCTTAAATTTAATATTTCATGAATTTAAATGTGTGTTTGATGTCCATGCTAGTACTATTATTACTGGTCAAGCCACCAAAACCTGAAAAAAAAAAAGGAAAATAATATCACAACATTTAACCCTCAAAATAAATAAAGATTATTTATGCTAGCCAATATTATTTTTTATAGTCAATCCAAATGAATGACTAAGAGGGTTATCACTAGGGAAATATAACTAGTTCATCAATATTACTTCATTGTGATTATACTTGAGTAATTAAACTTTGTAAACTGATTATTATGATTGGTACTGGCAATGATCTAGATACTGACTAATATTATGACAGAATAAATTTAATTTTTGTTATTATGCTTAACTTGGAAGATATAAGTAGAGTTTGTAAGCAGTATTCATCAGATACATAGTAAAATATTAGTATGCTGCTATGTGCAATAAATATTATTTGCATCTGTTTATCATAATCATTAGCAATGATTGGATAGGATTAGGCTTGAAATGAGTGCAACAACCATATATATATATATATGTGTGTGTGTGTACGCGCATGTGTGTAAATAAAATAAAATGCTCATTATGGAATAAATATCTTATCAGTTGGCACCTAATGTTTCTTAATTTGAATTGCACTACCTGCAAAACAAACATATGTTTTTTATATTTGAATTTCAAATAGCAATATGCGAATAGTTTCATTTCATATATATAAAATAAATATATATAATAAAACTAAACTGATGTTAATGCTATAAAATTTAATATATTAATATTTAATTATAAATAAATATTAGCTATACTCAAATTATAGTTTCTCTGTCATTTTCAACAGCATAATAGACTATATTTTTTTATATATTTAATATTAGTAAATTAAATTTTATAAGGCTAACTCTAATTTTGTTTTATTATATATATATAATATTAAAAATATATATGTAAAATATGTAAATTTGTTGGCAGTAAAGATGTTTCCATGTGCAACCGAAACAATGTTAAAACACATACAAACTCATGTCTCACTGTCAAACAACCAAAATGTGTCTCAATTTGTTTAAGATTCCAAGAACTTATATGAAAAAAAAATTCAGATAATGCTAACTGCAATTATAGATGGAAATAAAACCTTATTAAGATTGATTCAACTTAATATTTCTAAAATAAAATCCGCAAGTATTCATCTGTATTAAACTTTTGAATTTATAAATATATAATATTAGAAGCATATATCAAGAAATATTATGTTAATTTGTTAGAGGTGAAAATCCTAACTGTCATACAATGTTAAAATCTTATAAAAACTTGTACAACTGTTATTCAAACAAAATGAAACTTATTGTTTTGATTGAGATCTGGACTTAAAAGTTTTTATAAAATTTTAACATTGTTGTGTGGACTTTGGAGAAATCTTTACCGTCAACAAATTTATACACACACACATTTATGCATATTTGTGATTACTTATAATTATATATTAAATAATAACATCTCACAACAATTAAATGTATATGAAAATAGATTAGAGATTATCAAACTTTATCTAGTCATGAATTAAATAAATCCACCTCTCAGAATATACTGTCTATTCTTTATGCTTTTCAATGTAAATAAAGTAATATTTGCCAAACATGTTAAAATGTCAGGGAATTTAATATTGAAGACAGATATAATTATAATACAATAAGTTCTGAAATCATATTATATTAGCCACACCATAAAAACACTGTTTTATTTTTAACAATCTTTGCATTAATAATCAAATATAAGTCAAATGAAGTCAAATGATAAATATTAAATAATAACTTTGCCTCGCAATTAAATGTCTTTGACAATAAAACAGAAAAAAAATCATATTTATTGTTTGTTTGTTTTTTTTTTCGCACGATAAATGATATGCAAGTTTGTATTCAGTTAAGTTAAGAGAATTTAATAGAAGAATGTAAAAGAAACTTTTAACAGCGGAAAAGATTTCTAGTACTATAACATATATAAAGCTCTGTTTTTTGTGTAATTCATTGGTATGCATTCTATGAAAACAAAAGAAAAATAGCTTCTGCTTAATATAATTACATTTTTGTTTTGTTTTTAAATAACTTTTACAATTATACTATATTTTATACGTTTTTTTTTTCTTCATTGAAACTGATAAAATCAAATGTTTATTTATTCTAGCTAATTTATATAATAAAGAAATCTTATTGCTTCCATAATGAGGTATTCTCTTTCTCATCTATAAATGTTAAGGGAAATTCTTTTAAAATAAAAAAAATAGAAGAAATTGTTCCAGAGTAGTCTACATGCTAAGACAGTAAGTAGTCCAAAGATATTTAGAATAGCTGATTAGTACTTTGTCCAATAGAATTCTTTTTTATTTAAACAGACATGGTAATTAAAAAATTATACCCATGTAGCACAAGACTAATTCAAATACGTTCATAATAGTCTATGCAGTATTTTTGTGGTGGAAGGGGGGGAGATGAATTACATACAAAATGTCATTTGTCACATATTAAGAAGATTGATAATGAAAATTAATAAAAACTTATTTAAAAATATAATCCATATTGCTTTTAAATATATATTAACAAAGTACTAATACAAAATATGAGTAAAAATATCTATATAAAGTTTTTGTATTGTATTTTATTATTATGTTTATTTTTAAAATTTTAATTTTTATGTTTGCTAATGGATAAAAATGTTTTCTTTATTTACTTTTCCATGTAATAGCATTATATTATAGATATTTTATTTTTAAATATTTAGCTCCTTTAAATATTTTTTCACTTTTAGTCATATATATTTGATTGACAAGTATTTAACAAACAAATATTATAGAATGTATTCCATTATAAACATTGACACGTGCAATTGAATAGCTAATTGACTGCTATTACTTTTTCCTTACATATAGATAGACAATTGTCTTTATTGACAAATATAAAAAGTATCGATACATAATACAATTTAACAAATAACTGATTTTCCACCAAACTAATATGATTTACAAAAATTATAAATAAAAAATATGTAACTATAATATTAGCAAAAAAAATGTTTTGCTTTTTTTATATATATGCTTTTTAATAAAGCAATTCCTCCAATAATAAACGTTCAACTTTTTAAAAAAGCTAAACTATTCTCATATCTCATATGAAGAAAAAGTTTATTATAAAATTTTGCTCTATTAAAAGTTAAAACTTGGCATATCTAAATTAAGTTTAAAATGAATGTTATATTTATAAGAATGACTTCATGCAAACCATAACTATATTTCAAATATGACTTTTGAATAATCAAACGATGGGAAATTCTCAAGTATGGACCATAGACAAAGTTTCAATAATTAAACAAAGACAAACCTAATCAGCCAGTAGAAATTTTATATAACTAGAAAGAAATTAAAAAGCTATAGTTTTAATAATCTGGCATATGCTAACTGAATTAATCTGTTAGTGTTAATTTTAAAATTCAGTTGGGAATCCAAGACTAAACTAAGATTTCTATTTTTCTCAATTCCACCAAGTACAACTCTAGAATCAAATAAAGTAACCGTAGTTTTAGATATATTTAAATTCAAACAAAGTTTTTAAATATCTCTATCATAGCTGTCAAATTAAGCTCAGGTTTTCTCATAGTTGGCTTAAGGTTCTTTATCGACGTTTAATTCTTTTTTAAACTTATCTGAATTATAGGCATTTATAATTCATATAATTTAAAAAGCAAACATAATAATAAACTTTTTGAATATATAAATACTACAGATTTAGATTCTATCTTTCCACAAGTAGTAGAATTTTATGCCTTAACCTTGGTTATACTTTCTGTCAGTATATTTATAGGTAAAAACTTTTTTGTGTTGAATAACTTTAAAATCACGCCTGAAATGCTATTAGATAAGGAAAGTTTATAAAAATTTAAAAAAGTAACAGAAATTTTGTAAAACAAAAAGCATTGTTTTAATTTTTTAATAAACTAATTTCTACATACTATTTTACAAATAAATATTTAATAACTGAAACACACAAGCTTATTATATATGTAATATATAGGGTATATGAGCACAGACTTTTATATGCCCCACCACTCTCCACACTATCTCATAACACTGATAAACTTGAACTTATATATATTGAAAAGATAAATAATCACCAATATACATATTTCATGCTAAACCAGCAATCATCAGTTGGTCCAGATTATCAACTCTACACATATATGCTATAAGTGCTCAGATATATATTAAGATAGCCAATACTCATACTTTAATGGACAGGCTTCAATAGTAGAGATGTCTGCCCATCCCTTGTATATGTATTACATGGATTATGTCCTGTACATGAGGTGTTAGATTGACCTTAGGTCAACATGGGTGTGACAAGAATCTCAGCCTCAGGGTGGCCTCTGAGCATTTCATCATCAGATTTTCAATTGGATGGACAGTTGAAGAGTTGGAGTGTGGAGTAGATTGAAGCCTGTCCATTAAAGTATGATGATTGGCTATCTTAATATATATCTGAGCACTTATAGCATATATGTGTAGAGCTGGTAATCTGGACCAACTGATGATTGCTGGTTTAGCATGAAATATGTATATTAGTGATTATTTATCTTTTCAACATATATGTGTTCAAGTGTATCAGTGTTATGAGATAGTGTGGAGAGTGGTGTAGCATGTGAAAGTCTGTGCTCATATGCCCTATATATTAAATGAATATATTTAATTAATTATTTTTAAAAATGAATTCTTTCTCATGTTCTTTCCAATCTTATCATAGTTCTTATTTTTATTACATTAATTAACTGTATATCTCTAACATCCATGTAAAAAATAATCCACTTTATTGATCACGAGTTTATAAGAAGTTTGAGCACTGGCAGTGACAACTGGATCACAATTCATCCATCTTGAGTTTCAGAATCTGTTTTTTTTTATGACTGTATAAAACTATGCAGGATTCTAATTTCTATGAATTTACCCATAATATAACATCTACAAATATTTCTATTCAGTATATTCTAAAACTGCTCAGTTTATTTCTTTTTTTTTTTTAAAAAAATAACCTAAATAATTTTCACTTTTTTGTATTTTGAATATTTTTTAATAATTTTGTAGAACAATATTGCTTTGTATTCAATTTTGTTTAATTGCATTTTTATAATAAATTTTATTAACCTTCAGTTATTTTTTTACCAGCTAGAAACAATTATATTATGATCCAATTACATTTTTTAATTTTTTTATTAAAAAATGAAATTGTGTTTAATTTATAAATTAAAATAAAATTATTTTAAAAGAAAATTTTTAAAATTTTTTATTTAATATTATAAACATTTTGTTGATAAATTTATAATGCCACTATATTTTATATTTTTATTGCATTTTAATTATATATTTTAAATTGCTACTTAGAATATACTAGTCATGCACATGCACTCAGAAATATAAATATTAAGCCACAAAAACTTCACATGATCATTATGATACACAAATTTTTAGCATCCATCGATTACTAGATCTTACATTAAATAGCATTGTTGTGTGGCCAAAATTTTTGCTACTGTTTCCATAT
This sequence comes from Epiperipatus broadwayi, assembly GCA_028023455.1. NCBI lineage: Eukaryota > Metazoa > Onychophora > Udeonychophora > Euonychophora > Peripatidae > Epiperipatus > Epiperipatus broadwayi. The sequence continues at coordinate 4,780,806 of JAQFVV010012411.1, forward strand.
AGATATTATTGTGTAAATGAATTTAAAACATGAAGGCATTTTCTTAAAGTACAATATTTCAAAGCAAAATTTAATAATAGCATCAAAATTGTTTTAAAATGTAGCTAAAACAGTAGAATTTATAATAAAAAAAATATCATTTATTAGATCACATTTTGTTTACTAAATATAACATCAATATCTATAAAAGTCCTAAGTATTGTAACAGTCAGATTTGTACAATTCATATAACAAAATCCAAAATCCAGGCAAAATATACCAAAGCTGATTGAGATGAGATGGTGAGATCTCAAATCTGACCAAACTTTAACTCATTTACCAGTACTTCATGATTTCACATTCTATGATGACATTTCTGTGTTTACGCTTGATCTCAATTTCTTCAGCGAGCTGACTGAGCAAAGGGAGAAACATGAGACTTAGGGGAAAATTAACAATTTAAATATAATTATAGCTAAATTAACTACTTAACACACTAAGACTTAATTAAAAGAATGCATATTATACCTATAAATACCAGAATTTGAGTAACTTGGAATCGGATTTCAAGTAAAAAGATGTGAAGCAATTTATATTTTATATAAGTTTATTAAAATAATTAATTAAATAACTCTAATAAAACAAAGAACATTATTTACCTAGCATTAGGATATATATAATCAACACATAGGCATTACAGAAATGATGAGATTATTTTAATACAGCAGTCTCTTCTTTAACATTTTAACTATCATGCCTATTATATTCTAATATGCCAAAATATTATTTGTTTGGTTTTCCAAGGTTATAAGCCAAAACTCTAGCATACGAATTAAGCTGATTGTAATAAATACATTAACAAATGAGCAATTTTATAAGCTCAACATACAGATTCAACCTGGTAACCTAGATTATGAATTCAGACTAAGGCTGAAGCATTAATAATGAAGAAAAGAAGAACTGGTTACTTTTAGGTTCACATCTATAGACTATGGTACTAAATAAATATCAAAATTGAAGCATAATATGAGTGGGTAATTGTTCACAGGCTTCAGTATCAAATAGTTTGTGCCCTAAAATCAAACAGCTTGCTAGTATAATAAGGACATATTTAGTTCAGGAAAGTCAGATATGCTTTTAATATGGTCTGGACACTCATATTCCAGTTCTAAAAGATGGCCACCTGAACTGTGCAGACAGAACTGGCTGCCACCACAAACCTGTTAGAAAGATATAGCAAGATGTTAATGCACCAAGGGGTGCTTAGTAAAGACACATTTGCAATGCATATGTAAACACAAATGTGTATATATATTTAATTAATTATTGTGCCTTACAGATAGTTTCTATCTGCTCAATTAACTTAATCTAGTTCCTAGACTAGCATAATAATCATGCTAAGTAAAAGAGCTAATTAAATTATTAATCTAGTTAAGGCACTGAATCTGTATATATTGTATTCTTTTGTTAAGACTAGGTTGAAGAAAATCAATTTTTTTAAAAAATTTAAATTAAGATAATGGTAAGAGTTATAATTGTAATTATAATGATTTAAAGGAATTTAAACTTATTAAAATGAATCTATAAGTGGTTAGAGAATATTTTAAAACCATTCTAACTATCAAAATTATAAAATAAAAGCAGAATAATTTAACATTTCATAAGCAAAATTAATGATATTAGCCATACTTCAAAAGTATGTTTAATATTCTGCTAAATAAATATTTTAAAAATTAGTTTACAATGTAGTTATAAATATAGTTTAATAAATTGCTAAATCTATTCTTAGAATAAGTTAATACTATTTAATAATTATTTATTAAAGTTCTTAATATTTTATGGTGTACCAAACGTTTCAATTTTATTTATTATTATAAAAATATCAAATTTATTATTCTAAATTTTATTATTATATTTAATATTTTATATTATGTATTATTTTTTAAATTAAATATTCATTTTAATTTATTTCAGACAGTAAGTTTTAAAAATTGCAATATTCATGTCTGGAAAAGCTTATCACATGACTGACAATATGTGTGTAATGCTTAGTTTTTAATTACTTTCTAAAATCACTAATAAAGTGGAGGCATTTAAACATGATAAAATAAGCCTAAATAATATTTAAAGTATTTTTAAAGATATTTTAAACTAATAAATGTAGACTAAAATTGCTACATTAAATTAAATATTTTCTTATAATTTAATAAATTGGTAAATAGTAATAAATTATATTATTTGAAAAATATTTTTGTTTGGTTGAATAAAGTCATAAAATAAATTAATAAATTGAATATTTTTATTTATTTAAAGGATGACTCGTTATTTTATTTTCAATTTTAAAACTACTTAATTTAGGTAATATGCAAATTAGTTTGTTTGTCTGACTCTACTTATCCAATCAAATCACTTGATAAAATGGGTATAAATACAGTGTGTGAAAATTAGGGTTGAACACTTTTATTATAATTATTTTTGTTTCAACTATTACTTGTTATTAAACAGTATAATGTTATATAAATTGTTTTAAAATTTTAAAATATTATTTTGTAAACTCTAAAGGATAAAATAAATTAATATTAGATCTTCAGTATGTGTGAGTAAACCAACTTAAATTTCCTATCAGTACACTGTTCAGAAACTTGATTGAAATTCAACATTAACTTATGAAGCAGAAATTTATAGTCAGATATATCAGCAAATTGGTGTTCAAATATTGAAGAGTATATAAAAGCATATTCTTACCAAGAGTATGTAAGAATAAATATTTTTTTCATAAAGTACTTCAAAATTATACAGTTATTCTCTGGGAATATAATATCTATAACAACGATGTCTGAATTAATAAATATAATAATTTTAAATAAGCATTATAGTAACAGAATACTTTTAAAGAGATGAAAGTATAAATTGCTCTTAACTTATAAAAGACATTGTAGATGAACTATAATATATCATTTTCTAGAATATTTATATCATTATTTTCGAATAACTGCAGTTTTAATAATGTTTATCTTTAAAACAAATATTGATTTGCACTTGTGAAGTAAGAAATTTTAAAGATAAATTATAAAAAATATATAATTGCTGAAAATGATATATAAAAGATGTGAATATTTTAAATATAATGACTGCTGTTTATTTGCTACATTTTGAAAATAGGAAAATGCTTAATAGAAGAAAATATATTATTAAGAGTAAATGTTGCTTAATATGAAATTTAAATTTATCTATTTACTATTTTACTGTGCTTTATTGGATTATAATGGAGAAATGATAAGACATTTGTTTATTTGAAATTATGAGATCAATAAGTGTTGCCAAGGATGATACATCTATTGCCAAATGAGTTGTATATGTATGTGCATGGAAGAAATGGATAACTTACCTTAAATTGATATTTTAGTTGATATTAAACAAATTGTTATTATCCTGGAGAAAAGTTGCAGAAATATAGACTGTAAACATCTTTTCACAACAGGATGGACATTTTTTTATGCTTTTTCCAGATTTAAAAGTCGACAATTATTATTTTTTTATTGTTAATTTGTGCGCTAAGGGGGAATAAGAACTGTTGCTTTGTAACCATGCAAATCATTATACCACAACTTAGCAGAATTTTCAAGGAAAAACTTATAAGAAGAGAAGAAATATGTAACTTTGAATTTTATTATTTTTTATTTATTAATTCTAAAAATATTAACATTAAAATTAAAACCTATTTTATGTTTTATATTAGATAAGTTGAACTAATAGTCATTTTGATTACAATAATCTTAATTTTAAAATAGGTTAATAATTTTTAAAACTTTGGAAACATTTTTTTTTAAAGTATGATGTTTTATAATGAGCACTGGATGAATGGAATTTATGATGTTTTCATTGCTATGTATTGGAGAACAGAAGACATCTAAATATGGTTATAATACTATTTAATCACATATGTAATTTTAATTATTTTAAATATTATATGGTATAATTTTTCAAATTGCTTGGATTTAAATATTTATATTATGCTGAAGTAATGAATGGATATAAGAATGTGTGAACTAATAACACATACAAGTTTTATTGAATAATATAAGCTATAAAATAAAAATATGCATATATTTTTAATGGTAAAATTCATTATGACTTTATTAATGATTACAATTTTTATATGTTTTGTAAAGTAAAACAATATTACATTTATTTTAAAATATATGAATATTAATAGTATATTTTTATCAAAGTCATTTGTATTTGTGGCAGAACTTAAGTGTTTGAAACCATTTAAATGTTCATAGTTTTGATGATGCTAGTTTCATTTATTATTGGGATTAATCATTCAGTTTATTTTACAATGTGGGGTGTTTAAATCTATATGGAATTTTTTATATGATAGTGAACAGGGGAGTAGGAGATGAAACCCTGGATGTGTATATTTTAGGGTATGTCAAGAAGATAGGAAGATTAGCCTATATTATATCAAAGTAGATATTGTACATATACAGTTAATGAAGTCCTGCATTATTGTATTTTATTTCCATGGACAGTGTTATTATTTATATTTTGATGTTCTGTAAGTGCCAAAAAGACCCAAGACATTATTTTCTATGGGTATTAGACTAGGTCATACCTAATATTTCACACTGTTTTCCATGAGAATTAGTGAATTTATCATTATACTATTGAGTCATTACTCTAGTTATTCCTTCATGTCCTATACATTATATTGCTATCTTAATTTCATTGGTTATGCATCATGGAGTTTAGTATTCTGCCAGTAGAATAATGAATAAACTTAGAATGATGAATTGTTATAAATTAGATGGTGGGATAGGTTTTGAGTTAAGTTGAAGTACAAATGATCTTGAATATTTAATGCTGGTTATGAAAATGATAAAAGAATCATAACTATTCTTAATATTTTAATATTTTGATATTTTTCTTTTTTTTTTTTATAAAATCAATAATATTTTGAAGAAGTGCATATTTTACAAAAAAACATCAGAGTGAGGAATGTAAAGTGTAATTATGAATGCTTATTTATTTTGTTTAATTTTATATTTTTGTTTGAACATGTAAACATATAATAAAACTTAGAGTGGTACCAAGTAAAGTACTTTAGTACATGAATAAACATTATTTCACTGATTTATATTTTATAAATATAAAACTAACCCAGAATACATTTTTGTCTAATTAAAATGTATAAAATATCTTATTTTATATTTCATGAAAAATAAAAAATAATACTATTTTATTTATTTAATTGTTAATGAATCTAACATAATTTTGAGAAGTAAATATTGAAATTTGGATCTTTACTTATGATAAATAAGCCAGGCAGAAAGTTTATACATTTGTGATTTTTTTTTTTTTGGTAGTATGTAATCTAACTATTTTTATGTATAGTTCTGTATATAAATTTTTTAATTTTTAGTATTGTATTTGTTAGCTTTAGTAATATTTAACTGCAGATTTATTGTGTAATTTTTATTTGTTAACTTGAATAAATTTGTTAATGTTATTTTATAAAACCTTTGTCAGTGTTATTTATTGATCTATTTACTTCCACAAAACCTGATACACAGAATTTTAAATTGAACATATAATATATTTTGCACATAATAAATGAAAATAGTTTATTTAAATAATAATTGTTATTCAGAATATGATACTGGCATATCTCATTATTATAATATTACTTTCTGATCATAATCAATTATGTAAATTAATGCCATATAATTGAGTATATTTCTTATTGTCACATTATTCAGATTATACCAGACATTTAACATACCATATGAGAAATAAAAAAATTGGATTATTATTATTATTAATATTATGATTATTATTATATTTTATCGGATTTTTAAGTAGTAAATATAGTACAAATTATTAATTAGATTAAGTGTAGGAATAGTATCTTTTATTGTCATTATTATTGTCAGGTGTAGTTGAATGTGACATCATATTTGCTAGAGGATTTTCAATTAATTTGCTGATTTGACTGTATAGAACCTGAGATGATATATTTTTCAATAATAGAGATTACATTCAAAGATCAGCCTTTCAAGCTAATTGTGCATGTGTCTTTTGAGAGTGTTAAATAATAAATGAATACTTCAGATTTACTCATATAAAAGAATTTGAGTCGTAGGAATAAGAGGATTCCTTTTATTTCTGCATAAATACTATATCTTGTATTGTAGAAGAAAGTATTCCTTTATTATTTAACACTCTCAAAAGATGCATGCACAATTAGCTTGAAAGGCTGATCTTTGAATGTAATACAATTGTACACATAGCCTCATATAAAATAAATGCTTATTTAATAATAGAGATTATAATTTATTAATATTATATTTAAATTATTTAATATATTTTAAAGCCATGAGAATACTATAGATTTATATTATTATTTGAATTTAAGGGGAGATAGTGTTCTTATGCCATTGAGATTATGTCCTTAGAGAGATATTCTCAATGTTTACTAACTACTGTACTTTTTTCTAAATGTCTCGTGATAGTTATTATTATTGTATTATTATTTATTTATTTAATCGAACCACATTATTAATTATTAAATTTTGAGCTAGTCTAATCAAAGAAATTATCTTATTTATTGTTAGTACTTATTTCCTGATATAATAAGATCAGAGCTTAGCCGGAGGATTATTTCTAAATATCAATTGATCGCTTGGTGATAGTATAATCGCAATTAAATTATGCAGGAGAAAGTATATTTACCAGTCTTAATAGCATTAACAATATACTTTTAATATCGTCCTTAGCTAGAATCTTACCTCTAACTAACAGATAAATCATAAGTTTTAATAATTTTTTATGTAAACTTTAATAAACTATAATTTGAATAAAATCAATCTGTTGCTATCTATTAAAATAGGATTTTGATACAGAAATTTACTATTCTAAATAGCATTCTTAAATATTACAGTGGAGAGTTTAATAATGATTTCTCCTTAAAAATTTACTAAATCTAAATATTCGCTGTCTTGAAATATTGTCACATCATAACATATATATTGAATAATGGGAATAAAATAATTAAAACAATAATTACAGGCGTGAGCACAGTTTTAAGAGTTTAAGTAATACCTGAGTACAATTATTAAATATTAAAGAAATGAATTACGTTATTCAGAATTCAGGCAAGTTTACATAGATTTAGTTTTATAAATGATTTATTAATAAAGTTTTAAGAAATAAGATCTAACATTCATTATAATAAATAAGCTAGCTTATTTATTCATTTTTTATTTAATTAAAAAATCTATATTGCATAAATTAATATTCATTAATTATAATAAAATATTTTATTGAAAAAAAATGTAAATATTGTGCAAATCTTATCTTGGAGCTATTTAATCCACTTATATTATTTTTAATATTATTTTTAAAATTGGATATAAAGATAATAACTATAAATTGCAGCTAAAATAAAGTCAAAACTAATCTGTAAATAACAAATCTTACAATTATTAACTCACTTATTCACTGTTCAATTTGAAAACCTATAGATATGTTTTTTTCTCATTTTATTACTATATTTTTCATAACTATATTAGTTTATTTTTTGTGTTAATTATTTTTGTTTGATATCTTAATATGTACAATTTTTAAATTAAATTGTATATATATATATATATGTGTGTGTGTGTGTGTGTATTTAAATTATAATATATTTACATACATACTTATCAAGAATACACCCAGCTATATGTGTAATATACCTAAGATGCACATAAATATATTATATATATAATATATATATAAATTTATTATATATATATATATAATAAAATTGATCAGAACACACTCAAAAATGTGACTAAATTAATAAATGGTCATAACATTTTAATAAATAAAAACAAATCAATAATTACATATGTTAAGACAAAAACTGTCTCTGGACATATAATATTAATTTCACTCTGTACATTGATATGAGTATATATAATATTCAAAATAAAAGCATTTCTAATTTGAAAATTATGCATTACTATAGTAGATATGAAGTGGGATTGATTTTTATTCACAGAGTCATTTGAGATTGTAATTTTATAGTGGGTAACTAAATATTATTTTATCAAATTTCAATCTGGCTTCGAATTTTTCTTTTAAATAGTTGATCTATAGCCAAACCATTTAACTATTCAATATTGATTAATAAATAAGCATTCAGTTATTGTTAACAGAAGCTTTAACAACAAAAGTTGCACACAAGGTAAAAATTTCAAAAGGCCCCTTCCCTTTAATTGCAAAAGTGTAAAGAATATTGTCAATCTCTGAACTCTCCACAGAATGAATGAACCAGACAGTATAAGAAATTTTTTAAATCAGATATGGAAGTATTCAAAAAATAAGTCACTTACTTTCAATAGCAAAATTAAACAGTTCTCTGCTTATATTACTGCTGCATGTGTGTGAAAGTTAACCTTTATTATATTTTATCAATAAAGTTTATATTTATATTTATTTAAAATATTCAAACCTTTAATTTTTAAATATTAAGAGGTTTATAAGGAGCGGAAACTGACTATTAATAAGACAGAAAAAGTAATTAAAAGAAAAATTATCCATAGAATTTATAAAATCTAAATTAGTAATGATAGCAATTACAGAGTCATTTGTGGAAGAAAAAAAAGAAACTAAACGATCAAGTTATTTAAAAAAGAATAATAATTAAAGACGTATTATAAAAAACTTTAAAAAAATTAAAAAGGAAAGAAAAACGGTATATGATTTTTTTTATACAGAAGAAAATGATAATCTTAAAAATAAAGCAAAAGATAATTGTTTGAAATGATTTGTCGAATCTGTTTACAGACAGATTCCCAAAAATAATGAGTAATGTATGTTTTAATAACACATTGACAATTATATTCTTTAAAAAAATAATTGAAAGAAAATTTGAACAGATTATATACAATTAGAAAATTGAATATCAATAATTTTGATATGTCAGCTTCTTTTAATATTTATTACCCGCTGTAAATAAATAATCAATTTCATCAAATAGAATAAAAATAATCTAGGATAAACTTTTAAGCTCCGGGGCTGCATTCTGATAACTAGACAGGATAAAAGTAAAATATTTTCAAATAAAATTTTTGAGTTATTTGAAGCATTTATATACATAAAATCATAAAATAACTATACATAAGTCTGTTATTTAAAGACTCCACCTCCAGCATTCATGCTGAGTTCTTTTTACTTTATTATCTATATAAAAACATGAGACATCTATACATGAGGCTGTCGTTTAGAGACTTCACCTGTAACAACCATGCTGAGTTTTTTTTTTTTATTTCTTACCAGTTCTGTGTATTATCAGAACAGATGTATGTAAATGTGTATGTGTGCATATACGTATACTCTTTTTTAAAAATAGTATACATTAATCCATTTTGATTTTAATTATAAATTATAATATATTTACATACTTTTAATTCAAACTGTGTTTCTAATTATCTTTTCATCATTATTAGCATCCATATATTAAGTATGGTGAATTAACCAGATTTTGCTAACTCGTCACTTTTCCGGGGCTTTCCATATTTATGATTGGACATGGGGGCTCCTAAATAGATCTATCCCAATTGTTCAATCATTTTCTAAATAAAAGTTTTATTTCAAATTTGTAGTAAATAATTATTGAATATGTTGTTTGATAAAAAGATCACAACTAAGGACTATCAATTTACAAAACTATCTCCAACACTATTTTATCAGTATTTAGAATTTAACATGCTTGCACACTAAAAAGAAGAGCTGACTCAGAATTCCTGAGCATGTAATTAATAGATGATAATTAGATTTTGCAAACCTACAATCCCATTGTTACACTTAATGTAAAAGGATGGCCAATGATATAACTGCTTCTTGATATTCATGCCTTGAACAAATTAAATGAGTAATGATAAAAAAATAAAAAAAATTGGAGAGAGAAAATGAAAAAAAAGCACAAAAGATATAAAATTCTACTTGTATTGGCAACAAGATTTAACATTTGATAAATCAATATAAACTTATAAGGCAGCAGATATTTTGATATATTGGAAACAAGACTTTTGATGAACCAAAATCATGTACTATAAGCAAAAGGAGATATTATTGGTTAAGTAATGACTTATTGATTAGTCTCTGTTAATCTTGAAGATTAATTCCATGATCTTAACTGCAGATCAAATTAATAGCTGCAGATCAATATCTGAGAAAAATAATAAATACATAAATAAGCATAAGAAAAAAAACATCCAGTTTTATTTTGTCACTAATATTTATTTTTGTAAAAAAAACAATATATTAAAAAGTGTTTAAATAATGTATATTTCAATGATTTATACCAATAAGCTTAAACAAAAATAATAAGAATACCAAACAATATATATATATATATATATATATATATATATATATATATATTATTTATATATATATATATATATATATATATTGTAATAATAAGTAAAATTATACATATAAAGAAAGGTCTTAACAATTGAAATGGCCCCAATCATTGGGAAAGCCAAAATGTATTAGTAAGTATGATGTTATATATGAAAGGATGAAATTAATATAATACAATAGTATGCCTTAACTACATATGAAAAAAATACACTTGCTCTAAATGTAATAAAATGTAATAGAAAATACAATTGCTTCAGTTGGTAGTGACAAATGTAATAGTACTTATTATGACATGCCATATACATATAAAGAAAAAAGAAATTGCCTCAAAATATGTGATTTAATATTTCAATTATTGTTGGCTTATAAAAATAATCCATCAATATACAAGATTATTAATTAGTTGAATGTGTGAATTTGTCAAGCAATTAATAACACTGATGTACTAAAAAGAGAAAAGACAAATATTAATAAATTTCAAATAAAACTCAAAATCATTCTTTTTATATAAAACAAATGATATAAACTTTATTCCAAGATTGTGATTTTATATTTCTATAATAGTACAAAGTTATATGTGGAAAACATAAAAACTGTTTTGTTTTTCAAATGTCCATTTTTTTTTTCAAATATAAGTCAAATAAAAGATTTACTGATAATAAACATAACTTGCACTTTATAAGTTTGCATAGGAATTGTATAAAACTGTTGGGAAATTAAATCAATAAATAAATAAATTGATGATATCTTGTTAAATTAATAATTTAGGTTGTAGATGTATTTCTTTACAACAAACAGGATGATACAGAAGACAATATCAAGAGCTCCTTCCCACTACGCTATAAGGATTTATTCACTTTATTTTAAACCATATCTTTTATATAGGAACATCAACTACTTGAGCTTTTTATTAATATAATGCTTATATCCTAGCCTAAAAGTTCAACATTTATTCCATAACTTTATTAACTTAGGGTTTATTAAACCTAGCACTATATATATATATATATATATATATATATATATATATATATATATATGGCTGCAGAAAGGAGTTTGCTATTAACTGAAAGGAGACTCTTTGATTTATCTTGGAGGCCTTAAAGGAATCGAGCAGGGCGAATTCCTAATGTCCACTCCATACGTTCTTGTTGTTGCAGCTGTTATTACTAAGTGATTATTTATATAGTATATGAACATGTATGGGCTGCTCACCAAAATGCATTAGCCAGCATGGTGGGTTTATTGGCTTTTTACCTCCAAGTTTAAAAATATTTTTTCCAATATATACAATCACGACCAACAAAAATAAATCATGGTCCTTATTCCCAGGAGGTTGTAAAGTTACCAACCAAGACAGTGGTTGGTGGCCGAAGGCACAGGGTGCTAAGAATCCCCTGATTGTGGATTCAGAATGCCATTTGATGATGACTTTTCATTTAGGTACTTACAACTGCAGATCACTTTCAAGTGAAGTAAGACTGCAAGAGTTAGAAGAAGAACTGTCTTATATTAAATGGGACATTATTGGACTTTGTGAAGTTAGAAGAAAAGATAAAGAAACAATTGATTTAAAAAGTGGATATATATTCTACTATAAAGGCACAAATATTGGAAATACAAGTGGAGTATGATTCATTATAAATAAAAAATGGAAGAAAAACATTGTGGAGATAGATGGTATATCGGACAGAGTGGCAAGACTAGTTTTACAACTTAATAGGAGATACCAAATGCAGATAATTCAGGTTTATGCCCCAACAAGTTCTCATAGTGATGAAGTTTTAGAAGATTTTTATATGGAAGTACATAAAGGCTTTTGATCAGAGTAAACAACATTTTAAAAATGTTATGGGCTTTAATGCTAGAATTGGTAAACAAATGAAAGATAAAAATGCTGTAGGTAATTTTGGTTATGGTAATAGAAATGAGAGAGGACATAGACTTGTGAAGTTTGCAGAAAAAGAAAAACTTTATATTATGAATTCTTTTTTTGAGAAAAATGTTAAAAAGAAATGGACATGGAAGCATCCAAATGAAGGTACAGCAGAATTGGATTATATGTTGATTAACAGAAAATACATATTTCAAGATTGTAATGTTCTTAATAAATTTAACACAGTAAGTGATCATCAATTAGTAGGATGTAATAAGATACATGTTAATGCAAAACCAGAGAGACAAAAATTATTAAGGAAAACAATATTTACAGTTGATATTCCTAATCTTCAGAAACATTTTAATGAATTTAAATTAGAACTTACAAATCGGTTTCAAGTATTAGTAGATTTTTGAACATGATTCAGATTTGAATGACATTAATAGCAAAATAACTGATAAACTTTTAAAAACTGCAACAAAGATAGCTGGTAGAAAAAAGCAGCAATTGACCAGTAAAACTTCTATTGAGACTATAGAATTTATGAAGAAAAGAAGAAAAATGAGGATATACAATAATGATGCATTAAAAAAGATTGGATATCTCAAATTTTGTAAAATGGTGCAGAAAAGAGTTGAAAATGATATAAGAAAGTATAATTGTGAACTAGCAAGGAAAGCTGTAAAAGAGAATAAAAGTCTAAAGAGTGTAAAACAAAATTTTGGTATTGGTAGGAAATTTATATCTGCAATAAAAAAAAAAGATGGCATTATTACTAAAAAGAGAGATGACATGAAATGTGTAGACGCCTTCTGCCAAGAATTATATAGTAATAAAAAATCAAGTGCCTCCTATACCTATTATATCTTCCAAAATGCCCACAATTTTGAATGAGGAAGTGAGACATGAAATTAAATTTATGATGAAAGGAAAGGCTCCAGGTAATGACGGAATTATAATTGATATATTAAAAGAAGCAGGTGATGAAATAGAAATTTTTTTAGCAAAGTTATATAGAAAATGTCTAAATGATAAAGATGTACCAGATGATTGAAAGAATGCAATATTAATATTAATATTTAAAAAAGGTGATAAAAAAAAATTAGAAATTACAGACCTATCAGTCTTTTATCAGTTTTATACAAAATTTTTACTAAGATAATTACAACTCGTCTACAGAAAACATTGGATTTCCACCAACCAAGAGAACAGGTTGGATTTCAAAGTGGTTTTAGTACAGTAGATTATATCCTGGTATTGAGAGAAGTTAGAGAAAAGACAAATGAATATGAGTTGCCATTATGCTTAGGATTTATAGATTATGAAAAGGCATTTGATTCTATAAAAAAAATTTCAGTGATTAAAGCATTGGATCATCAAGGTACAGATCCAGAATATTGTCATATTTTAAAGAATATTTATAAAAATGCAACAGCAACAATTAAATTACATAATGATAGTACGGAAATCAACATTGAAATGGGTGTAAGACAGGGTGACTCCATATCTCCAAAACTTTTTACAGCAGTGTTGCAAGATGTATTTTATGGTTTAAATGGGAAGCTAAAGGAGTGAAAATAAATGGAGATTATTTAAGTCATTTAGATTTTGCAGATGATGTAGGAGTTTTTGCAAATACTGCTTTAGAGCAACAGTTAAAGGTTGCAGGAGTTATAAGATGAACGTAGAAATGTAGGACTAAAAATAAATGTTAAAAAGACTAAAGTAATGTTTAATAGATTTTCTCAAAATATGAAAATAAAAATTGATTATGATGAGTTAGAAGAAGTTAACAGTTACAAATACCTTGGTCAAATTATTAATAGAGATGGAAATATAATGGATGAAATTAATTATAGAATTAAACTTGGTTGGTATCCATTTGGTAGAAATAATTTGATACTAAAAGGAAATATGCCTATGTTTTTGAAAAGGAAGATTTTTAATAAATGTGTTTTGCCAGTTCTTACTTATGGATCTGAGACTTGGACACTTAATAGAAGAGCAATACAGAGACTTCAGACCACTCAAAGAAGTATGAAGAGATGCATGTTGGGAGTAACAAGAAGAGATCGCAAACGCAATGTATGCATAAGAGAACAAACAGATGTTACTGACCTCATTAAAAAAATTAAAAGACTGAAGTGGAGTTGGGCTGGACATATTTCTAGAAGAGATGATAATAGATGGACAATTAAAATTTTAAAATGGATTCCAAGCGATTGTAAAAGACCCAGAAAGAGACCACATGTGAGATGGATGGATGAAATAATAAAGTGTGGAGGGGTGTTGTGGAGAAGAGAAGCTAAAGATAGAAAAAGATGGATTGAAGTTGCAGAGACCTTCATCTTGCAGTGGATTGATAATGGTTGGTGGTTATATATATATATATATATATATATATATATATATATATATATATATATATATCATCTGAGCCCATATGTATAAGCAAAACATATATATAACTTTTAAATATAAATGTAGAGATATTAATATATAACTTCAACATTTAATACTATAAATTGACCCAATCCTTTCAAAATAGATCTAATAATAATACAATTAAAATAATTGAAGTGTTAAGATAATTATTAAATAATGATGTAATTTGTAAATATGATTCTATAAAAAATTATTTATTTATATGCAACTCCTATGCAATTAAGTGTAATTTATTGCTTTCCAATCTAAATTGATACATAACATTTATTATTTAATATATATATATATGTATGTAAAATTTGAATTAATTATTATTATTATTATTATTATTATTATTATTATTATTATTATTATTATTATTATTATTATTATTATTATTATTATTATTATTATTATTATTATTATTATTATTATTATTATTATTATTATTATTATTATTATTATTATTATTATTATTATTATTATTATTATTATTATTATTATTATTATTATTATTATTATTATTATTATTATTATTATTATTATTATTATTATTATTATTATTATTATTATTATTATTACAATCGTTATTTTACCTTGGCATTCAACAATATATTTCGCAATTTAAGATATAAAATTTCTTTAAAAAAATAAATAAATAAAAAATAAACAAATATATATAAATATTTAAAAATTGACTTTCATTATTATTAATAAGTTTAACATTCAAAAAGAAACTTATAGGTTAGTTTTAAATATTACAAATGTATATACTTTTATAAAGATATACTTTAAAATATTACAAAAAATAATAAACGTATAAAATAAAAATAAGACAAATTTTAATTACCATTTAATTTCATTTAATGTCTTTTCATTTCCCTGTCCATTAATTATTTCAGGCATTTTTCTTTTGCTTTGTTTATCCAGACAAGATTGAAATTACTTTGAAATATGTATACATATTATTAATGAATTTATAGTTTTTTCTATTGTTAGAGTAATTGATTACAGTCATTGTTTTTATATTCAATTATAGAAATAATTAAATTTGACTATTACTTAGGATGAAAAAATATATAGATAGCTATCTTTCTGAAGTTTGTTTGCAAACGCATGTTTGATTTCAGGCTGCATATTTTACTGGACTTCAATAATAAAATAAGATAGGCAAAAGGGCTGAAATTGCTCCAGATAATAAAATATACTCAGATGAACATTTTTGATGTTATCTTGATCCAGTAATTATTATATTGCTATCCAAAAGAAGAATTTGGGGAATAGACAAAATACAGCTATGACTTCTTTCTTTGTTTGTTTTTATTAATTAATTTATAATGGTGATTATGTCTTGGGTTTCCATAGGAATCTTTGTCCTATTGTTATAATTCAAGTGCTAAGTTAAAAATCTTTAACACTGTTGATTTTAAAATATTTTTTAAAATAACAAAACAAAAAATAATGTCAATAATATATATTACATTAAAAAATTTATTTGATAATCTACAAAACAAATAAATAAATAAACAACCAGAATAATATCATTACATCTTTTATAATTTAAAAAAAAAAAAAATACAATCTAATTATAACTAGCAATATAAATGCTACTGTTGATAATTATTTATATACATACACACTCGTGAATTTATATATATCCATTGCTATTAAAATCTCATCATCATAAAACAAAGCACATATCACAATAAATAAATAAAAATGAACTAAATAACAATAAAAACAATTAACAACAATAACACTAACAACCTATTTACAAATCCTTAAGTAAAAACTAAATCAAAGAGATTTTTTAAACTATACTGGCACTTCAAAAAGAAAGGATGGATTTTCCATCCTTTACAATATATATAAAGTCTGCATGTGTTAACAAAAAATCATACTTACTAAAATTATAAAGATAATTGTAGGTTAAGTACCTGTAAGGGCATGACATTATATTAGTAAAGTTTATTTTAAGTCAGTTCACTGAACCACCACAGATTAAAATGAGACTTTCACCATTTAGCTAAAAATAATTCAATAGTCTTTTACCAACCAACACTTCTTTTTCTAAATAGATTGTTTATGGAATGTCTACAAAAAAAGATTATTTATGAATTGAAAAAGTTTCCAGATGAAAAAAAATTAATACTTACAAGCATTAAGTAAAGCCATGATTCAGAAACCATTAATTCTAGAGTTTTTCATGCTACTATTGATTTAAACAAAAATACTTACATATATAAATATTTATTGTGAAATTATTTATAGATATATTCAATTCAGTAACTAAATAATTGATTATTTATTAATAAATTTATAATTAAATCTTATATAAATATAGTATCATTCGATTGAGTTAAAACTTCCTGAACTTGCTTTGAAACTATTCATTTTCAATAAATGTATTGATTGTTACTAATCATTTATTAAGCTAGCCCACATATAAACTTTTAAATTCAGTTAAATATTAATACTTCTCTTTTTATTAAACATAATCACATAATATTATTAGTCTAATTTAATCCTTTTTTTTTTCATGTGTAATACTTAAATCTTCCACATCACACATTCTTGAAATGTATAAACAAAGACTCCTGAAAATGTAAATAGGTACCAAAGTGCATGCTGAACCAACAATTTTCAGTTAGCCCAGATTACAAGATCTTACACATTTTATGCTGTTTCACACTTATCAATATCAATTTTCTACAATTTTATCTACAAATATCAAACTTAGTAAGTCACACCTTTAAAATCATTTATTTTAAATAAATACATTAATTATTATTCATCAACGTTTATTAGGCTAAAGATTAATATATTATTTCTAATTTAGATAAAAAAATTTGAACTCAGTTAAAGATTAATTCATCTGATTGCATAAATTAATCCAACTTATTTTTCTTTTTTTTTCCGGAATGTACGATTGAATGCAAGTTTTAAATATATTTAACATATATATTATCAGAACTAATAAAATATTTACTTACGTTAAATCTTTTTTATTTAATGCTAAAATATAATGGTGAGAGGAATTAATTAATCATTTTGTTGTAACAATTACATAAATAAAATTAGAGATCAAATATGT
The DNA here is from genome assembly GCA_028023455.1 of Epiperipatus broadwayi. Classification (NCBI taxonomy): domain Eukaryota; kingdom Metazoa; phylum Onychophora; class Udeonychophora; order Euonychophora; family Peripatidae; genus Epiperipatus; species Epiperipatus broadwayi. The sequence goes on from JAQFVV010012411.1 coordinate 4,798,601, forward strand.
GTCAAATATCCTGTTCAAAAAAGAGACATGTTTGCCCTTTAACTATTAAATTTTTAAATATTCCAGAATTACTAAAGCTATATGTTAAGTATTATTAGTATTAGTTTTTAAAATAAAAACGTGTTGAAAATTATTTTAATTAAGTATGCATTTATATAATCTGTAATTACTGCATTTTATTTTAATTTACACAAAATTCTGTAAAGGTACCAAATATACAATTTACTTCTTTTTTTCAATATAAAGTAGTTAAAATTACACTACTTTTTACTTTCCTTTATTGTATACAAAGTATTGTTTAATTAAGAGACTTCATTTGTATAGTATTAGGTTTGTCTGCTTGTCATAATTATGACCTAAAATTAAAATTTGGATCAATAAATTTGAAACTTTTTTAGATTTCAATCAGAATAACTAACTAATATTTCAATATTGGTTAGTATACTAGGATGAGTCCGAAATTTTCCTCACACTAATTATAGACTTTTTTATTTAACTTTTAAAATAGACAAACACATCATTTTTTGACATAATTTTTCTGCTTTTTAATACATTTTGTTCATCTGTCAACAAATTTTATATTTCCTATTTAAAAATATTTAAGCTGAGCTGTGAGCCCTGATTGATTGCACTGTTATCTTTATCTCTTCATTAGATTTAAGCCAATAAACATCAGTGATGTGTGTTTGTCTTTATAACTCTTTTTAGGGAATCAAACATGTGACAGTTCAATGAGATAAAATCAAAACCATAGAGAGGATGCTCCAACACTTTAAAATGAAATTTTTGGAGAGGGTCATCAGTGTGAAAATTGGTTTTGCTGATGTGCATTGGCATTCTATAACACAATATTTTTGAAAACCAGTTATCTGCATTTTTTCCAAATTTTAAGTTTGAACTTTTTATTAAGTATCTATCTCACTATAATATGGACTGTTAATTGTTGAATCTTTTTTTTTTTGATAATGTTCTAATACTCACCCTTAAGAATCTCAGAAAACTGAAAGCATCATTTTTCTAAACTGGTGGTTGACTTTTAGAACTTTTCTTGATCAGATATTGAGATTGCTTTTACTCCATATTCTCTCTTTACTTTCAGGCTTGTAGTGATGAATCTATATTTTATCATCAGTAATGATTTTTAAAGAAACTTTCAACTTTCCTAGAGTATCAGTCCAAATTTTGTTTGCAGATGGACAAACACTTCTGCTTTGGTCCTCTTCCATGAATAGTTTCAATATTCATCTTATACAAATTTTTCAAAACCCAGAGCTATCATAGATTATTGCACAAGCAGAGCTATGGCTGATTTGCAAATAATCTGCCACATAAGCCACTGTCAGTCATCTATTCAACAGAATCAGTTGACATGCATGTTTAATATTGTTATCAGTCATAGATGTGAACAAGTATATGGCTTTTTCTTCATGATTAAAACTTGTGCTACCTTCCTTGAACTTTTCTATCCATTCATATATACTTCCTTGTGGCAAAACATTTTTTCCATATTCTATACAAAGTTTCAATAATCATCAATACCAAACACATCTCCAGATTACATAAAATCAATCATTTCATTTGTGCAAATCACAAGTTAGGCAGCTATTATTTTGGGTGCCACAGTCACATTTGAACTGATATGACATGTTCAAAACTACACAACATTGCCTGGAACCTTGTACCAAGAGTGCTATAAAAACAGCATGGCCAACAAAAGTTTTAATATAATTAGAGTGTGGAGAATTTTGATTCACTCTCATAGTATGTATTTTTCTGTTTTAGCAGTAGCATAATTACAAAAATTACATCAAAGCCATCCTCTTCTCAATTACAAAAATGTAAAAAATATTGTCAGCTTTGTAATCTCCACACATGGCATAAACTAGATAATATTAAAAAAATCTTAAACCAAATATTAAATCATTGAAAAATAATTATTCTATATCCAAAATGAGAACTATGCAAATCTCTATTTATATTAGTGCTGCAAGAATATGAAAGTTAATCATTATTATATTTATTTAAAACATTCAAACCTTTGTTATTATTGCTTTATAATCTTTAAATAGTAAATTGTTAGATTTAACTTGTAAAAATGGTTTTAACACATTGAGAGTTTGAAAATATGTTGCTAAAAAAAAAAAAAAAAGTAAAATTTTCAAGTTAATGAAAAGCATTGCTTTTTCCTGTGATTTGAATGCTATAAGTCTGAATCTTAAATAAAAGATGAAACAAAAATAAGAAAAACCCTAAGATTACACCATCTGAAAATTAGAATGTCTGATTATGTTTTTTTTCCCAACTATTATTTTATCAGTAATTGGGAATGATTGGACTATTTAACACTGTTGTAATTTTTACTTTTATTGTGTAATTGCTCTCAGCATGATTATTAAGTATAATAACCCAAATAATATAAATACTATTACTTTATATTAATTTTGCACACTAAAGCAAAATTATAGATTCTTTTTATATTGTATTGTTTAAATTATATTAAAGATTGGAGGAATGTGAGAATATCTGATAAAGAAGATGAAATCTTTTTAATATTGGTCTTACATTTTCTTTTCTCTTTTAATATTTATTTTTTGGTTGATCTGGATAAAGAATATAATATAATAAAATATAAAATATCTTGCTTATAATTCATTTTTAAACTTTAACGAAGTATATACACTATTGCTATTATTAGATTGGTGTTTTTAATTTGCATTGCCAATTTTAATTGGCTGTTGCCTGGTTACATCATAGCTGAAATTTTATCTAAATTGTTGCCGAAGAAAGATATATTTCAACATCTACAATGTACACACATGCACACATCAAATTATAATGTGTGTGTGTTTGTTTTTGTTTAAAAAAGCACATATAGACTTAAATATATTGAAAGCATTATCAATATTTTTTTCTTTAAATATATAAGATATAACACTTAGTAAATTAATGCTTAATAATGCAAACATAAAAGAATTCTTAATGTATTCCATTAAGCTTTAACTGCTCATCGATCGTTATGAAGGGAACTTATTTTAATTTTTTAATTTAATACACACGCACACACACACAAAGAAAAATTGAATTATTATTTTTTAATTACTCAGTTTTTTTCATCGATGAGCGCCGTTTTTATGTGCTGATCTAGTAAAAAATCAAGATGCAATTAAATTTTAAAATTCTCCAGCGAGAATAAAAAGTTAACATTCCAAAGAATAAATAGATATTCATTATTTACTATATAGAGTTAATAAATAATACCACAGCTAATTACAATCTAACCTGTTTTTTTTTTAATCTTACTTAAAACCAAATGTTTAATAATATTAAAGTAATTTTTTTTCATAAATAAAAAAAATCGCACGGTTTATTACAAATTACAATTTTAATTGTTGAATACAAGGTTAATGTAAATTGATAATCTAATTAACATTCTGTTAATTCATTTTATCAATAAATTAACAAAGGATTTAAAAAAAAAACTAATGTCAATTTAATTAAATAATAATTTATAACAAAATTATAATATAATTATCAATAATGAAACTTTAAAAAAATTCAAAGTGGTATGATAAAATAAAAAATATGCATTTTTTAATAATTAAAGTTATTAATAATGGCTAAAAAATAAATACATTTAAAGAAATACACAAAATTATTATGGTTGCAAATATGTCAATAAAGAGTGTAAAACACTCACGTCTTAGAAATTGCAAGTCATACAATCAACTAATGCTAGAACAATTATTTAATACTTAAATGATTTTAATAGAAAATTTTTAAAACATCTAAAAGATGATAGACAGCTTACATTAGGTTATTTCTTTATTTTATTTACTTAGAAATTATTTTTTTAAAGTCAAACTTCAATTTTTATGACAGACAGACAGATAGACAGACAGACAGACAGACAGACAGATAGATAGATAGATAGATAGATAGATAGATAGATAGATAGATAGATAGATAGATAGATAGATAGATAGATAGGCAAACAGACAGACAGACAGACATAGATAGATAGATAGATAGATAGATAGATAGATAGATAGATAGATAGATAGATAGATAGATAGATAGATAGATAGATAGATAGATAGATAGATAGATAGATAGATAGATAGATAGATAGATAGATAGATAGATAGATAGATAGATAGATAGATAGATAGATAGATAGATAGATAGATAGATAGATAGATAGATAGATAGATAGATAGATAGATAGATAGATAGATAGATAGATAGATAGATAGATAGATAGATAGATAGATAGATAGATAGATAGATAGATAGATAGATAGATAGATAGATAGATAGATAGATAGATAGATAGATAGATAGATAGATAGATAGATAGATAGATAGATAGATAGATAGATAGATAGATAGATAGATAGATAGATAGATAAATAGATAGATAGATAAATAGATAGATAGCAACTTATCTAGACAACCAACCTACCAATTATTATTAATGGTAGATATAAACAACAACTTCTAGCTCAATTCTTATTAGACTTCTTTATTTTATATAAAAATTTTAATAATATTAATCTTGCTTATTTCATGGCTAATATATTATTATATCAATATTAATAAATTATTTAATATTAAAATGACAATAATTATGTGATTTATTATCAAATCATCCAGTATGATACCCCTTTTTAACATTGAGTATATACCAAAAGCATACTCTCAATGGCATCAGAATATCACAAAAAACTACTCCCCTAAAATATCAATGATAATCCAAAAATTCACAAAAAATAAATAAATTATATCAAATATTAAAATTGCCTTTGTTAACTTTAATAATAATATAAAATTCATCTGCTTATTAAAATTATTTTAGATCACTCCTTTATTAACATTTCTTAACTCAATCAACATCTCAGGTAAATATTGTTCCTAAATGAATAATTTAATTCACATAACCAAATGTTGAGAGGGACTTTAATTACATCCAGCTACAGTTAAAATAATTAAGAAACAAATATTCTAATCAATTCTTTATCTTTAAACTAATCAACTAACTTTTCTTATAAATTGACTAAAAAAAAAAAAAATTAAAGATTATTAACCAACACATCACTATTAAATTAGATAATCAATTTTAAAAAGAATTTATTATAACAATATATTATAATTCAATTATTTCTATTTTTATATGACATATTAAGTACTCATTCTTCATCATGATCATTGACAATGATGTAGAAAATTGAAATTAGTTAATATTTTTAAAAAATAATATCAAATGTCTTGAATAATCATCATACTTTTTTTTATTTATTATCTTATTTCAAATTATGTGCAATAATACCAAATATATTCAATTATTGCAATATATATATGGCAAGGATGATGAAAAATGACTAGAGAACAAGGAATGAAACTCTCAACACTTTATTAATTTAAAACCAAACATTAATATTAATTTTAGTGGTACTGGTTGATTAGATATGCACCCCACTTGATGGCATTGTTTATGTGCTAAAACACATAAAAATGCTGTTTATGTGATCTGAAGTTTACATACTATAGAACAGTGATGTTCATATTAGCCATTGCTGACCTATATTGTATTAACATACAAATATTATGGCCTGCTGATGTGCTTCATGACACTATACAAATGCGCACATTTCACATATCGCTACTATATCATGTGAGAGTGTATGGAATTCAACTGAATATAACTCTTGTAATCTGCATTCCAAGTAATGATCTTACACCCTACCTGACATAGTATTACTTGCTAATAATTGTAAGCCTGTCACTGTACTTCCCTACATAGCTTGGAAAGTCAAAAAAATTGCAAATGTGTAGTGACAAGCACATTTTCACAGAATTAACATGAAAAGGCATGTTTGCGCAGCTACAAGACAAATTCAATGGCTGAGGTTGCACATTTAATTGGAAATCAAAAGCTTGGTTTGATCACAGTAATGTATCTTTTGGACAATTCTTCAGATCATCAAAAACAGCAGTCCCCAGCCCTGCACATTCCATCACTACATGCTGACATTTATAATGTAATTTAAAAATATAATTATTAGATTTCAGAAAAAATTAATTTTTACATTTTATAAAATAATTTTGGTTCATAAATTGTTTATAAATACTTTGCAGAATGTCAGCCCATAATGTTTATAATAGTGTCTTTTTTTGCAGATAAAGAACAGCTATGACAGAACTAAAATTACACATTGTTTTGGAAAATCGTAATGTTGGTTTGATCAAAGTAGTGCATCTTTTGGATGATCCTTTGGATCATCAAAAATATTGGTCCCCAGCCCTGCACATTCCAGCACTATGGGCTGACATTTATAATTTAATTAAAAAGTGTAAGTATTCCCATTTTAGAAAATAATGTTGGTTTATAAATTGTTTAAAAGTAGTTTGAAAAATGCCAATATGTAACAAAATGTATAATGTAATTTAAAAATGTAATTATTTCATTTTAGAAAATAATGTTGTTTCGCAATGAAAAGTTGAGCCATGTAAATGGCATTTTTATGTGTTTTAGTACCTAAACAATGTGCATGTCTAATCAACCAGTACCATTTTAATAATATTATACAAACTTTAAAAATAATTTACTCATATCTTATATTTAATAAAGAATATTTAACATGTTAGTAACAAAACTTTGTAAACTAATATTAAGTAATTATAATAAACTAAAATAATTCATACTTCACTCTGAAATTATTTACAAATAGGATCTCATATATTCCATACTTTACTCCATTAACATTAAGATACTTCTTACTATTTTTGTATTAAAATATATCAACAAAACGTATGCAATTTATATTTTCATCTAGTTACAAATATTTTATAAATGTATCCTTTTACATTATAATTTATTCAGCATTAATTTTCAGATAATATTATTATCTAATTACAATTCTATAACTTATTTTATTCCTTGTATTTTATTATCTCATTATAAAATAAATATTTGATTATTTTAAATGTTCATTAAGATATGACATTTTACTCCCTTATGTGTAATACTAAGAATAAAATATCAGGTTTTTTTTCAACAGTATATCTTTTATACCTTATACTTTCATTTTTGTATTTTGATCTCCTATATCAAATAAAAAAATGTATAAAACATTTCTTCTTACATTCTTTAATATTCTATTTGTTTTGTATTTCATCATTCTTGCAATAAATTAATCAACTTTATCATCATTTGAAAGTTTAGCTATTATCATGAACTTATATCTTCAATTCCTGTATACAATGTTCATTCATACCAGTATGATTTTTTGTGATAACAAGTATAGGATATATATGCTATAAAATTATAATAAATTATACCATGGAAAAAATATAACTTAAATCCACATATTATATTGTGCCTATTTTAATTTTCTATCTTGGCTATTACTTCAAGCTTTTACAGATTTTAGAAAATGTCACTATCCATTATATCATAAATATTCTGACTTAATCTATACTTTATCATATTCAATCTGAATTAACACATCCCCAACACTACAGAATTTTCAATAAATATACTTTCCCATACCATTACTTAAAATCTTAATCTTTAAATGAAATACTTACATTGCATAAAATATAATTCATTATTATTCCAATAACCTTTAAACTTATCATTAACACCTTATTAATACTTTTAATATATCAAGAAGACTAAAAACAAACAAATCATTTTAGTATAGAATGCATCATAAATATAATAAATTATTTATCTTTAATCAACAAAGAGATACTAATATTATAATAGATGTATTTAATATTTCATTGTACACTTTTATTTAAATTTACATATTATATATCACACAGATTTATTTTACCTGATTCCATGTTTAAAATTAAATACCAATATTTTGTTAAAAAATATTATTTTAATCATAATATTTTATGATTATCATTAATGACTCTCTAGTGAATATTATCTCTTATCCATTATAGAATTATAATCCAGAAAAGAAAAAAAATTATACAATTTTTTTTGACTACTTAAATCTAGAATAACATATAAAATAAATAATTTTAATTACTTTATATTAATATTAGAGTCCATTTAACTAAAATTTTATAAACAAAAAGTTTTTTTCTTGAAATAAAAAAATCACAATTTCAATGGGAGTATGGTTACCATGATGATATTACAAACAACTATTGCTTGAAAGAAGAGAAATTTCTTAACTTCTTTTTTCTTACCTCTGTGCTTTTCAACATTATTTACATCATAATTTGAAAATATAAATAAAATCCAACAAGAATCATTCATCTATAATAATAGTTTCTTATATCATAAGTTCATCCTTTTATGATATTTATAAGATTATTTCACAATTTAGAAAATATGTATTTTACTATATTTTTTAAAAGTTTTCTTTCTTTCTCACAATCTCAAAAACATATACTTGTAGAATTAGTAAGTTCTATATTAGTCCTCCAAATAATTCAATATTTAAATTAGTTAATAAATTACAAATATCTAAATGATATTAAAATTAATAATTATAAACTTTTTAATAATAATTAATATGCATCATATTCTTCTTCTCCTAAGTGATTAACATCTTAATAAGGTCTTAAATAAATTCATATTTGTAAATATCAATAGTTTTAATGAATATAAGTAAATATCTTTATCATTATTAAAGATAAGATTTAGCAGGAAATGTTTTCTATCATAAAGCATATAAAAATTATTAAGAAATAAATTTCTTAAATCTCCCTTTCATTTTAGGTAGTAAAAACATTTTAGTAATATGCAGTTACCTTTGTTGAAGGACAATTTATCAAAGTAAATGAAGTTTTGTTCCAACCATTATCATAAGTTTATAATTAGCATTAGTTTACTTCTTATTCCATGATGAAATTAATTAACAAACTTCTTAAATGAATTCCATGTCTTTAGAATTATCATTATTAACTTTTTACTACTGAAATAATAAAGTTTTAATAAATTTTACACTTATTTTTTTTAGGTAAAGAAAATATGTTTTTCTCCTCTAATGATTTTTTGATTATGTCCCCAAGTTGCCTGCTTATCTTCTATTTATAGGTAAAATTTTATAGTATCTGATTGGTTAATTACCTTCAGATGTCTAGCTAAAATAAATATTAATTATTGTCTACAATTTTAAAAGGAAATAAAAATAATGTTATTAAATCAATATTTTTTAATTTTAATAATGTAAAATTTAAATTATATTTTAAGAAGGAAATAATCTTTATTTAAAATCAAAGTTTAATATCTAAATTTTATAATTTACATTATATCTAATTATTGATTTTATAAAATTTATATGATTAAAAATAACATTTATTATTTAGGTAATTAATAAATTGACTACTGTATCAGGAAATAAAATTTATTTTTTATTAAATAAATGTGTGTGCATGTCTATTAACACAATCTCACTCTCCATTAAATAATTTTCAAATAACAAATAAGCAACAATTTTCAAATTTATTATTAATAATTATAAGAAATATTAATTTTAATCATTATAGCAAGACACCAAATTCAAAACTAACTCAAGTTAAGGATTTATCTAAAAATTAACTCTTAAGAAGATCTGAAAATTTTAGACATCTAAAAAATTCAGCTCTCCAACTGAAATAATCATATGGATCTGAACTTAATTCAGATATACCATATATTAATGAGCTTAATAATTTAATTTAGTCAAAATCCCCAACAGCAAAATAATAACAGCTTGAAACCAGTCTGGGGATGGGGACAATCCTAGATAAAGATGATTTGAATGTCTTTTCTTGTAGTAGCATTTATCATAAAAAAATTTAAAAAAAGATTATTTAAAGCTTATTACTATGCTGTTAATTTTACATATTTGTAAATACACACTATATATATAAGTCATGTGACTTTTGACTTTTTATATTACTATATATATAGTTATCATGACAATCTAATATTTAAATTTTTCAGCAAGTTGCAATAATTAAATAATAGATTTTTTATCTGTCATTACATAAAATTTAAATTTTTTACTAAAATTGACCATTAACAATAACCATACAATTATGTGCCAAATAGAAAGGATGCAATATATATATAGTTACCAAGACAATCTAACATTTAAATTTTTTAGCAATATTACTTGCATTACAAAGTTGCAAATCATAAAGAAAAAAATTGGAACCTAACTTCAAATGTAAACATAATTAGAATATGTATATGTTATAAACATTATTCTTCAATGTTTTAACACATATAGATTTAATAATAGTATCATCACTATGCCAAGTATAATCAATAACTGTTGTGAGCTATATGTGAATTTGTAGTTCTAAGAATCTAAAAATAAAAAATTACACTTTATGTTTTTGCAATATTGTTATTAAAATATATTTAAAAAAACACAAGTAATTGTTGTAATTATAAATTTTATTAACCGCCCATTATTATATTAAGTAATAATTTACTAAGGCTGTAACCTTAGAAATAAGCGTCTGAAAAATACGAAGGTAGGGACTTGTGTTTTAAGACCTATAGAGGTCCCTACCTTCGTATTTTTCAGACGCTTATTTCTAAGGTTACAGCCTTAGTAAATTATTACAAGTAGTTGTTATTTAGAATACTTTATAAGTAATTTTATATGATAAAACTTGCGAAGGCCATTGCCTCCCAAAAACTTTGTAATTGGTTTATATATAAACTTAACTCATGCAGATTTCATTGAACATCTCATTAATGCTAATGATTTTATACAGAAGGAATTATAAAAGCATTATGGTTTTCCACACTAGTTAACTGAAAATGAAAATATTAACATCTTTAAAAAATGCAGTATATCTCTATCATTGTTGCTACAAAATTGACAACATATCACATCAAACTTCAACTGCTGACTAAATGAACTTTACCAGAATAATACTATAAAACAGATTAAAAAATAGCTTTCATTACAACTGCAAAGCACAGATTTTTTGAAAATGTATTCATGTTTATTGGATTGGACTATATGTTTATATCTCATTTTATCTGACAGAAGATTATTTTTTTCCAATTGATAGGTAAATTAATTTTTATCAAATAAATGTATTTTTAAAATGATTTTGAAAATAGCTTTTATTGGAACACCAAGAAGTTAATTAGTAATGTGTTTTAAAGTAAAAATCATCAAAAATAGTTATATGCAATATGTTAGTTTTACTTCATCTTTATTGATTAATAAATTTATAATTTATTTTGCTCATAAGAACTAGATGTGAAAAATTACTGTAGGATTTTTTTGCTATTAACCTTGTTTGTTGTAATAGTGGGAAAACTTAATCAAAGAATATAATACACTAATATGTTTATAACAATTTCATAACACATATTGACTTTATCTACTGGCTACATAATGTACATGGAAAAAAATTAGTTAACTTATTTTGCAGTTAGTTTATTGAAGTATTGGTTTAAATGTTTTTCACTGTCTATTAATACAACAAATTATAAAAAAAAAAACAGCTTGGTACATCAAAAGGAATATTTTTCCAGTGGAAAATTGTTGTACCAGAGATTAATTTGTTTGAATCAATGAAATATTACCAGAAATAAAAATAATAAAGTCCAAAATTTTACATAATTTATTATAAACCATACTAGGTTTGACAAATTAGGATTCAATTTTACAAAGTCTAACAATAGTTATATGTCTACTAATTAATTGAAACAAGGAATCCAAGTATGCCTTCAAGAATTTAATTAGTTAATAGTTAGCATTAAAACTTGGGATTAATTTTTAAAATATTTCACTATCTAACAAATTGTATTTATAATTAATATGTTGATTTACATCTATCTCACTGAAGCATCTACATATGATTGAAAATAGTTTTTAAAATAAACTGTGCTAATTTATAAAGCATCTAAAACAAAAAGAATGTACAGATAATGGAATATTATTAAAAGATTGTGAACTTCATTACTAAGTAACAAAAGATTTTTAAAAAAATATTCATATAAATGAAAATTTGTATAAAAATGTACCAGTAAATGCCAAATTAAAATCAAAGAAATATAAGCATGTTTAAGATTAGCATTCATAGCTAGAAAATCATTCACTCAAAGAAGATAATATAAAAAATAATAAGTCAATCACAGGAGAGAAATTTGAGCTAAAACTGTGAGTATTGTAAAGATAGAGCAACGCTTGAATCAATTATTCTGATTGAGAAAGTTTGAATTGAGAAGTTTATATAAGGACATAATAATTTCAGTTCTCCCAATAAGCTTTACTGTTTTTTTTGATAAAATGTAAGCAGTTTTAATAACAGTTTTTACTTTGAAAGAAGAATAAATTCCAAGAGTATAGTAATTTCTAGAGTTATGAATGAATAATATAAATTATTTCAATTACTGATAGATAGGTAATTTTTATATATTTGCAATTCTAAAAATTTTAATGTGACTTCTTATAAAATATCTACAATTGTTGAAATCTGCTGCTAATTATTATTTTAACATCTTATAAATCAAACGATAGGCTATAATATGGGTAATATTTTATGTAGTATGATTCTTATGATTTTTAGAACTATCTATACTTGAATCTTTTTGGCATTATAACTCTTTGTATATCAAATTGCCACTGATTATAAAAGTTTAAGATATAACGAGTTCTTTCATTTAGAATAACAGCGTTTCCCAACCTTTTTTGGCTCACGTACCACTTGGTAGTACATCATGCTAAATTGTACCACTTCATAAAAATGATTGTATTTTGTGAAATTTGTTATTGTGAGTGTGTTATTTTATTTGCATTATATATATTATAGGGTGACCATGTATGTATTCACATCTCATAATGAGACAAATTACATTGAAACACACCTAAACGTCACACCAGATTATAAACTCACTGAAATTATAAACTCACTGTAACATATTTATATGTATGTGTTTGTTCAAAGTTTCATATTTTTTTCCAAAATAATTTATTAAAGATTACATTATTACATTAAAGGTTATTTGGTACATATTTTGTTCAAAGTGTTTTCTCATTCCTTCATTTGGTTTTCCTGAATTTGAGTCTGTTTTCTCTTTTTTGGAGCATCTTGTTATTGATTGGGCCATGGAGAGGATAAATCCAGCATATCCCAAGTCATGGTAAAAATAACCTCAGGGGTTATCAGGCTATCTCTTGTTCTTGTTTTCTTTATATTGTTCAGCATGAAGTTGATAGGATTAAAATTTTGATGATTAAATACTAGCTTACATCTAGTAATCCACAATAGATGATCAAGAATTAATGAGATTCTAATTTCTGGGTATGATCCTTTTCTGATACATTCTTTCAAATTAAATAATTTAGATTGATTTGCCTTGATCCGACTCATTATTTATCTACTATTTTGTCATATTTTGTTTACTAATAAATGGTTTTAATCAAAACACAAAATTATAAAAAACCAATTAGTATATTTTCTTATATAATCAAATATTTTTATAAAATAAATTTAATGAGATCTTTGTGCTTGTTTCGAACAACATAATTTTTTGAAATTTGGTTCTACAGTTGCGTTCAATCTGTTTTGATACTTATTTTTTTAAAAAATATATGAAGAAAAAGCTCTTCCTACTAATTCCATACTAGTAAATGGTAATAATAATTTAAGAGCTTTCTCAGAAAGTTGTTCATATTATTTAATGTTTAACCAAAAATTAATTAGATTGGGTCGTTTGAATTCTACTTGTAAAGTTCTGTCACATGATAATTCTATTAAATTTTCTTTATCCTTTATTGATAATGATGTAGCTTTTTATAAATTTTCTGCATAGAAGGGGTTTGAAATCCAATTATCATTTGTGTTTTCGGGTTTTGGAAAATATTCCATAAAAGACAATTTTAATCCTGTTAAATGTGCTATTATATTTTGTCGTATATCTTGAGACAGACTAACCTTATTTTCAAACAAAAAAATATGTAGAGTTTCAAATACTTCCAGTTGATTGTTTTCGATACTTATATATATTACTGTTTCCAAAAATCTAATTTCTTAATCATACTTTCAATTTTATCATTAACATTAAAGATCGTTATCAACTGTACATATTAACAACTTTACTGTATAATATTGTTAATTAAAATAATTTTTATGAATTATAGGAAAAAACGTTTCTATATTTTTATGATTTAATTTTTTTTTATGTCCGCCATTATTGATTATTTTTCGTGTACCATCAACCAGCAACTCGTGTACCACCAGTGGTACACGTACCATAGGTTGGGAAACACTGATTTAGATTATGATCTGGTTTATAGTTATCACAGAAAGCATAGAAAATTCAGAACTTCTCTATTTTACTTTTTTTTTTTCAAAAGTAAATAAATGTCAGCAAGATCTATTAATTCCACTGATGATAATATAGCAGTTCTTCCAGATGCAAAAAATAAGTTTTAAAAAATGTAAGCAGAATTATTAAAATTTGTAGAAAGTGTAGAATGAAAATAAATACAACTAACTTTAAAACAGTCAGTATACATTGAAGTGAAAAATTAAAAGAAATCTTTGAACTTATCTTACAGGTCTGAATAATGATTTTAAACATTCAGATTTTTTTTATTATTAAAAAGTTGTTTATTATGATGAACATAGTTAAACTAAAAATCACAAATCTAAACAGAGAGCATGTTTAGGTTATGTCATAGCATCAGCCAGGATGTGAACCCACAACCGTCTGCAATCAACTACTTGCTTGCAAGGTGGCTGCGATGACCTCTTGGCTAAGTTTTATAAGAAGAGATCTGGGTAACTACAAAAAGAAAGATATGATGCAAAACTATTCAAAATTAAAATAAATTGCTAAATATAAATTAAATGATTGAGTTACGAATGTTTAAAACATTGAATAAAAAGATTATTAATTGGAAAAATTATGATATAAAAAATGATTTGATTGGCAGAGTTTTGTAATGTAATTAATGCAATCATTTGCTGGACTCATGACCTGAAGTTTGAGCACAGATAAAACTGGAAAACATTTCAATAGTTCAGGATTTCTAAGCAAATCTAAGAATTTTTCTGCGCAACTGGATTGCAGCTGGAAAATATCATTTAATTGGATATGTGTTTTAATTAAGAAACCTGACCAATAGATCACTACTGTAAATATTTCTATCAAAAAGTAAAATTTCAATTATAATAGAGGCCATAAGAAGATAACAACTGATGAATGCTCTGATAATATTTTCATTCAACTATATTTGACAACCAGAAAAATTATGTTTCATTCATATACAGAAAACTAATATATTTCCAAAAAATTTTATCAATTAAAAATTACTTTTAATTTGTATTTTTGGATAATAGTTATTTAAATCAATTTAATATAATAATATTAATTTTTAGATTTTAATAATATTATATAACAAACAAACTTAAGATACATTTCAATGCATACTTAATTATATAATTGAATATTTATAAATACAGTAATCAGATATATTTTTAAAATTTTATCCACTTGCTAGTGCTTTTGACTATCCTTGTAGTCTTTGTCAACTAACTCTTTGCAAGGCTAGCTTTCCCAATGCATACATATATAAACATGGAGTAATTGTTCTTTACAGAGCAAATAAAACGCCTTTCCATATTTCTTCCTAAAGTAATAGTGAAAAAGTAGATATTAATCATGAAATTAGTCAAAATAAAATGAAGAGAATTTTTGTGGTTTTTGTTCCTATTACACTCTCTAGCTAATAATAACTGAATATTCATTTATAGACCAATATTAAATGACTAGCTAGATTGATTATAAGTTGGATATTTGAAGAAAATTCCTTTTCTTACTTGAAATCTCAAACTAGAAAAAAAAAATGTCGAATTTTGCTCTGAATTGAACCACGGTAATAAAAATGGCAGGCTGAAGCATTTTTTAATATGTCACAAAACTCATTCCTATACGAAAATATATTATTAATAAAAATATATTCCTTTGAAATTTATACTAAGCTGCTAATCTGCTTAATAAATAAATAATAATAAAACATTTGATTTATTTTAATTCAAATCCAAGATTAGGAAAAAAAATAAAAAAGCGTTTATAAAATTTTATTCAAAATGTTATCAGTAATCAATAATATGGTGATAGAAAACACACAAAACATTAAAACCGTTTTTTAATAATAGCATTGATTAGTTGCTCTTGCTAGAAAAAAGAAATACTTCATTTACAAGTAAAAAAAGATTTCCAATCAGTTCTTTGGGTTACAGGTTTCAATCAATCTTTTTTGTGTTAAGAGCTAAGTGTTAATATTAAGGCGCATTAATAAAGAAAAGGTGTGTCTACTATCGTATAAAAAGCAAGGTTAGAAATCTTTTTAAATGTAATTTAACAAAAGTTTTAGAAGTTTGATTTTATAATAAATTACTATAACAATGTAAGTTTTATATATTTAGTTAGAATTCAAAACATTTCTGAATTTTTACTTTTTAAAAGATGACTTAGTTGACATTAATATTTAGCGAAGTTATTAGTGAAAAATTTCTGTAAAAATATATTAATGAATGAATTTTTAAAAAAAATGTGTGTGTGATTAGTTACTTTGGCCAAATTAGAATTATTAGCTTAGAAATTTTTTTGTAAAAAGTCTATCATAAAGTACTTATTTTGTATCATTTATTGGCAATAATTACCAATAATAATTTATTATATTAAATAATATAAAAACTACTAAGACCCATCACAAAATATTGAATCATATTAATAATGCTGTAGCTTGTATAAATACAAGGATAGATACTTGAATATATATATATTTAAGTACTAAAAAGTATTATAGAAAATAAATAGATCACCGTCAAATAGATTGTAACTTATCACATTAGATGATTAGGTGAATTGACAAATAGAAAGGTTGAAATAAATGTATATAGATAGACACAGAGACATAGCAGCCTTCCAGATAAATAGGCACAATGATAGATAAATCAGAATGCACATAGATAGATAGATAGATAGATAGATAGATAGATAGATAGATAGATAGATAGATAGATAGATAGATAGATAGATAGATAGATAGATAGATAGATAGATAGATAGATAGATAGATAGATAGATAGATAGATAGATAGATAGATAGATAGATAGATAGATAGATAGATAGATAGATAGATAGATAGATAGATAGATAGATAGATAGATAGATAGATAGATAGATAGATAGAGAGAGAGATAGATAGATAGATAGATAGATAGATAGATAGATAGATAGATAGATAGATAGATAGATAGATAGATAGATAGATAGATAGATAGATAGATAGATAGATAGATAGATAGATAGATAGATAGATAGATAGATAGATAGATAGATAGATAGATAGATAGATAGATAGATAGATAGATAGATAGATAGATAGATAGAAGGTACGCAAAAAATAGATAATGGGATAGACAGATAGATTATTCATTATTATATTTATTAAAAACAAATATTCTATCTAATATAAAAAAGTTTTTTAAAAAATTGTTTTTCAATAGACAAAATTCACCCTATAATTTCAAAACTACCTCAAAAACTAACTTTATATAACAACAGAGCTTAAAAAGAGAGAGGTTTCATTTTCTCTTTTATGTTTTCAATATTACATAATGCAGGAGGGGGAGGAAGGGTAATTACATCCCCTTTAATTTGCACACATTTAAAAAAAATATAAGTAAATACATAGCTAAGTAGATGTATAGGGGAACATATAAATGGGTGGATGGGTAAGTAATGTGTAAATTTGTAATTATTAAGAAAAAAACTTCTAGTCTCTCTGTGCATAAATCATTTACACAGCCTTAAATTTGATTTATAAATGTAATTATTGATCTTGGTAAATTAATAACATAAACTTTTAAAAGTTCTCAAATAATTAAAGAATATATCCTTTTAAGTGTTATATCTATAAATTATGTGAAATTATAAAATTATCATTAATCTAAAAATTTTATTAATCTCATCATATAAAAGTATGTGTAATGTAATTATTCCTTATCAAAAAAACGGGTTTGACCCACATCATGAGTCTATACATATAAAGCAGTATCACAATTAACTAAGCAATGGCATCGAGTAAAGATCAAATTATATATTTTCAGAATTAAATATCTAATGATCTTTCATAATATTTACAAAAAATAAATTTTAAATATCTATGAGTTAGAATTATTTATTTCCAAAATAGAAAAAATGATAAAAGAATGATAGTAATCTTCACCACCAATAACAAAAAAAAAAAAAAACCTACAGATTTTGATCAAAAGGATTATAAAAAGACACGTCCATAATATAAATATCAAATAAGTGCAAACTATTATAAATCAAACTTTTTTTTCATATGTCATAGCATCGGCCTGGACGCGAACACACAACCGTCTGCAAACAACTGCTTGCATGGCGTCTGCGATACCTCTCGGCTAACAACGCAAGACAAATCATACTTTCAATCAACATGTATAATAATCACAGTAAAATTTATATATACCCTATATAAATAATATAACTTGTATAAGACACATTTATTTGCTTGTGTTAGAGTTAACTTTCTGAAAGTTATTATATAACTTTTGGCTATTTAAAATAAAAATATAATAATATTGATTTGATATTCTGGTACTTGTGAATTTTTCTTATTTATATACAGCATGCTTAAATAATATTCATGTTAATATTTTCTTTCTATTTTTTTTCTCTTATTTTATTCTTTTACTATTCTGGTTGAAATTTATTAATAATATTGTAATATTTGAAATGCAGGCACTCTTCATATATCTGGAGCCTAATTTTAAATATAGGAGATTTGAACTCAGACTTTCAAGTACTTTTCATCTGTCCACTCTATCTCATATCATTGATACACATGATCATATATATGTAGAAAAGATCAATAATCACCAGTATGTGTAACCAGCACTTGTCTGGACCAACTGATGAATGCTGGTTCAGAACGAAATATGTATATTGATGATTATTGATCTTTTCTACATGTGTGTGTGATCATGTGTATCAGTGATATGAAATAGTGTGGATAGTTGAAAGGTGCTTGAAAGTCTAAGTTCAAATCCCCTATATTTAATAATATTGTAGTGAGTTAAAAGTATTAACTTTTTCATTGACTTTAAGTAAAATATTTCAGTTTAATGACATTTATATGTATATTTTTATTAACTGAAATTCAACCATAATTTAATAGAGCAAATAAACAATTACATTTGATCTGAAATCATCATCCAACAAACAATATTTATTTATGTAATTTCTTGTGGCCAAAAATTAAATATTACATATTTCATTCATATGTATTCAGCAAAGAAAAAGTTCTATTGATATATCACTTATTGTTAGTTTTTCCTTTTATGCAGTAGTAGTTTATATATATTAAAGTGCAAATTTTCATGGGTATAAGACGTGAATATATGTTTTAAATTTATCAGTGTTTACATTTGAATGTTGTTAATATTAGTATTATGCAAAACATTTCAACTAGATTTCACTAATCCATTATTTGGGCAATAAAGATAACTTAAAAAAGTTGCAGAGATGACAAATTTATATATTCTTTAAATATTCCATTGAATGGAAAAAATCATTTTAATACGTATACAGACAAATACAAAAGCAGTGAAGGTGCTTGCCAACTTATTAAGATGTTTTTTCATTCCTTTTTTATTTCCTAGCTAAGAATATATAGATACTCATTTACTTATAAAATTATAAAGTAAAAACACTATATTCTCTTTAACTTTTAACTAGCAATTTTTATTGTTATTATCAGTCCAATCTAATCGGCTATCTTCCAAGATATATTTGTAAGATAAAATTACAAAAACACATTAAAAATAATAATTCTTATTAAGTGCATGGTCAGCACATAAATACATGATCGTTGTTATCTTTATAAAGTTGTAATCTTGTGTTAAGATTTGTAGAGGTCCCTCTCATGGTAAAATTGAGCACTCAAGGTGCATAATAGTAGGGTTAAAGCCTTATATGTATTTATTAAAAATAATGTTTTTTTTAAGATGCTCAATTAGATTTGGCAGGAATGTTAAAATATAATTAATACTAATAGTAACAACAATAGTAATAATATTTAAAAATGTTCTGCTTAAAATCAAAAAGAAAAAATATGTTAATTTTTACTTTTATGATTATATATATATACATAGATGGAAAAAATTTAAAAAAATACAAAAGTTTTATGAAAATTTGTAATTTTCATATATTCATTTATTCATCAATGATATGGGCCAGTTACTTGAAAGTAAAATTCTGTATATCTGAAATCTAAATATGTTTTAGTCAAACCAGATTCAAACCACGGGTTGTGAGCTTGCCATATGAATGCACTAATTATTTTGTCATGATACTCAACTAAAATGTCTAATGCATAAAAAATTTCCATCATAATCTAACACTTATAACATAAACTTTTCTTAACAATGTTTTTTTTACAAAATTACCCAAACATTATTACATTTTTTTTATTAAAATTATTTAAAAGAGCATGTTTACAGTTGATTAAGCTGGACAATATATCTGGTTACTTAAAACCTTTTCAAATATAATATTACTCTATACATTTTGTAAAAATGGATATATTTTATAAATTGTTTCTTATATATGTTTTTAATAAATGCCTTGCTTTATTTTTTTTTTAAATTCTAAGTTTTTCTTGATAAAAATTTAGAAACAATTGCAATTTTTTTTATAATAAAAATTTATGTTTAGAAAGCTTATTTTGGAAACTGTTTTAAAAATAAAAGTGTATATTATGTTAGTACTGAGAAAATGATCTTTAAGAAAGTAAATTTATTGATTTTATATAGCCCTGAAAGAAGTATTATTATCAAGATATATATATGCAGTAATTTAAGATGTTTAATAATCCATTTTTATGTTATCAGCCTTCTTCATTGACAATTTTTTTCTAAATCACTCATTCTTTATGTTTCTATAGTATTTTGAAATGCATAAAGTAAATATGATTTGATAAAATTAAAAAATAGAATTTCACATTTGATAGATCATAAAATCACTTTAAAAGCAAATACTTGATTTTAAAGCTGATCATCATATCATTCAATGGCAGCCGATTAATTTTTTAAACAGGATGCTTTACTATAATATTGCTGCCAAAAAGTAAACAAGGAAAACAAAACAGAGCATTTCTAATTTTGCAACCACTCAACTATTTTATTTTTTTATACCAATCATTGTTAATAAATCTAAAATATTTTTTTCATTTTTGCTAAGAATTGTTTGACAAATAAATAATATCTGGAGTAGATTAACCTTTATTTTTTATTTCAATTTTTTCATGTTATGACAATTAGGAATATATAATTTTTTAATACATTGAACACTAATACCCATAGTGAAAAATATTTAAAATAATATTTCTTTAATTATTTTGTTTTATTTTTCTGTAATAAATATTTATATGTTATAAATAAATGTTCATTAAAAAAAAAAACAGAATTTTTAATTGCTCATTCTAAATAAAATTAATAAAAATTTATTCACTCTGAAAAGAAACCAGAATAGTTAAACATAGCACACTCAAATAACTGTTGACACTGCAGAAGTGAGCAGCTCAATGCCACTTGTTATGATATAGATAAGAGCAAATGAATCTCAGAAGAGCTTGCTTAAAATCACCAAATACAAAGTTTCTGATACTGCCATCATTAGCAGTGCGCTTAAATAGATTCTCAAGCATTGCTTAAAGTAATTTTTAAAAACAGTTTAATTAGTTGTATTTAAATAATAATTTTACAAAATAATAAATAATTGTTATATTATTAATATTTTCGAGCACAAATTTGATCATTTTTTTCTGAGGATGCCACAGTTCTTATGAATCAGCTGCCACTGATAACATTACAGTTTTTTAAAATAATCATATGGGGAATCAGAGATTATAACCAAAATCAGAAATATAAATATTTGATCAAATAACTACATATGTTATAAACTAATAAGGTACATCCTATAGCATTTATTATACTATTATTATTTCAATTTTAAGTAATAAAACCTAAATTTGATTCAGTTTTAAAAATGAATAAATAAAATATCACAATATTTTTTTGCTAATTTTTGTGTCAGTACTGGTATTTATTTTTTTAAGTTTACAATGTTAGTATTATTGGTGTTGTTGTTATTATTGTTATGATTGCTATTCCTGACTTGTATTTCTGGACAACTAGAAAATAGTAATAGCTAATTCAAATTAAAACACACACAACTGAATTGAAATAAATTGAGATACTGACAAATCTCTAGTGCTTGTTACAACACATAACTGAAAGAACAATCAGATGTCAAGGATAGCTGTCTAAAATGACATCCAAACCTAAACATACAACAAAGATTTAATGAGAAAAGAGTGGCCACCTTTCTCTCAATGTTTCTTTCTATATATCTAAGCCAGTCGTAAGCATTTAGGTTTGAATGCTTGAAGCTTTAAATATCTTCACAATTAACTCATCGAGTCTAAATCATAAATGTACAATGCGAAATCCTATGATTTACTACGAAGTATTTTTTAAAATACATAATAAGCAGTAAAGTATGTAAATCATGTTTTAATTTGCAAAGTGCCAACTGGCTTAGATATATAGAAAGAAAAGTTGAGAGAAGGGTGGCCACCCTTTTCTCATTAAATCTTTGTTGTGTGTTTAGGTTTGGATGTCATTTTAGACAGCTATCCTTAACATCTGATTGGATGTCAGTTCTGTGTTGTAATAAGCATTAGATATTTGGCAGTATCTCAATTTATTTTAATTTTCAACTATCAGTGTTTTGCAAATCAAAATATTATTTACAACTGAATTGAACAACTTTGTTTTAAGGCAATTTAATATAGTACAAGCCAATAATTAATATACATGCAAAAAAAGGTATAAGCTAAACATTAATGTACATATATATGTCTTATACATGGGTGATATTGGTTTAATATATGCATTTTATAAAGTTCAACAATTAGGAAAGATATGCTTTACTTTTACTAAAGTCATGACAAGTCCTTGAGTTGTTCACAAAATAATAAGATTGGGATGATCTGCTTATTTCCTAGTTGTCTTGTTTACCTACAGATCCTGGGAATAATGTCCACTAATGATCTTCCACCGCTTTAGAAGTGTGATGAGATGTGAAGTCCAGAAAAGAAAAAGAGAACAAACTATTTGTTTCTCTCTAATTTTCATACCACTTTTTCTTTTGTATTTTCTTTTCTTTTTCTGAAGTAGAAGGTATTTTTTATCTTGTTGGTTTTAATCAGTTTCTGCCTGAACCAATTAAACCCTGTTGTCGTTTCCTTTATTTTAGTTAACACAATAGATTCATTATATTTTTATCTGTTAGAAAATCATTTAAATTTGTACAGATTAATTAAAAAATTATTTCCCCTTTTATCTCTAGGAATTTGTTTATTAAATAAACTAGATTTATTTCTAAAATTAGCCAATTAAAGATAATTCTATCTATACGAATTTATTTCCTATGCAAGCTAAATTTATTTTTAAATCTGTTTAATCAAAGATAATCCAATCTATAAAAATTTATTTCCTATACAAGCAAAATTTATTTTTAAATCAGTTTAATTAAAGATATTTTTATCTATAGAAATTTATTTGATCACATATATGCTAAATTTATTTTAATAAATTTAACTAAAACTGAATACTTTACACTTTCTCCTCTTACTCCAAAAAAATTGCTTCTCTTTATGCATGCATATTCTTGGAAATTTAATCAGCCTCTAGATCTATTATCATGGTCTGGGAGATCTCTTTTTTTTATTTTTGGATTGGATTGCAATTAGTTCGAGAGTTGATTTCTTTAATGTTCTAGATTCCAGTTCAATTTCACTAATTTCCAGTTGTGTCTTTTGCTCATTTTGGCCGAATATTTGGTAGGGTTTTGAGTCAGCTATCTCTTGTTTTTCCTGAGTTGTATTTTTTGATATTGGAAATGAAACTGTATGTCTTCTGAGGCTTGATGGCAGACATGATTCACATGTCTCCTATATTTAGTCCTGTTCCATACCTAGATGATTAGTATTTGTTTGGATAGCCTCTCAATGATTACCCCTCCCCTTTAACCATTACTTCCTGATCAAGTCTTGTACCCAAACTCTATTGCCTATTTCACATACATTTTCATCTCTGTTGCTTTGCCCTTGTTCAACAGTATTGACAGTAGCAGTGATAGCTTAATACATAGGTTCCTTTCCATTAACTCCTCTGCCAGAGGTTTTCCTGTAACTGTCAACAATATATAATGTTAATGAAGTATGGTGTCATATAGTGCTTGTTGGATGTTTATGTTATTTGTTTTTCTAAGGCCTTTTTAACCTGTTCATCTGCCTTTTCTGCACTCTGAGTAATAAGGAGATGTGTATATGTGTCTTTTGGTATTAATGAAGAAATAGTGTTCTATTTCTAGCACAGTAAATCTGGTGTCATTGTTGGACACAATTGTTTCAGGTAATTTGTGACATTAAAAAACAGTGTTTCAGTTTTTAATCATTTCCATATGTCTCAAATCCTTCACTATGTGATACTCTACCCATTTTGAGTATGCATTTACCAGTTTGAGTAGTATTTTTACATTAATTGGTCTCATATGGTCCATATAAAGTGTCTGCCAGGATTTAGTTATATGTCATATATTATATTCTTTGGGTTTTATATTCAATTCTGAGTGCAATCAGTTCATTTTTTAATATATTGTTCTATATCTGAGATTATTTTTTGACGTAACTTAGCTAAGAGTTAATGCTAGGCCTGCATCATTCCAGGATAAGCTTCATGAAACAGCTTTAAAACTTCCTGTCTATCCTCTGTTGGTATAACAACCTGATTGCTCATTAGAATATAATGTTTACAGATAGATAATTTGTTGAAAATTATTCAGAAACCTGAGGTTTTGAGACAGTCTAGCCATTTTAATCTATTTCATAATCAGCTGATAGCCTTCATTGGATCTTATCTATCTTGCTATCCTTTTACTATTTAGTATTTTCAATTGCAGAATCTCTGTATAGTTAATTTCTGTCTTGTTATTAATTGGTTCATCTTTATCTAGGATCCAAGACAATGCATTGGCATGCTAGATCTATTTTCTCTTCTTATAAGATCAATTGACAGTCATATGATCATAAAATATTTCTCCAGTGCATCATTTATGGACTTAAATGCTTAGGAGCCAACTTATTATGACTGAGAAATTCAAATATCAGCTTGTAATCTATTATTATTTTAAAAGATCTGTTGAAAATGTATTGATGAAATTTTTTTAATGTGAATATGATAGCCAAAACCTCTTTATTGATCTGACTATAATTTCTTTCAATCTTTGAAAGATTCTGTGACATATAGGCTAGAGGTGTTCACAATTATAACATGGATAACAAAGAATTACATCCACACACCATTCTTAGGCATCTGTAGTTAATCTTACTTCTATATTACTATTAAAATGGAGTGGTAGTTTGTCATACAATAATAAA
Organism: Epiperipatus broadwayi; assembly: GCA_028023455.1. NCBI lineage: Eukaryota > Metazoa > Onychophora > Udeonychophora > Euonychophora > Peripatidae > Epiperipatus > Epiperipatus broadwayi. Next base: position 4,824,128 of record JAQFVV010012411.1, read on the forward strand.
GTTTTGGTTTGGATGAGTGTTTCATTATAGCTTTTTAACCATTGCCCCTTTTGATCCTTTCTTAAGAAGTTGTACAATGGTTTGGCTACTTTTGCTTTGTTCACTAAAAAAATCTCACAAAAATTTATCAAACCTAAGAATGCCTGTAATTCTTTTTACATTTATATGTTTGGATGTATTTTTTATGACTCTAATCTTATCAGGTGGTGGGTTCCTTCCATTTATTAAAAATAATATGACCCAGACATACCAATTCTTGTGTGTTCCATGTGCTTTTTGAGGTGTTTAATTTAATTCCAAATCTATTTAATTTCTCACATAGTCTGAGAAGTATTTGATGAAACATTTCTACTAAGCATGCTGTAATAAGAATGTCATCAAAGTAGGGTATAATTCCCTTTAGATCTTGTAGCTTGGAATATGATTGGCACTGTTGAGATTTCAAATAGTAGGCAGTTACATTTATATAATCCCATTGAAATTGTTAAAATTAAAATTTTCACTGATTTATCTGATTGGCTAATATCTCCATTACATTGGTACAGAATATGCTCCCTTGTTTAAATATTTATTTACAATTATTCTATAATTACCACATACCCTAATTTTATTATTAGGCTTTATTATAACTACCAATGGCATGTTCCAACCTGATGTTTCAATTGGCATTAACATGTTCTTATTAACCAATGATTTGAGTTTTCTCCACTTTTACTTTTTGAGTAAAAGAAATCTTAAAGGGTTTACACATGTCTTGGTGCACACTTTCAAGTAACTTTGTGTCTACTAGACTTGTTGTTATCAATTCCAATTCTTCATTAAACAAGTCTGGGTATTGGTTTATAATCTCTTATTTGAGAGAATTTTTTTTATTATATTGACATGGATTCCTATTTCCTGGAACCAATCCCTTCCAATTATGGAACTAATCTTTCCTTTTACTAAATAAAGTGATTATAAGTTCATTGTTTTACTGTGGTAACTAATTTGTGCTTTTAGCCCATTTCCATTTACCACCCAGTGATTTGAAGTTCATTTTCTCTAACAGAATTTTAACATTAGTGGATGACAGTGGTCTCCAATCTGTTTGTGACATCAAGAATATTCCTGAGCCACTGTCAATTTCCATAGTAACTTCTCTTCCACAAATTTGTAAATTAATTATAAACTGCTTCAGACCTTGGAATTCCATGTTTTTTAGAATGTGAGTATACACAGATTTTCCTTCCCTGTTTTCTTGCAAATGTAATTTATTTTGACTTTTTCTGTTCCCTTCTTTTTTACATACACATGCTTAAAAAAATCATTTTTTCTACATTTATAATTTTTTTTTCTGCCAATTTGCACTCTTTTGCTATATACCCTAAATTTATCAGAGCTAAAGCATGCAATCTTAATACTCTTTCCATGATTAGATTTCCATGGAATCATATTTTCTTTTACTGTCTTGAACACTTCCATATTAATGTTTTCATCAATGCTAGTTCTAAAAGATGGACCTGTTCAAGTATTAATTTGTAAGATATGTCTTTCTTTATGATCATTGCATAAATAAGTTTGGTCTCTATTACCAATTGTTTCCTGACTCTATGGTCAGACATATTCCAAAATAACTGACCCATGAGTATATCCTCAATAAATTTTTCATACTCACAATCTTTTGTTAATTCCCTTAGGGCTGAATTATGATCATTTATTTTTCTCACTCTTAAACTGCTCTCTGTTTCTTAAAGTTAAACAAGATTTATGACAGGATAGGCAAGAACTAAAGTAAGTACTTTCTTATACATTATATTCTCAGTTATGGGTATTACAAAAATCTATTTATAATCTCAATTACTTTTCTGCCAGTAAAACATAATAGTGCAGCTACTTTTCATTTATCATTTTCAATTCTATTTAATGGGGAAAAATTCTCTATTTGTGTTATATATAATGGCCACTCTGTCATGTTACTGACATCAAATTCAGCTATGCTAGCTTGACCAAATGAACATATTTTACTATCGCTAGGCTAAACTGTAACAGTTGCTATTTTAAATTTGAAGCTAGGTTCAAGCTCTACTACTGTGCCAATGTTTTGTTATGTTCTGACTTGTATTGGTGGGTGGCTAAAAATAGTAATAGCTAACCCAAATTAAAACACACCCAACTGAATTGAACAATTTAAATTTTAAGGTAATTTAATATGGTATGATCCAATAATTAATATATGAACAAAAAAAATAAAGATATAAACTATACATTAATATACATAATATGCCTTACACATGGATGATATTGGTTTAATATACATATTATATACCCTGACCACTTAAGACAAAATCCTTTGCTTATGCAATTCTATAATGTTCAATGATTTGGAAAGGTGTACTTTATCTTTACTAAAGTCTTGTTTTTAAACCCTGGATAAGGCCTTAAGATGTTCACAAAATAATAATAAGATTGGGGCAATCTGCTTAGTTTGCTTGTTTATCTACAGGGGTTGTGATTTGATGAGAAGTGAAGTCTGAAAAAGAAAAAGAAAAACTATTTGTTTCTCTCTAGTTTTTATAGATTTTTTTTGTTTGTTTATTTTTTTCTCTTCTTTTTCGTTTCTTTTTCTGGAATAACTATTGTTACTGTGAAATCTGGGTGGGAGATTATTTTTTTTTACTTTCTTGATTTTAATTAGTTTCTTTCTGAACCAATTATACTCTGTTATCAGTGTTCCTTTACTTCAATTAATACAATAGATTTATTATATTTTTATCTATTAGAAAATCACTTAAATTTGTACAAACAAAATTTATTTCCCAATAATTTTAATTGATTTTTTACCCCCTTTTTATATTTAGAAATCCCTTCCTATATAAACTAGATTTATTTCTAAAAGTAGCCCAATTAAAGATAATTTTATCTATAGGAATTTATTTTCTATACAATATTAATTTATTTCTAAATCAATTTAATTGAAGATATTTTTATATATAGGATTTGATTTAATTATATGCATGCTAAATTTATTTTTAATAAATTTAACCAAAACTGAATATTTTACAATTATTATTATATATGCATTTTTCAGTTAAATTAATTCAGAATTTTGTGTCTTTAAATCTGAAAAGCTGCTTTATGAAACCCTTTGCTCAATTGTATCTTTCCTGCATTTTATTTTTCATAACCTTTCAACAATTTAGTCTATAAGACAGTTCCAAAAGACTAATCACCTTTGTTTTTTTAATTAATCTACCTACAACTTGACTTCAAATCCAGACTGAGTAAGCTTAAAATTTTTTTCAAGAGACTTGAATATTATTTTTCAGATAACCAGAGTATAATCAATCAACTAATTTGTTTTTTAAACAGTTATCTAGTTAGTTTTAGTTAGAGACTAAAATAAGAATGAAAAACTGAACAAACAGGAATGGAAAGCACTCAAATCCTCACTACCTGGCAATTGATGAGCATTAATGAATACTTCTTTTTTCTTCAATATGTTTCTACAAGAGAATATCCAAGATTGTATTTTATATTGGACTATTTCCATTATCTAATGTGAGTATTGAATATCATTAAAAAAATTTAACTTTATTTAAATATTCTCAATACATTCAACTACTAGAATAATAGCACATCATACAAGTTAGTATATGAACAAGGTTTTGAGAGATATTATTCTCCCCTCTTCTTCAGGTCCTGCTTGCCTGACCAGTGATAGTACTAGCATAGGATTTGAATCTGGATCCTTAGATTCTTGAGTATTGAATTTTAAGGCAATGCTCTAATCAACTGAGCCATCCTGAACTTCAGGAAAAGAATGTTAAAGGTGTTTGATTTAGCAGCAAGATATTTGGCTGCTTTATCTTTATCTAATATAGAATAAAAATTGTTTGCTAAAGCATGTGTGTGAAAATAAGAATGAAATAATGTGGTCATAAATACATACATGATAATCAATTATATCCAGAAATTTTAAAGGATTTTTTTTTTGCAAGATTTGCACATGCTCATTATAATTTTGTTATAATGTTAATAATATTAAATAGAGTAGAAAATGAATGATGTTGCATTTTGTTGTATATCCTAATTTATATTTTTTCAAAATCACATCATTAATTTGAATTTAATTTTCAGACTTTATGATTTTATAACCTAACAAACTAGATATAACCTGTATAATTTAGCACAATGGTAGACTAACAGTTTTAAGAATTAAATATTTTTCAATCAAAGCTTAACTTGATATTCTGGTGCTTCTATGTTGCTTGACCTTACAAATGATTAGCCATTTAAATATTTATTTATTTTTATTATAGAAGTTCTAGTGATTATCAAAAGTTGTGTTCACATATGATTGAATATATGTATAATTTATATACCAGGAATCTAGATATAACCATAAGGGACTTAAACACAGACTTTCAAGCTCTCTTCAGCTATTCACTCTATCTCATACAACTGATACTCATGACCATACACATGTGAAAAGGTAAATAATATTCAATATGTGTATTTTGTGCTTAAGCAGCACTCATCAGTTTGTCCAGATCATCTTATATATATATATCATCATCATCATCATCATCAACAACCATTATCAATCCACTGCAGGATGTAGGTCTCTCCAAGTTTAATCCATCTTCTCCGATCTTTAGCTTCTCTTCTCCACAACACTCCTGCACATTTTCTTATTTCATCCATCCATCTCACATGTGGTCTCTTTCTGGGTCTTTTACAATCTCTTGGAATCCAGTTTAAAATTTCAATTGTCCATCTATTATCATCTCTTCTAGCAATATGTCCAGCCCAACTCCATTTCAATCTTTTAATTTTTTCAATAAGGTCAGTAACACCTGTGTGTTGTCTTACCCATACATTGCATTTTCGATCTCTTCTTGTTACTCCCAATATACATCTTTCCATACTCCTTTGAGTGGTCTGAAGTCTCTGTATTGCTCTTCTATTAAGTGTCCAAGTCTCAGATCCATAAGTAAGAACTGGTAAAACACATTTGTTAAAAACCATCCTTTTCAAACACATAGGCATATTTCCTTTTAGTATCAAGTTATTTCTACCAAAAGCACTCCAACCAAGTTTAATTCTATGATTAATTTCCTCCATTATGTTTCCATCTGTATTAATAATCTGACCAAGGTATTTGTAACTGTTAACTTCTTCTAATTCTTCATAATCAATCTTTATTTTCATATTTCGAGCAAATCGATTAAACATTACTTTAGTCTTTTTAACCTTTATCTTTAGTCCTACTTTTCTACTTTCATCTGCTAACTCCTGCAACATTTCCTGCAGCTCTGAAGCATTATTTGCAAAAACAACTACATCATCTGCGAAATCTAAATGACTTAAATACTTTCCATTTACTTTCACTCCTTTAGTTTCCCATTTTAATCCACAAAATACTTCTTGCAGCACTGCTGTAAAGAGTTTTGGAGATATGGAGTCACCTTGTCTTACACCTTTCTCAATGTTGATTTTTCCAGTATCATTATGTAATCTAATTGTTGCTGTTGCATTTTTATAAATATTCTTTAAAATATGACAATATCCTGGATCTATACCTTGATGATCCAATGCTTTAATCACTGAAGAAATGTGTATAGAATCGAATGCCTTTTCATAATCTACAAATCCAAAACATAATGACAACTCATATTCGTTTGTCCTTTCTATGACTTCTCTCAATACCTGGATATGATCTATTGTACTAAAACCACTTTTAAATCCAGCTTGTTCTCTTGGTTGGTGGAAATCCAAAGTTCTCTGTAGACGAGTTGTAATTATCTTGGTAAAAATTTTATATAAAACTGATAAAAGGCTGATAGGTCTGTAATTTCTAATATCTTCTTTATCACCTTTTTTAAATATTAATATTATTACTGCATTCTTCCAATCTTCCGGTACATCTTTATCATTTAGACATTTGGTATATAACTTTGCTAAAATTGTTTCTATTTCTTCACCTGCTTCTTTTAATATATCAATTATAATTCCATCATTTCCTGGAGCCTTTCTTTTCTTCATACACTTAATTGCATGTCTCACTTCTTCATTTAAAATTCTGGGCAATTCGGAAGATGTAATAGATATAGGAGGTACTTGTTCTTTATTACTAAATAATTCTTGATAAAAATCTTCTACCAATTTCATGATGTCATCTCTCTTTTTAGTAATAATTCCATCATTTTTTCTTATTGCAGATATAAATTTCATACCAATACCAAAATGTTGTTTAACATTTTTGAGACTTTTATTTTCTTCTACAGCTTTCCTTGCTATTTCACAGTTATACTTTCTTATATCATTTTCAACTCTTTTCCGTACCATTTTACAAAATTTGAGATATTCAATTCTTTTTAATACATCATTTTTGTATATCTTCATATTCCTTCTTTTCTTCATAAATTCTCTAGTCTCAGTAGAAATTTTATTAGTCAATTGCTGCTTTTTTTCTACCAGCTATGTCTGTTGCAGTTTTTAAAAGTGTATCAGTTATTTTCATATTAATTTCATTCAAATCTGAATCATGTTCAAAATCCTAACACTTGAAACCTATTTGTAAGTTCTAATTTAAATTCATTAGAATGTTTCTGAAGATTAGGAATATCAACTGTAAATATTGTTTTTCTTAATAATTTTTGTCTCTCTGGTTTTACATTAACACGTAACTTACACCTTACTAATCGATGATCACTTCCTGTGTTAAATTTATTAAGAACATTACAATCCTGAAATATGTATTTTCTGTTAGTCAAAATATAATCCAATTCTGCTGTACCTTCATTTGGATGCTTCCATGTCCATTTCCTTTTAACATTTTTCTCAAAAAATGAATTCATAATATAAAGTTTTTCTTTTTCTGCAAACTCCACAAGTCTATGTCCTCTCTCATTTCTATTACCATAACCAAAATTACCTACAGCAATTTCATCTTTCATTTGTCTACCAATTCTAGCATTAAAGTCTCCCATAACAATTTTAAAATGTTGTTTACTCTGATCAAAAGCCTTTTGTACATCCATATAAAAATCTTCTACTACTTCATCACTATGAGAACTTGTTGGGGCATAAACCTGAATTATCTGCATTTGGTATCTGCTATTAAGTTGTATAACTAATCTTGCCACTCTGTCCGATACACCATCAATCTCCACAATATTGTTCTTCCACTTTTTATTTATAATGAATCCTACTCCACTTGTATTTCCAATATGTGTGCCTTTATAATAGAGTATATGTCCACTTTTTAAATCAATTGTTTCTTCTCCTTTTCTTCTAACTTCACAAAGTCCAATAATGTCCCATTTAATATAAGACAGTTCTTCTTCTAATTCTTGCAATCTTCCTTCACTTGAAAGTGATCTGCAGTTGTAAGTACCTAAATAAAAAGTCATCATCAAATGGCAGCCTGGGTCCGCAATCAGGGGATTCTTAGCACCCTCTGCCTTCGGCCACCAACCGCTGCCTTGGTTGGTGACTTTACAGCCTCCTGGGAATAAGGGCCATGCTTTATTGTTGTCTGTCATAATTGTATATATGTACTGGAAAAATATTTATCATTTACACAAACATTCATTCCGCCTTATCAGGCACTGAGAAGAAAGACCATGGTATTTCTTGATCTTAAACTCAGAGGTAAAAAGCCAATAAACTCACCATGCTGGCTAATGCGTGTTTGTGAGCAGCCCATCCATGTTCGTGTACTATATGACTAATCACATAGTAATAACAGCTGCAACGACAAGAACGTATGGAGTGGACATTAGGAATTTGCCCTGCTCGGTTCCTTTAAGGCCTCCTTTCTGCAGTCATATATATATATAATCAGTGCTCAGTTTATATTAAGATAACAAATCTTCAAACTTTAAAGTACAGGCTTCACTAAAAAATGGCATACTAGATTTCTGCCTTCAGTATATAGTTAAAGATTAACCCTGCATTCTGAAGTTTATTAAGAATACACATTACATAAAATACTAATTATTTTAATCACAAATAAAGGATTTTTACTGCTGATCAAATATATAACATTTATGAATATAAATATTTCACAGAATAATCATGTCCAAATACCTTATTAGAATAAATTGCAAGCACATTCTAAATAACCAATTATAAATACACTTTAAAATATGTTTACCTTTTTGTATATCAATGCCAATCTAATTGTCTGATAAAAAAAAGAAAAGGGGTAAATGTATTTGCAAGATTATTTTAAAATAGTTCTTTAAAATCTGCCTTCAATTTGTCCAAGCAACTTATTCGAACATGATTGTTCCATTAAATATTTATATTTTTAAATTTACATATTTGTTCGGCAGTAAAAATTATTTACATGATTAAAATTATTTATATTTAATTGAAATTCATATTTGAAACAGTAAGCTGGCTTTACTGATTTAAACTAAGATCGCGGCTAATATAACTTTTTCGGCTGTCAGTGTTTGATTTATTTACAATATATACAGTCATGGATTAGATAAAAGAGGATAAGTCTTTTTATCAGACAAAATGGATTAACGTTGATATACAAAAAGATAAATGTATTTGCAAGTTTATTTTTAAATGATTCCTTAGAAACTGCTTGCAATTTGTCCTAATAATATAGTTGGACGTGATTGCTCTGCAAATTTACATCACATAAAAAATATTTATTATTCTTTCCAACTTATTTCTTTAGATAAAAAAAAAAAAGTATTTTTATCTTAACTATCTTAATTATATTAATAGTGATGTTGAAATTTGAATCTAAAAATCGAAATTTTAGCCTAAGGCTTAAGCATTGCAGCTTTAATTCAAAGTTTAATTCCTGATTATTATTTCAGTTTTTTTTATTGCTTAACTTATGAAAACTTAGCGTATTATTATATTCTTTTTATATTAATAATACATACAAGAACATGCACACTCATATAAACATATGTAGCTATGACCACAAGCGTGATTCAAATCTTTATCAGGTAAACATTTTATGGTTTAGGTTGAGTTTTTTTCTAATTCCGTTAGTCTATAGCCAATTCAACTAATTATCCAATATTACCTAGTTATGAACATATAGACATTCTTAGATTAGAAGTAAAATGATAAAAATGTAATAATAAATTGGAAATTTTGATGAATAATTTCTTAATCTTTACTGTTCTTCTACAGAAGCCTACTGGAGAGAAATTTGGCCTACATCAGGCTATTTAAAAATTGCTTTATTCACACTAGGATATATATATATTTTCTTAACTAATATGTAAATTAATAACCATATTTATATGTGGAGTCTTACTATTAAATTTAACAGAATAATTAGAAAACAATAATCATGTTTTTAGGCTACTGCACTAAATGCTATATAAAATTGTAACATTATATAAATGTTTCTATATGTGTTTCAGATTTAACAAATACTATTAATCGATCATTCAGATAATGTGTAACTAAACATATATTAAAAATATTGCTTATAAATAGTTTTCAATTGCAGTAAAGATAATAGCCTGAAGTCATGAATTTGGTACACTGCAGTAAAACTACACATTATATTATTTAAAATTAAATATTTGGCTTTATGTAAGTGAAAATTATCTTATATACTAAGAAGAATTGTTTCTCCTCATGCTTTCAGTAGATTGGCTTATATAATAAATATAAATTTAGCAGAGATTTATACTATTGGCTTCTATAACAGATATAAAGTTAATAGAGTTGAGTTATTTAAAATTCAATTCCTTATGTGACAAAACAAATAAAATGTTCATATTAATTTATTAGTTAAATTAAATTCATAAATCATTAATTATAAAATCTAGTGATTGGGATTAAAAAATAAAAATTTCAGTCAATTATTTTTTAAATAAAAATATGCTTGTAACAGAAATATAAGGATAACATGAAGAAAAAAAATTTATGCTTGCAGAAAAATGTGATTAATTTTTTTTCTCATACTGAGAATTAAAGAAATTTTAAAAATACAGAAATACATTTTAAAAAAATGTGATAATAACTTGAAATAGTCATGTTCATTATATTTTAATTAGTTTGAAATCTTGGTCTTGTTGAGAAGTTAGTATTATTGGGAACTAAACTTTAATCTTAATGGTCTACAATTTAAAGTGATAATAACTGAAGTTATGTAATTAGCAAATAATAATATAAAAATTATTTATAGGACTGCTGAATTAAAAAAATTAGATACCAAATCATTCTACAAGCTGTGAATGGCATTCACTATGTATAAGATTATGAAATTCTTCCACAGTATGTACTAAGTTTACTTAGAGATGAATATCATGGTCCATCACTGGTCACTCATGTATCCAATTTCATATATATATATATATATATATATGAAATTGGATATATATATATGAAATATGGATATATCCCCTCATATATATATATATATATATATGAGGGGAAGGATAATGTTCCTGAAATAATATTTGAACAAACTTTAAATATATGTTTTATCTAGAATCATATTATCCCAGAAAGAAAAAGTATGAATTAATTAATTAAGAACTGTGGAATAGAAGCCTGAATTTCAGGATGCCACTAAATATTATCTATAAATGTTTTTTTTAAAAAACTCATCAAACTGAATTTACAGTCCAAGAAGAAGGAAAATGATAAAAATCATAATACAGTAATAATAAAATATCTTAATATATATGTCATAAATTTTAAAAAGTGACTAGTTTTATTTTTTATTTAATTATAAATGACTGTAGTCTATTAAGTTATAGTATTAAATTTGTTTTTATCTCTTATCTGTGTTTTCTAATTTTACTTATATATGTGCATTACTGAAAACTTATTGGAATGATATGAGCACATTTGAAATTTGATATCACAATATTTATAATTTCATCAGACAGTTCCTTTGGATTTAAGAAACTAGATAATCCACTAAAAATATTTTAGTTTCATATTGTATTGATAGTGATTGATAAAAAATGATCAAAATTTGAACAAATTATATTAAATATACATATATTAACATTTCCAATATGCAGCAGCATCATAAAATATATGATAAAATGATTTATTTCTTGTCAGAAAATAATAAATTTAACTTCATTTGATAGATATTTTGGTCTACTACTGAAATAAATTTTAAATGTTCACATTTTGTTTCTATAAATATTAAAAAAATGATACTGTATTCAAAACAAAGATGTTATACATCATGTTTTTAGAAAGATTATTTTCAGTTTATAAATATATGATAAAATGATGTTTACTTACCAGAAAATAACAATTTTGACTTCCTTTGATAGATATTTTTGTTTAGTACTGAAATAAATTTTAAATGTTCACATTTTATTTTTGTAAATATTAAAAAAATGAGACTGCAATTAAAACAAAGACATTACACCCTATTCATCATCATAAAGATTATTTTTAATTTATAAAATCAATGCAATATTTCTTGGTTTTCATTATTTTTAAAAATGTGAATAAATATTTATTTATTTTTCTCATATCTAATAAATTATGCTTTAAAAGTTTAAATTTTTTAATATTTAACTCTAAATTACGATATTTTCTTACTGTAAATAACATAGATTGTTTACTATCAAAGCTTGAGGCCATATTTATGTTAGCTGCTAATATAACATTATATTTTTGAAAATAAAATATTTTAAGTCAAACTAAGTTATTAATAATTTATATTTATTGATATCTAATAAATATAGTGCAAATTATTTTTAAAAAAATATTTAAAACTGTAATAAATTTGCAAACAAACATATTTTTGCATCATTGGACATTGCAATGTCATAAAATGGTGAACATTTTACAGCCTTGGCAAGAGTCAATAGCTAAACATCTCAGGGTGGGGCTTATGTCTATTGTAAAAGCAGGAATTTTGAATTTCCCTTCTTTTAGCATGGAATTTTTAAAAAAAAAAATATTATACAAAAATATACCATTTTACACACATTTAAACTTATAATACTTATGAAAAAATTCATTAGGGGTGAATTAGCCAAAATATGAAATAATTTGGTTTAACCAGTTGCAAAGTTAAATCTCAATTTTCAAATTATTTGCAAAACTAACAAATCTACAAACAGAGATTGTAACTTTAATAAAAGCGTTTAATAATAAAATAAAATCTTTTTTTTATAAAAAGAGTGATGAAACTTAGTTGCCAGTCATTCCTGAATATATTAATAGGGATGCTTATTTAAGAAGGGCAGCATTGAGGATAAGGCATGAGACAGGCATAAGAATAGGCAGGGAAGGTACAAGATCTGACAATTTCAAAAAAGGGACAAGGTATTGATCAGGGTAAACCCTATTAGCCAACCAAAGAAGGGTATATGTAAAAAGTCTCAGAATGTATATGAGGGACTATACCAGATAGTTAGAGAGAATTGTCCAATGCATTTACTCTTATGAATGAAAAGGAGGGAGAAGAAAACCTTCAATGCAAGGGCCTTAAGGCCATATAAAACAAGTTATCCTGACAGATAGCCTTAGAGGATAAACTGGGATGATTTAAACCCTGAAGAACTCAGACATATGTATATGTATTTTTTAATAAAAATGTCAATTAACTGATGTTGAAGAATAAAATAATGTTGTACCCATATTTTATTGCATGGTATTGTACTGTATTTCATTCTCATACACTTGCACTGGCAATTTACAAGTTAAATTACTAAATTCCTAAAAAGATAATATTTTTATTTAAATATCTGGTTGATTTAGTTTAGACAATATGGATTGTATAGAATTTGTATGTGTGTGTATTAAAAGAAATCAAAAAGAGAGAAAGGATATAAAGAGTATAATAGAAATAAAAAGGGAAACTACTTTATGTTTTTATAAAGATAAGAAAAAAACATTTATTGTGAAACCATTATCTGTATGTAAAACAAAATTGCAGCATTCCTTCGGTAATTAAAGATGGCAACCCAAAAAAAAGACTTTGTGGGCCAAATTACATTAAATTTGGACTAAATTAACAGGTGTCAACAAGAGTTGTGCAGGAGACTAAAAAAATCAGGACTATAAAAAAAGAAAAACACACCAGCATCAGGGTTCTTGGATATTTGTTCCTGAAATAAAACAGTTCAAAATAAATATTAAGCATTGAAGAAATTATGAAGAGCATGTCAAACTATTCTCACCAGCATATTAAATCATATTAAGATGTGCGAGTAGAAATTCATTTGCCAATGTTGCTTTTTGTCTGATGTCATGAACTACTATGAATGAAGCCATCTACTAAATCTGAAACCACTGAGTGCTTATAGACTGCAAAAATATTGAATGGCAGCTTTTTTCCCAAGATAAATCCATGCATGGTAAATTCTGTAATACAATATGAGAACAGTTAAACTTACTGCTAAGAAACTTTATTAATTCAAATATCAGTGATCACTTTCTCTTGAACTCTAAAAGTGATAAACTACCATCTCAAGTCATATCAATTAAAATAAAATCTTAGCAGTAGTTTTAATTTCTATTTATTTTCTCTTATATTTTATTCTCTCAATAATATTATAAATATTTCTTTGTGTATCAATAAATGTAAATATAACTTATGTTGGTATTTAGTTGTTGATTATTAATTGTCTAAATTTATTTAAAGCTAACCATTATTATAATTTGTTTAAATAAATTACCAATGCTGAACTGAAAACACAATCCTCGGGATATTCCACATTATTTCATCATGACCAGTGGATACAGAATCCTGGTGCCTTTCAAATAAATCAAAAGCTGGTTCTCTCCTCTCTAATATTTAACTTTAGTTACATTAAACATGTTGTGTGACCATGAAAAATAACTGCGTTCGATAAAATTCACTGAAATTTTCTGATGAAAAATTATCAAAACCGTACATTTACAGAATGAGAATTTGATCTTGTGGAATGATAAGGGTGGTATCCATGATGTACACTTGGATATATAAGTCCCTGATATATGAATTCTGATCAAACAGGATCATTGATCAAATGCTGCATGAAGTATAAACTTAGCATTACTGCAAAGATATATGGACACATACATAGTTTTATTATATAAATGATGGACACTGTATGAGTCGAATTGATGGAACCAAGCATCAGAGAAGTTACTGGTTGAATGGAATAATTCATCCATGGTAGCTGAAATGTTAGAGTTGTTATCCAAAAATATTGTTATTTAAATAAAACCAGATACATTTCTAGGTTTTGTCAGTTTCTTTAATGCTACTTCCCCTGATGAGCAGGAAATATTGTTGTAGGAAGAGACATCAGCATTGGGTAATGCCAATCATTTGTTCCTTCCTGTATTATGTTCATCAGGAAGCAAATCAACTACCAGAGAGGGGGGAGAATAGTGGAAGCATTATGCAGTTAGAGAAATGTTTTTGCAATACTGTGTTGATCAATACCTCCACTAATCATTGGTGAATTGTAGTGTCTTTAAATATCCACAATCCACTTGCAGTGTCTTTAAATATACACAATCCACTTGTTATGTACACCCATAGGCTATATGAACATTATGAAGCTTATCATATGTTACAGAGTTGTTATATTGGCCATAGTAGTACAAAAATGCAGTGTCAGTGGTAAATGTTTGTGAAGTCTGCCAAAGAACCAAACCACTGAATAAATCTTATACAGGGTTATTAAACCCAATACTTGCAAGGGAACCTTATGAAATTCTAGCAGTGGATTACTATAGTCCCTAGTCCCTTGCCTCCATTTTATTGGCTAAAGTATTTGATGATGGTATACAACATATTCACCAAATAGGTAGTTATGTATCTCATATTTCAGGCTTCCCTTGGAACACCATAAAATTGTTACTAAACCAACATTTTAGTAAAGTTGGAAAACCACAAGTAATCATCTCTGACCATGGCACACCATTTGTCTCAGAAAAATGTAAAAAATGCATGAGCATGCAGAATATTAAGCACATTCTGATGTCTATTCATAAGCACCAATTCAACCATACAATTGCATAATTCAGGATCCATGGCAGTTATTCAGGGTATACTTGAATGCAAATTATTGTAGATGGGTTGACCTTGTTTAACAGATGGTCAATTATATTAACTGGACATGAAATCTGTCAACAGGTTTTGCACCAGTGCAACTTCATTATGGGAAATCTATACCCATACTTCACCTGGACAAAAATTCCAATAATCCCATTGATAAGAAGGACAAGGAAAAGGCTATCCAACAGTTAAGAAGGAGTAGTGAGGTATGAAAGAACAAATATGTGAGCTCATCTCACACATTTTAAATTAGGGACTAAGTGATGGTTTGTGGATGTCCAGTAAGCTATCCTGGATGAAATATATATATAAAAAGTTTCAAGATATTTATGAAGGCCCATATACAATTGTGAAACAATATGGCAATAATGCATTTATGGTAACAAAAGAAGACAAAGAGAAAGGGACATATAATGCATGACTGTTATAACTCTTTATGGAGGTAGTTGATGAAAGAATTTCTTGAGTGTGATTATAGTGATGTGTGAATTTGCACTTTTCATGTTAATGGTGGGTCAGTAATAGAGTATAGCTGCTTGGATGCATTATGTTCATGATACTTCAAAGTATATGCTCAGCACTATCCCTAACTAGGGATAGAGGTCCATGAATAGTTCAGTAGGAGAATAAGCCTGGGTCCCATTAATGGATGAGCCCCTAATACTCACATGGTGATGAACAGGGCTGGTCCAGTGGATGGTCTCTCTAGGTACAGGAATAATGATGCTTAAATTTGAGATATTTTCTCATGATGTCATAGTGCATTGTGAACTGGTAGTTCATGCTTGAGAATGTACTTAACCTGGCATTGGGAGCTGCAATTCACATATTCACTTTTTCCCATCTCACCTTGGCCACTTCATCAGCATCATTTAACCAATTGGAGATACCATTGTTAGTAATGCATTTTATAGTTGTGGAATAAAATCCTGTGTTTTAAGGCAATTTCATCTCAAAATTTAGCAGGGGGTAATGAAACAGATATGTTGATTCATATATATCCTGAAGTTCCCCCCAATTTTACAAGTAAGGTGATGCAGTTATTGAGTGAAATTTAGAAAAATAGATAAATAATTGACAATGATTTAAAATCAGTCTTATTTCAATAAAATTTTATTAACAATAAATAGTGATTACATCCTGATAAAGGATATATAAATGAATAAATTGTACAATAATATGATTATATAATGTTCTAATTGCCATCTGGCTAGATTATATTATGAGAGCACAATTGTTATACTATTATGTGGTTAGGTATAATGAAGAGATTGTGTAGAATATGAGAAACTAAGAACTTGTTTAATGGTATTAGTATTTTTAATATAAACATGAATATTTTCTTTTAAAATTGCCTATTCTATAATGCTGGGTAGGTGGGAGTTGATAATCAGGAAAAGGATAGAGCAGTTAAAGACCAGGTGTCATCAAAGCCTTTACTGGAGGCAAGGAGCTGGTCACGTTTCTTGATTTTTTTTGAGCATTTGATAAAACAATGGTATGATTTGTGGCAGGGGTAATTCCATGAGAGTTTTGCATCTCACTATCCATATGGAATAAAGGACAAAGGTAGAAAACCTTATTATTGAAAAAGTTCCATTGTGAATGGCATTTTCAAGTGAGAGAATCATATCAGATCTTATGTTGGAATTGATTATGATTATATCTTTCAGTGTTTTAAGTCTTGGGCACTGGTGTATAATATGGTCTATGGTTTCATATTCATGAGCACACAGACCACATACAGGGTCAATACTGGTAAAACCTCTTTGGTGATAAAGAAACCAATTCATGGGAAGTGCATTAAGATTAATTTTAATGATGAAGTAAAGGAATTTGGGTTCCAGACTCCATCTTTTGAATTATGTAATGAGTCTTTGGTTGGTTACTTTTAGGCTGTTTTTAATGGGTTGTTGATTATAGTTGATTATATTGTATGCTTTCCATAAGGTGATTTTTTGGTTAGGGTTAGAGGGCATCATCGGGTTATAAAGTTGTAGGTGGTCTATTAGGGACACTATCCATGAACTGGAAAAGGGTGGAGGCTGATCAGTCAGTGTAATTTTTTTAATAATGTTGGAGTATCCACAGGAGAGGATCAGATTATGTAGAGTGTTGTGGGTTTTTTGTAAAATGATTGCTTGTATTGAGTGGAATGACAGTCCATTGAACCTGCATGGTCGTTGGATACCTTGCAAGCTAATAGCAACTGTCCTTTCTCTCGAGAGAAGTTTGGTGCATAATCGGTTAATTTTATTTTAAAACTGTTTAGACATTTTTATGAATGGAAGATAATATGTGATTTTTGACATTATAATCATGTTGAGGAGGCCAACCTTTCCATACAATGAAAGGTATACTCTAGAGAGTGAAGTGGTGATGGCTTCAGTTGATTGAAGGATTGCATCTTGAATCTCTCTTGCCATTGCAGTTGGAGGTTTGAAGATTGGGAAACCTAGGTATCTTTGGGGTTTAGCAAAAAAAAGGAGAGTTAATTTGTTTACCAGACATTATCTTTCAGATGGAAGATTTGTTAAAATTTATTTGTAGGCCAAGTTTCACTGTATTTCTGTTTAAGATGTTCATGAGATGGGGAAGGTATTTAATGGTGGTAAGCACAACCATGATGTCATCTATAGATACAAATACATTGAAGTTTTTATTGAGAGAGGGAAGGAATATTCCAGGGAGGTTTTTTTCTATATCCATCAGAAGAGGGTTGATTTAAGCTGTGAAGAAGAGGGCACTGAGTGGAGATCCTTGAGGGATTGACTTGTATGGTTTGAAACCTGGTGTGATCTTGCCATAAAGAGAGAGAAAAATCTCTCTGTTGTTGAGCAGATTGCTGACTATCTGAACAATCACAGCTGGAATGTCACATTCCACCAGAATATCCAGGAGGATGTTTATCTGGACTGAATCAAAGGCTGCCGTGACATCCAGCTGGACAGCAATAGGTTTGGGTTTACAATGTACACTGATGTAATTGAACAGTGCAGTTATTGGACATAGCATGCAAGATTGATGATCCCTTTTTTTCGTATTGGTTTGATGAGATATGGCTAAGAATTTGAGTTTGGATTGATCTTTAATGACTGACTCAAGCAATGGGGTCATGGAAATTGGCCGGATACTGTTAATGTCATTTAGTGGTTTTGCTTTTTTAATAAAAAGCACGAGTGCCACTGGGTAAAGATCTGTTATGTCTCTGTTGCCAGAGGCTAGGTGATCAATCATTTTTTTAATAATTGGCACAGTGAATTGACTGAAGTGTTTGAGAAGAAAATTTGGGATGCCATGAAGGCCAGGATGAACGTTGTCAGGGAGAGATGTTATCTTCTTTTTGATTTGGATTTTCTGTGATGCCATGTTTGCCAGGATCACCAGCATCCAACCAGCTGTTTACAGGAGGAGCTCCATCTTTTTGCATTAATTGGGAGAATTGTTTGCTGATGTGCTGGGTCATTAAAAAGCCAATGAGATTGGTTCCATTAGTATTTAGGGATAAGAGAGTGATTTGTTTTTTATTGTACCCCAATGCCCATCTGAGAGAGTCTCTTGTCCAGCAGTGTTGTTGTGCTAAGAAACATTTGGCTCTTCTGATGGATATATATTCTGCAAGGGACTTTTGCTTGATTTTGTAGAGATTTTTAAGGAAGATAATTTTTTCTGTATTTGTGAAATTTTGCTGTGATGCTTGAAGTTGTATATTAATGTATGTTAGGTCATTTAGAAGGCCATTAGGTCCTTTGATTTTCCTGGTGTGGTGATTTAATATGGACTGTAGTATTCCGATGAAGGAAAACCAGCCCTCCTCAGCAGGAAGGGAAAGGATGTTTATTTTCTGGAAAAAGATGTATGCCTCAGACACTATCGCTTCGGTCATGTTTGATTGGGTAATCATGCGCATGGTTTTTCCAGGTCCATCAATAGGTATAGGGATTGAAATAGGTTTAAATTGTAAGATCAGAGCCATGTGATCAGAGAAAGCAACATGGGCTAGGGCTGCATCAAGGTTGAAATGGAGGTCTGGGGTGTAGTAAACCAAATCAATCAGGGACTTTTTAGTTTTAATATCATAAAAGCCAAATGTATAAATTCAAATTCTCTAAGGGAAAAAAAAAGAAAATTGATATTTAAAATCTACAGTTAAAATTTAAATGACACATTTATTAATGAATCTCTAATATTAAAAATTTGCAGTTTCAAATTAAAATGTTATTGATATAATGTATTTATTTGTTGGAGCTGAATGTTTTCCAAATTAAAATGCAGAAATCTTATAATTAGTTTATCAAGAATGATAGTGTCATTTTCTTACTTTAGGCAAAAGAAGTTAATATGTTTTTAAAAACATGTTGGTGGGCAGGGGTGAAATCAAAGAAGATATTGAAAAACACAATGGGAAGTAGGATAATATAAATTAATGAATCGATCAATTTGAGGCATTTTGTTGATTAATGATAGGTGCTTCACAGTAAATTGCCATTCAGTATTCAAGCAGTCTACAGTGAAAAGTTTAGATAACATATCAACAAAGTTTACAGCTGCCAAGGCCATTAATTAAAGGTGCTGCAGTTAAAGAAAAGCCCAAGGATACCATAAAACTGCAATATGAAAAAACAAATTATCAATACAGTAAATGCTAAAATGTCTGGCTAGTAAGGAATACCTCATTTTCCTTCTCACTCCATGACAGAAGTCGTGAGAATGAAGAAATATGCCTAAGTGACCACAGAAATATATATACAAACCATTTAGCTCTAAAATAAATCCCCATTTTAATGTGAAGATTTTACCAGTAGTGAAACATCAAACATAAGAACCATCATGGATATTTGAAAAGGTAATAAAATTTTAAATAGTTATTGAAACATGTTTAAATAAGATTTACATAATTGTATTATGATGTAATGATATTACCTCTATTCATTTACTTGATAATTATGAACTTCCACTATTACATAAATAGTTATTTTGACAATTGAAATATTTAAAGGTATTTATAAAAATGCAGTGAGAAAAGCATTTTGGAAAGAGCAAAATGAAACATAGTTATTTAAAATAATTAATTCAACAAAATGATAAAATATTTGTATCAAATTTAGAAATAGATGTTGTAATGGGTAAATCTCAATGTTTATATAAAAACAGTTATGAAACGAATTAATTTCTGATTGATAGAATATTATAATTGTTATTATTGTTAACAGAATAAAGAAGGTAAACTGAGTTATGCTGATAGAAATACTGAAACGTAATAATGAATATATTTTCATTTACTAGTTGTTTTTTTTTTTTATATTTCCATTTACTAGTTGTTGTTTTTTACTTGTTAAAGTGATAATAATGTTGATTTGAAATTAGGCTAGATAATAAAAAGTATAAAGTAATATGTGTCAAATTGTTAAATTGCAACCTGATAAACAAAATAAGGGAATTATAATGTAAGGATTAATTTAAAATTGACTGTAAGTGCTTAATGTTTAACCAATAAGGAATTAATGTCTTTGTACATATGAGCTCACTTACTAAAAAGAATGTGCATCTATATACATGAATTTAACATGTGAATATATTCAAATATAATGATTAACTACTAAATAATTGAATGAAAAGAATTAATTCAAATATAAATCAAGCTTGCCTAGAAGGATACTGCAATAGAGCATTAATGGACATATCTACAAATTATACATATATATGCACCTATAAGGAGAATGTAAACTTACAAAATGATAATTTGAACTTATGGAATGATAAGGGGGGTATCCATGATATACACACAGATATTATAAGTCCCTGCTATATGATTACTGATCAAACAGGATCATTAACCAAGTACTGCATGAAGTATGAACTTAGCATTACTGCAGAGATATATGGACATATTCATACCCCTATTACATAAACGATGGACCTGTATAAGTGGCATTGATGGAACCAAGCATCAGAGAAGTTACTGATGGAATGGACTAATTGATCTATAGAAGCTGAACTGTTAATAAACTGTTAGGAGTTATTATCCAAAATATTGTTATTTAATTAAATTGTTGTTACATAAAATTAATATATTTTGTCAGTTTCATTTCATGCCATCCATTTTTCAGTGTATTTGTTCACAGAAATCTCATGTTTCATGAGCTACATCCAGCATAACCTGATCTAGATGAGTAAGCTTGTAGTGAGCTGAAACTTTAGTGGTGCTGTTTGGGAAACCAAATATAAATTTCTAGTGGTTGTCAGTTTCTTTAATGTTACATCCCCTGATGAGCAGGAAATTTTTATGTATGGAGTGACATTAGCATATGGTAATGCCAATCATCCTTTCCTTCCTGCAATATGCTCATAAGAAAGCAAATAATACACCAGAGGGGATAGAAACCCCAGTCTGTTACAATATATATATATATGTGTGTGTGTGTGTAACATTTTGAGCCATATGTGTGATGGATCATTTTAAAAATTAATTAGTATTTTAAATATAGTTTATTTTATTATTTGTGACATATTAAAATGCTATTATCAGAATAATATATTGAATTTTTTATCTTAATTTTTATATTAAGCCTGGAGTAATGTTCATATTTAGATACGTTTTGCATTCTCATTTAAATTTTGGTTTAATTGATTGAATAGAACTATATATTCAATAAGCAAAACTTAATAAAACTAACCAAAACTGGCATTCCTATAAAGTTGGAGATAAATTGATTGCAATATACATTGAATATTAATAAATGAATTTTTTACAACCTTATGTAAATTTGTGTTTTTTAAAAATAACATAAGAATTAAATGCTATCTTCTTTTGCCGTAAAATGTTTATACAGAATCTAATAAATCAATCCTCTGTGTTCTTAGTTTCTCACATTAGTAAGCTGCTTCAGATCCAAGAGTTAGGCTTTGATATGTCTTTATACTTATATTTGTTTGGATTTTTCTTCATCAAATTTTCATTAGTATACTTACCCATTATTACCATACTACCATTGCTTCCCATGGCTATTCACCAAATTATCATCGATTCTTTCTTTACTCAGGAGCTTTTTAAAAAATTATTTCAGCTTTATTTGCTTTTCATAATATAAAACATACACAAAAGCAACTGAACTTCTATCAAAAACATTTTGTGTAGATCAGACATTGTTGATTTTCTTATAAAAATGAAATTTAAAAAAAAAGTTTTTTTGTTTTTTTTTTAAATAATAATTAACTGCTATTTTAAATCAATTTGTTTTAAGTGTTAAATATGTTAAATGATAGACTTGTCTCTGCATATAGAACACACACACGCACTTGTTTATTTCACATATGTACTTAATCATATTATAACTGAAACACTCAGGCTTATTATATACCTGTGTCTATATATGCAATATTTGGGGTATATGAGCAGACTTTCACATGACCCACCACTCTCCACACTATCTCATAACACTGATACACTTGAACACATATATGTTGAAATGATAAATAATCACCAATGAATGGTTGATCACTCTATGTATAAAATAAAATTTAAATAATGCATTTAATTTATGTCTCATCAAGCAATGCTTTGAACATTTATTGATCATTAGCTTTGTGATTTAAAAATGAAATATATGAATGAAAGAACTGAGGCATTACTGATATTATTTAAAGAATTAAAAAAACTGAACTGAAGCTAAGTTGGACATAATGTTCGAAAAAGATGATAATCGATGCACGAGTGAAGTTTTAAACAGGTTTGCAAAAAATTTAAAATTCATAAAAATAAATAGCATTTGAAATAGATGTATAAGATAAGGTATTTTAATGGATTAATTTGAGCAAAAAAAAACTATAAATTAGCAATACTAAAATAAACTTTGAGAAGTTTCATTTTGAAATGAAAACTTAATAATTTAAAATGATAATAATATTGATGATGATATCTCTTGACATCTTATTTATATAAAGAACTCAACTCTCAATATTGAAATATTAAAATAAATTGTGTTAAGGAGATGATTAGAATAAAAAGTTATCTCTCATAGTGATACATGGCAGAAATACTTTATTGCCTATTTTTATATATAATATCTTTATCTGCCTTCATTAACAAATTTATTACTCATATAATGATTAAATAAATAAATATATATATATATATATATATATATATATAATTGATACAGATATATGTATTACACATTTGATATTAGACTATTAACCATAGGGTTTTTAAGTAAATGTTTAACTATATTGATGAAAGTTGTGTTTTCATGTGGGTTTGATTTAATTTTTCTCTGAATGAAATCATCACTTGTAAAATTAGCCACCTCTATGGGATCCAAGAAAACATATGTAAATGGTCATTTTTCTTTTTCTGGGTTATATACTATTTGGTACATTAATACTATGAGCATGTGAAAGTTTGTTATACTACCGAATGTATTTATTACATGTATAAATATGTATAAAGAAACAGAATGTGTTTTAATGGCATAAATGCTGTCCAATAATGTAATTATAATAACAAAATGTTAATATTGAGTTAAGAAGATGGTAACTATCATTTAGTGATAAAAACAATAAAAGTAAGTAATTACCTAATTACTTTATTGTTCAGAAGTTCAAGCACTTGAAGTAACGTGTTATCATTCTATCGATATACTAAATTATGTAGGGGATATTAATTATGATCAAGTAATATTGTTTAATGCTAATATACTATTGTTTAATTATATTACCTACCCTTTTTAAAAAAAGGTATCATATTTCTATATATAAACTAAAAAAGGTTGATTTTTAAAATAAATGACCAATCAGATTAATTTTACTTCAAATGTTAATATAGTTTTTATATGTAAGAAAATATATATTTATTATTAGTAATTTATTGAAAATTGTCCAATTCTTTTTATTTTTTATTTTTAATTAATTAGAATATTAGATAAATGAAATTTATTCTAATAATATTTTATTTCTTTTATCGGTTTATATTTGTCGTTTAAATGTTATAATAAAATTATGAAAATATTACAAACACTTATAGCTTATTTGATTAATTATCTTTTGAAAATGAATAAACAAAAGAAAAAGGCGTAATATTTATATATATACGTATATGTTTTAAATGAAATTTTAACAAATGCTAATATTAAATAAATTATTTGATCTTATTTACATTTTCATAGATTTTTAAGTTTGTCTTTTATTCTGGAATAATAATTCTAATCACATCTTTGATTCATCATATTTTCAGAGCTACTATTTATTATATATATGTAAACAAAATAAATAATCGAATGATTTATTATTTGGGAGGTTAATTCAGTATCAGAAGTTACAAAGCTGGACCTATGATCCATAAACTGTGAGTTTCAAAGTTTACCATTTTTCCACTACACTAAACTATAATATATTTAGGCAATACATAATACCTCTGCATATTATGAAAAACATTGCAATATTGCACTATAAATTATAAGTTTAAATTAACGGTTTAGGTAAAAAAAATACACCTTTCTACAAGAGGAGATCCATAGATAATGAGGCACAATTTACAATTGATGATGGCATTGCATGTGTATACAATCAACAATAATACTATTAATAAATGTGAATAAATATATAAATATCTTCTTTTTATAAGTATATCCCATCTCTGCAATATTGCAACTGTCTGCCAATGTAGAATTTAGACCATCCTCTCCAATTATGCATGCATTTTATAAACAATTTCAGATGAGCTAGAAATATCATATACCTAAATCTTCATAACTGGATAAGCAGCTTGATATTTCTCATTACAATACTCTCATGCAAGAGCAAGACTGATTTTCTAATTACTTTTAATATCTTGTGGGTGAATATTTATTGTATAGCAAGAATATTTTCAATTTTTCTTTGTTCGTTTTTATCAGTACATTTGTCATGTCAATTTCCCTGTATTGTAACTATCCACCAGGGCAGAACTTCAGAATATCCTTCCTTACTATATATGTATTTTTGTGAACAATCTTTGCTCACCAGGTGAGTTATGCATGTATTTTGTGAACAATCTTTGCTCACCAAGTGAGCTAAGATATAAAACATCTGAATTTTGAGCTTATGGCAACAGTTTATATTTTTTTCTATTATACAACACTAAGCAAACAATGAAATAACTAATTTTTATCTGCTTGAAAAATAATCTCTACAGTGCAACAATATTCACCCTTCCACAAAATATTAAAAATAGATGTGTTGATAAAAGCAGAACAAAAAAGAACTTGGAAATATAAAGATGCTGATTTCAGAAGAAAAAAATTGTAAATAAATAAATAAATAAAATAAAAATTAGTTGTTTTTTATTAAGCGTTTAATACTGCGAATTTATTTACACTTTACTACTTAAATTAATTTAATATAATCATTTAATAATAACGCTATCAATAGAAGGGATACCTGCTTTGACATCTCCAAACGTTGGACTATCTAGCTCATTTGCATACACTTTGCATACTGCTTTGTTTCCTTGCCCTATTTCCTCATTCTGCACCTCGCATTACCGCTATTAGCGTATAGTAATTTTTAAATCTGTATAGCTTCTCCTTCAAGTGTTTCATACGCTTTTTAATTTGTATATAATCATTTAATTTATTTTTAATATTTTTTTTAAAAAAAAAAAAATGCTGTTGTGTAGTAAATTGCTTTACAACTCTTAAGATGTACTTTAGTTTTAGTGATTGGTCTTTAATAATTCCATTCATTTGATGATTTTTTTTTTTAATAATATAGTAAAAAGCCTGAATACAAGATGAGTGGTATAATTGATCTTTTTATGATCTTTTTAAATAATTTATACACTTAATATAATCATTACATTCAAAATTATTAAATATCCGTATCACAATCTTTAAATGTTTAAAATATACAGGAGCTACAAAATAACTGATCAGTTCATGGAAGCTCTAATACTCTTAAATTATGTGCAGCATGAAAAAAAATACATGCTTGTTTCATGGTTATGAATAATAAGAAGTTATAATCATAATGATAATAAATTATGTCAAATATAAAATCCTATAATTAGTTTGTTAAAAATTAATGGAAAATAATAAACTATCAAATGTGAGATCAATTATTTATTCTCGAAGGGATTTTTTTTTTTCAATCATAAAATTTGCTTATCAGAGAATCGACAACAGTTTTTTCTCAGTGATGAAAGTTTATTCATAAAAAAAAAAACAAAAAAAAACAAATACAAATACAGTTACAAAAAGGTTTACAGGGGGGTGATTATATGATAAACTGAAATTTCAGGGGCAACATGCCTAAGAGGGGAAGGATACATATGAAAAGGGAATGGGAAGTGGAAAGGGGAAACGGTGTGTAGTCCAAACCAGTCCGAGGTGCATGTCTTCGTTGAGCAAGCACATGTTCGCAAACTAGTTTGCCTCATTTTTTTCATTTATTGAAGAATTAAAATTCTTATAAATATATGAAATTTTTGTTGCAAATGGTAAACCCTAGAATTATATACATTATTACAATTTTAATAAAACTTTTAAAAAAATTAAAATTATTTCATGCGAGTTCGACATCCCTCCATTTATGGTGAAGGCATCTTAGTATTGCAATTTTTTTATTTTGTTTCTGCAATCCACATTTATTCAACCAAACCAGATTAACATTTATTTTTTTGAAAATGTATGCTTGTATAATGTTCAAGATTTACCTGATATAAATTTAACCCTCCAATTCAAAAGCGTGCGTTATTATTGTACCGCAAAGTCCTTTCATTAATTAAAATAGTTGCTACTTTGCTGAAATAAAAGCATGATCAATACATAATGTGTAAATTTGATTTGTACTTTATTAAACGTGAGTGGTGCAAATAAACAATATGATAATTTTTTAAAAAAGAAAATAGAATAGAAAGTAGATAGATGAGTTTTCTAGAGAAATGATTAATGTAAATGTTGTACTAAACTCAAGAAAAGTCTTACTCGTCAAAGAAGTGTAATTGGGATGTGAGCTTTTATTTTTCAAATAAATACATAAAATCATAATCTAGGACCAGTGTTTTATGTAGTTACAGATTTGATTTTTTTTAAAAAAAAGTGAAGTTTTAATTTTAAATTAGTAAAAAGTTATTTTATTTTATATATTTATTTATAGTTTAGCAAAAATAACTCAAATACACACACATTTACATGCAATTGTATATGTAAACGTAGAAATGTAGTAATATGTTGGACCATTTTCATCATCTATCAGTAAATGTTGAATGTATAGAAAATTTTAATCTTTATTTAAGCTTTTCAAATACAAACAACTTATTAGTAACAACACAAAAATAGACATTACAGATTAGTACTTTATTTCTAACAAAGTATTTGAAAAGTTTAAATAAAGTTTAAAATTTTCTATACATTCAACATTTACTGATAGATGCTCGAAATAGTCCAACATATTATCACATCTAATATACTATCATCACAAACCTTCAGGCAAATATAAATTTAAAAATGTACGTATATATATATTTTTCACTATACATATTCATTCATACATAAATATATAATTAAAGATACCTTTCTCTATTTCTATCTGCATATTTATATATAGTTGAAAAAAGAGAATGCTTGTTTAACCATACAAAATTTTGACAAATCTAAATTGGAATTAAATAAAATTAGTTTCTTTTAAAAAAAATGAACGTAAATATATATATAAGTAAACAAAAAAAATACACTCAAATATTTTTATATTATTTTATTTTAATACTTTATAAGTCATTGGTAGACTAAGCTCAAGTATCACAATGATTTTATTCCTTCCAACTAAACATTTTACATAATATTATAAAAGATATTTAATTGAAATGTATTAATTAAAAAACTATATGCATTTCTTACTTTAATCAAATGAAAATTCATATGATTAAATATAAATGTGTGTGTGTTTAATTATTAGAATATTTTCACTAATGAAATATGTTCCGAAATGATTTTTTAAAAATAATTAGTATATATGGATGAATATTTTTTTTGGATCAATAATGGCCTCAATAGTTAAATTCTCTGAAAAAACGTTAGTTTATATTTCCAAGTATATTTTGAAACTAATCAGAATTTTCTTCATCCAAGTATATGAAAGTAATTCCATGAAAATAGTATAATAAATTATTGACATTTCAGTGAAGTAGCAGAATACCTCAAGATCATATAATTGGATAAAGTTTTTCATAGATTTTAGAATATACAAAAGAAAAATATTATATAATTTTTTTAAAAAGACTAAGCATTCAAGGTGCATACATTATGAGTCAGCTCTGTTAATTTTGATGTTAGAATTTCATATGAAATCCTGAAACATAAGTCATTAAATAATAATTATTAGTAAACAAACCTATGTATATACGAGATCAAATTGTACATCAATAGTTAGTGCTTTTGAAATATATATAAAGAGAAATAAAGAGATATTTAATATTCAAATCTAAAGTATTTAATATTAAAGTTTATTGATGACCAAAATTGTCAAATTGGAATCAAGAACTAATATTTAGATAATAAATTGTTCAAATGGAAAGTTAAATTCCGAGTAAAGATGTAAAGATTTACTGTTATTTTTTAATCCTATTGGTTTTAAATACTATTAATTTACAATATTTGACATATGCTATTTTATTTTTTTTTATTACATTTTTCTTTCTTTATTTATTTATTAAGATTATAATAAAACAGTTGTGATAACAATTAAATTGCTAGAATAAATCATGCTGAAGAGATGAAAAGCAATAATTATTACCACTATCTTTAATCAAGATCACTTACAGAACTTTACTGCCTATTTAAAATATCTCTCATCAATAAAGAAAATTTAATGTACATAGCATTTTGGGACTAAAATATATATTTTAAATAACAATTAATATAAAATTTTAGTGACTAAAATAAAATAGAAAGATTGATTAAGATAATGAGATGAAGTAAGGAAGATCTAAATACACATATTTTCTGTTATTTAAGATTCAAAAAAATCTCAAGAATTTTATCTGATTTAGTTTAATTTTTATCAAAGGGTTCATAAAAACAGGAAGATTCATTAAGATAATGAAATGGAAACCTTACCATATGTATAGTGTGTATTATACTTTATTATAAAGCAGAGCATCTAGACAAGCATCTAGACATTTAATCAAGCCACATCATTCCAGCTAGTATATAGTCTATCTTCAATAAAAAATTAGTATGCCTACAAAATGATATCTTTTCCATTTGTTGTATTTTTAGTACCATAATTTATAT
This sequence comes from Epiperipatus broadwayi, assembly GCA_028023455.1. Classification (NCBI taxonomy): domain Eukaryota; kingdom Metazoa; phylum Onychophora; class Udeonychophora; order Euonychophora; family Peripatidae; genus Epiperipatus; species Epiperipatus broadwayi. The sequence goes on from JAQFVV010012411.1 coordinate 4,853,399, forward strand.
AAACACTGCTATTGAGGCTTTTAGATGTAAGCAAAAAAGCAATCTGCTTAATCCCTGCTTTCTGTTTATTCAATATAACTTATTAATGACATACTTAAAATTCTATATCAATAAAAAAATCAGCATTTACTGCACCACAAAAAAAAAACAATATATGTATGCCCAATATTATCTTGCAAACATGTTCAATTATATTCATAAGCAAATCAAGCTGCTATTTAGAATGATATAATCTATACTGTGCTGTGGGAAAAATACACCCACACATTCATTTTAAAGGACTAGCACAGATCCCATCTTACCTAAGATTAGATTGAGCATTCATTACAAACAAACCAATGTGTATATTGATAGATAATGCATTAGAATGACTTGTAATAACCAATAGACATTGATGCTCACTTAATCTGAGTGTGGGGTTTTTTGTGAGTGGATATCTGACAACAAATAGCAATTGTTTAAATGTAAAGATCAAGAAAGGCTAGCAAAAAAGACAAAGAAGAATCAAGAAAGATTTGTAGTGACCTTCATACCCAGTTTAATCCCCATTGAAGATGCTGAAGGAAGATCTAGAGGAACTTAAAAGCCACCCTTAGTCTATGTTATTATTTTGTAGACCTAAGAGCTTCATAATTAATTGAAAAGATAAATATATCTTTATATATATATATATATATATATATATATATATATATATATATATATATATATATATATATATATATATATATATATATATATATATATATATATTCTGTAAATAATTTTATATGTGTGTAAGAGATTGATTTAATAGTAGAATAATTTAACAATTAAATAATGCTTCCAACATTCTGTGCTCTGGGAGTCTTTTATTTTATTTATAATATGTTATTTGCTTCAAACTCATAGTGATAGGTATTATTGCAGTAAATATTTTGAATATGAACATAGCATATAACTGATGCATTCAAACATAGCACAATATTGGCATATTGGTATTAGAATGATAATGAAATAAATAACAAAAAGATTCATTAAACTGTTAACTAATTCATTTGAAATATATTTAGATTCAATTAAATCTTTCTGATTAACTTTAGCTATTATTTAGAGTAAATTTCTCAAACTAATGTCACTTACTATATATGCATTTATTGATAACCTCTATTTATCAAATGAACGGTTGTACAAACTTAAAAAAAATCTGAACTCCATATGGAAATAATAATCCAAATTTTTGTACATATGTCTTGATTATCAAACAATTATAATTAAGAAAGTTGGACTATCCTATTTTGTGGATTTTTTAGATTTTTTAAAACTTTAATTCATTTGACAAATAAAGATTATTCATAAATGCATGTATAATGTGTACCGGTAAAAATCACCATGCTTAATCACACACAGTAATCCGAATTCAAACCCAGTCCATGTCTAGGAATAAATTCCAAAATGCAAACTAAATTCAAACCCAAAACCCTGGCATGACCCACCGATGACAATATTACAATGGTACGGGGTTTTCTCTTTACTAGCTCATCGAAAAACACAGACTAAATTACCTACAATCAGCTATTTCATAGATACCTTATAGTCGGGATATTGGTACGGCTAATAATTTAATGTATATATTTAAGTTGTCGATACAGACAGCAGGTGATTGACTAGATGTCGAGAGTAATAATGCAAGAGAGACAAAATTAGGTTAGATAAATTTTTAATAAATTATTGAAAGCATTGAATAATATTATTTACAGGTACGGTAAAACTCTCATATGTATTTTATAATAAATTGCTGCTAGTCCTCAATAATCGGTTTGTACTGATTAACAAACTCATGCCAATATTTATGTGTTTAAATGGTTGTACAGGTTGATATGAGAATCAGAGTAATTGGAGCACTTAAAATATTTAACTACTAGTTTATATTAAGTTGTTTTATTTAATAGATTCAAACCATTGCGTATACGGATAAATGGGAGGCGGTTTTATATAAAAATATAATATATAATACTGATGTACTGATGGTTGCAAGGATTAAGGTACACTACAATAATAACTTGCGGTGCATGGACGGAATACCGGGCAGCTTGTACTTTGACAAGTCTTAATGCCCCCAAGTAGATCCGAGACACTACAACCAGCCGGGATCATTTTCAAACCCCGGTGATCCAAGAGATTACCTGGAGAAGAATTTCTTTCTCTCCATATGGTAGTAAAACGAGACGCCAACTTAGGCGAAGGTAAGAGCATTGCCACCGTAACATCGAGGAAGAGTGATCGGAAGTGGATTTTAAAACGAAATTATATAAACCATTTTATCTATCCGTAACATGTTCTACACAACAGCCTGATATAACTATTCAATAATAACATGGCGAAATCAAACGATCGCAAAAGTAACAAATAATTAATTTCACTCTGAAACCCATAACTCCCCAGATTGTTTGGAAGTAATAATAGCAATAAAATATTCACTTATTATTATTACTCCGTAATAATATATAAAAAAAATATAATAAAATTTTAGACTATTTTAAGTATTTGAGATTTGGAGTATAGATTAAAATATCATGACAAAGTAAAGGGAACAGTAAAAATACTTGAATATTTCTCAACTCAACATAAATGAAACAATTTTTAGTTCGATAAAAGAAAATTACTTTTAAAATGAATATAATAAATATTATGATATAAACTTTACTGACTTTAATTAGAGTTGAGAAATATTATTATTGGCATCGTTTTGTTTGTAAAATAGGCAATAGTAAAAATATAAATGTATTCACAAATGGATTATTAGTAGGCACAAATAATAATAATTATCATCTAAAGACTAGAGCACAGAAATATTAGAGAAGAAATTTACTGACAGGTTTTTGTGTAACATTTCAAATGGAAAACAAGAAATTTACATGCAATTAATTATGTTAACAGATTAAATTTAAAATTATTACTGAGAGGAAAGTTAAAAAGTTCATGTAACAAAAGTTACCATTCTTTCTTCGTCCGGCTTTTCTTCTTGCGGTGATATGTATGAAGAACGTAGGCGCGCATTTTGAATTTCTTAGAACGGCATGGTTAATTTAAATGTTGGAATTTGGAAGACTGGAAGCACGGAAAACATTACAGATCAGCGGTACGAAAGATTTAAATTGGCAGAACAGGAATCAGCTTCTTGGACTTAGCCCATCATTATTGCAGTTTACCGGGCAACTTCTTAATAACGGTTGAAGTGATTTCTCTGGAACAACTACTTTGCTGTAGCTTGAGACGATCTAAGCACAGCCAAGTCAAAAGTTAGAGTGTCTATCTTATATCTAAGATGGCTACGGTTGACCTTTCTGCCTAGTTTTTGTTCATGACTCCGCCTCCTTTGATTTCCTGGCCTCCAGCAATATCTAATTTTGACTATACAATAGCATTTGCCTTTCTTGATAAGATTTCTACGTTTCTCATTTCCATTGTTTGGTTTTCATTTATTTTTAAATTTAATACATGATTCTAAATTGACAAAACAATTACATAGGAATTCGTGAATACAAAAATATACATTCATTATGTTAATTCATCAAAGTACAAATTAATTATCCTATACATTTTGTACAAGTAAGATTTTGATTAAAAATACTGATCAAAGGAATGTGACTTTTGATCAGCATTTTTAAATGACTTTGTATAATTTGCAAAATTAAAATTTAAAGAAAATATACCCGCAATTGAAACTTTTAAATTGAGCTAATATAAATCCACAAACCACACACACACGAATATTATTTATCATGATTTGTGACATTTATACTCATACTCTTTACATTAAATTCTTTTTAAACAAACACAAAATAAATAACTTAAAATTTATGTGGCTTGGAATAGAAAAAGTCTCATTGCGGGTAAATAGTGGTTTAGAATTACCGTTCTTAAATGACAACCATGAAACTAAGATCGATTCTTCGATCTGTCTGTTTCAAATGAGAGAGATTGTTTGGGGAATCCTCATGATTTAGTAGAAATTTGGAAGAGTGTAGTACAAATAGGGAATATTTAATGAGTTATAAGTGGATTTTTATGCTATACAAATGAAATGCAGAAAAGAAAATTCTCACATACATATTTTATTTAAAAAGCACAATGTCTCAAGAATTTTATTTGATCTGGTTTTAATTTTTATCAAATATGAAGTAACCAAAGAATTTAGCAAACCACTTAAAAGATATATCAAGGAGAGAAAAAATATTTTAAATGTATTAAAATCTTAATAATAATTCAATATAAATTTAATTATATATATTTACATTTGTCTTTACAAAAATATATTTGTTGTTTGTTTGTTTTTTCAATTAAAATTTTTAAATTATTTTGCATATATTCCCATTTATCTTAGTTTGTTTTTTCATAAAATAATTTCAAGACATTAGAATTCAAACTTTATTTTTAAAAAAACTTAATTTTAACTATTTTTGTTTTAATAACATGAACATGGTTTCAGTGCCAAAGTTGATACAAAATCTAGCATTCTAACCTTAAAAATGATTCTTAAAAAAACATTTTTGAGGTTTTAACTGAGTTTTGGTAATCGAATACATTTGGAGCTTTTAAATAAATGTAAAGTCAAATTTTAAAAGGCAAATTATGATGTTTAACTGAACACAGTTTTTTGTAAAAAATTTATAGAATTTTAACTGAAAATTTTTAATAACTAATTATAGAAACTGCTGAGTGGCAACAGAACAGTTTAGGAGGGGTAGGGCAGCAATGTCATTTGAGCTAATCTTTAATTTTACCCTCCTGTACTGATGGTAGAATTAGTTTTCTTTCATGACAATTGAATAAAAGCAGTTGAGTCCAGAACAAGTTCTCTACAAAGATGTTTTTGTGGTATGGCAATCAATAAAATATTATTTAAAAAATGATACTTTGAAGATTAAATATATATATTGAATGGCTCACAAAAAATTCACATAAGTGAACAGTAGAAGTGACCGAATTACACATGTGTACATATATAATTGTGTGCAACTGATAATGAAATGACCTTTAGATATTAAAACTAATTGTGATTAATTAATGAGCAGGGTCTAACCAAGAATGTCTCTTATTGCCTTATAGGACAAACTAAACAAAATATTTGATAAAAAATCTTTTCTGTCTTCTCACATATTTTTACTATTTTCAATCATTTCAAATAGTTAAAAAAGAATCTAATTGTCATTAGCCTCTAATCTTATTAGTTATCTCCCTGCATTAACTTTGTCAATGGAATTACATAGTTATGCAATTATTATGGTTTCAATCTTTTTTCTTTCCTTAAGTTTTTTTTTTTTTTTTTGCATAATTATTACCATTGAAAAAATAATAATAAGTATAGATTTAAAAGAATAGGAATTCTTAGTTATAATATTAAACAAAAGCAGTACAATCAATAATAAATCACTTTGAAATTAGATTTGGGATAGAAATTTTATTTTTGAGAATGATTATGTATTTAAATAGCACTATTCAAGAATTGGTTATTACAAAATGGAGGTCTAAACGCAGTCTGTCTCACACAAAGTGACTAAGTCATCATTCCTGCTGTATCTCTTATTAAATGTTAGAAATAACATTACAGTAAAGGAAAAAGTAACAGTAATAATAATAGAATATATTTTAATTTAAATTTGTTTCTAAATAGAAGTGCAAAGAATGTGCAAACACTATTGATGTGAACTTTTAATACCTCAACATTTGTAGCTAAGCTTTCAAGATTTGAGATTGATATGGTTATTTTTAATAAAATGTATCTTTCAGAGAAAGGAAATTTAACTGCTAAAAGTTTTTTGGAAGAGCAGATTGGGTGAAAAGAGATTGCATGAAATTTGAATTGCTATGAGTGGTGATTTGATACCGTTTACTGCTAGTATGTATCAATTAAAGGTAGATATTATTAAAATTGATTTGCACAATTATAACTGTACCCACTTTATCAATACTTCTAATCTATTAGATTCAAAGTTTGTAGGAAAAAAAACAGCTTTTATTTTTGATAAGTAGTATTTTTATATCAATACCAGATGTACCCATCTTTGTAAAGACTTGTGATTTTTTTAATTGGTTATTTAACATTTTTTTTAAGATTTAAAATAAATTAAAGAAAAGATTTTAAATGTGAGAATTGTACACAGATCTAAAAGACCATTGTTATGGAAAAATAGAAAAACTCCGGGCTTTCATCTCATCATTTTTGTAATAATTTGTTGCTTTAACAAATGTTTTTAAAGATTTAATGTAAATTAAATAAAACATTTTAATATTATATAAATAAATTTTTGAATTTTAATCAAACTAAATTAAAATTTATATTTTTAACTATACCTGTTATAATTGATAGTGCAAATATATATTTACTCAAGCGCCCTCTGAATAATTTTTTTTCAATAGCTTCATGATTAATCATAATAGTTGTTTTAGCTTTATTAATAATTACCATTTATTAATGGCAGAATACACAAATGCCAATCAATTTTGTATTTTTTTTATTATATATAATATTTGAAATTTTTTTAAATTAGGTGCTTTATCAATTTTTTTTAAGATTTAATGTAAATATGTATTTTTAATTAAACATTACTAATTTATAAAAGTTTGTTGCATTTTAAATTAAATATTGATAAATATATCATTCATCTGAACTATATTAAGGAATTGACAGATCATGAAAACATGGAACACCTTCCAGCTGAATTTAGGATTGTTTTTGCAGCTGGCTGGAAATCTCTGATTTTTTTCCCCAGCATTTTTTATTTAATGGCAAAATTGCTTCCTTCATATAAACATAGTGGTTGTGAATTTGACATATGACATTGGACAAACATACATTTCCCAATCAGACAACAGAGAAAATATGGGTTTTATACATAAGATTGTTAAAAGATTACTAGTGTATATTCTGGTATATGAGCATAAATTATCTATGTTGTTACAGAATTTTTGTAGTACACAGATTAATCCCTGTGGATGCTTTATTTAAGAGAAACTTGGATCTATCAATACTTAAAGTAATTGCATCTGTAAAAAAGTGTATACTTTTATATAAATTATATGTTAATAAGCTTCAAGTTTAAAATGACAGTTGCATTAAAAAAATCTATTTTAAATTTATTAGTAAAAAAAATTTGATGTTCATTCTTTAGAACAATTATTAAATATTAAAATTAAAAATTTTGTTTTTCAAAATTGTCATGTTACTGAGCTCAAAACACTTAGAAATGTATTTGTGAATGAAGATAAATCAATTTTGGGGTTAAGTAAAATGAGGAATTTTGACTATCTGTCTGACAATGATTTTATTTTCCATTCTTTAATTAAAAGCAATTATGTGGCATTTTTACTGTGAAGAATAACAACAAACTGAATGTGGATTTCCATAAGCATAATAAGGATTTAAAGATAGAAACCAGAAATCGATTACTGATAAAAATATTTAAGGTTGATTACTAGAGTAAAATTGTAAATAAAGTTGCTGTTCATTATAATTCTATATCTTTTTTGACACATTAAAAATATTGTGTGGCCCAAAAAATATAATAATTTTATTAAATCATAGGATTGCATTTTTATATATAATTATGACATTTTAAACAAGTGCATAGAATATTTTGATTCCCTTTTGAATAATAATACAAGAATTGGGTGGCAACTTTTAATGAACTCCATTCTATTTATTTATATGTGAACAAAAATATACAGCTTAAGATAAGTTATGAAAGCTCTTTATAATCTTAAAAATGAATATTTGCAAGCTTTAATGAAGTTTTTGGAGAATTTTTAAAATAGCAGTTTTAAAACTATTGAGACACTTTGAAAATATATATTCCTATGAAAATAGATCATTTAACATTAAAAATGTTTATTTTTCCAAATTGGAATGATAAATCATTTTTAATAAGATAAAAGAAACCGTTCTAATTGTCAAAGATTAAAATTTTATTTACTATAACAGAAGTATTTTCAAGGATTTTGTTAAATAATTTGCTTCTAGTCATAAATGAAAAGATGTAATTTTGGAAAATGAAAAAGCACTATGGTCATGTTTTTGTTGCCTTCAACTCCAAGAAAAGATTGGTGAAAAATAGTACGATTTATATTTTATTGATTTGGTCAAAGCATTTGATTTTATTAGTCAAAGGAATTATGTCAATGTTTAAATTACAATTTTATTAATATTATATAGTTTGTACATAGTAATATGAGAATTATTACTAAAAAGGTTGAGGTATTTGAAATAAAACAAATGTCAAAAAAGGGTATGTGTTGGCGTTAATGTTGTTTTTCATTTATATACTAATAGTCTTTGGAGGGAGATTTATGAAGCAGGTATCAAAATGCTATATAAGTTGAATAGTGTAGCTTTATTTTAAATCAATTAAAAGCTAAAACAAGATTCTTAGCTCTTTAGTTTTGAGATTTACAATATGTTGATAATTATACTATACTTGACAAATTTAAAAGATGGTCTATATAAATGTTCTTTGTAATTAACCTATTCATTCGGTGTTCTGAATGTGGTAACTAGAGGGATTTTGAACTTAGGATTTTCACTCTATATTTATCTTCCATTCTATTTTAAACAACCAACATACATGACCACATACATGTGAAAAAGATATACATGTGGGAGGTTATGATCTGGCCCAACTGATACTTATATTGGGGATCATCTATTTTTTTCACATATGTGGTCATGTGTTGATTGTTTGAGATGAAGTGGAGGACAAATATAAACTGAAAATCCTAAGTTCAAAATCCCTTTAATTACTCATAAATGCTCTTTATATTTTAAGTTCAAGTTATTAAAATTTAGGTTGTAAATCAGTTTCTTTATCAGCGAATGAAAAAAAAATTTTCAGCAACTTTTAATCTGAGTTAGCTGTAAACTAAAAAATATGAATAAATTGAAGTAACTTTTTAATGTAGAAAATGATCTTGGATGTTGAGTTGCAAAACAAAGACTCCAATGTGGCACTAATTCATTGAAGATGTGAAAAGATATGTTGCCATTATGATACAATTACTGCAACTAAATTAATTTACATTATCCTATTCTTCTATTTCTTACATGAAATCAAGGTATGGAATACTGATGACATCACATAAAAACACTGGAACGAATTTGTTCTAAAATATTTTATAAGATTCTAAAAATAGGATGACATTATAAAACCAACCACAAATTTCTGGGTATGACATTATTAAATCTGTTATTGACCAACATCTAATTTATGGACATGTATTTGCAGTGTATATATTGATTTATATAGCCATCACTTAACTCACAAATTAACTATTTATTTTTTGTCTTTCAAGCTTTTTTTCTCTTGGAGTTAAAAATAGATCTTCTTGTTTACATTAATGATGAAGATAATATACATGTATTTACAGTACTTCTGTCTTTAAAAATGAGTACCAATTTAACTTTTTTTAAAAATATTTTTAGAAATAAATGAATTTATTTTATTCAATAAAATTGTATATATGCCTACAAGATTTTTAATTTCAAAAAATAACTTTCACTAGTAATGATATGGAAAGTATCAACACATAGCAAATATATGTAATTTTCTAATATGACTAATGAAAAAAAAACTTTTCATAAGAAGAAAATTGATAATAATTAATTACAAGAAGTTAACAACTACATATACATCCACCAATTTATTAATACATATGGAATCATAATGGATAAAATTAATCATAGAATTAATTTTGGATGGAATGTTTTTAATAGAAATAATTTAATATTAAAAGAAAATAGGTCAATGTATTTGAAAAGGAACATAAATATATTTTACCAACTCTGACTTATGGATCTGAAATTTGGACATTTAACAGAAAAGCAATGCAGAGGCTTCAGTCCATTCAACAAAATATGGAGATATATATATTAGGAGTAACAGGAAGAGGTTTAAAATAAAATGCATGGATGCGAGGACAGATAGATATTGCTGACATCATTGAAAGAGTTAAGAGGTTGAAATGGAACTGGGCTGGACATAGTGTTAGAAAAGATGATAATAGATGGACTCATTAAAATCTTAAACTGGATTCCAAGAGATTGTAGAAGACCTGAAAAAAAACCAATTGCTTTCACATTGATGAAGAAATAAGAAAATTTTCTCCTGTAATGTGAACAAGAGAGCGCTAAGGATAAATTTAGGGAAACTTCATTCTTGCAGTGGATCAATAATGGATAATACTAATGATGATGATGAATATGAGTTTTTACGAAATTATTTTCTATTTGTTTATTGTTACTTGCATGACTTAAAATAGTGATGGAGTCGCAAACTCAATAACAATATTCAATTCGTTTTATGATATTCGGAATGACAAACCACTCATAATTTTAGTACACTGATACCTCATACATGCGGAAAGAATAAAACGCTTCCAAGTAAAAATTAGAATAGATTTTTTTTTAATTTAAAAAAAATTCTCATAATCTAAAAATTATAAGGGTTTGTCTAAAAACAGCCTAAGATAATCGGGCTTCGAGATACTATATCTAATACTTGATCATCATTGGTAGGAGTTTACTATTTACTATCGTCTTAACATTATTTTACGATCTCAGTATTATTTTGAGCTACATTATAACATTCTAATGGCCTATTTATATCATTAATATGTCAAGTTAATAAATCAAATGTTAAAATTAAATATTAAATAGTATTAGTTTATATAGCGCTCTAGGAACTGTCTTCTATTATTATCTTTATGTATAAACAGTACAATTAGTAAAGGAAATGTTTGTAATCACGTCTTTTAAATTAACAAAAATTGTTAGAAAATAAATACTGCTCAGAGAAGTTTGTTGTCTATTTGTTTGCAATTGAAAACTCGTTAAGTTTCTAAACAACTTTTAAAAAAAATCTCCCCACCTATTTTCGCCATCATTTATATGTGCGCATTGTGCTCTGTATAAACCTGTATTCTGAACTTAGAAGTTATTCTTTGTAAACTACCTTTTTTTTTTTTGGCTTCTGTATTTTTAAATCAATTCTATTAGAGGAATTAAATGTTTTGTTATTGATTTTTATATATCAAATAGTAACAAGTGATAACTTTTGACACAATATTTACGATTAAGTACATTGTTATTATTTTTTAACTAGATCAAAATTTTTGATGTAACTTAAGAAAATAAGTTATTGTTTTAATAAATGAAAAGAGGAATTGACTTATATATTAAAATAAATTTATAATAATTGTCTTTTACATGTATTTTTAATTAATTTTATAATAATCTTCAAATATATATATTAAAACTATTATTATCAGTAGAAGGATTCGTAAACTAATATAGCATACAAATTCCAGAAAAAAGAAAGAGATAAAGAAAAACAAAATGTTCAAGATATATATGATTATATAAACCAATAACATACTCATTTATTTGCACACAAATTAATGGATGATAATAAAATAATCAAATGATTAATTGCTAAGGAGATCATGTGATATCCATCACCAGAAGTAACAGATTGGACTTCGATTTACATATATTTAATACTTGAGTTCATCAATTTATTATTGTGCTACATTGTACAGAGCAAAGATACAAATGTGATTACACAAACATGCACTTTTATCAGTATAGTTAATAACTGATATCATAAAAATTTCATAATAATGCAGGTCTTGAAATTTAAAAAATAAAGATGAGCAAAAACACAGGAAAAAAAAAACAATCCAGTATCTAATCTTTGATAATCCAACATCATATCTTACATGACAACAAAAGATGCTTTTGTTCAAGTATAGCTTATTGATTATTCATTCCCTCATAACTGAAATTTATTCCCTCATCTGCCAACTGGAGACCCATGTGTAACCAGAAGTGTAAAATTCAACATAATTCAGGACATACAGTTGTTAAATCATAAAGAAAATTTATCAAAATTTAATCATCATCATCAACCATTATTAATCCACTGCAGGATGCAGATCTCTCCAAGTTCAAATGATCTTCTCTGATCTTTAACTTTTTTATTCCACATTACCCCTGCACACTTTCTTATTTCATCCATCCATCTCACATGTTGTCTCTTTCTGGGTCATTTACAATCTCTTGGGATCTGATTTAAGATTTCAATTTTCCATCTATTATCATCTCTTCTAGAAATATGTCCAGCCCAACTCCACTTCAGTCTTTTAATTTTTTCAATAAAGTCAATAACACGTGTTTATTCTCTTACCCATATATTGCATTTTTGATCTCTTCTTGTTACTCCTAACATGCATTTCTCCATACTTCTTGGTTCAAAGTCTCTGTATTGTTCTTCTATTAAGTGCCCAAGTCTCAGATCCATAAGTAAAAACTGGTAAAAAGCATTTATTAAAAACCTTTTTTTGAAAACACATAGGCATATTTCTTCTTAATATCAAGTTATTTCTACCAAAAGCACTCCAACTAAGTTTAATTCTATGATTAATTTCATCCATTATGTTTCCATCTGTATTAATCATCTGAACAAGATATTTGTAGCTGTTAACTTCTTCTAACTCATCATAATCAATCTTTATTTTCATATTTTGAGAAAATCCATTGAACATTACTTTAGTCTTTTTAACATTTATCTTTAGTCCTACTTTCCTACTTTCATCTGATAACTCCTGCAACATTTCCTGCAGCTCTAAAGCATTATTTGCAAAAACAACTACATCATCTGCAAAATCTAAATGACTTAAATAATCTCCTTTTACTTTCACTCCTTTAGATTCCAATTTTAATCCACCAAATACTTTTTGCAGAACTGCTGTAAAAAGTTTTGGAGATATGGAATCACCCTGTCTTACACTCTTCTCAATGTTGACTTTCCTAGTATCATTATAAAATCTAATGGTTTCTGTTGCATTTTTATAAATATTCTTTAAAATATAACAATATCCTGGATTTATACCTTGATTATCCAATGCTTTAATCACTGAAGAAATATTTATAGAATTAAATGCCTTTTCATAATTTACAAATCCAAAGCACAATGGCAACTCATATTTATTTGTCCTTTCTATAACTTCTCTCAATACCTGAATATGACTTACTATACTAAAACCATTTTTAAATCCAGCTTGTTCATTTGGTTGATGGAAATCCAATGTTCTCTGCAAACGAATTGTAATTATATTGGTAAAAATTTTGTATAAAACTGATAGATCTGTAATTTCTTATATCTTCTTTATCACCTTTTTTAAATATTAATATTAATACTGTATTCTTCCAATTATCTGGTACATCTTTATTATTTAGACATTTGGTATATAACTTTGCTTAAAAAAATTATATTTCTTCACCTGCTTCATTTAATATATCAATTGTAATTCCATCATTACCTGGAGCCATTTTTTCTTCATAAATTTAATTGCATGTTTCACTTCTTCATTTAAAATTCTGGGCAATTCAGAAGACATGGTAGATATAGGAGGTAGTTGTTCTTTATTATTATATAATTCTTGACAGAAGCCTTCTACCCATTTCATGATGACATCACTCTTTTTAGTAATAATTTCATCTTTTTTTTCTTATTGCAGATATAAATTTCCTACCAATAACAAAATGTTGTTTTACTCTCTTGAGACTTTTAATCACTTCTACAGCTTTCCTTGTTAGTTCACAGTTATACTTTCTTATATCATTTTCAATTCTTTTCCGCACCATTTTACAGAATTCAAGATATTTAACCTTTTTTAATGCATCATTTTTGTATATCTTCATATTCTTTCTTTTTTTTCATAAATTCTCTAGACTCAGTAAAAAATTTATTGTTTTCTACCAGTTATCTTCATTGCAGTTTTTAAAAGTATATCAGTTATTTTCTTATTAATTTCATTCAAATCTGAATCATGTTCAAAATCTAAGTTCTAATTTAAATTCATTAAAGTGTTTTTAAAGATTAGGAATATCAACTATAAATATTGTTTTTCTTAATAATTTTTGTGTCTCTAGTTTTGCATTAATACTGTATCTTACATTTTACTAATCGATGATCATTTCCTGTGTTAAATTTATTAAGAACATTACAATCTTGAAATATGTATTTTCTGTTAGTCAAAATATAATCCAATTCTGCTGTACCTTCATTTGGATGCTTTCATGTCCCTTTTCTTTTAACATTTTTCTCAAAAAAAAAATTCATAATATAATGTGGGGTTTTTTTTCTGCAAACTCCACAAGTCTATGTCCTCTCTCATTTCTATTACCATAACCAAAATTACCTACAGCACTTTCATCTTTCATTTGTTTACCAATTCTAGCATTAAAGTCTTTCATAACAATTTTAAAATGTTGTTTACTCTGATCAAAAGCCTTTTGTACATCCATATAAAAATCTTCTACTACTTCATCACTATGTGAACTTGTTGGGGCATAAATCTGAATTATCTGCATTTTGGTATCTGCTATTAAGTTCTCCATAATGTTGTTTTTCCACTTTTTATTTATAATGAATCCTACTCCACTTGTAATTCTAATATTTGTGCCTTTATAGTAGAGTACATGTCCATTTTTTAAATCAATTGTCTCTTCACCTTTTCTTATAACTTCACAAAGTCCAATAATGTCCCATTTAATATAAGACAATTCTTCTTCTAATTCTTGCAATCTCCCTTTACTTGAAAGTGATCTGCAGTTTTAAGTACCTAAATAAAAAGACATCATCAAATGGCAGCCTGGGTCCACAATCAGGGAATCCTTAGCACCCTCCACCTTTGGGCACCAACTGCTGCCTTGGTTTTAATAAAATTTAATAGCAGTGATTAAATTACATAGTGACATCAAAAAGCTTAATATTTCTAAATGTGTTAATAGAGTGATTCCATATTTTTTAAAAAAAATATAGCAATTTTATGGGGATTATTTCATGGTTTAAAATAAAAAAACTAAGCAAATATATATAACTGGATCTTACTTATGTCATCCAAATAAAGTAATTGTTTTTTCAAATACTATGAAGTGAATAACAAACATGATTTTTCAGAAACATGCTTATAAATTGTCTGTTTGTCCAATAGTACATTGAAATGTAATATTTAGGAGTAATCCATTCTACATTCAAACTTAGAGCAACAGCAACATTTAAATAGGAAAAATAAAATACAGAATCAAAAAATGTAAAGATAAAAAAATATATAATATTAATTTATAATTTTAACTTTTTTAAAATAAATTTGATTTAAAATCAAACTTTTAAAAGTAGTAAAAAAAAATAGTTCATTGAAATTATCACTCACCATTTGCTTTCATAATCCAGATTAATAAAAGTTTTCTTTTGTTTCATAATATCAAAACATGATCTGCTTAAACTGAAAATTCTCTTTTCAACCTATGCACTTTTTATTTTATTCTTATTTCTTAAAAAGGTATTTTATATTCAGCACTTACAATTCTGATTGTTTTATCATTCTCTAGCTTGGAAATCATTTTTTGCCTAGCATTCCTGGTTGGTTTTCTAATTTCATTTTTATGTCTCATGGCCAAAATTATTATGTAGTATATACCATACTTACGAGCATATAGGACACAGATGTATATATAACATACACCCCCTTCTTTAATCACATTTTTAAGAAGAAAAAAAACATTTTCTACAGGGTTTTTTTTTTCAAAATAGAATTAAACTTTATTGGTATAAAATGTTTTACAAGGTAAGCATTGATTTACATAATATAATATGGAGATCTAAGATGATATACTGTATTTTTGTCCATAGTGTTTCCAAAAATTGATCAACCTGTGACAACTCAGAACATTAGTCCATGAGATGATTAATTATTGAAAGTAAACCTAGGTTACAATTAGGAATTGTTTGTAAAATCTAGAGTTCAAATATGAATAGTGTTTTAGGAATACAATATTGAAAAATCCAATTTGCAGCAGATAAATTGAGAAATAGGAAAACATTTGAGATAATATAAAATACAGGCTAAATCAAACTACTGTTCTGTTCTCCAGAATGGCCTCGAATATCCCCAGAAGAGAGCAATTCAGTATACTTTGGAGGACTTATGGAGAACTAGGAAAAAAACTAAACTTTGAAATGTCTTTGCTGAAAACCATTCTAATCCATCACGAAGAGCCACATGAACAGCAAAGGCCCAATCATATCAATAATCGTGGAAATAATAGAAGAGAATAAAAGTCTCAAGAATGTAAAATAATATTTTGGTATTGCTAAGAAACTTATATCTGCAATAAGAAAAAAAGATGAAACTATTATTAAAAAAAGAGATGGCATCATGAAATGGGTAAAAGAATTCAAAAATTATATAATAATAAAGAACAAATACCTCCTATATCTAGTATATATTTTCTGAATTGTCCAGAATTTTAAATGAAGAAATGAGACATGCAATTAAATTTATGAAGAAGGGAAATGCTCCAGTTAATGATGGAATTATAATCAATATATTAAAAGAATTAGATGAATAAATAGAAAAAATTTTGGCAAAGTTATATACCAAATGTCTAAATGATAAAGATACACCAGATGATTGGAAGAATGCAGTATTAATATTAATATTTTTAAAAGGTGATAAAGAAGATAATATAATTTTCAGACCTATCAACCTTTTATCAGTTTTATACAAAATTTTTACCAATGTGAGAACATTGCATTTCAAGCAACCAAGAGAACAAGCTCGATTTAAAGTGGTTTTAGTCCAGTAGATCATATCCAAGTATTGAGAAAAATTATATAAAGGACCAATGAATATGAGTTACCATTATGCTTTGGATTTGTAGGTTATGAAAAGGCATTTGATTCTATAAGCATTTTCTCAATGGTTAAGGCATTGGATCAGCAAGGTATACCCAGGATAATTTCATATTCTGAAGAATATATATAAAAATGCAACAGCAACAATTAGATTACATAATGATACTAGAAAAGTTAACAGTGAGAAGGGTATAAGACAGTGTGACTCTATATTTCCAAAACTTTTTACAGCCATGCTGAAAGAAATATTTTGTGAATTAAAATGAGAAGCTAAAGGGTAAAAGTAAATAAATATTATTTAAGTCATTTTTATTTTTCAGGTAATGTAGTTTTTTTTTTTTAAATAATGCTTCAGAGCTTCATGAAATGTTGCAAGAGTTATCAGATGAAAGTAAGACTAAAGGTAAATGTTAAAAAGTCTAAAGTAATACTCAATGGATTTTCTTAAAAGATGAAAATAAAGATTCATTATGATGAGTTAAAAGAATAACTACAAATATTTTAGTCAGATTATTACTATAGATGGAGATATAATGGATAAAATTATTCATAGAATTAAATTTGGTTGGAGTGGTTTTGGCAGAAATAACTTAATACTAAAAGGAAATATGCCTGTGTGTTTGAAAAGAAAGGTTTTTAATAAATGTGTTTTACCATTTTTTACTTATGAATCTGAGACTTGAACTCTTACTAGAAGAACAATAAAAAGACTTCAGACCACTCAAAGAAGTATGGAGAGATGCATGTTATGAGTAACAAGAAAAGATCAAAAATGCAATATGTGGGTAAGAGAACAAATGGGTGTTATTGGCATCAATGAAAGAATAAAAAGATAAGTAGAGTTGGGCTGGACATAATGATAAAAGAGATAATAATAGATATACAATTGAAATCTTAAACTGGATTCCAAGAAATTATAAAAGACCCAGATAGAGACCACATGTGAGATGGATGAATGAATAAGAAAGTTTGCAGGGATAATGTGAAGAAGAGAGGCTAGAAATCAGAGAAGATGGATTGGAGACATCTTCATTCTGCAGTGGATTGATAATGGTTAATGATGATGATGGTGATTCATTGTCCCCAATTCAAATTATTTTGTAACTTTATCCTGTAACTACAACAACTAATCCTTATTTACAGACATACTAAATATCTATATGAGTTGGCTAAAGTTTAGTTATCAGAAAAATCCTAAGCTTACTTGAGAAATTCTGTTATCTAAAAATATTTCTAATTATCAATTCATATTTTGAACTTTATATCAATAACCAAACAAATAAATATAATAATCACTGCATTTTGAGACACTTCAATACTTTTTTATGCTCAGAATGCATGTAAGTTGTGACATATGATATCAATAATGATTAAGTTCCATCACTTATTTTTATATAGTTTTATCATTGAAATATACGGTTGAAAATTTAGCACACTTATGTATTATGTATTTATTATTAGTTCTTGTTAACATCAGTTTCTATTAGTTATACTAACAACATTCAACCTATGCATAAAATTTAAACAGTATATGGAAATAGTTTGTGATTCCTTTTTAGTGCAGAGTTTGAAATGATATTATTGCTATTAATATTTCTGAAGTAAACTGCTACCAGTATCACTTAGCATTGTTGCTATCTGTGTAGATAATAATAAAAAATATTAAGAAAATATATACAGAACAAATATTTAAAAAATTTAAAACAAATATCTTGATTATAAATATGGATGAAAACTCAGTGCAGATTTTATTATAAGAACAGTAATGTATTCAATAAATAAAAAAGAACTATATCTAGCGTACGGCATTTTGTTTTGTTTTTTAAACTTACACTCAATAGAAATCAACTTTCAAAGACTTATAAATAAATATTAAAAGTAACTATATATATATAAACAAGATAGAAGGACATAGAAAAGCAATATAGTGATTAATTAGATTATTTTTTTATAATAATTTAACTTTAAGTAAAGCAAAATAATTAGCAATATATGCTTTTGAAATGAATTAACTATCACATAAAAAAACATCTAATTTTAAAAAAATATTTATTGATTATAATAGGAAAAAATATATAAATATAGATATTTTATCCGGAATAATTATTTGCTATAATATCAAAATATGTCATAATATTAAGAATAAGTAAAAATTATAAAGAAGCTTGATAAGTTCAATTTGTATTGTTGTTTGACTGAAAAAAAATCACGTAAAAGGTTATATCTTTTGCCCCTTGTTATATGTCCTCCCTCTCCCATATATACAAAATAATAAAATATTTAAAAATAGGAAATGTTTAACTGATAACTATAGTGATGCCCGTAATGGGATCATGCTCAGCTAAGCAGCGTAGATGTCAGGAGGTGTATGTGCCTTGTCTCCATATTTTATTTTATTCATTGTAAAATGGAGATAATAGTTTCTGAGATGGATATAAAGATATATAAATTTAATTTAACTAATGCGATTTATTATTTTTACTATGAGCTCATAGTAAATTGTTATTAAGAATCACATTTCACAAACAGAATAATTTTTATTTGCTAATTAATTAATTTTACTAAATTAAAACATTTCTTTAACAATTATATTGGCAGATCTTCTTAGTCCCCCCCCCCTTCCCCAAAAAAAGATTATTTTACCAACAAAAATTATTATTTAATTCATTAAATTAAAATAAAATCTAAAAATATCACATTTAAATAAGAATAATTCATTGTTACTGTAATCATTACTAATATTGCATTAAAGATTTTAAGAATTTTTATGAATGAAAATAACTGATCAATTCCTAATTAATTCATTTTCTTTTAAACTGTTCTTTTTATCATCATTACTTTGGTAAATGATTAGTAATAAACATTACTGTATTTATCTGAGATGGATGGTAGCCAAGTTGTGAGTGGAGTGAGTTTGATAGTTGTAAATAAAATGTAACAATTTACTATAAATGTAAAATACAATACCCGTTATAGAATATATATATAAAAATTAACGGTAAATAGAATATTGTAGTCTAAATTCTTTTGTAGCGCTTTCGATTACGTTAATCCTCGTCAGCTTTAACTGAATTTCAAATTTTTAAACTTAATGTTATGTATATTTTCATAAGCTGTGTATGGCTGTATTTGCAACTTGCCTATTAATAACATCGTTCTTATATTTATCAATTAATATTACCTCTTTAATTTTCCTCTTTTTATGATTTTTTCTTCCATTAATATTTTTATTTCATTATTATTAAATGTAAACTTATAATTACAAGTTTTTTCATGATCAAAGAATACTGAAGCTCTATTAAATTGACTATTTAAGTTATTTTTAATTCGATTATATAATAATTGATGCTCCTTGAATCTTTTTTCCACAGAACATCTCGATTCACTGATATAAAATTTCTGACATCCACATGAAATTTGATAAATTATATTACTTCTTTGCAATTTAGGAATTATACTCTTAGAATTATTAATCAATCGATTAACATTTGGAGGAACACAAAATGAAATATTATACTTTTCTTTAAATATATTCTTAATTAATTTAGATTGCACATTATTTATAAATGGCATAGATATCCATTTTTTATTATCTAAAGTAACACTGCAAACACTTTTCTCATTATTAAATGAATTTACTGTATGCAAAATTTGGTTTTTATCATAACCAACCTTTAAAAGTTCATTAGCAAAGAATTCAATATTTAAAATTTTATCACTCTTATATTTCATAATTTATCATTGCGATGCAAAAATTATTTCAGACTTGCCATTTTATGTATCATTGGAACACATGATTTAAAATGAATATATCCTCTTTCTCCAATAGGTTTAAAAATTAATTTATAATTTAAATCAGTAGCATCTCTAAATATTTGTAAATCCAAAAATTTTATTTTTCCATTTTGTTCATTCTCAATAGTCCATTTTAAATTGTTTAAATTATTCAGATTATATAAAAAAACATCAAAAAAAATGATTTCAGACTTGCCATTTTATGTATCATTGGAACACGTGATTTAAAATGAATATATCCTCTTTCTCCAATAGGTTTAAAAATTAATTTATAATTTAAATCAGTAGCATCTCTAAATATTTGTAAATCCAAAAATTTTATTTTTCCATTTTGTTCATTCTCAATAGTCCATTTTACATTGTTTAAATTATTCAGATTATATAAAAGAACATCAATAATGTCTTTAGGACCACAAACAAAAACATCATCAACATATCTAGTATAAATTTTAATATCTTCAAAATTATAAGAATTAAATATAATATCTTCATATTTCGACAATGTAAAATTACAAATTTGTGCTACCATAGATTGTCATCCTTTACCCATTTTATAAAACCTATTATTATATGTTGCAATAATATTATCACTTATAAATTTTAGTGATTCAATAATAAAATTTATTAAATGTTTATTTATAGACATATTAATTAGTTCAATTTCAATTAAATTTATAGATTCAGTATTCTTTGATTATGAAAAAACTTGTAATTATAAGTTTACATTTAATAGTAATGAAATAAAAATATAATGGAAAAAATAAATCATAAAAAGAGGAAAATTAAAGAGGCAATATTAATTGATAAATATAAGAACGATATTATTAATAGGCAAGTTGCAAATACGGCCATACCCAGCTTATGGAAATATATGTAACATTAAATTTAAAAATTTGAAATTCAGTTAAAGCTGATGAGGATTACCATATAATCGAAAGCACTACAAAAGAATTTAGACTATAATATTGTATTTACCATTAATTTATATATATATATATATGAGAAATAGTGATCTGGGAAGCTGATGAATGCTGGTTCAGCATGAAATGTATCTTGGGGGCCATTTGTATTTTATTGTATCTTTATTTATATGAATTTAAAAAGAATGTGGGAAGTATGGACTTTGCTTAATTACATCTATAAAGATATTACACATGGGAAAGAGAAAAGTGAATAACTCCATGTGTCTATGTTTTAAAAAAATCAGACATATTAATCTTTAACTGAGGTTTAAAGTTTAAAGATAATCTCTAGTTTAGTAAATGATTAGTAATAATCATTATTATATTTATCTGAGGTGGATGGTATCAAAGTTGTGAGTGGTGTGAGTTTGACAGTTGCAAATAAAAATGTAACAATATATTAAAAAATAATAAATATTGTAATGGTCAGAAAACGTGTGCCTCGTAAACATAGTGCAGAATTCGACCACCATACAGAACAGCAGCACCATCGAGTAGCAAAGCCACCCATGGTACTGAGTTCGAACATAGTTTATCGGTTCCACAATACAATCCACGAAACAACGCATCTGATGCGACATTAGTAAATATTTCCTTAGGCATGGTGGTCAGGGAGATGCAAGAGATTCATGATTTTATTCTCGAGTTAGCCAATAATCAAACTAATATTAATTAAACATTCATATTTACATAATCGAGGAAATATTATATAGAATGGGCATCGAATAAATGAAATGTAATTGCAGACGTATAGTTTAAAATTATTTATTAATACATTTTAATAAAACAATCATTAAAAAGATTTTATGGACTAACAGCTTCAGTAGTGGGATTTGTAACATGATTATATTTTAAAGAATATGTTTATTTATTTAGACATTATTTTATATTGATGATTTCAGTAGCGGTATTTCCGATACTGTAATGTTTACAAAGGGAATTCACTTATTTGAAGGCTTAATCTAGCTACCTAAAATTCTCGAGTAAGTATTTCTAATGCATGCCTTGGGGAATTTATACCTTTGCAATGCAAAAGTCTAAAGTAAGATTTAAGAGTAGCGGCGGACATATATTTATTTAATTAAACTATTTATTTTATGACTAAGGGCAAACATTTATTTGAGAGTGAATTACGAAGATAATGCAGAGGCGGAGTGATATATAGAATAATAGAATTGAGCAAAGGAACACGAGGTACGCTTTAGAAAGGCGATATGGAATAGCAGTATATCGAAACTGCAATGCCACGAATGGGTTTATAAGAATGTCAGGCTGGTCTCTGCCCTGACCCGATGAAGTAAGGTGTCACATAAGCATAACCAGGGACAAGCGGTCCGTGTCGCATTTTTCCGGCTGGCTGCATGACGTTGTCAAGTCCTACGGGAGCACCTATTATGCCCGCTTGTGTAGGATGACTGGGGTTAATTTCAACCCTGAAAAATCCGGAAATTTCATGGCGGAATGGGTCATCGCATCTCTAAAACGTAACACATGTATACTTATAAACGATTATGATAAGATTTAAATGGATTTCTAATTCGGCCCGACATTATCAACATTTACTAAAGAACGTTGGTGACTCTCAAAGAAATGTAATTCTATGAAATTATTCATGATGATTTAATAAATACCAAACATATATAAATTGGGAATTATTATAACTAATATGTCAGCCATTTGTGAAGTAGTAGACCCTTAATTACAATACATGAAGCATTGAATGCGTGTCGATTTATATGAAAGTTAAGTTATTAAAGAAAGTAAATATTAATGAAAATTTGACACGCATTCATTGTTTTAAGCGATCATAGATTTAAACTTTGAAAATTGAAATAATTATGAGCATGCAATAATTAAATAATAACTATAGATAGAAATGTAGATTATAGAAATATGCACCCAAGAAAGACAGAGTGAGGTAAGCTAGATTATTAGAGAAATTAACATATTAAATTAATTATTCAGTTTTAGTTATACATATGGTAGTTTTACATTTTATAATTTAGATAAGTAGTATGAAGAAGAGCTATAGCATATTATTAGAGTACTCTAGAGTTTGAACACAGACAGGTACCTGTTTTATAAGAAGTTTTCCGAGTCCATTGGTTAAGTAGCAAATAGTTCATGAGTGGCAATTCTTTCTGGTATTTAGACGTTTCATTTTACTTTCACAGCAGCAGCAGCTTTCTCATTTATTTCAGGCAGCAGATCTTCATGGTGAATTTATGATGGGCAATGGAACGTTCGACATCCGATAGGCCATCTCCCGATGGAGAATAATCTAGGTGCTTTACTCGGTCATACCTTGGCAGGAACAAATTATTTTATATTTTTGGAGACTCTCAGTGATCGAGAGCAAAGCTAAAGTTTAAGTGAATGTCTCCAGCAAGTCTAAGATGGCCTCTTTTTTATCTTGATCTTTCACATTTTTGTTAAGATATTTTTAGGTACTATTTAATCTGCCCTGAGGATAATCAATGCATTTAGTTGGTTTTTTTAATTAAAGAAAGCTGCCGTTCTATTGTTTACATTTTACATTTACTAATTACATTTTTGGGGAATTTTTCTTTAATTAATCTATTATCTATCACTGACCGATGCTTTTAAATTTCAAAAACAAAAAGGGAACATAAGATTATTTTAACTTTTAATTAAATATTATATCAGATATTTTTAGAATTATTATTAAATGAAATTTAAACAAAGCAATAAATACGAACTTTATAATCCAAAATAAATGATTAAAATTATACAAAATTATATAACTAAAAGAAATCTAAATTATATTATTTTATCCCTATTTATTGCGTTTAATTTGAGATCGAAATGTGTGCGTGTTTATGCTGAATTCTACATATATTTATACATTTTTAATATTGTTACACACACAATTCGATATCAAAAAGTTTAAATTTGGGTGGGATAGACCGGTCAGTGAGAGACGACAGAAAAAGGTGAAACTTAAGATTCGAATACGAATCTTACTGCTTCAATATCTTAAATAACAAAAGCCTTTTTTTACTGATGAATTTATTTGATTCTTAGCAAATTCTGGGTGGTGAGAATTATGTTTTTATATTTTGTTTTGTCCTTTATCTAAGAATAACTAGATATGTTTTTACGACCAATAAACAGATGACGAGTTAGCTAATGATCAGCTACTGAAAAAATTTTAATTATGTAAAATACATAATTTAACAGATATCAGTTTGACCGTAATATCTGTTCACTGTTCACATCTTTCTTAGTACATATTATTCTACAATTTTTATAACATAGTTATAAACTCACTATTAAAATAACATTATAAAACAATGAATATCTTGTTACCAGTGGTGACCAACAATTTTCAACTCATTTACAAATTTTTCATACAAATTCAAATGCAACATACAACTCTTGTAATTTTTTTTTCAGTTTTCATGTAAAATATGTTAATAAAGTATATAATATTTAGCATTTGTTTCATATTACAAAATGTACTACAGAAAAAAAAATTAAACATCATTTACCTTTATAAAATTTCTGCTTCTATTTCGCATTCATGAGACTTTTAGCGTTTGGAGTTATTTTTTTAATGAAAGTAGTAAAGTATTATTCAAATTTGAATCAGTTTATTATAACCTAATTTTGTTTTTTATCGACGTTAGCAATAAAATATTTTTTATAAAAAGCAAACTGCAAGACTTTCAAAGGAATAATAAAACACAACTCACAAAGTAAGAGCATTCATTACAATATGAAAGTTCAAAGTCAAAAAATTATGGACTCACTTTAATTAAGTTTGTTAATGAGAGCATGAGAATATTTTTAAACTTTGAATCAGTCTGTGATAATCTCATTTTGTTTTTTATCAATTTCATGAGTGAAAATGATTTTTATAAAAACAAAATTGCAAAACTTACAAAGGACGAATAAAACAGAACTCATGAATATAAAAACATCAATTAGAAAATGAAAAATAAAAACTATAGTATTATAAAATTACTTTGTTTAAATTAATTAACCTTTTTTAAAGGAACATGAAGATTCTCAGTCAGAAAATTATGGGGAAATCACTGTAATTGTGTTCTTTTAAATCATGCTTATATAGCCATCTATTATTTAATTTTATTTTTAATAGTAAAATCTTTTATTTTATTGATTTTTTAAATTTTTAAAATGTATAAAGAGATCTATAACTTAATATGTTTCATTTCTTTCCTTGTTTGTTTGCAATTCAATAATTAGGAATGGTCCACTATGCAGAAATTGTACTTGCTTTTACTACTTAGGAGGGCTTTCAACCAGGTCAATCATATTCATAGCACAAAGACAGGTATGTGGAGAATGAACATGTGGATTAATTAATGTGTAAGTCTGTAAATTTACATATTCAATTTGCATGATAATGTGATGGAAAAGTTTTTTTTTACTTATTGCATGGATGTTGTTTGCAATAAACCATGCATCTTTGTATTTTCTCTTTGATCTTTACAATGTGAAGTGGATCAAAATTATGACTGAACTTGATCTCATACTATAAAAATACTGATTTTATGTTAGAATTTGTTTTAGTGTGTTTGCATATATACTTGTGCTGCACTTACCTAGTGGTACTATTGGTCCAGGATTCACCATAATAAATTGCATTGCAAGTGAGATCATTGCAGTTAATTTTATGGATTATTAGGAGATCCTGGTCTGGAGGTAACTTATCTTTGGTATTATTAAGTAATTGATTGATATTAGGAGGGATTGTTAAACTAATGTTGAATTCTTATGAGTAAATTGTTTTCAACTATTGTAATGCACCTGATAAGGAAAGCTAATCCATGCATTATTATAATGGGGGTTCAATAGTCTGATATTTATTGTGGAATAGATTTTTTAAAAAGCTTTAGTTAAATAATTGTGATCATACCCCATCTTAATTAGATCTTTTTGTTGTTTTTGACGCTATATCTCCTGTAAACCTTAAACTTGCATAGCTTTTGGTATGTGTAAAAAAAAAAGACAACTAGTTTGTGTGGAGTGAGAGTGTGTGAATGAGAATGAAGAGTACTACAAACATTGATGGGTTTGATTATCATTTTATAGTTTATATCTGCATTGGAGTATTAGATTTACATATTTTATTTAGATTTGTCTTCATGGTTTATTTTCTAGACAAAGAGGACAGCTAACTCAGCTCATCCCATATTTTAGTGATAGTTTTCTTTTTGGCATAAATCAGCATATTGTCAATTTAGCATGTATATAAAAGTGAGTCAGCTGTAACAAAATGTCTTGGAAAGACTGCCTTTTTAAATTTGTTTAGTACAATGCTGAAAATCATGCCACTTAGTAGTAACACTATAGTTCCAGCCATGTTCCATTGCATAAAGTCTGCCATTGAACGTAGCTATCGTGTCACCATCTAGCCATCTAAGGGTGTCAGTAATAAAATTGATCTTGTTAATATCTAAGTCTAATTTGACTAAGTTGTTGTGGATTGTGAAACAAAAGTTAATGAACAAATTACAAAGTTGAAATTCAAGTGCCTAGATGCATATAATTTAAAAAGAGCAAAATAAAGCACTATAAATTTGAGTGTAGAAAAATTATCTCACAGCTGCCATTCCCCCAAAAATCTTCACAACTGTAAATGTGCACAAAGTAAATCACCCCATCAGACTATTAATGAATCAGCCAAAATAATAGCCAAATGGTTGATTGATTACATAGAATTTGGCAGATTTTCTATCAAATCTTTATTTGATTGCATGCTGCTGATAAAATCTTAAATATTTAATCCCCAGTATAAGCTTTTCTTATTAGATATAATGGAGCTATATGACTCAGTATCACATTTGTAATTCCTCAACATAATCCATGACACATTAGTCAAATCAGGTTTAGATATTTAAAATAAACCAATTTTATTGTTGACACCTTTAGATGGATGAATGGTGACCTTCATAGAATAGCAGATTTTACACAATGGAACATGACTGATCCAAGTGAGTTTCCACTAAGTGGCATGGTTGATAGCATTATATTAAAAAAATTGAAAAGGCAGTCATCCCAAAACATTTTTTCATAGCTGCATCACTATATATATATATATATATATATATATATATATATATATATATATATATATATATATATATATATATATATATATATATATATATATATATATATACTACATTCTCAATGTGCTGATTAATGCTGAATGTTCTTAGTGCTATTCATCCTCATTCACACACTCCCACTTCACACAAATTATCTGGCTTTAAGTGTTTCCTTGCACAGAAACCAAAAGTCTTACAAGTTCAGGGCAGTCAGGAGATATAACATCTAATTAAGATAGGGTATGTTCACAAATTTTAACTAAAGCTCTTAAAAAATTCTATTCCACGACTAATACTAGGTCACTGAACCACTATAATATGAATATATCTATTAGTCTCTCTATTATGCCAAATAAATCATGAAAGTTAAAAACAATTTGCTTGGGAGAATTCAACATTAGTTTTAGGACCTCTCAAATTACTTAATAACACTAATGCTGATGAGCAAGAATTCCATCTCACTACTGTTATAATTTTGACCCTGTCAAAATTTATATACACAATATATTTAACATAATGTGAGAAGTTTGCTTACTTATTTGAATGGTAAGAAAATTTTTTTTAAAAAAAGAGGTTGGGGCCATTTAAACAAATAACAAAATTAAACACTTTTTAATACAATAATAAAATTCCTTAACTAATTATAAAATTTCCCACAAATATTTTGACAGAGTTTGATTAACATATTCTTCATTAGCAATAATAATAATAATAACAATTACAACAATTATTTGAATTCAAATTGTATTCACAACATAAAATGCAAAAACTGGTTAAGTTACCAAGTTCTTCTGTGATCACATTTTTTAAAGTCTTTTGTTGGTCTCAACATTTTCTCTTCCCTTCTGTTTATTTGAATTTAAATTATTTATTCATTTGTAGATTTGGGGTTGTTTTTATTTTTGAGATCTTCTTTATCTCATTTTACAGATTATATACATAACTTCAGGTGTGGATTATTCCAATATATAGCTATTCACATATGACATTTTTCTCAATAAGAAAACCCTTTTATTTGATGAATTTTTGGCAAACAAATATATAACAAGGTCAACCCTTCTCAGCAATGATGGGTTAAGTCTTACATTTTGGGCTCTTTGTGAATCTTTTCTGGCTAATTACTTGGGACTACATTGTGTCCAGACCAATGAACACATACACAAGTAAGTTGTCAAGTCATCTCCAATAAATGTTTGCAACACCCGATATTATTCATCGCACAGGGTATATGAAATCAATAGTTTATGGTCAAAGTAGAACCTGGTTTTTCTGGTACTTAAGATTAGAGTTATCAAGCAATCACAGCAGATATATTTCTGACAATCTGTAAGTCTTGGTGAAGAAAAAGACAAAAATAAAATATTTAGTGTTACTTTTAAAGAAAATTTGTCCATTGTCAAAAATGCATTAGCTCCTGGTTAACCTTATCTCTTATAGTTTCATTATTTTGAATTAATTAAAATATGTAAACTACATAATCTGATTAAGTTTCAAATATATAAACTACATAATCCAATTAGGCTTTTTTAAATATTTTTTGTTCAAAATTTTGCTTAATATAAGAATATTTTTACTCAAAAACGTATATGTAAACAATGCTTCAAATAATTCTACAATTTTAATGGGAACTAACGGAACAAACTTAAACTCTTTTTTTTTCTATTGAAAATTCATTTGTCTTTTTTTTTCTTATCGGGTTATCTTAACCCAGAGAGAATATAAGTAAAATTTCTTCAATTATTTTAAAAACTACTTTCTTTTGTTTTTTTCTTTACAGATAAAACTCTTTTGCTAAAGAAATTAAAAGAATGGATCTTAATTGTCAAAACTTGAAAAATAAAAGCAATTCTTTCTCATACTTAATGTGTATAAATTTCCCCCCTTTGTTTTAAAACTGTCTTTCTTTTAAAAAAATCTCTTTTATTTTTTTAACAAAAAAATTATCACTAAACTAACTTTATATTTGGCCTACTCTTTCTCTCTCCTCTCTCTCTTTCTCTCTCTTCCTCTCTCTCTCTCTCTTTCTCTCTCTCTCTTTTATATAATTTATTCTTCAGGGAAGGCTACAATATATGTGTATGTATATATAAATCGATCAAATTTATGAAATATTTTATTTTGATTTTAATGCTTTGTCAATGTTATTATTAAAGTAAATATTTAAATTCAAATGATATCAATAATAATATTTATTTTCTTGGGCAAAAAAAACGGAAATTCTACCTAGATCGTGGATTCTGATAGATGTTTAAATAACTTTCATCTTCATGAATGGATGTTTCTATAAGTTAAAATTTTATTTTTTTGATTATTATTACATTTTATTAACATTATTGTTTTTATAAGGTGTTGTTACCTTTATGAAATACTTAATATTTATTTTTTATAACGTATTATTAAGTTATTATGAAATTTCATCTTCGATTGATGTATAAAAAATTCATTATAGTGTTGTTTGAAAAAATAGTTAAAAATAAGAAAGTTATTTGAATGAAAAATGGGAAATAGAATTATATTGAAAATACATCTTGATTAATTTAAATACTGTCCAATTGTTCAAATGTATCTATAATTTTTATATGTTTCATTATTACAACTATTATATATGTGAATTATTTTATTGCTATTAATTTTATACTAATTAAATTATTACGGTATTAAAAATGCAGTCTTAACTTTTTATTGTCAATTCAATATTCTTTTTATATATGTGAATAATGATACTGTGATTTTAATATTGGGAGCTCATATATTTATAATCTAAGGAAATTATTATTTCAACAGACTGAATTCTATAATTGGATTGTAGTAAGTATTGATATATATAAAATCTTTGTATCAACATTTATTTATTTATATATATTTATGGATAGCTGAAGGGGGCTTGAAAGTCTGTGTTCAAATCCACTATATATATATATATATGCATGTTTTTTGATTAATTGCCTTATCCAGATAATAGATGACATTCCAATATATTTTTTTGCTCTGGGGATGAATATACAATTAGAAATAATACATTAATTATTGCTGAACACATATACTTGCATATGTAGAGCACTTTGATTTTATTGTTATAGATTTCGTTAATCAAAGAGAATGATTATTCATGATCATAATCATCATTGTTTAAACCTTCGACAACATTTCAACTTCACTTACCATTACAATATATATATATATATATATATATTGAAACAGAAACTCTGTTCACATATGTATTTTAAGATTTATTTTACCCTCCCACCTAAAAAAAAAAGGCAGATGTATATGAAAGAAGTTGATCCTATTTTTTTTTAAAAAATAAAGCAAAAAGTTTAAAGTTAAAAAAAAATTATTATTTTCTATAATTGAGAGAAAAAAAAGATAAACCAACATTATTGATTTTATAATTTTAAATTATGATATAAATACATCTCTAAGTATTTACTTAAAGCTGGCATTTATTAAAATATTACATTTTAATTTTTGAAATGATGTTGTTATACAAAATATAATATTCGCTTGAGGCAAAGTTATTAAATTGAAAAACATGGCTTAATCCTCATGATTCCTTATCTGTCCCACTAAAAGTAGTGGTCCAATCCTTAAGAAGAGAAAAGCACTTGGGCTTAAATGAAAGCTGTGTAACAAATCAAATACAATGGGAGTGCTGCTGAATCAATCCAGAGATCAGGGTATAAATAGTTGAGTTTGAAGTTCAGAAGAGATTTTTAAAAGGAGTTAAAAAATAAGAAAAGTGAAAGAGTTAAAAAAGTTAAAAAATTTTATCTAAGTGTTGCTTAACTGTTTTGTTGACAACTGATTTTAGTCACCTTAGAATATAATATTTACAGCCACATTGCTAATGATGAAAAAAGAAAGTATTAATAAGGAAATCATAAAGATGGAAGGCTAATCATAATAGCTTTCTCTCTTTGTGCACAACCATGAATCTCCAAGACCTGCCTGAATGAACATCATGGAAAGTAAATAATGCCATTCAACTCAAATAAACCGACCTCTTTTTAAAATGCAGTAGTAACCTGAAGTGAAGGAACAAGCTGGATGAAATGAAGGTAACAATTTCATGAAATATTCAATACTTATATGTGTTTATAAAAAACAACAAAAAACATCGTTATTAAAATAAATTATGAATAATTATAGCTATGTGAAAATACGTTTTGTTGGTGATAAATTATAAATACATAAATGTCTTAAATATCTATAATCAAAAGGCATTTTTAATAAAGTAAATCATAAATGATTAACTTCTTATATGCAGATACATCTGAATTAAAATAAAATAAAAACGAATACTTATAACTATTCATATTGCTGATATACCAATAAGTATACCTGGAAGAATCAGAAATGCTGTGCTATTACATATAACTATAATTAACTAAATTATAAATGAAACTGCTGATAAACTTATGTGTATAAATATACACCTGTGGCTGACCAAATAACAAATATTCATGCTATATACTAGAATAATTAAATTAATGTTATAAATGAAACTGCTGATCAACTTATGTGTAGAAATATACATCTGTGGCAGACTAAATAATAAATATTTATGCTATATATTAGAGTAATTAAATAAAAATTATAAATGCTTACATGCATATTTGCTTATATTACCTGTTTACCTACCTGTGATAAATTTAAAAATAATGTACTATATGAATTACAAATACTTACATGCATATTGATTGTATATGAATAAAATAATGAAACTTATGTGTATAAATGCACATTTATACTTGACTGGATTATGAATAGTCCACAAACCCAGAATTGCTTACATTACCTGTTTACTTAATGAAATGCTATATGAATTACAAATGCTTACATGCATATTGATTGGGTATGAGTAAAATAATGAGACTTATGGGTATAAATACACATCTATACTTGACTGAATTATAAAAGCTTCACAAATCTGGAATTGCTCATCTTACCTATTTACCTACCTAAAAAGGATATACAGATATGGAACAAATAGTTAAAAATATTCATGCAGTAATGGTAGACGTCTCCTTGATAAAAGACCCTTTGACTTTTTCACACAAGATAAATTTAAATGAGCCTTCATTTGAAATGAAGGATGAACTTTATTGGAAGGACTTATCAATATCATTGTTAATAAAACTGTTGTTACTTAAAAGTAAATTTAGTTGTTCAGTTCTATTTTTTGCATCACTTGTTATTCATTGCACTTGCTCACGAGAATTTCATGCCTCCTGAGCTATGTCTGGCATACCTAGACCTAGGTAAGTCAGGTAGTAGTGAGATGAAATTCTAGTGGTGCCATTTGGGAAACCAAACACAGAAATTTCTAGGTGTTTCCAGTCTCTATGGTGCTACATCCTCTGATGAGCAGGAAATATTGTTGTAGGAGGGGGTGACATCCGTATTGGGGAAAGCCAGTCAATGGTTTCTTCCTACAATATGCTCATCAGGAAATAGTTACAACTGAGGTAATAAAGGGGTTGTACAGGGATCCAGTTACAATATATATAGAGAGAAAAAGAAAGATAAAAACTTCGAAGTAATTAATTCAAGGAAAGAGTCATTTGCATTAAAGCTTAAGTTATTTTAAAATTCTGGGGAGGAAAATCTTAGTCATCTCAATTGAGATAAACAAATAATGTACTTTATAAGCAACTTCAATTTTTCAATAATACATATTCTTCTGAACAATTTTTATTATATATATGTAAGAGTGTACTGTGTGTGAGTGGAAAAGAGAAAAAAAGGAGTGACAGAAAAAGTTAGATAATTGTTTATATTTGTTTTTAAACAAAAATTTCAAGTGCAAACATATATAATGTAATATTATCTATGCTTAATATGACTTGTATTATATTAAAATATTTGGGTAAATAAATTTTTTAAGATTTACACATATGCACAAGTTAATTAAATTTATAGGATTGTGTGTATGTGTTGTGATGATTGTTTTTAAAATAAAATTCACATTTCAAAATATTAACCAAAGCTAAAATATTATTAACATATGCTTGACAAAAATAGATAGCAATATGTATATGATATGATAAATCTCCATTCAATTATTACAGCCTTTGAATTTTCCAACATCTCTGAAAAAGAGAAAGGTTCCAGATAATAATAGAATTATAATCAATGTCATAAAATGAGCAGGTGAAGTAACAAGCTAAATTTAAATGAATTTATCATAGTGGATCACATCCAAGTATTGAGATAAGTTATAGAAAGGATCAAAGAATATGAGTTTCCATTATGCTTTGGATTTATAGATTATGAAAAGATATTTGATTCTATAAGCATTTTTTCAATGATCAAAGCATTCATTAAACTATAGATACAGAATATTGTCATATTTTTCAGAATATTCTTCAAAATACAGTAACAATGACTAGATTACATAGTGCTACTAAGATTAACATTGAGAAAGGTGTGTGGTGGATGATTTCATATCTTCAAAAAAATTTATAGAATTTTTGCAAGAAGCATTTTGTGGATTAAAATAGTAAGATAAGAAAGTAAATGAAGATTATTTAAGTCTTCTACGTTTTGGAGATGATATAATGTTTTTGCAAATAATATTTCAGAGTTTTGTGAATTATCAGATAAAAGTAAGAAAGTATGACTAAAGATAAATGCTAAAATGCCTAAAATAATGTTCAATGAACTTGCACAAAAGAAAAAAATGAAGATTGATAATAGTAAATTAGAAGTCAGCAACTACAAATACTTTGATAAGAATATTAATACTGTAATGTTTATTTATATACATTGCAAATATATTGGCATTTGGTAAAAGCTAAAAAAAAATAAAAGTAAATTTAGATTTTTTTTTTACTATAATTTTTTTTTAAAAAAAAAAAAACGTACAATGAAAGTTAAATTATTTTTTCATATTTTTTTTAATGTAATTAAAAATAAAAATAGAATTGGAGAGAACAAAAGAATTCCAAAAGCAAGTAAAAAGATAAGCTAAAAGGAAAATATTTTAGCTAATTAAACATGGCCAAAAAACTTGATAAAAAAATGAGAACTTAGTAATTGAAAAATGATAAAGACTGTATAAGATTATAAACACAAAACGCCATGTTAATAGCATGCACAGAAGTGCAAAAACTGGACCTCTAGTATAAAAAGGAGGGGTTCGGTTGGAGGAACATCTTGGTTTGCCTGATATTCTTTTGGTTGGTTTTGGATTAAAGAATCCAGCCCACTCTATGATGAAAAAGTTCTTCATGCGAGAGTAGACCGGAGCTTTAGCTGACATCGTTACCGATGGACACCAGAGAAGCTTACGCGACTAGCCTATGGAACCAGCACCAAGATCAATTTATAATCAATGGCTATGAGCTCATTTTAACCCTGAAAAACTATGCATAGTTATCTACAACCATCGTGAATTCACTAAAACTTATCGGTAAGACTACTTATTCCTGATTGTGACAAAATTAAGCGTTTGCAAACAAGTCTTAAAATAATCCTGATAAAGACTTTCATTTTTTCTGTACAAGAGACTCTTATTTAACCAAGAACTTTTTAATTGTTTAACTGTTATTTATTTTATTAATATTTCACATCTGAATTAAATGTGTTCTCTCCAATTTATTTGATAAATAATTTACTTCAAACATTTTTTTTATCTATTAGAATAAAAATATTTCTAATATCAATTTTCATTTGTACGTTATTAATAATAGTTATTATTTTTTATTATTAAATTTATTTTTAGTTTAATAAGATTTAAAAATGTAATTTACCTTTGCCAATGTGTTTGAATAAGCCCAGGAATAATAATCTTTAAAAAAATAATTCTCGTTTCAGTATGAAGCAATACCTATTAGTTTAAAAGTATTTTTCTTTTTTATTTGTGAAACGTTATATGACAAAGTCAGTGGACTCTTTAGAATAAAAAGTCCTGGTGCCCATATTAAATAAATTAAAAGCTGATTTTGTCAATAACATAATTCTCAACAATTAATAGGCTGAGTTTGATCAGGAAATATAATTATGTTTTTAGAAATAGAAATACAACTTTCTTCTTTTTGACATAACTTGATCAACTCATGCGCAGTTTGTATTAGCATGTAGAGGCCTAACAAAATGGAAAACATTATAATGGCTTACCCAACTCAGGCTTCGATTTAACAACCACAACCTGAGATAAGTTGTAATGATAAAGAACATTACAATGATGACCCAAAGAAACTCACAGCCGGAAAATAAATAATAGTTTTTTTTTTAAAAAAAAAATTATAAAAACTAACTAACTAATTAAACACTGATTATTAAAATATAAAAAAAAATATATTTTTTTAATATGACTTCCAGAAAGAAAAAAATATATGTATATTTTTTTTTGATATGTCTAAAAAAAACACGATTGTGGCTGATGTAGACGTAAGTCACAAGTATTTGACCGGGTAGGTGGTTACTGAAGAGGGAAAAAACATAGCTCTGAGTCCTAGTATGCAGTATATTAACATAAGACCACCTTTATATGCCCATCAGACTATTTCTAGCAGGGATCCCAATAAAGAGGAAGGCGGATCAAGTTGGACCAAGTTGCCGTGAGCCTGTAAGACTCAGAATGATGAGCAACGCTCATTTGTGCTTATAACTTGGGCTTCTTATCGTTAATATTACACTAAAGCAGAAAGAATACAGATGAATGTGAAATATTTTCCATTCCTGCCATGTTAGACCTAAAAGTGGGTGTTAAAGCTGAACCTTGCTTGTGAATGAATCTACGGAATATATCAGCATGCTACTACAAAAAAAAAAACACGAATGTGAATTTAAAAACTTAAGAATAAAATTAGTGCAAACCCCTATTTTATTCTCATCCCCTGGCACTGGTGGAATTGTAACATTTATTTATATACGTTGCAAATATATTGGCATTTGGTAAAAGTAAATTTAGATTTTTTTTTGACTATAATTTTTTAAAAAAAAAAAAAAATAACGTACAACGAAAGTTAAATTATTCTTTCATATTTTTTTATGTAATCAGAAATAAAAGTAGAATTGGAGAGAACAAAAGAATTCCAAAAGCAAGTAAAAAGATAAGCAAAAGAAAAATATTTTAGCTAATTAAACATGGCCAAAAACTTGATAAAAAAAAAAGAACTTTATAACGTAAATTTTATAAAGAATCTACAAGATTATGAACCAAAAATGCCATGATAATAACATGCACAGAAGTCTGAAAACTGGGACTCTAGTATAAAAGGCAGAGGTCAGTAACATCTTGTTTCGTTAGTCTCTCTAGTCGGTCCTGGATAACAATAATACATCCAGGATCGTTCTACACTGAAATAATTTGGCATGTTGGAGTGAATCAGAGCTTCTGCAGACATCATGCCTGAAGATGTACACCAGGAAAAGTCTTCATGACCAACTAGGAGAATGGACCACAAGATCAAATAATAACCAAAAGCCGAGCTCATCCTACCCAAAAAACTATGCATAGTTATCTACTACTGAATTCACAAAACTTACCGGTAAGTTATGCTTCATTATCCTGATTGTGACAAAGTTAACCATTTTACAAACTATTCATAAAAATAAGCTTATAATAGGATCCCGATAGAGACTTTAATTTAATTGATCAAGAGACTCTTATTTAACTAAGAACTTTGTAATTAATTATTCAGCAGTTATTTTATTATTAATGTTTCATGTCTGAATTATTGTGTGTTCTATCCAATTTACTTAATAATTAATTCACATTTTAACTTATCAGATTTTTTTATCTGTTATAATAAAAATATTTATAATAGCAATTTTCATTTGTGCGTTATTAATAAGATTGTTTTTTTTTATTAATTTATTATTAGTTTAATAAGATTTAAAATGTAATTTACCTTTGCCAATATGTTTGAATAAGCCCAGGAATAATAATCTTAAAAAAAATAATTCTCGTTACGGTATGATGCAATACCGATTAAGTTAAAAGTATTTTTCTTTTTTTATTCGTGAGACATTATTTGATGACTTCAGTGGACTCTTTAGAATAAAAAGTCCTGGCGCCCATATTAAATAAATTAAAAGCTGATTTCATCAATAGCATAATTCTCAACAATTAATAGGCCGAGTTGATCAGGAAATATAGCTATGTTTTTAGAATAGAAATACAACTTTCTTCTTTTTTGACATAGCTTGATCAACTCGCGCGCAGTTTATATTAGCGTGTAGAGGCCTAACAAAACGGAAAACGTTATAATACAGATGAAAATATTGTGAATAAAATTAAATATAGAATTAAACTTGGGAAGAATGATTTTGGTAGAAATAACTTAATATTAAAATTAAATTTTTTGAAAAGGAAGATTTTTAATAATTGTCTTTTATTAATTTTTACTTGTGGATCTGAGACTTAGACACTTAACAAAACAGCAATATCGAGACTTCGGAGCACTCAAAGAAGTATGAATAGATGTATATTATAAGTAATAAAAAAAGATTGAAAATGAAATACATGGATGAGAGAACAAATAGATGTTTGTGACATCATTAAAAAATTTAGAGAGTGAGTTGAACTGACCTGGGCATATTGTTAGAAGAGATGCTAGTGGGTATACAGTCGAAATCTTAAACTGGATTCCAAGGAGTTGTAAAAGGTCTAGAAAAAGACTATATGTGAGATAAATGGATAAAGTAAGAAAGTGTGCTAGGATAATATGAAAAAAGAGGCTAGAGATCAAAGAAACTAAATTAACTTGGAAAGACCTTAATTGGTTGAAAATGGTGTCTTTGCTATATTAATGTATGCGTATATATTCTGCTTACGATGTTTTTGTTTTTGTTTTTTTAGTATCATAATGCATAAATAAAAATATTTCTATTCATTTATATAAATTGCACATCTTTTTAAATATAAATTGTTTGTTTTTATTTTTAAAATGTTTTGCTAGCATTTAATCAATGTTTAATAAAACTATTTCTTTTAAGTTTCGTTCTGTTTTTTTTTTTTTTTTTTCCAAATACTATTTAACCTAATGCTTTTATTTGAAATAATTAAAAAATAAAAACAAACCTGCCTTTCTGTTTATTGCATTTTTTATTTTTATTGATGCAATTTAATATTCACAGTTCTTTGTTTTGGTTCAGACAGCTCAGAAATGTAAATTATGTATCTTTTAATGTAAAAAGAACTGCCTTCTATGAATAATCACAAAAAGTATAGAAGGAAAAATATTAATTTTTCATAAGTTTTTTTTAAGAAATGCATTTCTCCCTAATTTATGGAAACTACTCACTGCTGTTTAAATTTCATTAGGACGTATATATAATTTTATCTATTGAAAGTATTTTTAGCTTGTTTGAAATTTTATTTATTCCTCTTTCAAACGTATGCTACGATTTATACTTTTTAAGTAAAACTATTTTATATTATGTATGTTTGAAATAATATATATATATATATATCCTCTTCATCTAAAGCTTTAATTAAGCATTACTTTAAAAAAAGTTTGAAGAGACATGGCTAAATGTAATTTTTTTATAATGACATAATAAAATCTGTACTGGTTTTCACCTACTTTCTTCTAACAACTTTTATAAATAAAAAAAAGTTTACTTTATTTTTTAATCTTCATTATATATTGTTATTTTGTTTTCATTTCTTTTATTGCTTTTACTTACATTTTTTTTAATTCAGTATCTTAGTAATGACATCTATACTGGATAGTATTTATAAAGAGTAGTGATGCTGACATTTAATTAGAACTGTGCAATCAAACAATACAAATTTAAACTGCATTGGAGAAAGTAATCATAAATTACTAGCATAAGTTAAAAAATTTATGAAAAAGCAAAATCCAATTCTCATGATAATTCAGGAATTGATAACAATTTGACATACCTAATGCGCTTATTTTATACATGTATATATTGTAACAGAACAAAAAAAATTCAATAATATGGGTAAATAATATTTACTGAGGCTATAACCTCGATAATATGCGTATAAAATGCGATAGTAGGGACCTCTACAGGTGTTTTAACCACAAGCTTACGCTATGGAGAGGTCCCTACTATCGCATTTTATACGCATATTATCGAGGTTATAGCCTCAGTAAATATTACTTACGTAATCAATGTGCGTTTAATAAATTTATAATTACAACTTTAAATATGGGTAAATGTAAATGTGCTTCTGTATACACATCACATTGATGCAACATTTATAATAAAATATAATGAAACATATTGATAGCAGAATTTTAAAAAGTCATTATATTTATTTTAAACATGATCATTAAGATCAACTAGACTCAGAACCATATTAATATCATGTAAATACTGACTACGGATTGCATAATAATTAGATATAATATTAATAAAGTGTGTGGATTTTTGAGTTATTTTTACTCAAATTACAGCGTTATTATTTTATATGCAATTCATAATCTCTTTATGCACTAACCATATAATTCCAAAAAAAGTTATATAGAATTCTCACACATGCACATTAAATTTCATTACTGTTGGGCGCTAGCTACCTATATGGAAAAAGACTGTTAAATATGAGAATAAAAAAATGCATCAAATATATTTAATCTAATATTTAAATAATTTTTTTGTTATACAAAACACTACTCAATAATTTTATTAATTAATTAATAAAAGATCTGAAATTATTCACCAAAAAACCATGTAGATTATTATATCTGATTTTAACTTCTCTACAAATATTAGATAGATTTTTTTTTTTTTTTTCACTAAATGGAAAATAAAACAAATGAAATAAACTTTTTAAATCGTATTATATATATTGTACCTTATATTTATGATTATTGTAATTAAATTGAATTATGGTAATATCTATCAAAATAATTTAATTTACTGGTTTTACATTTATAAATTTTAAAATGGAAGAAGTTTTAAACATATAACTTTCAAGCATGACACATATATTTAAAATGGACTGTTTGCTCTATTATTTTAAATAAATGTAATATCAATTGTAACTACATCGCGATAGTTATTATAGAACTTGTTTTAAAATATTGTTTTTGTTATGATTTGATTTATTATATCTTATTCTGTATATCTTTCTACAATATTAATTTATGTGTGTCTTTCTATTTGTACATAAAAAAATTAATGGCGCTTTTCAAAAATAATAATAATGACTGAAGTAGAGGCTTATTATATATCTGTATCAATATATGTAATATGTAGGGTATATGAGCACAGACTTTCTCACACCCACTACTCTCTATTCTATCTCATACCACTGATACATTTGAAAACATATATGTCGAAAAGATAAATAATCACCAATATACGCAATTCATGCTAAACCAGCAATCATCAATTGGTCCAGATTATCATCTTTACACATATATGCAATAAGTGCTCAGATATATATATATATATATATAGATTAAGGTAGTCAATCTTTATACTTTAATGGACAGCTTCAATACATTCCACAATCCAACTCTTCAACCATCCATCCAATTGAAAATTTGATGATGGAACGCTTGTTATGAGATAGAGTGAAAGTATGTGCTCATATACCCTTATATTAAATAATAATAATAATAATAATAATAATAATAATAATAATAATAATAATAATAATAATAATAATAATAATAATAATAATAATAATAATAATAATAATAATAATAATAATAATAATAATAATAATAATAATAATAATAATACTGCTTAACCTATTAACAAACTGATACATATTTTCAATATTGATATTCTTATGTCTGTATTGATTAAGAAAAGTTCTTTATCAAAAAATAAAATTAAGATAATTAAAGATTTGCTTTTGTTATTGGAAGATTCTATGTATTTTACTTATAAAGGTAATTTTTATAAGATTAAGGAAGGGTGGATAATAGGTTATATTATTTCTCCTTTAGTATGTTCATTTTATATTAATTATATGGAAGAGGAAATTATTATTAAAAAGAATTGTTTATATGTAAAGTTATTTGTCAGATATGTTGATGATTGTTTATTTGTAGTTGAGAATGATAAATTGAAGGAATTTGTAAATGAGTTTAATTGTTTTGATCCTTCTATAAAATTTGTGTTAGAAGGAGTGGGGTTAAATTTTGGTAAGTTAAAATTTTTAGATCTTTTGGTGATTAGAAATGTAGAGACTAATTGTTTATTGTGCAGTCATTTTGTTAAAAGTAAAGAATTAAGATCTATAATTAAACCTGATAGCTATCAGTCTGTATCTCATAAAGTAGCTGCTTTAAGGAATTATTGTCATAGGAATAATTAATTAAATAATTCTAGTGGGGTAGCTTTGTTTCAGAAATATCAATTTTATAAAGATTACTTGAGGATTGGTTACTCTGATAAATTTGTTAAAAGTATTTTATTTAATAGTAATATTTATAAGGATGTAAAGGTTAA
The DNA here is from genome assembly GCA_028023455.1 of Epiperipatus broadwayi. NCBI lineage: Eukaryota > Metazoa > Onychophora > Udeonychophora > Euonychophora > Peripatidae > Epiperipatus > Epiperipatus broadwayi. The sequence goes on from JAQFVV010012411.1 coordinate 4,895,375, forward strand.
AGAAAAATATGATTTTATTTCTTTGCCATTTAAATTGTCTTCTTATAAAATTGTATGTAGAAATAGTAAATTGTTTGGAAATAAAAAAATTGCTTGGAAAAGGGGTGTTACATTGAATAATTTATTAAATAATACAAAAGAAATTTTTGATAAAAAGACTATTTCTGGTGTAAGTATATTTTATCCCTAGTTTATTTTGTAAGAAGGTTTACATAGGTCAGAATAGTTTGAGTTTAAATGAAAGAATAAAGGTTAATAAAAGTAGAGTTAAAAATAGATATCTTAGTTCTGCTTTGTATGTCCATGAAAAAGATATTGGCCACAGTATTGATTTTGATGAAGCTAAGGTTGTCTTCTTTGAGAGAAATGAAATCAAAAGAAGAATTAAAGAATCTTTTTTATTGAAATTTTATTATTCTGAAGCAATTAATTTATTTAAGAATTCTTTTAATAATAAGGGTGGATGGGAAATGAATGGATTTGTGGTTAATGTTTAATATTATATATATTGTGTAATTTTTGTAGTTCTTTACACTTGAGAAGTCTGCTTGTAGCAGTGAAACCTTTGGTAGTGTTTTAATATTATTTTTATGCTGGTCTGGGTGAATTTTGGATTTGGGATAGTTTTGATTATATATTGACTAGTTTAGCTTTATGCTTGTAATGTTTATATATATATATATATATATATATATATATATATATATATATATACATATATATAAATATATATATATATATATATATATATATATATATCCTTAATTTAATTATTTGGTTCCTAATCTTTGTTAGTCCATAATTTTAAACTTAATTCAATGATGTGTTCAGCTATTGGATTCTACTTGTGTAAATAATATTCTTAATATTAAATCATTCATAATGATAGTCAGCTTTAGATTCTACATCTGATAAACAAAATCCTTCAAATTAATCACTTCTAATAATAATATTATAAAGATAATATATAGTTAATTATAAATAATGACTCTAAACAATTGCATTTAAATAATAATGTAGATTAATACAAAAATAAAATATGTGTGCAAGACAATACTGATCCTATTTAAAATAATTAATTATTTATATTTCAATATAAGTGTTTATAGCACATTTAAAAATAAAAAAAATCTTGAGTGGTATGTTTTCCAGTTGTTGGACATTTTAGATATCAAAACATATTTCTATATGCTTGTACCTACACTATATTTATCTATTATGACTATTGCTTTCTCTATCCAATTTACCTAGACTACTTTCATATTATATTCCAATCTAAATTATTACTATAAAACCTTTTTGTTTAATTAAAAAAAATTTCAGTTTTCTTTTTCATTATTACCATCTATACTTGAAAGGAGATCGTTTTAAAAGAAATATATATTTTATTCAATAATAATTTTCAGAAAGTCAAGTGTTGTTAGCTGAGAGGTCATCGCAGCCGCCTTGCAAGCAAGTAGTTGTTTGCAGACGGTTATGGGTTCGTCTCCCGGCCGATGCTATGACATATGAAAAAAATGAAAAAAATAATAATTTTATAAAAAAAAAAAAAAAGCTAATCTTTTTTCTTTTATATTCACTAAAAAAAAATTAAAATTAAATGTTAAGATAAATTAAACTGCGATGAAAGTTGCATATTTTAAATCGGTTTAAAAGAAAAAACAAAGCAAACCATTTGTTTTTTATAATGTATATCAGTTAACAATATATACTAATTTGAAACTAAATATACTCATAATTAAATAACAATCTTATATATATATAAAATATGTTTTTTTGGACATTAGAGCAAAATACATTTCTTAAAGTAAGTTTAAACTATAAACTATTTTTAATCAAATAAGTAAATATAACCATAATTCTTTGCAGAAAATCTTTCTGAAGTTTATTGCAAGGCTTTGTAGTTCATGCTGAGTGTTTTCTTTGGACACATGTACACATATATTTTTTACAAGACAAAGCTTAAGTTTCAAATATAAGCTTCCTTGACAAAATGCAACCTTTTCCCCTTTAGCTTACAGTTTTGTCTGTTGAAAGTTACTGCACAAATACTTTCTGATTCACCATAATATTTTACAAATGCATTGTAGGTTGTAATTTTTTTAGAATAGCATATTTAAGTTTACAAATATTAGATCCAAGGCAGATTTCTGGCAGCTAGTGGCGTTTCTATTTTTTAGCCACTAAACATAATGTTATTTTTTTTAGTGTCCAACTTCAAAAAGCAATAAAAAGTTTTCAAAGAAGCTGACTTCTATACATGCTCTGGATGACATGATTATCTTTAATTAAATTTAATTTAAAAAAATTCTATAGAATATAATTATCTTTTTAATTAAATTCTTGTCTTGAAGTGAAAACTATATTAAATCTACTTGTTTATGACTTTCTTTTTCTATTTTATTGTCTCCAAGAAAAAAACAAAAATGCAAATTTAAAATTAAAAATCATCTTAATATTTTTTAATTTGTTTTTTTTTTTTATAATTAAATTAAACTAAAATGTAGATATTTTAATTAAACCTTATGTCTTTTATGTTCATTTTATTGTGTTGTTTTAAATGCAATGTAACTTATAAACTCACATTCCATTATATTTCAATGTTTATATCTATTAACCATGTAAATCTTTAAATTAATACATATATGAGCAAAAACAAGATTTCTCTTACTGATCTCATAGAGTTAAAAATATCAAAGTACCACTGTTAAAACTAATAGGAAAAATCTTTTATCTTTTTGTTTCATCCATAAATTTTTAGCAAGTGTTTTAAATGTAAGACTAATAAAGTGAGTCATGTAAATACTCCTGTTTTGTAATACTTTATATGTTTGCTACAAGTCCAATAAATTTCTGATACCCTTGGTATTTAATTTTTTTTAAAATTTGATTTACAAATTTAAATAATAATTCAAATACATGTCTATAATTAGAATGTTAATGATAAAGAAGTGTTTAACATGTATTTCTATAGTTGTTGCTTAAAAATAGAAAAATTTTAAAGTTATTAAAAGTATACACAGTTCTTTTATCACAAAGAAAATTTGTATTGCATATAAAGTATTTTCCAGTGAAAAGGTTTTATCTTCATGCTATCTGCCACATTACCTCTGAATCAACATTATATGTCATATAATAACATTGTTTTGCTGTTCACCACTAAAAATTAGAGGCTAGTATGATTGGATTATGAATGATGACAAAATGAGATGTGATGTTTGCCCCCATTATAATAATTTTTGGTACTCTTTATACCATCATGAAATCTGAAAAAGTACTTGCAAACATTCTTTCAGTTCATAGTTTCACTTTTATACATGGTTTGAATCATTTTAAATATTTCAGTATTCCAATTTAAAATAAAATTTATTGTTAGCAAGTCATAAGGTACAAAATATACTGCCACACTTCATACTGTAACTTGTTATTCAGATATTCTAGAGCCTTAAAATATTAATACATAACACATGCAATGCTGTAGGAAAGGTACTGCACATAGTTTGGGTAGAGAATTTTTTCCTCTGGGACATACTGAGGATGTGGAAGATTATTTGATAATAAAAGTTGTGCCATTTTCATGAAGTGATTTACAATTTGTAAAAAGAGAAAATTACTTACATTTTTTTTATTAATAAAAAACAATTGCATACTAGATGTGGCAAAAAATTTAATAATCAATTTTTTTATCATTTTTGTATGCTGTTCCACAAATTGTAAACTATCATAAAAATTACTAGATATTTGATTGTTTTTCTGTTGCCATTTGAAAGATAAATCTTTAACATCAAACTTCAAATATTTTATTTTTATATTTTATATACAGCTGATAATCTGTCACAGAGATGTTTTTTAATTCAACTTTTGTAAAAAGAAAATTATGCTCAGGGTAAATGTATTTGCTGCTTTGTAATAGTTGGTGTAACTGTTCTTAGATATTAGACTTTATTGCCATGTTTTTTCTCTTGTTTGTTTGTTGTTGTTTTTTTGGAAATAAACTTATAGTATAGAATTGAAATTTTTTTGTTTGACATGACATACACATTTCCAAATCAATATATATATCACATAGCATAAGAATGAACCTGAAAGACATAATTATTTGAAAATTCAGATTTTCATTATTGAGATTCAAAATTATGTGTATTGCTATTTCCCATCCTACCAAAATAGGATGTACATTCAAAGCATGTAATTGTTATTTTAGCATAATTAGTGATCTATTTAGTTTTGTCTAGAAAAATCATGTTTTGAAAAAAAATAATTTGTTTTCATGCAGATGTGTTAAAGAACAGGTACTTTGAATTTTTTTAACATTAAACTAAGATCTGCATTAAATGTTTTTAATTTTTTTTAAAACACTTCTTATATTAGTTCAAAAAACAATTTTTATTTTATTACTTAATATATAAATATTATCAAGTGAGATAAAATTTTAAACACTTGAATTATGAATGGTAATGCAACTTTTTTTTAAAAGGAAAACCAAACACACATATAAAAGATAGAGACTTTTTTTTTTGATTTTGCAACCCCATTTAAAACAGAAACACATATAACTACAATATATATATATATATATAACAGAAATATATGTGACTAATCAGATTCGTAGTCTTATAGCAAACTGCTAGAATATGTAAGATCATCAGTTTTTAAAACTAAGAATGGAACTTATAAAAATGTGAAAAAAATTATAATGACACTAAAAAAAGTTTATTGTTATTTAGTGCAAGGACAGAAGTTTTAGATACCAGAAAAAAGATAAAAATCAGAAAAGGACCTGACCTATAGATATCAAAATCTCTTGAACTCATCAATACTTTATCTCTAGAGGATTGTGTTTAATTATCACTAGTTCATTTAAAGATATTTTCATAAATTTATTAATTTAGTTAAGGTATGAATTTGTATGATATATATATATATATATATATATGAAAAACAAAAACAAGTTTTATATACATAAACTTGCTATCGCTTGTATTTATGATCAATAGATGGAGCTTTACCAAGACCTCCAAACAAGTGTATTTTTGTCTACATAAATGTCAAAGTCAGAAATCACTGTCTCTTTCATTGGCTCCACCCTCAGATCAGCTGATTTCAAGCTGATTTGCTATCATCAGTGAAGGATAGGAGTTAGAAACTAGACCTAAATACTAACTCCAAGCATTTATGCAAAATTTTTTTTATCAGTTTGCAAGCATGAATCCTTTAGACATGTAAATATCTTCAAACTCAGCTTATCAAGCCAGATAGCTATATGGGTCTGATATCAGTTCAGATTCTCCACATAGTCAAAGCTTCTGCAATGTATATCATTGCAAGAAACCTTAAAGGTACATTTATGAAAAACAAAAACAAGTTTTATATACGTAAACTTGCTATCGCTTGTATTTATGATCAATAGATGGAGCTTTACCACGACCTCCAAACAAGCATATTTTTGTTTACATAAACGTCAGAATCAGAAATCACTGTCTCTTTTGTTGGCTCCACCCTCAGATCAGCTGATTTCAAGCTGATTTGCTATCATCAGTGAAGGATATGGGTTAGAAACTAGACCTAAACACTAACTCCAAGCATTTATGCAAAAAGTTTTTATCAGTTTGCAAGCATGAATCCTTTAGACACGTAAATGTCTTCAAACTCAGCTTATCAAGCCAGATAGCTATATGGGTCTGATATCAGTTCAGTTTTAAAAATATAAAACTTGTTTTTGTTTTTCATAAATGTACCTTTAAGGTTTCTTGCAATGATATATATTGCAGAAGCTTTGACTATGTGGAGAAACTGAACTGATATCAGACCCATATAGCTATCTGGCTTGATAAGCTGGGTTTAAAGACATTTACATGTCTAAAAGATTCATGTTTGCAAACTGATAGAAACATTTTGCATAAACACTTGGAGTTAGTGTTTAGGTCTAGTTTCTAACTCCTGTCCTTCACTGATGATAGCAAACTAGCTTGAAATCAGCTGATCTGAGGGTGGAGCCAATGAGAGAGAGAGAGTGATTTTTGACTCTGACGTTTATGTAAACAAAAATACGTTCGTTTGGAGGTCTTGGTAAAGCTCCATCTATTGATCATATATATATACACACACAAGATAGCTGAAAGGAGTAATTGTTTTCTATGGGTTTATGCTTTAAATTTAATCCGTTTAAATAGAAGTTTTAATAATATTTCAATTAACTTAAATTTTACACTTGTTTGTTGTTTTATATAAATATATTGTCTTTATATATCTTAGTGTCATATCTCATTCAACACTAATCTTTTTTTCTAATTATTGCTAAACAATTATAGACAATTTATTTGAAGTACTAGATTGTGGATATGCTAAATAGTTATATTTCTTTATGTAGATCTAAAGATAAAGTTTATCTAAACGTATAATATTAATATTTTACACTAAATCTATAAGTAAATGATTGAGAAGAGTGTAAAGCACAAAAAGAAATGTAAAACACAAAGAATGAATTTTGATAGCAGAAATAAGAATTCATATCAGAAGTTTAATTCCATTTCTTGTTACTCTGTTAAATTAAGTGCTAAAGTTCAATTTGTTAATTTATTATTTGTTGTAAAACTATGATTAGTTTTTAAAAAATTTACATATATGTAAAATAATAATATTAAAATATTTTTTGTTTATTTAAATTTTAAGATAATGAATGCTTATATATAAAGCAAGCATACATAAACAAATACTATTCATATATAATAAATCTAAAAAAGACTATGATGAATGACAGATCCATGAATAAATATAATCAAGTAATAGCATGTAGATATCATGAGAACAAAAAGATTACAATTACGGTTTGAACTCAATTCATTTTCAATTTCTATGTTTTTTTCGCAATGAGTTTACATAAGTTTTAATTAAAATATCGAATAATTTAGTTGATTGGGATCTCATCGGATATTCCAGAGCCAGACGTATCAGGTTGAGATTTTATGTGGAAATATTTAACTTTTATGATCAGTCATTAATCTAGTACATTAAATTGTACCCGGCGTAACTGTAATAGTTGAGTTTATACAATTCCCATTTGTAATGTATTTAGTTTTATAATTTTTCTTTAATGAACTTTTATTTTTTAGTTGCGAATGTATTTTATATATATATATTTTAGGTAAATTGTATTTATTATTTCTTCTATGTTTAAAATAGATAGAAAATAAACTACAATTTCACGTGTGGGATTACATTTCAAATTGCATTAAATTTTAAGTGAAACTCGATAAATAATTAATTGCTCTTATTAACATAACTTTGTTCTCATTATCAACTTACATAAATTCATAATCTGTGATGCCAAAGAGAGAAATTAAAATTATTTTGACTAATATTTTGCAAAAATGAAAAAGAAATACATTTTATGTGTGTGTACACGAACATAAAGATCGGATATCGTACTACTTTTTTTTTCAGTTAATACTCTTCAAGACGAAAATCTCCATACAGACAAAAATTAGTATTCTCTAAAAGTGTTCATATACCAATCTAGAGATAGTTTTGTAAATAAAACGCAAATCTTCCGCCTTAAGTTTTTTTTTTTTTTTTCAATTTTTATAAAGTAAATAACATGGATATGCATTTCAATTTACTAAACATAAGTTCAGAATATATATTTGTATATGCAGAAAATATTTTAACTATTATTTTAGTATATAGCAAATATTTATATTTTTTTTAAAAATCATTTCACTTAAGCACATATATATATGATTGTACGTGTGCGTATATAAATAAAATCTATTTTAATTATATATAGCATCCAAATATCTAATGAAATAGATTTTGAAAATACAAAAACAACTATATAAAGAAAAAAGTTTAAGCATGTTTATATGTACGTTTATGTGTTCACATGCAATAAATAAAATTCTCTATCAGAATAAAAATAGTCAAATGTTTGATTTACAGACTTTGCAAATGCAAATACAAAAAAACATCAACAACAACAACAAAAAAATTATTTGATTAAATAAGATAAAAAAAATTTGACAAGATAATTAAATTAACTAAACATTATTATTTGAAAAATGTCAAAAAATTCTTTTTGTTTTTTTATTTAAAGATTTTTTTGTTAAGTGATGAATGATAAAAAAAAAAAAATTGATTTGTGATACTTATATATTATAAAATATACTTTGCAAATTTTTAAGACTATAAAATAAAGTAGTAAATTTGAACAGTTTATTGCAAAGCAAAAGAGATCTCTCTACTTGACTTCACGAAATATTGGAAGAATAAAAAGTTAGATTAGTCAACTGTCTTTAGGTATAAGCTTCTATAATTTTGTTTTTAATTTACTCTTCAACTGAAATTAGCTTTAAAATTCATTTACTGACTAATATAAACTTAGCTATGTACAAGTTACATGAAAAATTTTTAAACTTATTTGAGAATTTTTTAAGAAATGATGATTAAAGATTATCACTAGCACCCTAATGCCAAATTATTTCAATTTTATTTTGGACAAAAAATTAACATAAATACATACAAAACATGAACATGGCAGGTTACCCTATCATTACATATGTGTATGTAAATATATATTGTAAAAATGGATTTGTGTTAATATAAAAGAAAGAAGAAAAAAAAATTCATCTTGTGTTAACCCATTGTTAAAGGATTAAGTCAAAAATTAAAAGTCAAAATTGTAAAAAGATAAACCTCACTAAAAATATTGCATCTATATACCATATATTAATGCCTGTTCACATACCCTTCAGTATATGTGCATTTCTTCGTACATATAAACATAATTCAAATTTTCTAAGATTTATGGTTTTAAATAAAATTTTACTAGGAATGAATTAAAAATGCTTTAAGATTTTTCTAACATTTTTTGTGTTTCACTTCCTTCATTAATTTTTTTTTTACAAATGTTTCAATAAATTCTTATCAAAAACTGAATGGAGCTTTCTGAATTTTTACATGGTTTTTTTAGTCTTGTGATTCCCATGAAAGTCATATAAGAAAAAAAGGATGGGAAAGTTGGGTTTAATATGTGAAGTTACTTGTTATTATGTAAAATAGTGATTTAGAGATAATTTACTTAAATTCCTAATAAAAATATAACCAATACAATACAATTATAAGTTTAATATATATATATATATATATATATATATATATATATATATATATATATATATATATATATATATATTGTACCCTCACTTCTCGATATATAATATAACTTAAAATATGACTAGCTCAATTAAATCATTATGCTCGGCTAAAATATGTATAACTATCATTAATATATTTTTATGATACTATATCTTATCAGATTTATTATAACTTACCAAAATTAATATAGTTCAATATCATGTACTAATTAAATAAGTATTTATTAAAATCATGAGACTATGAAGTGAAGTTACAAGTGGTAATTGAATTTACATTGAGCTAATGTCTTCCCAAGACACTATCTCAATGGCATAAGAATACTATTACCTCTTTATTATCTCATTACAACATCTACAGCACTCTTATGTCTTTTATAAAAATTAACTAACTTCAATAATAATAATAAATAAATCTCAATCTTTTATTAAGGAAATATAATTAAATAATCTCAGGTTCTTTTAATTATTTTAAAGTAATAATATTTCTTGCAGATAGGCATGATAAGGGATTTAATATCAAACCTAACTACACCTAACTTATCATAATAATAATAACTAACAATAATAATTTCTAGTGTTTAAATTAATCTTATCTATTTTATTATACTATTAATCATTAAGAAAATAAGTGAATCATCTACATGTCTTTCATTTTCATATAGTATCTTAATTTAAAAATTATACTAAAATCTTATAATTTAATAATATGTGGCAATAAATAATATTATACTCTTATATTATGCATTATAATTACTTTGTGACCATAATAATATTATATGTTAATGTCAATGAATTTCTATAAATTATATTAAGAAAATACTGTGTTTCTTTTTTAAAATAATAATAACAATAAATTCATATTGTGCAAATATTATGTTTATTCAAATTATCTGTTGTCAAATGCTGTGGTGCAAAATAATGAATTCGACACACTTTTAAACAACTTAAACAAATTTATTTACATCAACTTTAATAAACAACTTATATACATTATTTACATTACAAGTGGAAATCAAATAAAATAAAAAATAAAAAAAATAATAATAATACAAGATTTTACACTGTTACTATTTCCATATCCAAAATAGATAATCCATACATTTCTTAAATGTTTTATCAGTAACATTTAATTAAGTTTATGAACTTAAATCTTAATAGATGTCATTTGTCATTAGTTAGTACAAAAGAAGACTTTTATGTAAAATATCACTTATGGAGCATATGTAAAATAAACAAACTTTAACAATTAAAAATGCTACTTCACTTAAGTATTATTGCTATTTCTATTATAATGTACTAGTATGTATTACATTTACTATTAGCATTAATCAAATATCAACTAATGTATAGACTGATATAACTTTATAATATAATGACATTTATTGATTATATAATTATTTACTTCATTCTGATGTAATTTCATACTGTATGTCTTACCAAAATATGCAATACATATATGTTCTTTTCTTAAAATAATATTTAAAATTATTCAACAATTTCAAATTTTATAAAGTATTATATTAAAGTAAATTCTATGATTCTTTTCTATTTAAACTACTACTCTTCTCTACTCGTAATTCCTATTCCTTCCTAATAAAATTCTATCTACAAATATCATTTTAACCTTATTTAACTTCAGTAACAGCTTACCAATTTTTAAAAAAAAAAAAAAAAAAAAATATGACTATCCAAACTCTCTTATACCTCATCATCTATATACGATAAACCCTTCAATCAAAATATAAATTTCTATATAAAATTAATTTAACTTATCTAATAAAAATAAAATATAGATATTTTAACCTCTTACTAACTTGAAAATAAATATAAATAACTCATACTAATATAATAAATCAAATTCCTAATATTGTAACAGAAACATTAAAACTTATTCACGAAAGAATCATATAATTATTTCTGGATTTCTCTTATTACGTTGTAATAAATTTATATCATAAATTTAAAGTATGCATATTAAAATAAAACTGTTATTACTAATATTATGTGTGTATATTCTTTAAATATTTATACATTCATTCAACAATCAAATCATATTTGGTTGATCTAAAGAAAACAAAGCAAAATACATCAAATTATTACTATTATATAATTTTTACCATAAATGATATTCCAATTTATAATCCGCCACACGATGTCCTCCAGGATTACAGTTTTACAAAATAATTTCACATTTATACTCAACAATTATTCTTTAAAATATTACGTGTTGTATAATTATATAAAATAAACTTTATGAAATTAAGTGTTATATTAATATTTAGTTACTTTTTAAAAAAAAATGTACCTCTCTTATCTTTAATAGATCAATAAATAATTAAATATCTATGTTAGTTAAGAAAAACAAAATATGTTACATAAAATCCAACGGTGTCTTCTTTCCACCCATAATTGTTCTTTTTTCCTAGGCACAAACTTTTACCAACATTACTTCCTTTTCCGGTACATCACGTGTTTAAACAGTTTTTATGAAATAAATGAAAACGTTTTTTTTTAAAAATAAAATAGAATAAGTTCCACCATAAGAAACAAAATAATAATTAAAATAGTTTATAGGATCCGGATTCATTTCTTTAAAGAAAAAAAATTATTTAAAAGTTATTATTTCTAGGATTAGTCAATAGTTTATAATGTTCTTATTTAATTATTCTAAATTGACTTGGATACCCACGCATACTTATTTGCGCATTCCTTAACAAATATTTAGGTAAGATTAATTTCTAAATTCTTCTGTACGACCAGCGTCCAGACTTTACTAATATAATATTTTATTTACAGGTATTTCTTTGCCAATTAAACTTCCGATTTATTTGCCTTTTAAAACTATCAAAATTTAGTCTTTTAAACCACAAAGACTTAACAAGGCAAGTATTTCTACAATTACTATTAATTACCATATCTTTACCAAGATATATACTTAAATTTGTACTTTAAAAATACTTTCTTCATAAAGAAGTATTTATTTTTCTTTAAAATATCTGTTTTATAAAAATTAATTATAATCAACTTTTAAATTCATATAATGTCCAATATATTACTTTTATCCAACTAGTAATTCTCCTAGTTAATCCAGCGTTTGTTATATTTTTAGTATAAAGTCTCCAATACATTTTATCCTTATACGATGCTTTCCTGATTATTTGATAGTAAATTGAGCTTCGATAGAGACGATCAATAGGGAATTATAATAAATTATCACTGCATATTTAATGGTAAAACTTTTATAATTTATTTAAAACTACTCTCTTATAATTTTAAAACGATTACGAGAGCATCTATAATTTTACTTAGCTATATCTAATAGCACACTTCACTTAAAAGAAATTACAATCATAATCCCCCTCCGAACAATTGAACCTTAGTTTTATACCGGAATAAATTCCCCACTTGATTGGTAAATTAAACAATCACCTTGCTAGCCTATTTGCATATTTTACCAACAATACAGAATTAAAAATAAATAATGACTTATTTAATATTTATTATTTATTACATTATTTAATTCTTAAATTAATCTTTACCATTTATTTAAATCCATTAAACATTTTTTTAAATATATGCTTTACTTTACTTCACTTTTAACTTTTATAAGACTATTTTTCTAAACAAACTAAGTCTATTTTTATTCGTTATGTTTTTTTTTTAAGCAGTATTTTAAAAATCAGATTTAATATTTCACATTAATTATCTTTATTTTTATCTCGTGATAGCCAATATAATATTTATAAATTTTATAATAGAATTTTTAGAACAGTTTTGCAACTTTACTAAAAAAACTTACAAGCATGTGTGTACATATGTCTATCTATCATCTGTTTTACAACACAGATACAAACGCTTGTAATATCTAAAAATAAACTAACAATTTAATTTTAAAAATAAATATTTTTAAAATAAATAATATATTATAACAACTTTAAAATAATAATTCGATATTATTAAAATCAAATATTAATCTTCTATTATATACTATTAATAATTAAAATATTTATATTCACTTATTAAATATTAATCTTTATCAACAATAAATATATGCATTTAATTTTAACTTGTCTTTTTTTAAACTTTTAGCTTTAAACATTTATTTACAAAACTTATTAATGCAGTATTAATCATGGCCAGTTTTCCCAACCATATAATGCTATCATTTTTTATATTAAAACGTCTCTCTCAAATATTAGCACAATTTCACATATCAAATATTCATAGTTTACTTTAATTAAACTTTTAAAAGATTATTATAAATAAAATCAACATCATATAGCTAAATATATCTTAAATTTAAAATTTTTTTAATAAATTGATACAACAATTTATGGAGACCCATACAAAAGGGCACAATATATATATATATATATATATTGTTATATATATATATATTGTATATTCTGTATAATATATATATATATATATATTATACAGAAGAAAAAAGAAGAAAACAGCTTATTTTGGAATTTATAGCCATAAGCAAAATTGTATGTATCAGTTATCTCTTTGCATTCTATTAATAGTTAATTAATGTCAAAATTTTCCATATTTACTATAATATCTATATTTTTTTAATAATTATACTTGTTATTAAATTTAAATTTGAAACTATGTCAGTTTATTTACAAATTGTTTTGCTACAAATTATAAACTCATCATATTTGTTCTATTATTTATATTTCATTTTAATAATTAATTAAAATGTGTGTTTATTTATGCTGTTTTGCAACAAATCATAAATTCATTATGTTTGCTCTATTTTTCTATATCTTATTTCATTTACTGTGCTTATTTTTGAATTTTTATTAAAAATTAAGTTTGCCATATTCTCTCTGTTTTATTTTTTTATTATATACCATTAAATTTTGAAAATTAAAATATATATTTTACTCTAAATTTTTATCATAAACTATGAACCTGGTAATTATATTCAATACAAATCAAATGAAGCTAGAAAAGATCATAATGAATTGATTTATTTAATGCCCAAATGGTAAATATACATTTTTAATATTAAGTAATAATTTTCAAGAGAAATCAAGAAAGGAAGAATTTAATTTGCTAAAAATAAACTTTTACTAAATGTCTCTGTTTAAATTTCATAAAAATTAATGAATATTTGTCATATAAATTGAAGAATGACTTGAAAAGAAAAAATATTTTTTAATAGAAAAATTCAAGTGATATTAGTTCCACCATACAATTCACTTTATTCATCTACTTTATTTATGATGTTCATTAATGACCTTTTAGAAACAAAATACAAGAAAATATTCATTAAAACATCATATGATCACCATTTCATATGCTTACAGAGCTGTTAATAACAATAGCAAACTTTCCATACAGTAGTGCCACAAAGTGCAAGCCTTTATAATCAATAGATGCAGGAAGCTTTGTGCATAAAATCCCTATCTAATACCTACTCAATATCTTAGACTAGTTTCTAGCTTGTGACTTTGATAAGTGAGGAGCCTTAGGATTTGAGAGCACTGCACCTAGATCTTAGAATCTAATGCAAACTACCAGCAGCTACATATGTTTCTAATCCAAGCTCATTTGCTTGTGTAGTTATATAGATCTATACATTTTGGTGTTTTTGGTTTTTCAAAAACCACTGTCACAATTATCCTATAGACACAATAGCTATAAAGCCTTCAAAAGATCACATGATCACTATTGTATATGCTTTCACAAGCTGTTTATGAGAATAGAAAACTCTCCATATAGTAGTGCCAACAAAGATTGTTGCATAATATCCCAAGATCTAGGTATAGTGCTCTAAAATCCAAAACTCCTCATTGATGAAAGTCACAAACTAGAAACTAGTCTGATCCTATTGGATGAATATGCATTGGATAGGAATTTTATGTACAAACCTTTCTGCATCCATTGATTATGAAGCTTGTACTTTGGTGGCATTACTGTATGGAGAGTTTGTTATTGTTATTAACATGAAAATAATCTATGCTAATGACATTGCATTAACATCATAAAAAAACATTTCTGAAATAGAGAAGCTTTCAATAAATAGATGAAAAGATTATTTTTTTAAATACTAAGGTTTTATTCTTAATCCAGCAAAGACAGTGTATTCATCAAATAACAAAACAACATTTCATAAATTAAACTTCCAATAATAGGCTGAATCACAATCCTACCTCATGCTATTTAGGACTCACTTTAGTTCATAGCCTAACTTATTTTTATCATTTATCTAAAAATTACATCTATATTAATTTTTAAAAATAACTTTCTTGGAAAGTTGGTGGTACTATTTGGGATTTAAGTCATTTACTTTACAGGCAAATCCCTTAATATTGTGCCTCTGTTTGGGAAAGAAATTCTCACACCAAACTTTTGGATATTCAATTAAATATTATTATGAAAAATATTACTGGCATGACCAAGTCTTTCTTTTTTGTAAGGCTTCTTTTTTTTATGTATTTATTTAAAACTTATCAAAAGAGAAGTTGACTTGCAAAACATGAATAAAAAACTCAAAATATAATTTTACCACCTAAGACTCAACTCAATCAAGATCCTCTTTCTAGATATTCAACTGAAAATCTACAATCAAAGAATTTAATTTTTTATGAGTTTCTAAATTTTTTTTTCCATATCAATAGTAAAAACAGCTGAACTTTATCTCTCTAGATTCAATTGAAATTTCTTCAATAGATTCAAGACAGCTCCCGTCATTAATGGAGTTTAACAGTCACACAAACCCTTAAGTATCTAATTAATGACTGGCATGGATATGGTTATAATGGCAAAATTGAAAATATTAAGCATAGGATCTCTAGACGTTACTTTGTAATATTTCTATACACTAAATAAATAATTATTTAAAATGAAAGTTTTGAAATTAGATCAATTTTAAGTTAGCTAATTGACATCTAAAACAAATAACACATCAATTATTGTATTAAAAGATATATTTTTTATAGAATTCATCATTTCATCAATGCTTGCATTATGCAATGTTATTTTTATTTTTTAATTTAAAAAAAAAAAAGAATGAACATTATATATGTATACTTTTAGCTATCACAAACAATATGAATAGAACCATAACAAAAGCCTTTCTAAAGATTGATTCAAAGCTTATATATATTATAACCGAAAAGTCTAATTACATCACAACAAACAAAATTAATGATATAACATGATCTGGTCATGGCTAGGGTACACCACGAAGATCCATCATAGCAGTATATGAAAGTACATTAGACACATTATAAGTATGTAATTTTATTATTCTTCAAAACTTTAATCTGCAATTTTTCATTGCATGAGACCTTATGGCTGACCATGGACAAGATGGTATAATTTGTGAAACTGTTAAAGATTATGAATTTTAAAATGACATATATAATTTTGGTACAAATGCTAGTCTAGGTATGAGCTTTGTAATAAAAGTTGGGTTCTTTCCATTTATAATTTAATAAGCATCAATGAGACTCTTGTTATGTTTGATGAATTACAATTATAACATTAAGAAAATAAATTCAATCATAGCATTATCTGGTAAAACTGTTTATAAGTTTATAAAATCAATCAATTTTATATCATGTATTAGAATCGACAAAACATAGCTAAAATGATGGAAAAGGCAAATGGGATATTATTGTACCCTACACATCATAAATTACCAAGGAAAAAAGCATTCAAATGTTTTCTAAGAATATTACTAAGATTCTTATGTCATACTGACAACAATATGTACTCCAGCGTATGCTCTATTCAAGATATAGGATTTCTGGTTTTGTGAATGACAAATAGCAATGGCACAGTAAGTTTAATTATAAATTAATATTTATTTACAATTTTATGATTAACAAATAATTGATGGAGGATGTTTAATATAATAAATTAATACATAAATAAACAAATAAATAAAATAAAATATCATTCCATTTGTTCACTTCACTAAATATATCATAGGCACAGTTTTATAAAAGCCTAATCATACATTTTACTATAACTTGATCTAATTTCTGCCTTGAGGAAACTATACTGAAATTCAACATCAAATCATAAAATACTCAATGTGCCAATTTCAGAACCAATAAATATATACTATAAATCTATAATAATATAATAAGTAACATTTCATTTGCAGGAATTAGATAAAATGCAATGCTAAACCAAAGTGAAAATTCAAACTTCAGTTCAGATAAAATATTAATTGACAAGCAGTTAATCATTATGAAGATAATTTAGATAAAATGCCCTGCTACATTTTATGACCAAACTTATAAATTATACTTATAGATAGAAGATGATGATTTTAGCATAACAATACCAAATACTTTGCCCAAACTTACATTTATGAAGTAAAATGATATTGCTGTGAATGCATTCATGTTACACATAGGAATGATACAACACTGAGTGTCTTGTGGGTTTATACACCACTATGAAGCAACAAATATAATTACACAATTCCATGGATTAATCACCAGCACAGGAATGAGTGTAAAATACAGAAAGTGGCAAATAATAACCACCAGCACAGACTAATGCCATTTAACATTGTAAAGCAATATTAATATTTACTTCAGATTTAAAGTGCAAAAATCATCTTCCTCAGTTATTCTGACAATTCAGAAAAACACCAGCAATTTAGCAGATGTGGGTTTATACATAATGAAAAGTGTTTCAATAATAAGGACAACTAATATACTGAATTATCTTGTTTAAAATATAAACATAGTAACAATGTAATACAAGTGACATGAGTATAGGAACAGAAATCCTGGAAAGACTCATAAGACACTTCATAAGAGGTTGACACACACCATAAATTTATTAGTAATTCTCAAGCTTTTCGCAAGCACTATTTCCTCAAATAAATATTTTATTCAATCCCATGAATTTAATTTAAACATAGTAAAAGTATAAATCATGAACCTCACATAGAAGTTCATATAACAATAAAAATTAAAAATAATTCATTTTTACTTAAATACATAAATAAAAGTGTACAACATTTTTAGAATATTAAATATTATCCATGAAATCAATGTAAAAATGTCTTGAATAATAAATACACATTACATAAAGAAATATAAATTATAGCCCAATTCCATAGATGTGATTATATCCATTTGTTCTAGTTATTATGAATACTTTTAAATTAACGAATTTTACTTGGGCTCCATGAATATGAGATAATTCCAAAAGCATGACATGTAGAGTTTAAATGAAAATGTTCTTCATAAGTTATTAAATTCTACATTTTATATAGCATTGTTCCAAGCTTGTGATATCCAGGCTATATTAATTTATCTATCCACATTTAAATCTAGGAATAACAATCAGAGCAAAATAATTTAACAAATCAACATTGGCAATAGAAATCAGAAAATAGTTTTAGTTAATTGTTTAAAGGCTGTTATTATTATTCAAGTAGTAAACAAATTAAATAGCAAATACATTACTGGCATTATACGTCCATATAAGATAATCAATTCTTTATTATTTAAGCGATATGCAGAAATATTAAACCAGCGT
The DNA here is from genome assembly GCA_028023455.1 of Epiperipatus broadwayi. Taxonomy (NCBI): domain Eukaryota; kingdom Metazoa; phylum Onychophora; class Udeonychophora; order Euonychophora; family Peripatidae; genus Epiperipatus; species Epiperipatus broadwayi. Next base: position 4,914,052 of record JAQFVV010012411.1, read on the forward strand.
TTTAATAAAATTGAAAATCTAAATTTGATTTTAAACCTCTTTTTTTTTAAGTGTTATAGCATCGGCCAGGATGCGAACCCGCAACCCGGGCAACTGCAAGGCTGTCACGCTGACTTCTCAACAACCAATGAAAGTTGCCATATCCGAAAAACTTCTGCAGTTAAAATATTTATTTAATGTTGCCAGTTTGTATGTAATAAAATATTTCAAATCATACTGACCTTTCTGCTATTAATTCTACTTGTAAAGTTAAGCGTTCCTACATATTTCAAATGTAGATATTGAGCAAATTATTGGCGATTTGATCCACTTGGCCAGCAGGCTTGAACAAATCCTTTAAATTCAGCAAATCATACTGTTATTAAATATCACCATATTATATTTAAATTCATATGAGAATTCTTGATTAATCTGTTTGCTTATTAATTATTTTTAAAATATGCTCAACATGTTCTACTTACATTTTATTCTTACACCATTTTTTTCTTAATAATACCACAAACACTCTCTTTCACTGAAACGCACACGTTGTATTTATTATATTTTTATCTAATATTTAAAAATTAGTTAAACAAATGGCTTTTGAATTAAATGAAAATAATTTCTAAGATTATTTTAAATAAATAAGAATTATTATTATTTTTAATCACATTTTATTAAACTTGATGTGTGCTGTCAATTTCTTACAGGTTACACATATTTGACCCAAATCAGTGGATGGAAAGAAGCAATTTTAAATACCATTAAAAATAATACAGGCAATAAGCAAGGCAAAATATTATTTATTCTCACCAATAAATTATCTTGAATGCAAGTAAATAGTCTGTTCAGAATGCAAACCAAGGCAATCAAATCACCAAGAAAAAGACAAAGAAATTTTTAAATCAGTTCTATCAATCTCTATATTTTACACTAAAATATAAGGTTACAAATATATATATATATATATATATATATATATATATATATATATATATATATATATATATATATATATATATATATATATATAAACCTCTTTTAGAGCAATAATATAAAGTCTACTCCAACTACACTGTTTGACTGAATTAGAATTAGCCAGATGAACTTACTGGAAAAAAATCTAAATCTGATTAAAAACTAAAAAAGTATAGATGTACATATAAACGCTTTTAATATGGCTATGCTCACATCATTTGTTTATTAAAATTGGACTTTGGGGGAATATTTAATTGTAGAAAAAAAAACTTTTTAGTGCAACAATTATAGTGCTATTTAAGTGTTTAATTAGGTAACTTAAAATTGCACCAATTTCATAACTTTTATTTTAAGCAATTAATCCATAGCAAGACAGGTTAACTGCACAATATTGATCAACAAATGAGTATACTAAGCTATTTTAGTTGAAAATAAAGCAAAAAAGAAATCATAAAAACTTTCACCAATGAACAATTTACTAGTAGTAAAAGTCTACTTCCTTGTCTCTTTCATGAAAACTGTTGTGACATTTTTTAAGACTCACATAGAAATATTTAACAATTATTTAGATATATATATAATTCAACTGTACCAGGACTTAACTGGAATAAAAGTATAAATTAACTTACTAATAGTAATTAATTAATCTGCCAATCGAATCTCCAGTTATATTCATTTATAACATTTGATACCATATAAAACAGCTCTCTGAGACAATTATTTTGTCATTTTAACATGCTTTATTAGTGTTCAATAATATAGCAGCTAGTGCATGTCATTATAATGAACAAAACATTTTACATCAAAATATCAAATCAAAGCTTTGATTTAAAACAAAAATAATTATGATATAATTTTACAAACGTAAATATTTAAATATTATGACAAAATAGCTTAAAGCAGACTTGAAAGCAAATATAAGCCACTATATTATAATCCAAATATGGATATTGTTAAACTAAAATAAATACCTAAATTAGTTTACTAACATTGTTTACTTGCAACCTTTGACATCACATTAATTTCCAACCAACAACCTTTGTCAGACAAATGCTTTGTGACTTTAGCATCACTCATCAATTAATAGTTACTTGTTAATGTATTTCAACATAATGTGAAAATATCATTTAAATATAAATTCCAAATTCAGGACACATAAATTTTAAAATGTAAAATAATAATAACCATACAAACTTAAACATTTACATATTATAAAGAAATAGCTTAGAACAGAGTTACAAATTTTAACATCTTAAACATTAATTAATCTACTGTATTATAATCCAAATAAGAATTCCATTAAAGTAGAATAATATACAAATTAAGTTATTATTATTGTTTGGTTAACCAGCTAATCAAGTCAGAAATAATATTTAAATTTTTAAGTTTGTAAGACTGTAACATGGTTATTTCGTGCTTTAAAATTGTAGTGGTCTTGCATGCAGTACTGCACATTATGTTAAAGTGCAGAATTAGGTAGATCATTTTCCATCAGTGCATGATGTTTAAGTCATAAAACAATTGTCTGGGAAATTTATTTGGTTAGTTATTTTGCTATAATATCAAAGATTGTAAATGAATATGGCTGGTTTAAGTATTATTAATAAATTTTTTTTTTTTCAATTTAACAATATATAATATTGTGGACTAAATAATACTAATTAATATTTGAGACATCAAAACTTTTGTAGGTGATTTCAACTCTACCTTAAACTATTTTTGGAAGACTGTGTGATTATTTCATTTTTTAAGATCAAAATAATCATGAATTTTGTATATTTATATTTAAAAGATTTTGCATAATGCACTGAAATAGTATTGCTACTTGATGAATAATATTGAGATTACAAAGCAATTTCTGGAAGAGCTATTTGGTTGCATATTTAAATATGAAATCAAAGATTTGCAAGTGAATATTAAGCAATTTAAGTGAGTACTTTTTATTAATAATCTGAGAGTATTTTTCTTCTCTTAATTATGTTTTATATATATAATATGATTTTTTAATGTAAGTTATCACCCAAAATATATATAATAAACAAGTTTAAAATTGAAGATATTACAAAATCATCAAGGCAATAAAGCAAAATTGACAAGATGGTTAAGATGCTAAAGCAATGGATAGAGTTTAAAAAATCATAAATATTTATTATGCAAATTTCATAACTAATGCTGCTAAATAATAGAATCTCATTTACTAATAGCAAGGATATGATAGTTAAAAAATTAGTGAATAATATTTTTAATTTAAGATTCAAACTCTATATAGAATGTTTAGTCAACATAACTAGCTATTCAATTATTAGATTATCTGGTAACTAAGGTCTCCTTCTTCAATGACAGTTAAATAAGCCTTTTCTCTGCTAAGAACTATTGGAATTTTGATTTAATTTTAAATAAAGTAATTTATGTATTTATTATTCAAAATCTTCACAGTTAATCATATTTTATTAACAAGTAGTTGAGTGCTTTTGCAATTTAGTACAGTGATAGAATGATAGATTTAAGTTGTAATAGTTCCTGATACTTCTGATGATTTAATATCATATGGCCTTTTAAAAAACAACTATTAGATTGTTATTAGTGTAGTAGATCTAAATGACAAACTTTCTCTCTAGGCTCTTGAAAATTATTTTTTATGTTATATTGTTTTATTAGTCATATGCTAAAATGCTTTTTGTACCAATTTGCTATGATGTAACTTTTAGTTACTCCAAGAACTTATTATAAAAAGTATAGTGTATTTTATATTAATAATTTTTGTGCTTAACCTGTAGTGAATTTCTGTATTTTCATTTCCATCTACACTTCACTTAAGGAGTAATCAATAATAAAATAGGTTATCATAAAGTTGAAAATTTTAAATGCTTAAATGAGAAATTATATATTTTCCTTTTTATTAAACTTGGTGTTTTGATGTAGATGAATAAATAAATGGATGGGTGACTGCATAAGTTTACAGCTGAATACATGGATGGATAGAAAAAAGTCACCATCTATTATAATAGATAGGTTTAGTTGAATTCTGGTATTTTAATTATAGTAAAGATGACGAGTAGTCAAAAAATATATTAAATAAATTAAAACAGAAGAAGAAAAATTTTTATAAAAAATAAGCATCAATGTTTTAAAAATATAAAGACACCGTTAAGTGCACAGTTATTTATAAAACAATAATAATAATTAATTGTAATAATAATATAAAAGAAGAACGCTATAAAATGTGAAGACCCCTCTTACACAGAGATGTTAGTTTTTTCTGATCACTTCAATTTTACCCTGTGCAAATAAAAATTATTATTATTATATTTAGTTAACTTTTCAATTTTTAATTATCATAAATATTTTATTTTTTAATTATAGTTAGTGGTTTTTTTTTAGCAAAATAATGCTAGAAAATTTACTACAAATTTAGCTTTGCTATTTTTTTTTTCAATTAAGCAGAGTGATTAAAGAGTGATTTAATCCCAATAGTGCCATCTGAAGTGAAAAAAGTATTAAATTGACACAACATTTGATCTGATTGTATTCAACATTGATTATCTACAAGATTTTCACTGATCAATACGGTTAAGTTATTTTAAAAGGGTAAACTTGAGCAAAAAAAAAAAGGGCAATATTTTAAACTTTAAGATAATTCATATTTTGTCATTTAAGTCTATTTAAAATCCAGTTATAAAAGCATGTATAGCCCCCCCCTCACATACACACACAAATTTGTCATAACGATCATTATCAATTTGTACTAACTACTTTAATTAACAATAAACTATTCACTACAACGACTTTAAGAAAAAAAATCCGATTCTTTTTAAAAAGCATAAAGGTCATTCTTTATTATTATTATTAAAAGAGTAATTTTATGAAGAAAACGTCATTGGAAGCTAACATAGAAACATTTACACTAAAAGATTTACTCATTAAATACAATAATTGTGTTTTAATTACATAGCTAAAATATGAGTACTGCACTTATCTCAATTTCTTTCAGTATTCTTGACAGTCAGTATTTTAATTTATGTCACATCCAAGATAAATAAAATCTTCATTATAACAGCAAAAAAATATGTTTCGTTCATTATAATGAGTAATAAAAAACATACTTTCATCATATACAGTAGCAAAGTGCATTAATAATCAATTTTAAAATTTGTATATTAATCTTTCCTAAATTTCTTTCAAATGCTAATTTACATCAAAGATAAAAAATACTGCGATCATAAATCTAAATTATTTTTATTTAAAAAAATAGGATAAATTTTATTTCATTCACTATACATTTAATAAATTTTGCATGATCAAACAGTTTTAAACATAAATTGAAAATATAACTTGCTTAATTTTTGCTGAATACTTTCATAATTTGTTTCTGACATATTGGCTTTTATCACAAACAAAAAAGTATCAGCAAATTTATTCAGTACAAATTTTGGTCATATATAATAACAAAAGATATTAATAATAAATATTAAAATATGAAGCTTTTTTCAGAAATAATTTTTATTTTATTAATTTCCAGCTATGCTTTTGTATCTGTAGAAATTTTAACTGTCTTGTGCAAAATGTGTTATTCAATGGTAAAACAATATAAAATAAAATAAAAATTTAAAACATTTGTAATATTAAAGCTACAACAATCAACTATATATTTTATTTTTTTATACCAAGTTTTATTAAATTATGACTGCATTTAGGTAAAAGAAATAAAAAAATTAACAGTAATTCAAAAAAACTCAAAGATTTATTGGTCAGATAATTACAAAAGTAATAATAGAACATAATAAAAGTGATAATAAAACATAAATTGTACCAAAAATAAATAAATAAATTTATTTACTAAAAAAAAAAATTTTTTTTTAAATATCTTTTTTTTTCTTATGGGAAATATTCTCAGCCTAGATAAGATTTAAAATGTCATTTTAAAAACATAAAATAACTAAATTGTTTTATTATATAATAATGAATTTTGGAATATAAATGAGGGATGGGTTATGCAATTAGTGCCACAATATTTATAAATGAATTAGAAAATATTGTAATTTAAAAATGATAATTAGTCAAGAAATAATACATTATTCTAGATATGTTAAGGATATTTTAATTATTGGTAATAAAAGAATAATGAATAATATTTATAATGAGTTTAATAATATATATATAATTAAATTTACTAAAGTAGAATTTGAAGATAAGATTAAATATTTAAATATAAAAATTAAAATAGATAATGATAATAAAATTATTTTAAAACATTTTATTAAAGAACATAAATTTAAAAAAATTATTCATGTAGATTCACAACATGCATAGGTACAAAAATTAGCAGTAATTAAAAAATTTAAATATAGGAATGATAAACACAATATAGATAAAAGTGTAGCTCAATTGCAAAAGAATCAATTTATTAAATTATATAAAGATTATGGATATAATCCTAAAACTATTAGCAATATATTTTTTACTTTTAAAAATTCTATAATAAATAATAAAATGTTTGAGAATAATGATGGTATTGATAATGATAATAATGAATCAAGTAAACAATGGATTAAACTTTCATATTATCCTAGGATTTATAATACTTTAAGGTATAATAAAAATTATATTGATGAGAATATAAACATTGGCTGATCAAATAGTAAAACTCTTGATTAATTAATGGGTAATTATAGGTTAAAGGATGATTTACAGTTCAAAAAAGGAATTGTATATAAAATTACATGTGAAATTGTAATATAATTTACTTTGGACATACTGGAAAACAGAGATAAGAGCCAAAAAACATAACAATGCTATTAAAAGAAGAGATGATAGGTCTGCATTATATATTCACTACTTGAAATATGGCCATAGAATAGATGCTACAAAAAGTATTAAATATTTAAATTTCATCAAAGATATAAAAAAAAACAAATATATCAAACATATATTAAAAATAATCTGACAAATTGTATGAATATTTATAAGACTTTTACAAATTTGGTTAATAATTGGTTGATTAAAAATGAATGGAAAATTATATAGGTTGATATATATATAATTGTATAAAAAATTGCATGTAATATTGTTTAACATATTGTTATGATATAATCGATTGTTTTTAATTATTGAATTTATATATGAGAGTTTTGATTTGTTTTAATTATTTATATTATTTTTGTTTGTTTTAATTCTGTTATTGGACACTGGATGGTTTTATGTCAGGTGATTCATTCCCATTAAATAGATTAGTAGCATTTGAAAAGGGCACCTGAAAAAAGCTTTTTATGTATAAAATTATTATTTGATTATATAACTGTTATAAAGAATTATTATTTTTACTATTATTTTATTATATGTATATTTAATCACATGTAAATATGTTTTTATATCAATATGCTATAAACATAATGTTTATAACATATTAATATTCTGCAAAAAGTGTATCCATTATCAATCAGAGCCTTACATTTTAAGCTTTATTTTTTAATTGGGTTTTTCAGATTTTTTATATCTTTTGAATTTAGGATAAATTAATTTTTTTTACTGTAGAAAATTATTATAATTCCTTATTCTTATGTAAAATTTTTGATTCATGAGGTATTATGAAGAATCAATTGACATGCTGTCTGGGATAAATATGTACTATTTAAAATGAGGATACACAGTCTTAAGGGGCTTAATATTTATTTATATAATTAATAATATTATTTATATAATTAATAATGTAAATAAGATATTATTTTATATAGTGTGATGATCTTAAACTGTAATAATAATCAACCATTAAGCTAATACACATGTGTTCTGTGGATACTCTCACTTTCCAAACACAAGATAAAGTCTTTGTGAAAAGATAGAATGAATCCATCTATCCTTTCAACCCAAATGTTTAAGTATGGACAAATCTTAAGCATTTGGAAATGAGAGTGTGAAGATATTAAACAATCACTTTAAATAACTTTTACTATGCCTGAATGAATGATACTTGTGAAATTTACTAGAATTTACAGTACGTCATTCTTAGTTGAAATTAAACATATGTAAATAAGATATTATTTTATATAGTGTGATGTTTTTAAACTGTAATAATAATCAGTCATTCATTCAGGCATAGTAAAGGTAATTTAATGTGATTGTTTAACATCATGCTCTCATTTCCAAATGCTTAAGATTTGCTCATACTTAAACATTTGGGTTGAAAGAATAGATGGATTCTTTCTATCTTCTCACAAAGACTTTATCTTGTGTTTGGAAAGTGAGAGTATTCATTTATAGTTAAAATCAACAAAGTGCATGTGCATTAGCTTAATGGCTGATTATTATTACAGTTTAAAAACATCCTGCTACATAATATAATATCTAACTTACATATGTTTAATTTCAATTAAGAATGACATATTGTAAATTCTAGTAAATTTCACAAGCATCATTTATTCAAGCATAGTAAAGACAATTTAAAGTGATTGTTTAATATCTTCATGCTCTCATTTCCAAATGCTTAAGATTTGCCAATACTTAAAGATTTGGGTTGAAAGGATAGATTGATTCATTCTATCTTTTCACAAAGACTTTATCTTGTGTTTGGAAAGTGAGAGTAGTCATTTATAGTTAAAATCCACAAAGCACATGTATATTATAATTAATAATGGTAAATTAAAAAAAAGAGTATCTAGATAGCAATTACAAAACTTATTTAATAGTGCTTTCTCTTTTTCTATTCCTAATGAGCTACTTTGGATGTTTTTTGTATTACAATGGACTATTTAAAAATTTATCTTCTCTTGGCTTTCACTTTTGTAAATATTATTTAATTTTAAAGAGACATTATAATAGAAATTATTTCAAACAAGAAGAGGCGTCATTATTAAGCAATTTATAACAGCAAAACTTGACGTCATTATTTAATGATATTTAATAATAAATACATTAATTAATTAATTAGAAGTAAATAAGTAATTACTTTTGTGTTTATATTCTTTGTAGTGGCATTTTATTTAAGATTAAAACAATAGAAGCCAAAGAAAAAATTAGCTATGTATTACAACTTAATAACTCTGCTTTATGTATATTCTAATAATTGTATTTGTTATTGATTTTTATGACCATTTAAATATGTTTTTCAAATTTTCTATTTAAAAAAAGTTCAAAATGTACATCTTAAAACAAAAGGTTTATGTTTAATAACAAAAATGTAATAATATGTATATATATATATATATATATATATATATTATATATATATATATATATATATATATATATATATATATATATTACTATTTGATGATAAATCAATTTAAAGATAGATAATTGTTCAGATTTGTAATTAAAGATATTGGAAGATATAGTTGATGAAAAGAGTTTCTTTGAAAGCTGTCTTGTGAGTCTTATGTTGTCATAAATTGTAAATCAAAATTTGGCTATTATAATAATATCTAAAATTTTATTTTCCCAATGAATTGGTAGAGACTGCTTAAATGTTCTGCTTTATAGTTTTTTGTTTATATCTTATAACAATAATAGAAAACATGAAATATTAGAACTAATAGGAGAATTTTTTATAAAAACAAAATAGAGAAAGCAAAAAATGAGTCAGTATTGGAATAACCTGGTACTAAAAGTAGGATGTAGATTAATTAACATTGATATACTAGTTTTATAGGAAATGAATTTTTAACTTGACTAGCATGGTATCCAGACATATGGCCTATGAACAAAAATTTCTGACTTGATCTAAGAAAAAAAACATTTTACATCGTATAGTACATTCAACTTTACTTAAATTATTTATATTAGAGTATTTTTTATTAGAGAGGAGTTTTTATCAAATATTTTTATTATATTTTCTGTATAGTATACTGTATATAAATTAGATTTATGCCAGAGAAGTTTTTACTATTATTGTTATAATTGTTGCAGTGATGATTACTATTGTTGTTATTAAATCCATTAGCTTGCTAGGTTTTTGGCTTTGTAAAACTAATCATTTGTAGTCAAAATTATTCACCTCAGTTTTCTACTATTACAAATAGTATGTCTCTTCGTGTACGATTAAAAAAAAGATTTTAAAAATGAAATTATATAATTACTATTGGAAGATTTACTATGACGATTAAATAGTTTTATGTTATTGTTGCTGCCATTTTTGTAAACAAGTTATGAAAATTATTTGTGAAAGTATTAAATGCATATATATTGTAACCTGCAATTGATTACTATCTTATGGCCAATCAAAAGCCAACACATTGGGTAAGCCAAAATCAATAAATGTAATCTTCCAAAGAATGATCAAGTAACCATAAAATAAAATATAGATCTAAACACAGGTCTGAATTAATATAAGATCTCTAAGGCATCAAATAAACATATAATCTAAGATAAATCCTCTTATAGGACTAAGTGATTAATAAGTAAAGAAATTCTCTTATGAACTAAGTACACATTAATTAATACATTATTTATAAGATGTGGATAGACCAATGGTTGATTGATACCTAATTTTTACATTCCACAAACAATAATAAATGATAATCTCAGGGTATTGAATATTAAATAATTTAGTTGTAAAAAATACTAGCTTTGCACTGATAATCTAAAATAATAAAATAATTTAGGTTCTTTTAATTAACTAATTAACAGCTATAATAGCAATGAGACTCTTATTTTCTTAACACCTTATCAACACTTTCTTCTTTTAAAACAAAGTACAAATTTATCTAGAGATGAGTTTAAACATAATATTGGTTAGCAAGAATTAACTCTTATTTTTTGGTTCTTATATTGTTAATTGAAATAAAATCAAGTTTTCTTAAAATCTAAAATAATTATCTAACAATAGCAATGCTAAAGTGATGCACTAGGTAAAAGGGAATTTTGTTGTATCAAACACATCACTAAATACTCTAACAATAAGGATATCAATAAAGTAATCTTATATAAATTTAATTGCTTATACAATATATGACATAAATTGTATCGGTGTGATAATTTCAAAAAATTGTATATTCTTATATGAATGTGATATATGGCAACGGATTCAGAAATGTAATTAAAGAATAACATAAATATTTATTACAAAGACTAAATATATATTTCTTTTAATTTACAATTTGATAAAACAATATATATATATATATATATATATATATATATATATATATATATATATATATATATATTTATATATATATATATATATATATATAAAACTTATTTGTTATTTACAATAAAATAAATTAAAGAAACTTTTACATCAATCAGTACTTAAATTAGATATAATACACATATTTAATATACCATGTCTGTGATATTTTCAATTCATACTCATAAATAAATAAATAAAAACTTCCTGCAGCCTGAATTTAATAATCAGTAATACATACTCAGGTCACTGAACACATTTGAATAGAATAATAACATTTTTGTAGCTGGTAATATAATAAAGTATATCTACATTGAAATCAGTGCACAATTTCTTAATATATAATAATTTAAATGTTATATAATATAATACACATTGTATTACTCTTAGATAACCAAACGCTCGTGGAGTAGAGAAGTATAAACTCAATATTATTCAACACACAATCATTTGAAAATATATATAATGAGTAAGAGAATATAATTTATTATAATGCAGAAATCAGAATATCTAAATATTTACGGGCAACGATGGTGATAAAAACAAACCTACACTAAAGTAAGCAGAGCAATACTGGCTCCATGCTACACATATACATGTGCCCCGTTAGCATCTACCGCTAATATAAAGAACAGCCTAACAAATAATATCTAAGCAAAGAGAAAAACCATTAATATAATTGCCGCAATGAATACATGGTAAAAGCAGAAATATTAATAAAGAAAAGAAATGCACTGGGATAATAGTTAAATAATGAATCTTAGACCACATCCGCTCATATTTATAATGCATATAGAAAAACATAATCCAAAGAACAAATGTAAGCATGAAATAAATAGACAGTTAATTTTAAAAAGTATAATAATAATAGAAATTATATACCGATTCAACGCAAAATATACAATATATAAAATAGCGACTCTATCCTTATAGATGTTTTTTAAAAAAATGCATAAATTCCTTGCTGCGATCTTGCAGAACACAATGATATGAATAAATCAATTTACATATCACCTTTAAATACATGATTATACATATTAATATAGCCCCCTCCCAAACATCCTAATAATAATAATAATAATAATAATAATAATAATAATAATAATAATAATAATAATAATAATAATAATAATAATAATAATAATAATAATAATAATAATAATAATAATAAACCATTTTTAAGCGGTTTCTTTCCTTTTCCTCCGAAGTCAAATTAATTTTCGCACTATTGCAAGTTTGATCACTTTACGACTGTATGTTTTGCTTCATTTATTTACAATTATAACGATTCCATAATTATATACATCTTCAATAGAGAATTTTCATAATGAATTTATATTCCTTTGGAAAGATTTTTAGAATCATGATGATTTTATAAAGGAAGGAGCTTTTATTATTTCGTAAAGATTAAAGTAATCGCTTAAATTAAATTAAAGAATTGTTACATTTTCATTTAACATTGTCAAACTCCCTCCACTCACAACTTTGATGCCATCCATTTCAGACAATACACTGATGATTATTACTAATCATTTTCGAAACTAGAGATTATCTCTAGCACAGATATAAACTTTAAACCTCAGTTAAAGATTAATATATCTTATTTTTAAAGTTGTGAGTGGAGGGAGTTTGACAATGGTAAATGAAAATGTAACAATTTACTCTAGATAAATACTTTGCATATAATAGAGATATATATGAGAGATAGTGGCCTGGGCCAACTGATGAGTACTAATTTAGCATGAAATGCAACTTGGGGATCATTTGTCTTTTATTATATCTTTATTTATATGAATTTAAAAAGAATGGGGAAGTATGGAGGTGTTTATTATATCTATAAATTAAAGAACAAATTAAATATATCTCGCCATAGAAACATATATATTAAAGTTGCATCCAAATAAAAAGAAGTATATATTTTACATAGGTAGACTATAACAGATGCAGTATAAATGAAATATATTAGTTAAGTTCTGAATACATGTATATCAGAGTGGTCGTGTAACTAAAACAAGCACATCATATGTCCATATGTATATCCAAAGGTAATTATATTCCATAATGAAGTATTATAGTAAAGTATATATTCGAATGCAGGCATCAAATTAAGAAAAATATAATAAATATAAATCTATAATTACTTTATAAGAGCTATAAACACTAGCAATAAATTAATCAAGTAAGATCAATATAGTTCTTGGTAAAATGATGTAATAAATCTTTAATTTTAAATAAAATATAATAAGATTTAGCAAAATTGATGAAGTTAGTAAGAATATAAAACATAGAATACTTCGAATTGCATCATTGAAGTTTCAGCTTCTGTCCCCACAGAGATTAAAGTAAAATATTATAACTTTAAAAATTGATTGCTTGGATATAGTTTTCTTTCTTGCAACACACATTTGTCATGTATTTCAAAACAATTAAAACTTAAACAACTTGCTTGTAGAATTCACTAAACAAAATAATATTAGTGTGATCAATTTATAAGGATGCTGAAGCAGTAAGTGAAGTGACCATTATGCTTTTAAAATTGCCTCTTTTATACTCATTTTAGAATAACACGCGATTTTAATCAACAAAATTAACATAAGGGGGATTTACATATCACTTAAATAACTATAGAAAAAAATGGTTTTAAGTACTTTTATAAAAATATACTTTTTTAAAAAATATATATATTTTTAAATAAAAAATTATCTAATTTCGAACATTATTAAAAAAAAAAGGAAAGCAAAAATAATTCTTTTCAACAGATAAATTTATGGAAGTTCTTAAAATCAGTAGTTAAGTAAATATAGAAACTTTGGTATTGACATATATGTAAATGAATAAAAAATATAATTATATGTAAAATAGAGCAGTAGTTAAGTTAATAAAGATAATACCTGCTAACCTTTTAGAATTGTGGAAAAAAAAGTTTTAGATACTAGATTGTACTTGTATTTATTTTCTTTGCAAAATAAATGTTTATAATATATAATAATATATATTGAGATGTTATCATTTTTTGTTTACACTTTTTTTTGTATTCAGTATTTAAAATACTGAAATTTTTTATATTTTATGTAGTTAATATTCCAAAACTTTTATGTTTTGATCTTTTATATGCAAGTTATCTTCATGGATATTAAACATACATCATATGACTAAATAAACAAATCAAAATCAGATTACTATAATTTTTATAAAGATTATTACATATATTATATTTTCTGTACATTATAAATATGCAATTGCATATAAGAAATAGAAATTATATGCTAGTATTTATAGAAGTGATAATAAAAAACTTACTTTGATGTTCTCACTATTTTGATCTGTTTATTTAAACATAGAATGTGTGCTTAATATTCCTGAAAATGACTTAAACAATTACTGGAAGCACAAGTGGAGTAAGATTCATTATAAATGAAAAATGAAAAACAATATTGTGGTATATCAAAAAGAATGATGAGATTAGTTAGTCAATTCAATGGAAAATGTCAAGTGTAAATAATTAAGGTCTAAGTTTCATCAAGGTTTTATGGTGATCAAAAAGTATTTTTACAAAGATATAGAAAATGCTTTTAATCACATTAAGCAATATTTTAAAACTGTCAAGAGAGATTTTAGTGCTAGCTTTAGAAAACAAAGAGAAGGCACTGATGGATAGAATTTATAGAAAAAGAAAAATTATAAGTTAAGATTTTTTTAAAGAAAATGTTAAATAAAAATAAACATCAAAGCATCCAATTGAAGGTACAGCAGAATTGGATTATATTTTGATTAGCAGAAATTACATAAATGAATCTGCAAACTAAGCTGCATCAAAGAATGTGAGCATGTGACTTCAATTATACACTATTCAAAAAATGTAAACAAACAATCAACAAAATAACCATTAAAATTTGAAATTTTAATACATTTTACCGATGTTGAACAGCCATTTTCCATTTCTGAGTCCTGTAAATGATCATATCTAAAAAATAAAAATAAATTTTGTAAATATATTTTGAATTATACCAGCAGCCATTTTTTTTTTTTTTTTGCTTTGGAGCTTGATAAAATTTATTTGGTTTATATCAAAAGCACACACATTTTATTCTTTCTTTGTTATTCTTTCCAAATTTGCTATATAATATTTTGTATAACAAAATATTTTCTAAGCATAAAACTGTAAATATTAATTCTTATTAAGTGCAATGTAATAAATTAAGCACTCAAGGTGTGTGTACTAAGGTTAAAACCTTATTTAAGTATAAGCATAAAACTAAAAATTTTGCAAAATTTTAGAACTTACTTAAGTTAATATTGAATTTAAAACATCAAAATAATTAGAAAGATCATAGTTTCTTGATAACAAGACTAATCTACTATTTTTCTATAAGAGAAAAAGTTACTGGAAAAAAAATTGACCAGAGCATATTTAATTATGATGAAAGTCAGACTTTTTGCTAATTATTTTATTTAAAAAATACAGTATAGTAAGTTTTTTATTTTTATTTTTTCAGTGAATGAAAAATATGTTTTCTCTCAATTTATTATTAATAATTATAGCAGCAATAAATATATGCAGCACCTACACAGCACACTGTTAATGATTAGTTTGGCTTAGTTTGCTTAGCTAACTTTCAACCATTGTGAATCATAGAGTAGCAGTTGTTGTAATGGAGAGTGTGTGTGTGTATATATATATATATATATAGTGATATATATATATATATATATATATATATATATATATATATATATATATGATCACTAGATGGAGCTAACCAATAGCTCTAATCAAGCTTTATTTTATAAGTTCCAAAAATGAAAGAATTCAAAATCTTTATCGGAAAGTCCATATCTCCAGACCAATCAGTTTCAAGCTTATGGCCTACTTCAGTAGAGCGCTGGGACTCTAGAAACTAGATCTAAAATACTAACTCAAAATTCACACTTATAAAACATGTTACTATCAATTTGAAAGCCTGAACTTTTCAGACACATAAATGTCTTCAAATTCAGCCTTACAAACCAGAAAACTATATGGGTCTGAATTCAGCTCAGTTTCACCATATAGTAATAGCCTCTGCAATATAACATCACAAAAGCCTTCAAAGGTACACTTATAATAATTAATAAAACAAGTCATAAATTTTGTAACTTTCTTTTAAGTTTGTATTTAATGATCACTGGATGGAGTTTATCAATAGCTCTAATCAAGCTTTATTCTATAATATAACAATACAAAATCATTAGAGGTGAACTTAGTATGATGAATAAATCATCGTCAACCCCAAATCAAAGACAAGATATTTTAAATGTACAAATAATATAATGAATATGAGGATCATGAAATGAGCCTGGGCATGAATATGAATTTTATGAGAGATCAGCATAGAACTAAGACCAATTATAACTAACTATACATTCACCAGCATTACAGAGAATAATAAACTATTCATCATCAGGAATGGGTCTACTATAGACCAGGCTAATTATTTAGCTCTTGCCAAATTTAGGACAGCAATGCAAGTTAATAATTTGGAGACTCAAACTATAAGTTCTAATCTATCAGATTATATAACAGTAAAAAACAATAATATGGGATACTAAAATATCTTAATCATCATCAATGCTCTGAGTGACTTAGTTACCATTAATGTTCTGGCCAACTATAAATTTAATTTCTAAATAAATATTTAAAATGAAATGTAGTGCATGGATTTTAAAAAATATCCCCTTTGTGCCATTTAGCATCATCATCATCTGAATATCCATAACACTAAACATAAATCCCTTTTATATAACAGACCATTATGCATGAATCTAGTTCAGTGAACAAAAGCTCTATAACTGTTACTGTGAACAGGAGATATAATACAACTAAACATCACATGATCACTATCTCATACTAGCACTATAATTGTTATTAAACAATTCAAAACAAAACAACACTCTCCATATAGTAGTGCCATCTTGTGCTAACAAGAGCAATCAATGGATGCCAGAAGGCTTGTGCATAAAATCCCTATCTAGTGCCTACTCATCCAATATCCCCAGACTAGTTTCTGGCTTGTGGCCTTCATCAGTGAGGAGCCTTGGATCTGAGAGCACTGCCCCTAGATTTTAGGATCTAATGCAACCCTCCAGCTCCCACCTTTTAACTCTATTTAACTACAAAACCATGAGAATGAAATTGAAAACACTATTAATATTTTCAATCCAAGCTCAATAGCTTATATAGTCATATGGGTCTGAACTCAATTCAGTACCCATACATTTTGGTGTCTTTGGCTCTTTAACAACCATAGCCACCACTATCCTATTAGGCAGGATCGGTGTTAAACCACTAAACATCACATGATCACTATCTCATACTAGCACTATAATTGTTATTAAACAATTCAAAACAAAACAACACTCTCCATATAGTAGTGCCATCTTGTGCTAACAAGAGCAATCAATGGATGCCAGAAGGCTTGTGCATAAAATCCCTATCTAGTGCCTACTCATCCAATATCCCCAGACTAGTTTCTGGCTTGTGGCCTTCATCAGTGAGGAGCCTTGGATCTGAGAGCACTGCACCTAGATTTTAGGATCTAATGCAACCCTCCAGCACCCACCTTTTAACTCTATTTAACTACAAAACCATGAGAATGAAATTGAAAACACTATTAATATTTTCAATCCAAGCTCAATAGCTTATATAGTCATATGGGTCTGAACTCAATTCAGTACCCATACATTTTGGTGTCTTTGGCTCTTTAACAACCATAGCCACCACTATCCTATTAGGCAGGATCGGTGTTAAACCACTAAACATCACATGATCACTATCTCATACTAGCACTATAATTGTTATTAAACAATTCAAAACAAAACAACACTCTCCATATAGTAGTGCCATCTTGTGCTAACAAGAGCAATCAATGGATGCCAGAAGGCTTGTGCATAAAATCCCTATCTAGTGCCTACTCATCCAATATCCCCAGACTAGTTTCTGGCTTGTGGCCTTCATCAGTGAGGAGCCTTGGATCTGAGAGCACTGCACCTAGATCTTAGGATCTAATGCAACCCTCCAGCACCCACCTTTTAACTCTATTTAACTACAAAACCATGAGAATGAAATTGAAAACACTATTAATATTTTCAATCCAAGCTCAATAGCTTATATAGTCATATGGGTCTGAACTCAATTCAGTACCCATACATTTTGGTGTCTTTGGCTCTTTAACAACCATAGCCACCACTATCCTATTAGGCAGGATCGGTGTTAAACCACTAAACATCACATGATCACTATCTCATACTAGCACTATAATTGTTATTAAACAATTCAAAACAAAACAACACTCTCCATATAGTAGTGCCATCTTGTGCTAACAAGAGCAATCAATGGATGCCAGAAGGCTTGTGCATAAAATCCCTATCTAGTGCCTACTCATCCAATATCCCCAGACTAGTTTCTGGCTTGTGGCCTTCATCAGTGAGGAGCCTTGGATCTGAGAGCACTGCACCTAGATTTTAGGATCTAATGCAACCCTCCAGCACCCACCTTTTAACTCTATTTAACTACAAAACCATGAGAATGAAATTGAAAACACTATTAATATTCTCAATCCAAGCTCAATAGCTTATATAGTCATATGGGTCTGAACTCTATTCAGTACCCATACATTTTGGTGTCTTTGGCTCTTTAACAACCTTAGCCACCACTATCCTATTAGGCAGGATCGGTGTTAAACCACTAAACATCACATGATCACTATCTCATACTAGCACTATAATTGTTATTAAACAATTCAAAACAAAACAACACTCTCCATATAGTAGTGCCATCTTGTTAAAGAGCCAAAGACACCAAAATGTATGGGTACTGAATTGAGTTCAGACCCATATGACTATATAAGCTATTGAGCTTGGATTGAGAATATTAATAGTGTTTTCAATTTCATTCTCATGGTTTTGTAGTTAAATAGAGTTAAAAGGTGGGTGCTGGAGGGTTGCATTAGATCCTAAAATCTAGGTGCAGTGCTCTCAGATCCAAGGCTCCTCACTGATGAAGGCCACAAGCCAGAAACTAGTCTGGGGATATTGGATGAGTAGGCACTAGATAGGGATTTTATGCACAAGCCTTCTGGCATCCATTGATTGCTCTTGTTAGCACAAGATGGCACTACTATATGGAGAGTGTTGTTTTGTTTTGAATTATTTAATTAAGATATAATACAACATATAATAATTTATAATATTTTAGGATTAAATAAATTCTCTGGAATAATTTAAATAATGAAATATAAATTTATTAATTAAAAACAATAAAATGAAATTAAGAACTGCTGAGTGTGCCATAAATATAAATTCAACATTTTGATTAATACAAAAAGAAATAAGCTATCACACTGCGATTTACCAATATGTCAATATGTTCACCTAAAACACACCTATATGTCTGCACACAGACATGCCTGAATAATATAAAACAAATGTATTTGAATTGTTATAAACTAATAATGAAAATATGATTAATTTTAACATATATGTGTCTACCTGACATGCACCTATATAAGCATATACATGTGCTGTAACATGTAGGACTACTCATATAATAATAATAATAATAATAATAATAATAATAATAATAATAATAATAATAATAATAATAATAATAATAATAATAATAATAATAATAATAATAATAATAATAATAATAATAATAATAATAATAATAATAATAATAATAATAAATAAGTTATCACACTTTAATGATACATAAATAGTGACTGTTTTCACATATATATGTGGGTACCCATGGAAATGTGTGCACACACTGATGTTTATGTCATATGATATTTTAATTTGTCAAAATAATAAACTTATTAAAAATGTATTTTTCATAAATAATTTCATATTGAAAGTATACATAAAATTCACACATATGTGTGTATATATATAAAAAAAATAGATACTATGAAACAAAGTTATTAATTAATTCATTATTTCTAATGGAAACAAAAAAATATCTTTGGCCTTTTTATATATATATATATATATATATATATATATATATATATATATATATATATATATATATATATATATATATATATATATATATATATATACACACATACATTACTTCTTTGACAGTTCATAAAAGTTTTTTTAGCTTACTCTTAATTAATTGCAAATATTTTTAAACATACTACAGCAAGTTCTTTTGTCTTATACAGAAAGATTTTTGGAGTTTAAGTTTTTCTTTTAATTTCAAAATAACATTGTTTTACTTTTAAATTAGAGATTTTAACAATTGTCATTTTCACTAAAGAAAATCTTAGAGTTTTACTTTTAATAAATAAAACTGGAAATGGTCATTTATTATTTTCTTTCATTATTCTAGTTTTAGTTGAATAATTTAGTCAAAAATTATTTAACTTTTAAAATCTGCTGATATCTATAAATAATTTATATATACAATGTAGTACCTTTGTCTGTTCTTTTTTGCATATTGATAAAACTGCGGATATAGTGTGGTAATCTCTTGGTAAGCTGGTTCCTTGTAAACTATATACTGACTTTTTGTCATCTTTGGGAAATGTATAATCTGGTAACTGTTGAAATGCAGTAAGCTCCCATAAGTCTTTATGTTATCTAATACATACATATATAGAGGCTATGAACCACATGAAAGCTGGAACATGCTTCCATGTGAATCCAAACTCTACCATAGTAAAGTAGTAACAGCAGCTGGACTTGCACTTTCTCTTGTCATCAGTTATGACTTCATAATCAACATGCTGTCATAATCTATAATAACTCTAAGTATTCCTCTAATCTTTTTCCAACCTTTTTATAGTCAGGGTGGAATTTAAAAAACACAATAATTAAACATAAGTTTTTTATCTTGACTGAAAAAATTAATGATTCTTTTCAATTTACTTTAATTCTTTCAAAAACAACTTTGTAGGATATATATCAAAATATATTATACAAGTTTTAATTTAAAAAACTTTAATATCAAAATAGATAGTGAATTTTTAATTACCATTATATCTATTGTAGCATTAAAATATGCTTGTTTTAATTCAAAATCAGAATTAATAAATATTAATTATACCTTTTTAAATATTAAATTTATAATAAATTTTTTAAATTCAAAATTATTTAATTCTTAACCATTACTTCAATATAATATAGAAAATATCTACAATTTTTTTATCTGTGTTTATTTTTAAACACACTACTATATTGTTATATGACATGAGACACATAATCATCTTATATCCCTCCTTTATTGGGAAAAAAAAAGAAGTGAAACACCAACCTAACAATATTTTACATAATATACATGCATAAATAATATAAAGTTTATACCTCAAACTATATACTCATCAATTTTTTAGAGATGCAATTCTGAGATAGAGAAATAATTCAGCCACTGGAGTATATGTACACAATGCACCATGAACACCAAGAGGTTTATCTCAATTTAGACACAATAGGCTACCTCAACCCAAAATAAAAATAATGCAAAAAATCTTAGCAAAGCACCTTTAAGTCTTCTGGGCTGGAAAATACAAAACTATCATCTGCTCTTTTGAGTTTTGAAGGCTGGAAAATACAAAACTATGTTCTGCTCCTTTGATTCTTAAGAACCGGAAAATATGGAACTATATCTTGCTCTTTTTCTTGAAGAGTTAGAGGCTGGGATCATTGCAGGACAATATTAACTACACAATAATGAACAATAGGAAATCAGAAAGTGAATTGTATCAATGTCTGAGATATAACACACTTCAGAGTTTAATGAAAACATTGCATTCTCAAGCCAATAACAAAACTCTCTATCCTCATCAAAATTGAAATTACAGCTAAACAAAGTCAAAACCCAATCCAATCTCCAAAATCATACATTTTCTATTTAATTTTAAACATGAACTTTTTAAATATACATTAAAACTACTATTTTATAATTTATCAACAATATTCTTGTTACATATTTCACAGTAATACTTTAAAATTAATTTTGGATAAAATGCATAATTTTTTTCTTTCTCAGATGTTATATTTGAGATCAACATAAGTGACAATTTTGTAGTAATGACCACCAGTACTTGACCATCATTGGGCCCAATTGGGTGCCATTTGTAACAGTAGAGAAACACTAGAGGTAAACCTGAGGTGATAGGAACCCATCATCATCATCATCATCATCAATCCCAAGTCAAATACAAGATATTTTAACTGTACAAATAATATAAAGAATATGAGAATCATGTAATGAGCCTGGGCATGAATATGAAAAATTTGAAAGATCAGCACAGAACTAAGACTAATTATAAGAAATTATAGATTTGCCAGCACTGGAGAAAATAATAAATAATATATCATCAGGAATAATCAACAATACAATAAATCAACAGTCAATCTTAGCCCTTGCCAAACTTAGGGCAGCAATATAACATGATGCACAAACTTAAGTGATAATCTATCAAAATATATAACAATAAAAAACAATAATTCTTGGATTCTAAAGCATGATGATCATCATCAATGCTCTGCCCACTTAGTACCATTGATGTATTGGCCAACTATAAACTTAATTTCTAAATAAATAATAAAATGAAATGTAGTACATGAATTTTAAAGAATATTTTCATTGCATTATTCAAAATCATCATCATCTAATAACACTAAATATAACTACTTTATATAAGAGACGATTACTCATGAATCCATCTCAATAAACAAAAACTCTATAATAATTTATAATATTTTAGGATTAAATAAATTTACTGGAATAATTTAAACAATAAAATATAAATTTATTAATTAAAAACTAAAATATAATTAATGTCTGCTGATTATGCCATAAATATAAAGTTGCCATTCTGATTTTAATTAATACAAAAAAAAATAAGCTATCACATTATAATTTACCAATATGTCAATAGGCTTATCTAAAACATACATGCCTGTATCATATAAAATAACATATTTGAATTGCCATAAACTAATAATAAAAATATGATTAATTTTAATATATATGTGACTACCACCCAAGCATCTATATAAGCACACAGACATGCTATAGCATATGAGACTTGTCATATAATAATAATAAATAAGTTAACACATTTTAATGATACATTAGTGATGAATGTTTTTACATATGTGTTGGTACCCATAAAAATGTGTATGCACACTGACATTTATGTCATATATTTTAATTTGTCAAAATAATAACTTATTAAAAATATTGTATTTTTCACAATTCCATGTTGAAAATATACATAAAATTTACACATACATATGTATATAAAAAAATAGATATTATGAATCAAAGTTATTAATTAATTCATTATTTCTGATGGCAATTTTTTTTACCTTTTAATATATATATATATATATATATATATATATATATTTTATATATATATATATATATATATATATATATATAAAATAATAGTTTTTACTTCACCTTTGATTAGTAATTAATTGTGCTTGCACTTTACACAAAAAAATGAAGCTTGTCTAAGTCGAAGAGGCATGTTTTATTGCAAATGACAGTGATGCAATAAACCGGAAAGAATCGTGCTTTACAATCTCCAGAAAATGATCATTATAAAAAAAAAAATTTGCATAAAATTTTATATAAACTACAACGTAACTTCAGTTAAAAGTAGGCTATGATATGGAGACTCAAGATCTTCGAAAGCGCTAAGCCATATAACTTTGTAAGATTTAGACAAGCTTCACTTTTTTGCGTAAAGCACAAGCACAATTAATATATATATATAGTTTTTTTTGACAATCTATAAAAAAATTTTTTTCAGGTTTCTCTTAATTAAGTGCAAATATCTTTAAAAATATTCCAGCAAGTTCTTTTGTTCAATATAGAAAGATTTTTGGACTTTACTTTTTTAAAAAAAAATTTTAAAATAAAATTGTTAATGAATCAATTTTATGTTTGTAGATGTTGTTTTACTTTTAAATTAGAAATTTTAACAATCATCATTTTCACTAAAGAAAGTCTGAGTTTTACTTTTAATAAATAAAACTGGAAATGTTCATTTATTTTCTTTCATTATCTAGTTTTAGTGAATAATTTACTCAAAAATTATCTTTAAAACCAGCTGATATCTGTAAGTACTTTATATACACAATACAGTATCTTTGTCTGTGCTTCTTTGCATATTGATAACACTGCATATATTGCATGGTAATCTCTTGGTAATCTGGTTCATTCTAAAACTATAAAATGGCTGGTAGTCATCTTTGGGAAAGATATAATATGGTAACTTTTGGATTGCAGTGAGCTCCTTTCATTCTGTTTGCCATCTAATACATACATATATACAGGATATGAATCACATGAAAGCTGGTACTTGCTTTCATGTGAATCTGAACTTTACAATAGTAAACTAGTAGCAGCAGCTGCACTTGAACTGTTTTTTTATGTTCAGTTACATCATAATCATCATGCTGTCTTAATCTATAAAACTATAAAACCTCTGCTTAATTTTTTCCCAATCTTTTTATAATGAGGGTGGACTTAAAAAACCCACACAGCAATTAAAGGTAAGTTTTTTTATCTTGACTGAAAACAGTCAATGGCTCTTTTCAATTTATCTTAATCTTTTCAAAAACAACTTTGTAGGATATTTATCAAAATGTTATACAAGCTTAAATTTTTAAAAAAAATTAATCTAATCAAAATAGATAGTGAATTTTATAATTACTGGTATATCTATTGTAACATGAGAACATGCTTGTTTTAATTTCAAAATCAGAATTAATAAAAATATTAATTAGACCTTTTTAAATGTTTAATTTATAATAATTTTTTTAAATTCAAAATTATTTAATCCTTAACTGTTATTCCAGTATAATATAGAAAATATCTACAAAAAAAAATTTGTCTGTGTTTATTTCTACTTTTCCCTTCAACTTTATATATATGAACACACTACTATGTTATTATATGTCATGAGACACATAACTATCTCAATAGAAATAATTATTTGAGCAAAGTGAAAAAGAAAATATTAGAAATGACAGCCTTATGTGTCTTCTGTTAGCTTTACACAAGATCTTTATCAAGATAATTACAACTTTGGATTCAAATCAACCAAAAAAATAAACTGAATTTAAAAATTAATTTTATTCCAATACATTATATTCAAATATTATAAAAAGCTACAGAAAGAATCAATGAATATGAACTACATCATAATGCTTTGAATTTATTCTGAAAATCATTTAACTCTATAAGCACTTTCACAGACAAGATATGATCCAGAACATTGTTATATTCTGAAGAATATTTATCAGAAAACAGTAATAGTTATTAGATTACATTATGTTACAAGAATATTAATACTGAAAAAATATATGACCTGGTGATTTCATTTCTCTAAAATGTTTTATAGCAGTTTTATGAAAAATATTTTGAGAATTAAAATTAAAAACTAAGACAATAAAAATAAATGGAGATTGTTTTAGTGAGCTAGATTTTGTAGATGATGCAATTGATTTTTCAGAGTTTCAAGAAATATAATATTTATTGGATTAAAGTAAGAAGTCAGAGCTAAAAATAAAATATTGAAAATCTAGTATTTAATGGTCTTTCATATAAGAAAATAAAGATTAATAATCATAAATTAGAAAAAGTTAATAATTACAAGTACTTTTCTCATTTTATCAACATTTTTCTTGTCAAAAATTCTGCTTGGTTGAGTAAGATAAAATTCTAAACTTTTGATTGGTCAATTACAGAATCAGACATAAAAATATGTTTATCTTTTAATATTATATTAATTTTAGTTTTGTTTGTAAAAAGCAAATTAATATTTTGTTAGAATATAAAAATGAACAAAAGTTTTTTCAAAAATGAATTTCTATTTATAATTATAAAAATATTTTATAGTGGTGAACCTAAAAAAAACATTCATAACTTATTAAAAAATGTTGCATACATCATTGATTTTCTTTCTCAATTTATGTTCAAGTAAAAGTAAATAATTTTTACTAAAATCTTACCTATTTTTCTAAAATAATTTTATTTTCAGCATATTTTATCAAAATAACTTATAATATGTAAAAAAAATACTAAAAAAATACTCTAAAACATTCATCTTCATTTTCAAAATCAAAACAAAGAAGTTGGAGTGGTGAAAATTGTTGACAAGCACTCTATTTTGTTCAATATGAGCAACAACCAATTAGCACCTAGGAAAGATCACCTCCTATTGTTAAAACTTTAAATTTAACTATTATTGTTGGAAAATAATTTTAGAGATGACAGCATCATACAGTACTTTTTAAGCTTTAAAATGAGCATAAATTTGCTATGATAATGTAAAAATATCTGGCTTTAGAGCAACTTAAACCCATGAC
Source organism: Epiperipatus broadwayi (assembly GCA_028023455.1). Taxonomy (NCBI): domain Eukaryota; kingdom Metazoa; phylum Onychophora; class Udeonychophora; order Euonychophora; family Peripatidae; genus Epiperipatus; species Epiperipatus broadwayi. The sequence goes on from JAQFVV010012411.1 coordinate 4,940,510, forward strand.
TGATTATAGTCAATGAGCTCCATTAAAAGGTTAATACATATAAAAACTTAATGGATTAAATTAATAGTAAAATCAAACTTGAATGGAATGCTTTTGTAACAAAAATGTCTTATTATTAAAAGGAATGTGCCTTTACACTTAAAAAGGAAAGTTCTTAATAGATATATGTTATGAGTTCTTATAAATGTATTTGAAATATTGACATTTAATGAAACAACAATATAGAGATTTCAAACTGTACAGTAAATTATGAAGAAATGCATGTTGTGACTAACAAAGGGGGATTAACTACATGGTTTAAAAAAAAACAAACAACTGCTATTGCCATCAATAAAAAAATTAAGATACTGAAATAGAACTTGGCTGGATATATTTCTATATAAAAAGACAATATATGGACAGTTTAAATCTTAAAATAAATCACAAAAAATTGGAAGACCTAAAAATACCCACCCCACATATGAGATTTATGAATAAAATAAGAGCATTTGCTGGAATAATATGGAGATAAAAAGCTTTGAATCAAAGAAATTGGATTAAATTTAAAGACACCTTCATTGGGCAGTAGATAAATAATAGTTAAAAGATACTAGTGGATACATATGCGCTTGATTGGCCACTAGTTATATATTATGCTCTCTCGATAAAGCTTTGCATTATATTTCATTAATGGCAATAATAATGCTATCAAGAGAAGGGATACCTGCTTTGACTTCTCCAAACATTGGACTATCTAGCTCATTTGCATATGCTTTGCATACCACTTTGTTTCCTTGTCCCATTTCCTCATTCTGCACCTCGTATTACCACTATGAACATGAGGCAAATGGCCTCAAAAGCGCTTAACGTATAGTAATTTTTGGAATCTGTATAGCTTCTCGTTCAAGTATTTCATGCGCTTTTTAATTTGTATATTATGTATCTATTGAAAGTTTACCTTCATAAATCATTTGTTTATTAATAGATTTTTTTGCTGAAAACTTATAAATATATTATCAGCTTGTATTTCTCCTGTATGGCCCTTTTTAACTCGGTAATATTCTGATGTAAAATGTTTACTGCTTTAGATAATAATATTTTTTAAATGATTAGTTATTTAGAGACCTTGTGATAATTGTGTGCTAGAAGTAGTTGTGTGAATTTTCATCCAGGAACTTTCTTGAAATCTGGTATCACTACACTAAATTGCGAGGGGTAATTTTTATATTCACCTTCTTACATCCAAGATTCAGAAATATCACATTTCAGAGCTTTATATAAGAAAAAGCCAACATCCATTACAAATTTATGTTAAAGCTTATACATATAATTTTTTTTCAATTTGTTTTTGCTGAATAGTTATTTAAAAATAAATATAAACTATGATAGCAGCACTCAGAAAAATATGTTATTTCCTTCACTAGAAGTAAAAGTTACAATATATTACAGTTCATCTAATCAACCCAATTTAATCTGCTGAAGGTCTTAATATCAAACATCAAAAGTATTTGACTTTTATATTGATTAGTTATCAATATTAAAAATTCACTAGCAATAGTATCCTTACAAAAACAATGAAAATATTGATAGGGAATTTTTAATTTGATGTTGGCTAGTGATTTAATTTACATTAATAAATATATATCTTAAATGGTCATTATTAATTCAAAACTGTCCACAATGTTGTCCTTTTGTATAAATATTGATTAAAATTTTATGATGTATATATATGCTTAATATTTCATCTATTCCCAAAGTTTATCTTCAGAGCCATCTATATAATCTTTAGTAATCATTAGATTTCAGATGGAAATGCATAAGCAGATCGGCCATCTAATTTTTGGCGAATAGCCTTCATTAATAGAAAACAATAATTTACATATTCTCATTCAAAAATCATCTTTTACTTCTATCATCTGTCAAATTAATGATTTAAGAACTTAATATTTCAAATATTAACTCATCAACTTCTATATCTAACTTAGCTCACTAAAATATAGACTTAGTGATTAAGTATCAGGCTTAGGTATTTGAAATTTTTAAAGTATTAGTTTAATAATATAAGAATTAAAAGGTGGTTAATATTCTCCATAATGTTAAGAACAACAACCAGAAAATAACCTGAATATTTATTTGGTATTACGATTTGGTCTCCATTAACTATTTATATTTGCATAAATGGCTCTAAAATATATCAGTATTGAGGGATTGCAGCAATTAAATGCAGATAAAATGTTAATCTAAAATAAGTCGCACAATTTTTAATATATAAATAAAAGAAGTAATGATTTTTTTTAGATTAATATTTAAACTATATTTATATAATTCCAATATAAAGTTTTAAATTTTCAATTCAGATTTTTTTTTTTTTTTTAATTAAACATAAATACTATTTTAAAACTTGATTTTTTTAAAAAAAAAAACTCATCTAAATCATTTACTATTTATTACTAAGAAGGTATGTTTTTGTTTATCTATTTGTTTATTATAATTTCTGTTAATCTTTTTTTAGTGTACATCTAAAAAGGAATTTGTTAAGTCGATTTAAATTTAAACAATAAACGAGAATGTTTGCTGAAATTTTGATTACGGAATAAAATTGCTTTCAAATTTGAGATTCAAGAAATTATGTAATATAATAACTAACTACGTTTTAATCCAATTGTATGAAAGTATAAATATAGCATATAGTAATAGAATTGTGTTCAAATAATAATTAAGTCCGCACATGCATGTAAATGATAGAGCAAATAAAAGCGGTTCATATTCAAATGTTGATAATACACAAGTTGTGATCTTTAACTTCTGGATCCTCTTGATGGGAATATCTGCCGGACTGACATATTTTAAATACACTAAAAAAAATTTACACGGCATTGGGAGTCTGATCTCTGAAGATGTAAATGCGGTTTTGGAATAAATATTATTAGAATTTATCGATATAATATCGTTTAAAAAATGATTTTTTAAAAAAAATTTTTTTTTTTTCTCTGAATCAAATAATAACATGTATATATTTATTATTTTCAGATCAACGTTTTGGTTATTTTTTTATGGCCATTTTCAAAAGTTATTACATACTTTTCGTTATGTATATATCTCTGAGAATTGGAGGGAAGAGAATCAATATTATACAATATCAACTACTGGCACAATTGGTAGAGCGTCCGACTTGGGATTGGAAAATCCTAGGATCGATTCTGGCACTGGCAGATCTGGCGCTCGAACTTCTTATGAACTCCTGAGTAATAGAATCATATACTTTTTTTATATACAGTACTATTTATTTTAAAATGTAATTAAGTACAGATTTTTTATGAAAAAATTCTATAAAAGTATTGGCAATATAAAATAAAAAATAGACAAAACGGAATAAAATTGTAAAAAAAATGTATATTATTATTTTAAGAGAAAAAAAATTAAAGAAAAATAATTATTTTTAAGAACTTGTATATAGTATTCACCTTCCACAGTTTTATATAATTATCTATAATTGGTGTAAAAAAAATCAAATATTAAAAAATTAGAAATTAATAATTAAAAAAAAACTACATTTAATTTACGTTAATAGTGCATAAATAGTAAGTACACATAGATCTAGTTCAAGTGCGGTCAATGCTTTGAACATTTTCCCCTATATTTATCTCAAAGCTAATTCTAGTCAAGCGTTGTTAGCCGAGAGGTCATCGCAGCCGCCTTGCAAGCAAATAGTTGGTTGCAGACGGTTGTGGGTTCGCCTCCCGACCGATGCTATGACATATAGGGGGGGGGGAGCTAATTATAGAGATCAACGAAAAAAATGGTCTGCATTTTTTTTCTGATGAGAAAGTGGGGGAGGGGATAATGTTAGTAAATAAACATTTCATTTGGAAAATAAAATAATTGAATTTTATGCATACCATTATCTAATATTGTATTTTTTATCAACTTAAATTTTTAGATTCTGTTTATGTCTTTTACATTCTGTTGACTTAGTGCTTTGTGAACATTAGAACTCTCAGATGTTGCCTATTCTAAGCATAGTATAAACAATAAACATCTATACATGTAAATGTCTATTAAAAAGGTAATATGATTCACTATAATCTATGAATTTTATTATCCACAGCATAACTTGGACTAGATATCGTGATATGGAAAAACTGACATACTAACAAAGAACTAAATCAAGTTTAAAGAAAATAGCAGTATGCTAATTTTTTAAGATTTGATCAGTTTAACATTATTAGAAGTTATAACAAATGTAATTAAAAATGCTAGAAAATCAGAAATGAAAACTATTTTTGCAAGCGAATTGCATCTCAGAATAATGTGCATCAATCTTCACATCACAATAATTCCAAAGACTTTAGATTTATAACATAAAAATAGATAGAATGTTAGAATTATAACAAATCAGAAAATCTACTATTGAAAAAAAAAAAGAATATATAAAATGGAGTTCTTTAAATAAAATAAATGAAAATTTCTTAATGAATGTATGTGTAGTGAGAGAGATTGATTTGAAGATTTTACACTAAGTAATAATTCAAGATTTGATTATTTGCAAATATTTAGCATGAGCATTTGTCAATTTATGATATATATATATATATATAAATTGATCTAAAATTGTTAAACTTTCAGCATTTGCATCTTTGATGCCATCTAACTTAAATAAATAGCTTAATGATTAATACTAAATATCTATTAGGCTAAAGATTATTATATTTTTTCTAATCTAGATATAAACTTTAAACCCAACTAAAAATTACTTTATTTAGTTTTAATCAAACATAAATGCATGATTATTATTAATCCAATCTTTCCTCTCTTTTTCCATATGTATCATCTTTTTTATATATAATTAAAACTTTTATTTCACTGCATATTTTTTAAAGTTATGTGTAATAATATCTAAAAAGGTTAAATAATGCCAAAATGTATTTGATGCTGAACCTGCATTCTTCAGTTGGCCAAATCGCAATTTCTTAGGCATGATTTCATCATTTTCTCAGCATCAAACTACTAAAGTTGGATCTACAAATGTCAAATTTTCTGCACTCATATCTTTGATACCATTCATTTTAGATAAATATCTTAATGATTATTACAAATCATTTATTAGATTCAAAATTATTATATCATCTGATTCAACAATGTGTAGTAGAATGGAAGTTTTAAGTATATCTAAAAAAACTATAACAAACATGGAAAAAGAGGGTGAAGTTGGATTAATGATACCAATGCATTTATATATTTAACTGAGTTTAAAATTTATATCCAAGGGGGTTGTATTTATTCACAATATATTTAATTGATATACATGTATGCGTACACAATTTAAATGATCACCTGTCCAGAAACTATATTAATATCAATATACCAGCCTCTTTTCTCAAACTATCAAAGCAACATAAAATAGTCATTTACTTATGTTAATTAGAAGACAATTCTGATAAGTGATATTATTTAGGATGACTTCCAAATCAGAAACAAATGTAAACAAAATCTATTCCAGTGCATTCAAGCCTCAAATTTCTTATAGTGGAGAATTGAAGAAGACTTTGTTTACATCTGTGCTGATTTTAGAATTCACTTAAATAATATCACTTACCAAACTTGTTTTTTCTGTAAATATCAGAGTTAGCTTATGTAAATAATTTATAATGTTTTGACAGTTTGGTATAAGAGACAGGCATATTAATATTACAAATATCAATTGGAAAGGTGGTTATTTTAATTATTTTATTGTGTGTGTATGTACCATGAATATAATGTTGTAAAATATTGAAAGCTAGTGTAAATGTTTCTGTTTTAATAATTTAAAATTATATATATATATTATTGAAAAAAGAATTACATAAGTGTATGTTTATATATTTAACAAATTTAATTTTATATATAATAAAACAAAATTTAGTTAACCTTATAAAATATACCATTATTAAATATAATTAAAGAGGATTTGAACACAGACTTTCAAGCTCCCTTTAGTCATCCACTCTATCTTATATAACCAATTCACATGACCACATACATGTGAAAAAGATAAATAATTTCTAATATACATATATTTCATGCTGAACTATCACTCATCTGTTGGTCTGAATCATCATCTCTCACACATGATTGAAGAGAGTTTGAAAAACTGCATTCAAATCCTCTTTAATTACATCATTTGTAATTAAATATTGCATTATTAAATATATAAATAAATATTTGTTGAGTCAGGTTACATGTATATTACTCCAATGTTTATTTAGATATTTAATATTGATATACTAAAATTTATGGATTAATAGCAGAGCAGTTTTGTTTATTTATATATATATATATATATATGTGTGTGTGTGTGTGTGTGTGAACAAATTAAAACTTTAAAATTAATCAGTATATAATCATGGTATTTAAATAGTAAATTAGGCTACTCATTTCTAATGCAGATTTGGGTATTTAAACCTCTAGGTTTTTGTCAATAAAATATATAATGAGTAAGATTTACATTTTATTAATCTTTTTTTTTAATTTCTAGTTTTAAACTTAAGCTGGAATTGCAGAAAATTTTGAAGAATTGGTGATTTTGAATGAAGACTTAATACAGAAGATAAAACTGCCACTATGAACCAATAATATCTAGATACAACAAAGTATAAGAGGTCTATAAATAAAAATTATATTGTCACACTTATGTTGACAAAATATAATTACAAGGATAGTAAGCAACATTTTAAAATTATTTTAACATTTTTTTAAACTTCCATATTATAAAATTTGTAATATTTCATATTTTAAAGCTTTCGACTCATAAAGCAAAAAGAAAATTTAGCATGTTCTACAATTTGCTCAATCATGATTGTACAAAAACATGAAGTATGCGAATATGAATAATGTGGGAACATATGTATATTAATTTTGAATTTTATTACTGATGGCTCATGAATGAATATATAAGCTAAAGATATAAAAGATTTCACTTGAGAGCATTTTTTATGAATTTAATTGATTTTTGTAGTATGGCAATAAGTAATGTTATTATATATATATAGTAAAAAGATATCACATGACTGAAATTACTATTCACCATTTTTCTTTTAAATAACAAAAAAGAATAAATGTTTTTTGAAGATTAATAATAATAATTGAAAAAAATCAACTTATTTTTTATTTTCAATATTTTAAAAATTAATTACACCACTTTTCTTTGTAAATTAAATTACTATATTAAATAAAAATCTGTAATTTCCTGCTTTTAAATGATATCAATTTAATTTTTTAACTATTTATTTTTATTCTAAAATAATTATTTTTACAATATATATATGTGTGTGTGTGTGGCTATTTATTCTTAATAATATTTTGCCTTGATGTCAAAGCCTGTTTTTTGGTAATAAAAAAATATATAACTAAATATTGGTAAAATTATTGTAATAAAATAATTAGTATTGTCGTTTTGGAAGGTCATATAAAATTCAAGCACCAAAAGTAATAGAGTTATACTGTAAACCATGGATCCTTAACTTTCAAGATCAGCAGTTTACCATTGCATTAAAATTATTCAGGGAAATAAAATTATTTGTACATAATAAAAAGTATTTTTAAAAAACTATTTGTCTACAGGAAGAATGTGTCATGTATGCAACATTTATGTATAAGATCGTGATAGAATTTAAGTTAAGTAAATAAAATACACAATTTTAAAATTTTAATTTTGGTAAATTGTGTTTATTCACAAAAACTAACGCATAAATACTAAGACATATAATGCTAGATTTTAACTCAGTTTAACATATCTCAGAAGTAATTCATATTTTTATGTGTGAAAGATGATAAATTTGATTTAAAGGTTAATAATTAAGCATTAGTCTATAATAATTAAATCTTTAAAAATAGATTAAGTATAGAATATATTCCTGTTATTTTTTGTTCTCTCATATCTTTTATCTCACATATGCTTTTTTTTTACAGTCTCTTATTTCAAATTGTTTTTCTTTAAATATATATAATTCATATACAAAACTTTCATAATGTGGGAATGTCCTCCATAATAATTAAATGATAAACTTTAATAAATCTTTCTTTTATTCTAACAGTGAATATTCATTTTTTAAAATATATTTTATTCATTGCACATTTAATTTCCAATATTTACTCAGTCATTTATCTCATGCTCTTCTTAAATATACTATTGGTATTTTTTATTCTACCTCGTAATTATTTCATATTTACTAGTGAGCATTTACTCATTCATTTAATTTTGGATTTATTGAGTATTTCACCCACTCTCTTATGTATGCCTTTTTTATTTAATATCATACTCACTTCTGTATCCCAAAACATCTCTTTTACCATTAATTTGTATATAATAAGATTGTTCTTTTTTAAAACAAAGAAAAGAACAATAACTTGCAAGTTATTAATAGATAGATGGATCTCTTTCAACAAATCTCATTTATTGTAGAAAAAATAAAACCCTTTATAAGTCTCTTAATAAAATCACACAAACAAATTATCATATATTCATTTGTCATTATTTAAATAGATATTCAATTTGGATATATCAATAATTAATATTTATTAAATCAATAATTTTAATTATTTTATAACAAAAGTTGAAAAAAGGAAAAGAAACAGTGAAGAAATTTTATTGTTTGTATTAATTATTATAACAAAAATAAATAGTGATAATTTTCTGTTTATTAAAATAAAAATTAAAAATAGAAAAAAAAATCCAAAAACAAATTTTGTCAATGTCATATCACATATGCTTAACTTCATTAAATAAACTTTCATAAAAATATATACTTTTCTTTGCAGATTTTAGTGCCAGAATTTTAAATTTTGAGTTCCAAGAATTTTTAAAAAATCCATGCAATTATATACATATTTTTGCATACAATAAAATTAATTTTTAGAATCACATACATATATATTTATTTATTATTTAAAAGTTGTTTTTTGTAAAGGTAATAAATAAAACTTTATTTCATTATTAAAAAATTATTTATTTTCAAGAGTTAATAAACTCCAAATATAATATGACCAATATTCAGTAAATAAAGATGAGTATCTTTAAAATCTAAAATTGTTTGATATTCATTACAACTCTGAAACAGATGCATGAACATTAACAAAACATTATATATTTTGACATATAAATTTTTCTTCATCATAACAAGATATGTTTTTTATTTGTAATGTAAAGGAAATTGTTACTTTTTTAATAATGTAAATAAGATTATTTTAAAAAAAACATTGTGATATATCTAATTACTATAATTAATATTAATCCTATTTTCAAATGTATATGGAAAATTTTAAAATTATATATATATATTATAACGATCCAAACGAAGTGGGAGATCGCATCGCACCGCACCGCACTACCAAGGGCGCCATCTAGGCATTTGAGCCTAGAAAAATTTATAAAGTAGGCAGATACGCGCTGTTAGGATTCCACTTTATTTACATATTTAGATCGTTAGCCCATTGTCACTAGCTCAGTGGAGACGCAGAGATAAAAATCTATAAATTTAGATATAAATATAAAAAAATAATAAAAGCCACTGCCAGAAATTAACACAGAAAAATATTTATTTACGCACATATAAAATCATTCTAAACCCGAGGAATAAGTTTAACATTTAGATTTTTATATTAACTTTTAATTTTACATTTAAAATAGCTTGCTATAATGTTTAATATTTTATTTAGAGGGTCGGGTATGAATAGGCTACATAGATCTGCATTTGAAAAGACAATATTCTTCCCTTATTTAACCCTAGGCTAAAAATTCAAAGTCAAACTGACGCCAACCATCCGATACACTTATGTATTCAATGTAGCATGAAAATACAATGGCACTAAATAGACTATACTGTCAGGAATGCACATCTGAACAGTATAGTGAGAAGACATTGTTGCTCTCCACCACCAGGAATGCTACTTCTGATGGTGAGTAGAACAATAAACATAAAACTCCATAGGAATGGATTGCGTCTTGCGTCTTACTATCCAATTCCATAGGCAACAGAGGGTGTGCGGCGTATATATGTAATCCTGCACGTGGCGGATCTCCTGCTACATTTACTACCTACATAAATATATCGAAACCATTGAGCCAATTCAACCACGAAACAAATAACCTAAGATTACCCTCCCTTAATATAACCTTACAAAACTATATAGCCGTTCACGCCCGACTTAAATTTATCATTTAGATATGTTCGCACAGATAACTTTTATACAATTTGTTTTAAAATGATCGGTATAGATCGATTACATAGATTCCATGGTCAAAAACATTTCAAAATAAGCATAAACGATCAAAATACAAAATTATTGATACCGACAATCGCAGAGGGAAACTTATAAGTAACCCAATAGTATTCACCATAAGATACTTGCGTTGTCACCAATAACTTAAAAGACATCCGAATAAATACATTTTAGATACTCACCGTAAGGTATCATTATTTATCGAATGTCTATATATTTTGATCAAATATGAAAACCAAAATATAATTAACCGCAAACGAATCCATGCAAGCGTCTATAAACAACTTAAATTTCATACATTTAAAATTTAAACAATAAATAATTTATACAATTAAAATAAATGGAAATGATTTTTTTATCAATAACAAACATATAAAATTAAACATCAATTGATTTTAAACTTAAAGGTCAAATAGAAACTCCATTTTAACATTTAAATTGCTTTCACGAAAGTTCTTAATTATTTAAAAAAAATTTTTTAAGTTCATTGTCGATAGCTTACAGTAGCAGAGTCCAGGTTCTTGTTTTATATTCCCGTGACTTCTCGTTTAGAAGATAATGTTCTGGAGGTGGCATTAGCTGGTTCCTTTCGGTATCTCAATCAGTTCATTTTTAAAAATAGAGAGAGAGTGAGGTATGTGCATCCTACCCCATCTCTCACAACAAACAGCTGGAACTGCCCAATACTCAATATTTCTCCTTTTTATATTATCCACACGGATTCAAACAACAAAACGTCACCAATCCATCACTTTCGTTAGGGTCCGAGCCAAGGCTTGGTGCTTCCATTGGTCCAGCTAATTTCTCTTATCTAATTTCCATCTGACCCTTTAATTACATAAGAGCCTTGAGGGCTAGCTTGTTTTTCAAATAATAAACAATCATTTCCATTTATAGATTACAGGAATTAATTAATACCTGTTTTTATTTTAACTTATATTAAATATTTTAATATTTAACTCTTGTATTTTTTTATCAAAAAAAAAAAAAATACGTTCAAATACCTTTTTTTATTTATATATATAAAAAAAAATATTTTTAAAGTTTAGCATCTGTGCGAATATATATATTTAACAACATTTTAATTTTAGCGTCTAGTTTTTTTATAGATTTTTAATACACTTATTTTTATTTGCGAACTTTGTTTTTCTTTTAAATTAATGTAACGACATATCTATATATCGTTACAATATATATATATATTATCAAAACAACATTTATCTTAATAAAGGTATCTTATTACATGGTCATTATAAAAAATTAATTAAAAATAGTAAAAATAAATAAAACATGGGAAATTACAAAACAAAGTAGAACAATTTAAAAACTTCATTTTTTATACAATCAACATAGCAATGATAAACAAAGACAGAGAATCAAATCTGATGTCATGAAGATCAGTCAATTGAATTTAAATTTGGTTTATAGCTTTATTTATTTGTATAAAAAACTGTTCTATATAATTGGTAGTTTTTTTTATTTCATTATGCTTATTAATACAACTTTATCTTTCCAAAATCTCTGTAGTATCTTAATATTCTTTGATGATGTTGTTGCATTTGGATAGAATTTGGAAAAGTTTTTTTTACATTGAATAAATAAAAACCATCAACTAAATTAAAATTTAAATGATACAATAGCATTTAAAGTTTTATTTTTACTCTTTATGCATTAATATTTTTACTTTGAATGGGCAACAGATGAAGTCTTTAATGTGTTATACATTGTTCTGTAATTTCACATTCTATTCCTTTTTTTATAATTCTTAATTAATTTTTTACTTTTTATATTTTTGCTATGTCCATATATTAACACTTGTATCCAGTTGAAGGTAAATGTTATTTTGGCTAAGTGTTGATAATTTAAACATTAATATACATGGTTGTGTCTAAACATTTACATGAATTATAATACTTTTTTGACAGTGAATGCTTTTACTTCAACATACACATATATACTGCATGTACTCATGTACATGTGTATTTTGCAACTTTTAATAATACATGGAATGTTTGAATTATAAAAGCTGAATTGTATTTTATACATACATCAATGATTAATGATTAATTATTCTTATCTACAATTTTTAATATGTTCTTGGTACTATCATTTTTATCTATTATTTATTTCTTCAATCTCTTAAAAAAGAATAGATTGAATTTTCACTATATATATATATATAATTTTCAATATGCCAACATATAAATAAATGTCAGTTATAATTAGCTTATAGCATGACTGCCAACTTCTGTAGCATTTATATTTTAAATTTAAAAATCTATAAAATGTCATTTTGATTTTTTTACCTCATGTCATTTTCCATATGTAAAATAAAAATATTAAAACAGTAATCTTCCATTACAAGTAACTAAAGGTTCTGCAAACACAGATTCAAATCCACTCATAGAATAATTTAATTTTAATTTTTAAATAATAGCTATTGTGCATAATTTCTCTTTTTAATACACATTTTAACTCACAAATATAATTTGATTCATACTTGCACACTTTGTAAATAACATTATATATATATATATATATAATGTTATTTACATATATATATATATGTATATGTATATATATATATATATATATATATATATATATATATATATACACACACCTGGGTCTTGTTTTATGCGGTAGATAGGTTCCACAGAAAACCCGCATAAAACAAAATCGCACAAAAATAGACTTAATTTATCTTGAAAAATGGGGGGAGAGGTGCTTTAATTTTCAGAATTTGCATAAAAGCAAAGCAACAAAAAAAAATTACTTTAAAATTCACATTAAAAAAAATAAGCAAATAAAGTGTGACTAATAAAAAATTTCAAATATTTTAAAGAAATTAATACAAGACAAACTTTTTTTATTACTACAGTATTTAATTTTACATTTTTCATACATATTTTAATCATTACTGCTAGCGTTCATTTATAAACTGGTAAGAAATCAGATTCGATGTGATGTGATGTATTGTGGCTTCTCCTTAAATGAAGTCAAGAATCTCTCAGCAATTATGCCCAGAGAAACCTGTTAGCCACTTTATTTTTATTCGTGATGTGATGTACAACTAGCACCACTTTTAGTCTTGTGCTGTGTTAATGGTTTTGTTTCTATATTTAAAAAATGACATCGCAATCAAAACAAAAAGATTATATATTATCATTAGAAAGATTATTTTCAGTTTATAAAATCTTCATTTTTTTTATTTTAAAAATATAAAAGATTATTTATTTCTGTTATATATAACAAAATATGTTTTAAAAGTTTAAATTTTTTGAATATTTATTACGATATTTTTTATATGTAAGTATAAATCTATTATTATTATTTACATAGAAGCTAAGTTCTAAATACAGCTTCAGGCCATATTCATGTTAGCTGCTAATATAACATTATATTTTTGAAAAAAAAAGTACTTCAAGTCAAAATAAGTTATTAATAATTTAAATTTTTTGATATCTAATAAATATAGTGAAATATGAAAGATATTAAGAAGAAACATGAATCGCATAACTTCAAAATTACATTCAAATAATCTGCATAAAACAAGACCCAGGTGTGTGAATATATATATATACACACACACAAGGGAAAACACAAAATAATCAGAAGTCTCTGGTATGCACACCTGTTATTTACTTTTGCAGTTACATACTTTCTTGCAGAAATTCTTCTGCATCAAACTGCCAAATGACATTGCTGTGTGAAATCATGGGTTCACGTAGCACATTTTTTTCTAAAGGGCATTTTGGGTATTTGTTATTTTTTTTGTAATGGCTAAAATTAAAACAGGAAAAACTCTCCATACAGTAGTGCCATTCATGTAAGCCTGAGTAATCAATGGATGCTAGAAGGTTTGTGCATAAAATACCTATATAGTGCCTATTCATCCAATATCCCCAGACTACCCTCCGTACAGTAGTGCCACTCAGTGCAAGTCAGAGTAATCTGAGGATATTAGATGAGTAGGCACTAGATAGGGATTTTATGCACAAGCCTTCTGGCATTCATTGATTACTCTGGCTTGCACTGAGTGGCACTACTGTATGGAGAATTTTGCCTGTTTTAATAACAGTTATGAGCAAGCACAAGAAATTGTATCATGTGATGTTTAGTGGTTTAATAGCTAAAATGTTAAATTAATGCTGATTTTTTTGTTTTTGATGATGTGAGTGACATTTTTCTTGGTCAGACATTTTATCTGCAAGTTCTGGAACATTTATATAATGCAATAAAATATAAACATCCCATTTTATGCAAAGAAAATGGTGCAAGCTCCATCCCAACAGTGTCATCTTTCAAAGCCTTGAGTGTGAAACAGTTTTTAATTAAATTCAGCATGATCAAACTTATTTATTAGTCATATTCATTCAATCCCATCTTGTGCAATTTTTTTAATCTGTCGAATGAAAAAATGTCTCAATTTTTTTTGTGGACATAGAGATAGGGGGAGGAGATGACAGTGATAAAACACATCACTCTGCAAATGTTTCTGAACTACTTCAAAAAGTGACAATCTGATTTAGACAGGTGCATTGCATTAGATAAACTATACTTTTTAAAGCAATTCAATTTTTGCAACACTTAAAAATAAATATACAATTTATTATAACAAAGTTCCTGTTATTTTTGGATTTCCCTATATATATATATATATATATATATATATGTTAAAACGAAGATTTGCACGGGTTAAATATATATAAATACATATTTTGTTATCTTTAAAACTTTAATATCAATTTATGTTGTTGTACAAACATCAGTATTGTGGATGGTTGTGTGATATTGATATTAAATTTTAGTAAATATGTATTTTATATATATATATATAATGAGAATTTTATCTGGAAATTATTTAATCATCATTGGTGAGAATTTAATCATTGAAAACAAAGTGTGAGATGCATAAATTGATCATAATAAAATAAAGTTTTAGACTGATAGGAGTCCTTATTCATCACAATTAATTAGTATTAAAAAACAATGAAAAATAAATTAATGAATTAAATTCACATAGGAATAATATAAGAATTGCAACAAAACTTTATACATATATAAATATATCATTAAAAGCCAGTCAACAATTAGACAATCCCAATATCAATAACAAACAACAATTTCAAACCTCCTTTAAACAATAAATGTGGAATCCACTTTTACTAATGGTTCAATATATTTATATAGACACTAAAGATTGCAACTTGATTACAAAGATTGAAATTACTGCTACAAAGAAGTTTAAATAAACTCTTTAAACAAGTAAATATAACCTGTTCTAAATGAAGACTAATAATTAATCAATAATAACATTACAAACTGCAATTATAAATTTCAAATTGCATCCAAAGTATTACTTAAATAATAATCCAATCAACACTTAGACAATCCCAATATCAATAACAATCAACAATTTCAAACGGTTGTCAAGGCATCTTTTTAACAATAAAGATGGAATCCACCTTTACTAATGGTCCAATATATTTATATAGATACTAAAGATTGCAACTTTGATCACAGAAATTGAAATTATTGATACAAAGAAGTTTAATTAAACCTCTTTATATATATATATATATATGTGATATAAAGAAGTTTAATTAAACCTCTTTATATATATATATATATTGTGACCTCTTCTTACAATTATCAACTAATCTAGACTCATGTTTGGCGCTATAATACACCTTTATGACCTGCCCTTTGAACACTGGAATCATACTCTCATTATCAAGACTATAAGCATAAAGAAACAAAAAGGTTAAACTAATGAAATAATTTCTGTATTGAATAAAACTAGCATGAAACTATAGATCTAAAGAAGATCACAAGGTGATTAATAAAGGTAATAACTTCTGGTCAACCCAGCTTTAAAATCCACACAAATAAAATGTGATGAGCTAAATTTGATATTTAGCAAACCAATAAATAACTAAAAATTGTATCTCTGGAAGGATTATGAAATTAAACTTATAAATGAAATGATAAGTAAATTATGATGTAGATGACTAAATGGATGATGAAAAATGAAGAGAAAAGAACTAAGATGTATGAGAATAATGAATGATTAAGATGATGATAGAATAAGAGTTAATGAATAGTGAAAATGCTAAAAGAATAAAGTTAATGTATGATTAATCAATTAATTAAAGTCAAATGAGAATGAATAAATAAAAGAATGATCAAGATAAAATTGAAGAGTAATGTTGATGAAGGAGACTGAAATCTGAAACTATAAGTTAATATTGTATTAACCTTTTAACCGCTAATTTTATCATTGGTTGTATCAGATAAAAATCAAATCTTTTAATTGGCCAACTCACAAACTGAAGACAAAGCCTATTGTTAAAACATATTCGCCTATAATATTAAATTCAACTCAGATACGTTTATAAAAAGTATATAATTAATTTTTCAGGTTGTGAAGACAACGAAAGTTCTTTCAAAAATAAATTGCTATTTATTTATTTTAAGATATTCAATATCGGCAACATAAAAGTTATAATGTAAACAAAAAGATCGACTTTTACGTCATAGAAAAGTAAATATTTCTTTTACTACAACTTCAATATTTGTACTAAAATCTTGAATATTTTTCGAAAAATAATTTTGTTTTTTTATTATTCTCTCTGAAAATTATGTTTAATTTCCATAAATATTATTTAATAATAATTTAAATCGTATTCGAAATGAAAATCTCAGCGTTTTTCTTTATTTTCTTTGATCAGGCAGTTTCTTTGTTCTTTCCAGCCAATCAGAATGTCTTTTTCGGCTGAGAGCATGCTAAGAACCAATCACAAATAATGTTCCTTCTTTGTTTAGGTTTAAATGCGTTTTTTTTCTATTTTTTACTTCTAAAATAAATCGGAAGATGTCACCATCGTACAGAACTTTTAAAAACGAATTCAATACGTATTTAACGAATATTTTCGTATAAAAACTGGCTGAGTTAGAGTGATTTCAGATGTCGACGAGGAGCCTCGTAAAAGACAGTCTATGAGTTAAATGGTAAAAAGATAAGTTAAATAAAAATTAGGGATTTCAAGCTTGACACAACCAGAATATTTATCATGAAGTTAAAACAAGCTATACTTTTTACAACAAAAGAAGTAATTTATACCTTAAAGTTTGGTTGAGTTTCATAAAACAGTGAAAGTAATCTATTTTAAGTCCAACTATAATAAATAAATAACTATCAAATTTACTAAAAATTCAAATTCTACCTTAATACTTAACAACTAATTCTTCTCAGGGTTCAAACACTCAAAATCATTATACAAAATATACTTGGATCAGTGAGAGGGACTTTACCACTACCCGAATAGAATGCACAAAACAGTTCTCAATATAAACTCAAATTAACAACTATATTTAGCAGTTCCACAAAAACTTATAAACTCAATAAATATTATAAACTTTAAAATTTAAGAAATAGGAATAACTTTTTACTAACTAAATATAATAACTTACCAGATTCCTTTTCTTACATAATGATAAACCATGTGATCAAGATCAGTGAATGATAGCTCTGTGGGTTCAACTAAACTGGTTAAATCAATATTAAGTGTTTATTTTTTATTATATCACTTAAAATAATATCTACTATAGGTTACTACCATTTTAATTGTTACGTGATGATGCCATAGCTGTACTCTTAAATTACAAAGCTTAACAAAATTATTATGATATATCATAATATAGTTAATAGTACTATATTAGTCGATGATGATTTCAATTTATAATCTTCTGATATGTCGATAGCAATAATAATAATAGTGTATATGGTGATTAGCAATAAGACTATAGACAACTAAATAAATTCTTAACACAACAAGATTTATTTTCAATATTTACAAATTTTAATTTAGAGACATTGTATGAAATAAAACCAATACATTAAATTAAACTCAGGGATGGAAAAAAAATACTTGATATAACATTGACCATACTCTTAGTCAATATGACTCACTTATACAATGATATTAAGATTATTACTTATTACTACCTAGCCTATCTTAAAAAATGAAATAATGAAACTTATTTAAGCTGAACTTACACTTAAATAACAAAAACAACAGTGTATTGAGGACTTTAGGGTATGCACAAATTTTAAATTTAGAATTCAAAAGTTATAAAGTAGTGCATTATACCAAAACCATTTCTTTTATCAGAATGTGATAAGGGCAATTATCACATTCTGTGCAATTAATAATTGATTAAAATTTGAGATGAATAGGTTTGGTGTATTAAAGCGGGAACAGATATCAAAAGTCAAATACATATGTCAATCAAACATTGCCTATGTCCACAACCTAATTATTGAATACTTAACTGATCTTACCAATCCATTGTCAAATCATTATTCGATGAAAATAAATCCACACTGCCCATGTGCATCTCTTGCTTTTACATCTAAAAGTTTTACAATCATTAATAGATTCTGCTTTGGTCTTTCTATACACCAATAAAGTTCCTACAACATCATAAAACACTATAACAATTAGGCAAACAGTGTTCCTTCATCTAACATTATCTCATCCTTGCTATTTGATTTTTTGAACTACTATACTTCACCATACACAGTGAAAAAACTAACTCTATATCATCATGAGGGATCTAACAATAAAAGGGCGGCTCTATAAAACAACATGATAG
This sequence comes from Epiperipatus broadwayi, assembly GCA_028023455.1. NCBI lineage: Eukaryota > Metazoa > Onychophora > Udeonychophora > Euonychophora > Peripatidae > Epiperipatus > Epiperipatus broadwayi. The sequence continues at coordinate 4,959,407 of JAQFVV010012411.1, forward strand.
TTGTATAATAATATGGCTAATTCTACTACCTCTCTATGGGTATGCACATGTAGACTTTGCCTCATCATGGAAAACATAGAATTCAGACCATGGATATCCTCTTTTGGGATTAATTATGCTAATTACACATTAACTATTACACAGCCTTGACCATACTATCCTCTCATGGAATTAGCAATGGGTTATTCTCCATCAGCCCATGCTATATATTATTACTAATATTATTTTATTTGATGCCATAGTAGGTGGCACTTATTTATCAGCTAAAAACTGTCACAAATCATTATCAATATTATAGCAAAGTAAAACAACACTAACAGTAACAGGAGAGATATACATATTCCATTTCACAATGCAGAACCATTAATGTATCAATAGACAAACCAAAATATATATATGTCAAATGATCATTAATTATTTTAAAATGACAATTATATCTTTGTTAGAGAGAGCACAATACATGTAAACAATAAAGATCAACCTGCATTTATATTCAAAGTGGACAAGTTCATTTCTATACAAAATTACAAAAAGGCTTACATCAATTTATATATATATATATATATATATATATATATATATATATATATATATATATATATATATATATATATATATATATATAAGAAAACAATTCAGTCATTATAGTATATCTTTGACAAATTTTAAGTCTGTTTGTTCACCATTTAATAATATACACTAAAATCTGTTTTAAAATATGAGAAATAAATCTCTCTCTCTGTCTAGATGAATGATATATATATTATCATGTTTTCCCTTAACTGGAAAAATAAAAATACATGTAATAGATGTATATATTTTACTTTTTTTCTCTCTTTAACTCAATATATATTTCATACCACAATAGAACATATATGTTTAAAAACAAAATTCCCAAATAACACATGATGTAAATATTATAAACTAACATAGTGATAATAAAAAAATATAACATTTTCTTCCATTAAATTTTATCCTATTTGTCCAAGTTATTTCATCTTTGTGAGTTAAAATGATAAGAACTGATATTATGATGAGTAAACACTCCCAAATAATGTATATATATACTTTATGATTATCCTATTCAATTCATAAGAAAGCAATATTCAATACTTCTCCAAAGTCAAAAAAATTATTTAATGGTTTATTTACTGATGTCAATATAGTGAAATTAAAATTCAAACGTTTTTCAAGTGTAGCATAATCAAAAGGATAGGTTTATCCACTTTCTCTATATAATTTCCTTAATAACTTTATAGGTTATTATAATCTTCAAAACAAACTTTTTAAATACATTTATTTGATTTATTTGGTATTACATAGTGAGACAAGATGTAAACATTTCAAGTGGAGTATAACTAAAATCGGCTTATTTACATTTTAATCCAGATAATTTTCCTTGAAAATGACTTTAAAATTTTATTGCAATTAACATATTTAACTTTTTTTTTTAAATTCTTTATTGATTCTATTCTTTCCTCCACAGTAATGTTTGTAACACTTTAAGTAATTGGGACATTTATCAGACTTTTTTTTAAAATCTTATTTATATGTGTTGCACTGTAAAATTTTAAAAGTAAAGATTTATTTTATTATATTTCCATTGACAAAGTAATAACTGTTTAGCAATATTAAAAAGAATTTATCCAATTACAAATATGATATCCTGAGCTTTTTTTAATTAATTTGTAATGTTCCATTTCTATCATTACACAATTGGCGCTAGGAAAAATTAGCAGATGAGAATAGAGAATAAAATCACGCAATTATCTTTTACTTTATTAAAAGTTAGATGATTCAAAATGACTTTTTAATTTATTTACTATATATATCATAATAATTTTCTTCAAAATTATCTCGAATTATTTTTTTCTTGAAATTTTAATTTACAAGTATAGTATTGTTCTGCTAGATAATAATAATAGCGCATGAAAATCAACATTGTCAAATTTTTCTTTTAAGTCCAAATAATTTATGCATCACTTTTAAAATCTGAAATTTAACCAATATCAATAAAATACAAATAATTTCTATTTTTCTTGAATTTTTCTGTATCTGAAGTAATCTTTATTTAGGTAAGGACTTTTCCACATGGCTTTCATTTCTATTTTCCAGTCTGACTTTCAGGAATCATCAATCGATGGAAAAACAGTGTTTAATATGATAGCAAGGCTTTGAGGATTCTATTCCATAATTTTAGATAACAATATACTACAATTCTTATTCAATTAAATTCCAAATTTTTCTGCTTTTTCAGCTTTTTTCCTTCTTATTTTAGAAGATCACAGTTGAAGTATGTTGTTTAGTTCTCTTTCTCTTAATCACCCTCCCCTACAACTTTGTTAAATTATATATAGCTTGTTTTACAAGGCATTGTGGTAATAAATTGACCAATAACCTTAGTGTGAATATATTAATTTTATCCCCTCTACCTTCATTTTAAATAACTACTCATTATATTCAAAATCATTTTGGATTCACTACAAAAAAAATATGCTTAAGGAATTGATTATAACCATTTATTTTACAAGATTTAATAAATTTCATTTATTTGTTTATTTATTTTAATTGCTATTCAACAATAATAAAAATGGCAACATTTATCTCCCAATTAATAATAATACTCATAAAATTATTATTTTATCCTTAGTAAAAGCCTACACTGGGTTTGAAACCTCTTCTCCACTCAAGCAGATTTCCTAGTGCATCCAAAACAGTCTTTATTTTAAGGCCACTTTATTAAGATTTTTAATGCTAAATATATTACCATTTAAAATTTTGGATTATTTAATACAGGGACCTGAATAAAAGGTCACAATATATATATATATATATATATATATATATATAGTGACATAGTTATATATACATTATACAACTGTGAAAACATTATATATATATATATATATATATATATATAATGTTTTCACAGTTGTATGATGTAGATAAATTAATATTTTTGGGAATAAACCATGTATTATTTTGCATTACAATCCAATATTTCAACGGACTAGCAACTGCCATTATCAAGTTTAACTTTTGAAAGAAAAATCTTTAGATCTCAAACAATAACATGACTCAGTGCGAGATGAGAAATGAGACTCAACTTGAAGTAGTTCAGCATTCACAATATGAGGCTTATCAAAATGTTTATTTCCCTCAGTTTTTTCACCTATTAATTTCAAGTTAATATTAGTTAACCTTGATAATAGTGGTTGCTAGTCTGTCAAAATATCAGATTGTAAGACAAAATAATACATAGTTTATTCCCAAAAATATTTATATATATATATATATAGGTAAAATACTTACTTTTTTGAGACTCAAATTAAAAAACTTCTAATAATTTTGCCCTTTTAAATCAGCTATTATAGCATTACATAAATATAGTATACACAATGTCTATAATTTATAAAGTATACTTATTTATGAAAAAAATGAATTGCTAAAAAATCAAATTAAAACATATTTATTCATATGTTATGTGAATATATATTGTACATGTGCTTTCTCATTTGTGTCCAATATATAAAAATCATTCTATATTAAAACTTTATCCTCAAAACAAATCCAAACAGAAAAACTATTGACACTTAAATATCCAAACACATATATCATCCATGAAAATGCAGTAAAAATTTGCACAACAACTAAAGTTTCCATGTCACACTGTTTTAATTTTTTTTAAAAATTGAATTGTTAAAAAATCAGATAAATTTATCTAAAAGATATGGGAATATTGCATATATAGTATCAGTTATATATGACATGTAAAAACAAAACGTTTGCAATTCTATAGTAAAAGTTTATTCTCAAAACAATTGCCTATAGAACAATTATAATAATGAAATATCTGAACAGCTTTACATCTGCATAGATGCACAGCTTTCAAATTCATATTTTTTGCCATAATTGCAAAATTCTTACTAATCAAATATAAATAATGAATGTAAATTTACTTTAATTAATAAACTTTTTTAAACAATATTCAATGATAAATTCAATTTAGTTTTGTTCTGTTAATATTATATAATAACTGTGTGAGCAACGTTTATTTCAAGAAAATGTAAGCAATAAACATTAATTTTTTTTTAATTAATAACATTATTGTGTCCTTTTTTGAAATCTTAAAAATTTTCTAATCCAAAATACCTAAAACCTAAGAGTTTCCACTATATATATATATATATTAGACTACAGAACTTATCCAAGACAGTATGATCTGTGTAATAACACAAGACTCAAATCAAATGATAAAAATATTTCATCAATTGCTAAACACTACGTTTTGTTTTTTTTTCTTTTTTTGACCCAAATGACTATCTCATGCAAAGTAATATATGTTAATGTTATATTAACATGAGTCAAGAATGATTTTCTACATTAGCTAGTTTATTTACTTAATCAGAATTTACAAAAAAAAAAAATTATGATAATGTTATTAACGGAATTGCAATAAAACATTCAAGAAAATAAAATATAATTGTTTGTATTATATATATTTTATTTTGTTTTTTCAAATATTGATTCAATAAAATTGCACAAAGACATTTATAATTTATTAATAAAAATAAACAAGTAATTATTTATACATTATAAATGCCAATTTGTACAATTTTATTGAATCAATATTTGAATAAATAAAATAAAATACATATAATGCGAAAAATTATATATTATTTTCTTGTATTTTTTTTAAAGCTAATTCTGATTCAAAATAAATAAAAAATTTAACAAAAAAATCGTTCTTGACTTTATTTATACTAATTATTAAGAAATATATCACATCTGCAAATAAGAAGATATTTAATTTTAAATATCGAAGTGTTTTTATTACGTGTACCCTCACCCGGCATAAAAATATTGTACCCGGACGGATCTGTTGGAATATATCTATCACCTAGTTCATCTTTTTAATTTCTTAAATACATTGAATTATTAATAATACTTCGCAGGTTAGTATACATCATAACATTCTGAATGGTTGAAGTATACAATAACCTGTTTGTACTATATATATATGAATGTATGTGTGTATTTGAAAAAGTATATTTAATTAAATTTAAAAAAAAAACAGTTGTCGTGGAAATAATTTAAGTACAACTATAAGTGAAATGACATCATCAAAAAATCTTCAAATAAGCATAAAATATATACATTTTTAATAATGTTATTATATGTTTAAGATTTAATGTGTAATTATAACTGAGTTGAGAAAAAAGCATTTATTTCAGAAAACTTTCCAAAATAAAATTTTATAAAGAAATAAAATAAAAAATGTTTTCACTGATGTTTGAAAAGCTGCTAGCCTAGTTCCCTCCCCCTCTTTTTTTATAACTATTGCTAGTCACCACAACTAATATCTTTTTTATTATTGATCTTCAGTTTTTTGTTGTTGTTTTTTTTTAAAAAACACATTTATTAAAATTTGATAAATAAAAAGTGCAATTTTTCATTTATGTATAACTAAAGGAAAGTTTATTTTTGTATAAACTATTTGAATGTGATTTTTGTTAAAAATATGAATATTTTTTGTTTAAAACGGTGTGTGTATATAATACTTGTTATAGTATATTATTAGATAATAACTTTATAAATATATATTTATATGTTTTCTAGCTTTTATTACTGCTATCATATTTTAATGTAGCAGATTTATTTCTTTTTCCTTAGTTCTGCTATCTTATGTAAGCTTGATTAATTAAAAGACAAGTAATGCTTTAAAAATCTCTATCCAGTACTATCTGATTCATACTCCCAGATTAGTCTAGCTAATGGTTTACATCCTGAGTAGTTTTCGATCTGGATCTCCAGAAGCTAGCTATCTTTTACATCCATTTTACTATTTAAGTACCAGATTAAAATTCAAAGCAATTTTCATGTTTTGAATCTAAATCAACTTCTTGCATAGTTATATAACTGACATTAATTTAATATCTCTATATTTTGGTGTCCTTAACTGTAGACACCTAAATATGGGTGTTTTATTTTACCAAGCAAATTATAAAAGTTATGTTTAATGAGCTTTCATGAAATTTCAGAAAAAAATATTATGAGTTCTACAATTAATTAATCATGATTTGAGTGAATGAACTTATATAGCATAAAATGGCAATCAAGAAATGTTTTAGTAAGGTTAATTAGAAAATAATGTTTTAAAATGATTATGAAATAATAACAATTTTAATTACAGAAAACAAATCTTTTATTAGCAGCAATATACTTCAACATAAAATAAATATATTAAAATTATTTATTGGCTATTTTTTTAATAGATAGCATAGTTGGAAGGAAGTTTGCTTAATTGCTTTATCCCAATTAATTATTTATGTTAATATTGTAAATATGTTAGACTTTAATTATATATGTTTTTTATAAATGTATTAATCCATCTGATTTGGAGATTTAAAAATAACATTCATTGTATAATAAGATTAATTTTCAAATATTTTACACAAGCTTTAAATTAAAACCTATTTAAATTAAGAACTCGGATCAAATAAATTTCTCATATAAGTGTACAACTATTTCCAGTGTGCAATATTCGCATCTAGATGGATATATAAGGGCCTGGATCGTAATCTCAACTTTGCCAAAATGAGTGATAGGTTCGAGTGTGAGCAATCACACTCAATAACTATGAGTATTTATATAAAAAAACACACGAATACAGCAATTTGAGTTATTGGTTTATAAATATAAATATCAGAAAGTTAATAGATGAATATCTATTATTAATTACATTAATATAATACATCACTATAATCTATACATGTTAATACATTATATATTAAAGGCCGAAGGCTTACATAAATTATAATCAAGATCTGTATGACCTGTATTTATATCCCTAGTTTAGAAGTAGATCTCTCTGCAGAATGAGCTGAGAGTGAAGTAGCATGATTTTAGAGCACACTCAAAAAAGCATCCATCCTTCAAACTTCACCTCACAAGTCTGTCATTAGTTTTTTCCTACTGTTCTGATGTTACAATGTCTATTCCTGACACAGGTTCTAAGTGGCCAGTTTGGTTATCTATTTTTTAATTGCATAATAACTTAAATTGCCAAATTCCCAGAGATAATTTTTGGCTTAGTTTTTTCAATTATCATTCCACTACTTCGATATTATCTGATCATTACTAATTATTTTTAAATCTAATTAGTTTTTACTTCATTTAATTAGCAACCATTGTTATCTCATTTTACAATATTAATAATTAATGTGAATGCTTTTAGCATACATGCACATATTTAAATATTTTATAATAACATTTTTATATATTGCATGTATATATAAATAAACACACATACTTACCACACCTCTCCCAAGTTCAGAGATTTAACTTTCAATTTTTTTCTTATTTTTTTCTGAATTTAACACATAATTATACAGGTGGAGGGGAACTTTTCTTTCTCTCTTTGTGTGTAAAGGTGATTTTAATTTTGCCATCTCTGATTATTTCATTTTCCTAACTATTACTACCTTCTTCCTCTGTAGTAGTGATTTTCATTTCGCTTTTAGTTTCATCCTGGGTAGCATACTCTTTGTCATTACTTTTAAACAATTGCAGAGTACATTCTGTTATTGCATTCTTGCACAAATTGATTAGTATGTTTACATACTATTTTACTGTCTGACATATGAATAGCAACCACTTGTTTACTCAAATGGCATACAATGCATGCCTGAATCCATGATTTGTTTAAATTATTCTTCACTCAGACTCTTTTATCAGGTGAAAATTTATTGTTTATTGTGATTGGAATTTGATGCTCTTTTTATGACATTTGTAGAGAGTTTTGTATGTAATTTTTGGCCTAAGTATTTTTTTTGCAAGTGATCTGCCCAATTTAGCTGTGTGTGGGAAATGTTGATATAACAACACCATGAAAACTGCTTCTTTGAGTCTTCCTTTTCCCACTTTATTCATGGACAACTTTAAGCTTTGTACCACTTTCTCTACCAGCCCAGTTGATTGGGGATGGTAGGGAGGGGTAAGGGTATGTTTAATCCCTTATCCCTGCATAAATTTGGTGAATTTTTCTGATGTGAAACCCGTTTCATTATAGAATATGAGGATTTCCAGGAGCTCATGGTATAAAAAATTTTTCATGAGCCTGTAAAGTGTCTCATCTGAACTTGTATTTTTAACTTATTTGTATTTAGATTATCCTGTTTAGGCATTGACCATGACAGAAACAATTGTCCATGGATTGGACCACAGTGATCAATGTGAATTCTTTACCATGGTTTCTCTGCTTCTTTCCATGCTTTATATTTTGCTGGGGGTGCTTTTTCATATAACTGACAGCTGGAGAATTTTTAATGAATGTATCAGTATTGATCTTTTCAGGCATAACTATGGGTTAACGCTTTTGCTCTGACAATGCCTGGATGACCTTTATGTAATAAATTTAGTATTTGTGATCTGCCTATTTTTGGTATTAAGATCTGATCACCTTTTAGAATGCAACTGTTGCATATTGATAATTTTTTGCAAGTTTTCCATAACTCTATGTGCAAAAACAGAGGACATTCTGATGGCCAGCCTCTTCTAATTTTTTCCATCAGCCATTTGTAACCAGAACCTTTATTAGTCTATGCTGCTACTTTTTGGCTATTAAGGGTCTGTTTTTGAAATGTGTAAATATAGTTTATTTCTATTTCACTTGTTGCATTCTCTGAGTTGCCAGGCATTCATGATAACATATCAGTCTGACCAATATTCTTTTCTTTTTTATATCCAAGACTGTAATAATACCTGATGAGTATGTTAATCCTTCTCAACATATATGAGCTAAGGTGTTCAGGAATTTTTTTGACACCTAAAATTCACAAAATTGGTTTATGGTCTGTCATGATTTTGAAATAACATCCATATAAATACTGTTGAAATTTACAAATTCCAAATACTATAACAAGCGCTTCCTTGCCCAACTGACTATAATTTTTTTCCACTTTGGACAAGGTGTGCAGTGCATAGGCTATAGGTCATTTACCAGACTGATCTGGGTGACAGATTACTACCCCCACACCATATCACTATTATAGTGCATCAAAAGTTTGTTTGATGTGAGTAAAGCTTTGGTATTGTAAAAAGCCCTTTCTTGTGCTGCTTCCCACTTTTATTTCTGATTTGTTTTTTTAATAATTCATATAATGGCTTAGCTACATGTGCTTTACCCTCTAGGAACTTCTCAACATAATTTGCCAAACCCAAAAAATCCTGCAGTTGTTTTAGGATTTCTAGCTTCTGACCTTCCTTTGACTTTTTCAGGGGAGGGATTTGTCCCAGAGCTAGAGACTATGTGCCCTAAAAACTTTAATTCTATGGACTTTCATACACATTTTTGAGTATTTAATTTCTCCCAAAGTCCTCTAGTCTTTGACAGACATTAGTTAGATGATTATGCAATTCATTTTCTGATCTTGCTGTAATTTGTATGTCATCAAAATAAGGGATAACACCCTTGAATCCATTAAGCACTGTTTCAATTTCTGCTTGAAATATACGTGGAACAGACACTATGCCAAATGGGAGTTGTTTGCATTTGAGGGTTAGAATTTCAGCAGCTTTATTTGTTACCAGAATTTGATGGAATGCCACATCGAAATATAATTTAGCAAAATATTTTGATTTTTGCAGTGATACTAATATTTCTCTGGAATTTGGAATGGGGTAGGCATGTTTATTTATAAATTTGTTGACAATTATATGATAATCACTACACAAGCATATCTGTCCATTAGGTTTAATGATAACAACCAGAGGAGTTACTCACTGTGCCTCCTCTGTCAGTTCTAGAATGTTGTTCTTCACCAACTCATTTATTTCTTTCATTACTTTTTGTTTCTGTGTGAAAGGGACATTTCGAGGTCTGCAAATTATTGGTATAGTCTCTGGTGTCATTTCCAGTGACCCCAGTTTATTTTAATAATTCCTGGTTTCCATTAAAAAGTTTAGAAAAATTTCTTATGTCTCTTTTAATGTCAATTTTTTTGACCATTGAGATTTCAATTCCAGTTCAGCAAACCAGTTATGACCAATGAGAGTGTTTATGGGTACATATACAATATGTAATAGCAAGTTTGAAATTTTGCCTTTAATGTTCATAATTTGAGCCTGAATTACAACCTTAAGTTTTATTTCTTTTCCATTTACATCCAATGTTTTAAGCTTAGTATTACTAAGTTTAAGGGGCTGTCTTATTTCTGCCATGATTGATTTCTAATCAGTAAGGATATTAAAGAAATGCTGCTACTGCTTATTTCCATCAACAGGGGTTTTTCATTAACTTTCAAAATAATAATAAATTTCTGTGCTTGATTTGTTAAACTTATTATTTATAACAGTACTTTCTTTTTGATTAGACTTGATTTTATTTATACTATCTATTATTTTCTTTAACTTGGTCGACTGTTTTATTTTCACACATTTTTGCCAAGTGACCTACTTTTTTACACAGTCCACATTGATCATGTTTAAAATAGCATTTTTTAGATATATGACCTAGTTCTCCACAACAATAGCACTTTGTTTGACTTTTATTTGTCTCTTAAACAATTTTGTTATTGGAGGCCTTTCTGTCAGGTTTTCAACATTATATATTCCTGTTCGATCATTATCAATGACTTTTGACTTTTTTTGAAGCAAATTCTTTTGCTTGATCGAATACTATTTTGTGAGCTATACTGAGATAGCTTCACAATAATTTTATCTCTTTATCAGCCAATAACTGCTGCCTTGAACTATTGCTATTCATTGCACATAGAAATTGTTCAAGTAGTTCTTCTCCTACATACGAATCATAACAGCAATTTTTTGCGAGTTCGTTTAGGGCTGAATCACAATCCTACATATTTTCATTTCTGCCTTGATGGTGATTTTGAAAATGAAGTCTGGCAATGTTCCTAAATGGGTGAGAATTAAAATAGGTTGATAAATGATCTTTTAACTCATTGTAGGTTAATTGTTCAGGAATGTGGGTTTCTGCTAATCTGTTAGCTATTTGTATGACCCCTTTTCCTGTAAAACATAATAATGTTGCTGTTTGATATGCAATTTCAACTACTCTGTTAATAAACCAATAATCTTTAATCTTCTGTACTTACAGGGGCCACTCATTTGCCTCTCTGACATCAAACTCTGATATTATTGTCAATTGCATTTTAAAAAACATATATAAACTAACACATTTTACTACTGTAGATTTATTCAATACTTCAATAATTCTGACTAACCTTTTGGCTATCAGTAGGCTGCTAGGGTTCGAATTGAATTGTCAAGACTGCACCATTTGTAATATCCACATCTAGATGCATATATAAGTGCCCAGGTCAGTAACCTTGACTGGGCCAAAATGAGTGATAGGTTCAAATGTGAGTAATCACACTCAATAACTATAAGTATTTATATAAGGAAATACACAAATATGGCAATTTGAGTTAATTGGTTTATAAATATAAATATCAGAGGGTTAATTAATGAATACCTATTATTAATTACATTAATATATATAAAAGCTGATTAATACACAAAATACATCACTATAATCTATACATGTTAATACATTATATATTAAGGTCCAAAGGCTTATATAAATTATAATCAAGATCTGTACAACCTGTATTTATGTCCCTAGGTCTACCCTGGCAAGTTTGGAGATAGACCTATCCACAAAATGAACTAAGAGAGAAGTAGCATGATTTTGGAGCACACTTAAAAATGCATCCATCCTTTAAACTTCTCCTTACAAGTCTGAATCTAGTTTTTTCCTGCTGTCCTGGATGTTACAATGTTTATTCCCATTGGTCATCTCATGACACAACGTTTAAAGTGGCCAGTTTGGTTATCTACTTTTTAATCACATGATAACTTAATTTCCAAATTCCCAGAGATAATTTTTGGCTTAGTTTTTTCCATTACCACTGACTAATCAATTATGTACAATACACTACTTTGATATTATTTTATAGCTACTAATTATTTCTAACTCTAATTAGTCTTTATTTCATTTAATTAACAACCATTGTTATATTAATCGTTAATGTGAATGCTTTTAGCATACATGCACATACTTAAATATTTTATAATAATTACATTTTTATATATTGCATATATATATGAATTCACACACATACTTAACACAGTGTAAAAAATTTATGCCAAATATGTCTATGTTTCTGCATAATTTTTCAAGACATTGTTTTTAAATAAGTCAATTATTTTATATAGCACGATTTTTTTTATAAACAATAATATCTAAACAGCATTAAACTGTTGCACGTGTGCTTTGGATTTTAAATATAAAATGAATGAATACTAACATTTCAACCACATGATAAAGTCTTTGGAAAATATAGAATAACCATCTATCTTTTCGAACCCAAAGCTTTTGTATGGGCGAATCTTAAGTGTTTCAAAGTGAAAGTGTGAAGATATTAAATAATCACATTGTTTTGTAATAGGCAATTAGTAGTTAATGATACATGTGAGTAGATATGCGAAGACTTGTTTAGTTTTCACAAAATATAACATCAATATTTATTTTAAGCATTTTTTTATTTCTTTGATAAGTTATACTACATGTAAATACAGTGAAATCACAAATTATACCACATCAAAATACACTACTCCAATTATATACTATCCAAAAAAATGTAAACAAAGAAATAAAAAAACATTAAAATATGCAAATTTAATACATTCTTTCACATTTTCTGAGGGTCTCCAAAGACCAGTCAGGGAACTAGATAAATAAAAAATATACTTCAAAATGTATATAGATAACATTTATTTAATAACAATATAAAAAAGTAATAGTTCATTAATATTCATAAGCTATTTATTGTCCTTGGTTGAAAATAGTCTTCCTTCACACCAGGAGTCATCCAGGTATATATTTGTGATTTCAATTCGAAGGTCTTTTGAAACACAAATGAGCATATCTAATTTCTATATAGAATAAACTAATAAAGTTCACAATATCAGTGCTTACATCAGCACACAATTTATACATTTATATTAACCATCTCTTCTCCCAACCTTTCACTTACAGCTTGCTAAACCTTCTGTTAACTATCCTTCACTAGTAATAATCTTTTCTATACATGAACAAGTACTGTTTTCCACTTGCCATTATTTCATTTTATCCTTGATCACAGCTAATCAGATAATCTATCACAGACCACTCTTTACTGCTGAATTATTATCACTATAAAGCCACTCTAATTTTTACTAGTCTAAAACTTTTTAGCTGCTTGCACTCTTTTTTTATTTACAATGGGGGTATCTTATATACAATCTAATTTGTGTGATACTAGCTTTATTTGTGTACAAATTCCATTCTAATTAAATGTATAATTTGGGATAATCTCTCAAGAAAATTTTTAAAATAATTTTCTTCAACAAAATGGAATGTTATAAAAATGAAAAAATCAGTGCATATTTACAAAAATAAATGATCTTTATTTACATATACACTTTTATAGGCATAGACATTTCAATTTTACAATACTTGGGCAACATTTTCCTTTTCTGAATACCATATTTGATCATGCTTAAAAAATAATATAAAATTTGTAAATAAATTTTAAATTATATCAGTAATTATTTTTTTCAAACTTGGAGTGGTGTACCCAATTATATATATTGAGAAAGTTTATTCAATTTATTAAAAATACATATATTTTATTCTTCTTTTATTATTCTTTTTGAATTTGATGTATAGTAATTTGTGCAATAAAATATTTTTTAAACATAATGCTAAAAGTTTTACAAAGTTTTAAAACATACTTAAAAGTTAATACTGACTTAAAAACATCAAAATATTCTTGATAATGAGAATAGACTTTTATGTTTCAATAAGAAAAAATGTTATTTAAAAAAAGAATATCATCCAGTGCATATTTAATTGTGATGAAAGTTAGACATTTCACTACTTAGATGTGAAAATATGTTATTACTGAAAAGTTGTTTGAATTTGAAAAATTTAAATAAAATTTAAAATTTTCTAGACATTTAACATTTAATGATAGATGATGGAATTAGTCCAAAATATTATCACATCTAATACACAATCTAAACAAACCTTCAAGCAAATATTTTACTACTTACTTTATTTAAAAAATAAAAATATAGTATGTTAAGTTTTTTTTTTTAGTTTTTTAATGCATGAAAAATAATGTAAATATTTCATTTTAATATATTATTAATAACCATATTATTATTTTTTGATAATTTTTATACTATAATTTTCATTTATATGTATACTATATACATAAAAAAGCATCTGGTCTCTCTCTCTCTCTCTCTCTCTCTCTCTCTCTCTCTCTCTCTCTCTCTCTCTCTCTATATATATATATATATATATGTGTGTGTGTGTGTGTGTGTGTGCATGTTGAAAAACACAGTATATTTAAAATTCAATAAACAATACATGTTCTAGTGCATGAATGTTTGTCAACAAAAGGCAAGCTATTACTCATTATATACAATGTGCACAAGAGAGGCTTGGAACAAATAATAGGAAATATTGTGGCACTACTGTATATGGAATAGATTTTTTATTGAAAATGTCCAGATACTCATATGAGAGACTTATCTGACATAAAAAATATTTAATTTAATTGGTTTTATTTTGAAACATATATTAAATATTTGACATTATTTTTATTATATAATGGATTAGATTTTTTTAATCTTAAAAATAAGGGTTTAAATTTTTTAAAATTCAGATGGATTCATAAATTTAATAAAATAGATCATTTGATGAGAAGCATATAGTGAAATATTTACTATATTAAGAGAATTGATCAATTAATTGGAAAAAATAGTTAAATAAGTTAAGGCTCTAAACATTACATGATCATCATTTCTTATGCTTGCTCAAGCTGTTAAAATGGGCAAAACTCTCCATACACTAGCACCACTCAGTGCTACAAACTAATCTGGGGATATTGGATGAATAGTCACTAAGTAGGAATTTTATACACAAGCCTTCTGGCATACATTGATTACTCTGACTTGCACTGAGTGGCACTACTGTATGGAGATTTTTGCCTGTTTTAAGCTAAGACTAAAGATATCCATGGAAAAATGATAACTTCGACAAAGACCATATTATATTAAAATTTCATATTTTGGCAATTAATGTCTCAATGCTTATCTGTTCAATCCGCATTATCTTGGTACCTTTATGCATAAACTCAGAGATAGGCAACCTTTTTAAAGGAATACAACTCAAAATATTAAAATGTGCAAATATCCTTTTTTTCTATCAATTGTTCTTCTTTTATATGCATTGATACAATACATACAATTTATTTTAGAATTCATTTTAATAAACTGTGGTATCAATATTTACACAAACAGATTTGAACAATATCAAAAAAAAACCATTAAAAGTAAATCAAAAATTATATTTATCTATACACAAACATAGAGATATGAAACATACAATAAATATCAATCATATTTATTATAAACAACTTAATACAACTAAAGTGACTTTAATTAATAGATTATAAACAGTGCTTTAAATTATTACTAACTTTTACATTGACTTTGATTCAGAAAGCCTTAAGTGGCTTGTAAGATATAGGTTTCTCATTATTTGCTCACCAATTACTAATTGGATTCTCATTTACTGATTTCTATTTGATAATTAGATGGGTTTATTATGGACCAACTATCTAAAACAAAAATGTTGAGCTTGTTTGAAATCCTCAAGATTCATGTAACATGGAACCCCAGATTAATAATAAAGCATGTGAATGTCTCATTAATTATGAGAGTAAATTAAAAATGTTTTATATATATTTTGCTTGAAAGCATTTAATTGATTTGACATTAATTTCTTTTTATAAAAAGAATATAGTAAGATAAAAGTTTATTCTGATTTTTTTTATTATGATTTTGTAATGAGAAATAAATCGCTAAAATTTCAGGTATGTAGGCTTGCTAATTAGCACAAATAAAAGGACAGCAGTGACTAAAAATAAAATCTATTATCACTGCATATCGTCAATAGTAATCTAGAGACAATTTTATAATTTATTAATTGATTATTTATAAATTTCATTGTTATATATTTACCCGATCTATCAGTATTTTAGGGATAAATGTTATGAGATATATTTTCCTCAAAAAAATTAATAAATAAATAAATAAGTAAACAAAAAAAGTTAAGCATACTATATTTTTTTAATTTAAATCTTATTAGTAAAATCAAACAAAAGTATATTTGTAACTTTTTATTCAATGTAGATATTTAAATGTAGAAAATAGATTCTGAGATAATTTAATGTTTTTTTGTGTGTGTTTTTGAAGTTAAAGTTAACTGAATTTGTAATAAAAGTTAAAATATAAAATAAATCATGGAGTGTTGATTATTAGAATTTACTTTGAGAATTTGGTAATTTTTCATTTGGAATTTTTTATTTTATTTTATGTTATTTTAATTTCTTTAAAATGGTTAAATTTTTCCAGATTTTAAAAAAATTATAAATATATTAATATGACTATTATATTTAATTACTGAAAAGAAATTTGCGCTTAATCTTAATTAGCACATTTACTGGTCATTGCTTAATGAGGTTTGTAAACAAAATGTGCTTTTTTTTTCATTCTTGAGAATCAGGATATGTTCTGGACCAAGAATCCAACTACAGAAATATTATAATATTGGATTAATTCTTGCAAGTGTTCCTTACATTATTGTTAGAAATGTAAGATTTTGGTAAGAATAGTTCTGATTTTTACTCTTGGGTAATATAAATATAATGGTAACTCATTCTATTTCTAAGAGCAAATTGGTTTTATTATAATCTATGCAATCATAATTGTATCTATTGGATCTGGATTCATTACCAAACTTTTGTAGATTACTTTATGAATCTTAAAGTAGGATTTCAATAATGTGCTTTTTAAGTTCTCTTTTCTGTTTTGTTCTGGCTAAGTATTTTTTTTTACTTTAAACTTGTGTGAAAAGTATATGGTTATGATAAGATAACCTCTAAGAAGTTATTATAGTTGCATAAGTAGAAGGATATTATCTCTAGAGTAAAGATCTTGTGATGATGATTAAATGAATTAAGCAATTAAATCATAATATTTTGAAGTAGTTTACATCTGTCAAGTAACTTCAGTATTGAATAAAAGATTGATTTAAAATAAAGGATAAAAGATATTTGATAAATTCATTTTGTTCAAATCAGTTTGAATATGTTTGAAGTATATCTTAATAAAATTTTTATAAATTGGAATTAAGCTAAGGCTATTTAAATCAATGTGATTTTTTTTTTGTAATGTGAATCAAAAAACTGTTTTTTTTTAATTGTTTTATAAATGTTTCTTATTTGTGATCTGGTTATTTATATTTAAATACTGGATGTGCAAATTTTTTTATCCAAAAAAATTTGAGGAGTTTTTGATTTAAACTTAAATTTAATATTTAATTATTGGGCCTGCTTGAGGATAGTTTATCCTATTTTTTACTGTATTTTAATTGATTCAAATTTGCATACATTTGTTTGTCTGCACAATAAAGTAGTTTCCTTCTTTGTTATAAACTAAAACTGAGTGCACTTTTGATGAAGTTCACCATAGTTCACTGAAAGTGCACACAGCTTTATATTATGAAGAAAAAAGAAATGACTTCATTACACATATAAACAAACATATGCCAATTTGAATTACAACTTCACCAAAAGTGCACTAAGCTTTGGATTATAAAGAAGAAAAAAATCAAAGTTCATTACTGAGATGAACAAATGTATATAAATTTGAATTACAGATACAAATGAAGGGGAAAATATTTTAATGAATTAAAGGTAGTCATCGATTAGCCACCGCACACCACTTGATGGCATTGTACCTATGTAAAAGCACATTAAAATGCCTTTTACTAGACCTACCTATTAGTAGGCCTACATATATATGCTCTCAGTAATATTATACCATAAATATATATATATACCATAAATGCGAGTTGTTTTTTGCGACCATTGTCTTTTGCAAAATCATTCTTTGACACCTACAACGTGCTTAGAAGTGTCTACCAAAGTCTCACAATTAATATTTACAATATTTGTTTTATTTTGGGATTGTAGATTTTAATTTGAAGTAACTCTGCAAATGTTTATTTTTTAATTTTTTGAGTCATTTCAATGTATGTAGTATTAGTTATTTTAAATTTTAACATTGCAAGCAACAATCACAAGAGACATTGTCAATAATCAAAATTTGGGAAAGGGTGCAGTCTACAAACATTTTCAGAAGCTGTCTGGTGAAGTCATGTCATTTGCGAGATTTTATATTCGAGAATTATAAAATGGTTGAAACATTTTTCTGTTATTTATTTTAATCCTTTGGAGACAAATGTTTTGGCAAAGTTAAAACAAATTTAAAAACATTTTTGTCTTATTTGTTTGTAGTTAAATGGAATACGATTAAGGTCAAGATGTAGTTAAAAAAATTAAAAACCCCTTTTTAAAAAAAGGTTATTTTGAGTTGAAGTAAATAAAATTAAAAATGTATTTATTTTACAAAATGTTACTTTTATTTAAAAGAAGTAAAATTATAAACAGATTTTTAAAAAAAATTACTTTGAATAAAAAAAAAAAGGTTTATTTTTAATTAAAAAAAGTAACATTACACTATAAAATGTTATATTCAATAGAGAGATATTTATAAAACATATTATTTTTACTTTAAAAAAGGCAAATTATGCTAGATAAAGTTAAAATGTAAATTATGCTAGAAAATGTTCTATTGAATCATGCCATATTTTAAACAAAACGTTACTTTTACTTAAAAAAAAAAGTAAAATTACACTAGAATGTTAAAAGTAAAATTATGCTAGAAAATGTTATATTGAATATTGAACAGATTTTTTAAAAAATCTTATTTTTACTTTAAAAAAAAAAAATTTTTACTAGAAAATGTTATATTGAATCGAGAACCAGGAAATGTTATACGAATTGTTTTTGTCTAGCGACAATGCCATCAAGTGGCATGAGGTGGCTAATCAATGACTACCTAATTAAGTTTTCTTATTTTTAATAATGAAATCAAATGTAAATTAGTATCTGATAAGATAAAATTAACTTTAATATTTTTTGTTGTTGTTGTTGCCAACATTACATTGAAATTGTATTTTTGTTTCACAGTCAGAATACTGATTATTGGGTAAATCTAAAACTTTTACACTCTAAATATCTAAAAAAAATTTAAACCTGCTAGTAATCTGGACAAAATATCCAAAGCTTATCCAGTTTGAAATTGAATAAATCTTGAGTATGGAAAGCAATTATTTTAATTACTATGTCACAAGGCTCTTAATAAAAAATAGTATATATATTAAAATTAAAATAATTAATCTTTTATTTCAACAATAAAGATAAACAATGTTTTTTTAAAAAAAAAACCTATACCATTTCAGCTGAGTATAATATTCAGGATAGAGACAAACTATTAAAACAAATAATGTTTAGTTCATCAGAAAATATTATAGCTAACTGATATTTAATTAAAAATAAATAGTAATTTAATATCTTTTTTTACAATAATGAATAATTCCATTTTTTTTATTTTGCAGTCAACTATGAATTATTCCATAGTTGATTAAATTGAATAAATATATTTTAATGATAATCTCAAATCTAATAATAAAAATAATTGCAAAGCAATAACATGCATAAAAAATTGAAATAAAATCAAAATCAGTTTGTAATCAGAAAAGTAAATGAAATTTTAAAAAGTGCAAGCAATATTTCACACATTTTACGATTAAATTTTAATCTACTTTTTGGTGCAAAATGATGTATGTATTATTTATAAATAAAACTTAACTTTGAGATGTTTTAATCTGATGTGATCATTTTAAAATTATATTGAATAAATAAATTATCTATTTATCAATATATTTATTTATATATACATAAATAATTTTGTTTATATCTCAACTATTTACAGTGTTGCTTCAAGTCACATAAGATAGTACTAGGTGAAACAAAAAGTGATAATTCAATATTAATGCTGAATATAATTATTCATTAGACTTATCATGTACCATATAATTTAATGCAAATATTGTATGTTTGGAAGATGAATAAGTGTTATAAACTGGAATTTAAATAAAATGAAATGCTTAATTCAAATAAGGCTCTGGAAGGAATTTTTTCAATATCCTGTGGCTGTCTGATTTTTAGATTATTTTATTGATAATTATTTTATTGTATAAATAAATATGCTTTATTTAATTATTTTAATAATAAATAATTAATTTTAATGATAAATAGCCTGAAATATTTTGAGTAATAGTAAGTGAAAAATATTGCATAATAAAATACTTCTTGGAGTTTAAAAATATGCATTTCAAGTAATATGTAGATATAATTAATAACTAAATCAAAAACAATAAGACATTATTATTATGCCTGTAGTACAATTCAGCACAAAGGAAGAGTGGCTAATTCAACAGCTAAAGATTTAAACTTAATTAGCTGAATTTTTTTTAAAAATCAGTTTGGTCAATTGATTGAAAGTGTTATGCTTAGTCGACTATATGATATATTTAATATGATTGTTTTCATATTTTGTTATAGTTTGATCATACTTGTTTTCTTATAGTTTATTTACAACTTAGTTGCAAAAAAGTTCTGCACATATATGTATGTGTGCGAGCGTGTGTCTGTCTGTTTTTATATGCACTTAATGTTAATAAATCATTGTTAAGCAATTTAAATCACTTGACATGATAGTTCTCTGAAAAGCAGTAGATAAACTTTTATTTTTATTATGTTGACATTTAAAAATAAACATTAGATAGCTATTTCTATTTTACAAAATCTTTCTTTTCTTTCTACAAAAAGCTAATTCAATTGAATGTGAAAGAAATGTAATGTCTTTTTTTTTACTTCAATAAAAGGCAACTTGATTTAGAAAAATAAAATATATACACTTTAAAATAAGAATTAAAGCAGACATCATTCTTTGTTATAAAATTATACTCCTCTCCCTCCTTCCAAAGAATAGAAAAAGAGATTTATGATTCAAATTTAGTAAAATGAATAATCTATGTCAAAACTATATATATAAAAAAAACATGTTTGAAGACCATACAATCAAATAGTATTGATTAAGATTTAAATATTATTAGAACTATAACTAAAATATTATTTGAGACTACTTAAATTTGTAATTGGTCAGTGTTATATTTTTAAACAAAAAAATGTTCATAATCGTGTTTTATAAATTAAAGATTAAAAGAATATCTTTAGATCTTAAAAGAGTATTCAATTTAACAACAAAATGAAAATAGTTAAGTCAAAATTTAAAAATATTTATATATATTGCAGTTAAAAACTGTAAATCTGATAACTGATATTTCAGTAATTATTTAATCTAGATAAAATTATGTGAGTGATCTTCAAATTTTTAAGATCACTAAACTTTATTATTGCTATTACAATGCATGAGTTATGATTTACTTGTCTAATCTTTTTTATTTAATCTTGAATAAATTAATACATTTAAAATTTTATTTAAAAAATGTCTGCTAAGTACTTTTGAAATAGTATGCCTAATTGATTCAAGTGATTTGTGTTTATTCTGGGTTTTTTTAGTTTATTCAGGCAAACTGCTTAATCTATGGTTTTCTTTTTTTTTTTGGAAATGGCAGCTGAAAACTTTAATTATTAATTTTTTTAATGCATTTTCAATGATTATGTTTTTTATTTTTAAAATGTTAAAAAACTCACTGCATAAAAGTACAAAAACAATGACAACTTTAAAAGCCTTAACATAATTAAAACCCTCACACAAATAAGGCAAATTTTAAAAAAACTAATATTGACTTAAAGTTTACCAAGAAAAAAAACTAATTGAAAAAAATAATATATTGATATAAAAATAAGTGCTTAATATCCTTATATATTTGTGAAATATTATGGAAAGTAAACTACTCTTCACACATGAGCTACAAGATCTCCTGTCAATAAAAGTTTAAAAGTATAGGTGGTCCACCAATACTTAAAACGTATTCTTTAAATAAATCAACTTTTAATGACTATGCTTGAAGTAAGAGTTTGATCTTATTTTTAATCTGATTTTTAAATCAGCATATTACTTGCAGAAGTTCAGATTATATATGACAAGGAAGAGAAAGTTTCTCATTTTTAACTATGTAACACTGAATTTTATTGGCTAGTATATATAAAATAACTAATCATGTAGAGATTTGTATATGTATGAAATATTATGTAAAAAAACTATTTTTTATACATGCACTATAAAATAGATCCCCACTTTTCCATTAATAAATGTTTTAAAAGTATGATTCACAAGAGAGTATGTGTCTATTTTATAGCAGGTGTGAAGAATGATTTACTTCCACAATATTTCATATGTATACAAATTATTATATATATATATACTAATTAATAAAATTCAGTGTCATAGATAGTTAAAATGAGATACTTTCTCTTCCCTGTGACTTATAATTTGAACTTGTGGAAGTAATAAGCAGTTCAAGTAATAAGCCCAATTTAAAAATCAGTCTAGCAATAGGATCAACCTCTCTACATGAACTCAGTCAATAAATGTTGGTTTATTTAAAGAATAAGCTCTAAGAATAAGTAGATCATGTCTATTTTATAGAATATGTGTAAACAGTAGTTTAGTTCACAAAATTTCATGTGTGTACAAATCATTATATTATCAATTATTATTTATTATATATATATATATATATATATATATATATATATATATATATTATTTATATATATATATATATATATATATATATATAAACAATAAGTAACATATAAGAGAAATATATAAATAAATAAAAAACAAAACACAATTACTTATCTATACTGATTAAAATATTAAAAGGAGCTATGTATACAAATAATTGTTTTATTATATATATATAAAATTAATAAAAATTAAAATTAATGGTCATCATTATTTAATGCTTACATTTGATAAAATTAAAAATACTTGTTGAAATTTTTTTATTTTAGATATTTTACCAATAGGAAAATAAATGGGTGATAACAGATCTTGTGCTCTCATTCATGTACCAATAAAGCAAAGAAAAAACTAATCATATAACAATCACAAACCAAAAAACATAAAAATTATATATGTTTAAAAAACATGAAAAAAAAAAATATTCAGAAATCAAACCAGAAAATAATATATTTTGCAATCAAATCAATACACAATGACACGTGGAATAAGAATGATCAATGCAAGCATTCCTTAAGAAATTAAATTAGTCACAAAATGCAATTCTATAAGAAATTAAATTACAAAACCAATGTATGGATTAAATATACATAAAGATTTAACAATCTTAACAATACCAATGTAAGCTATACACTCCATAATAAATATCAATAATTATGCACTTATAATGCTCGTTAAAGAAGTTATATATATTATTAAATTTATTTAAAACTTAGCACTTTCAAAGCTAGTAATTGATAATAAAAATTAATAAGAAATCAAATGGCAAAAATATATCCATGAATAAATGAGAAAAATGTAAATGCCATAAAAATACATATTCAAAAAGTATAGTAATAACAAGTAGATATTTTACAAACACAACAAAAAATAACCATCTAATTCAGAAGAAAGTAATTGTTAGCACTAAATTTATAAGAAATTAAATTCCAAAAACAACTTTATATATGAGAAAAATGTTGATGCCATAAGAAGTGCACAATTATTATCATATATATATATTCATCTTATTATTTACTTTCATGCTTATATTTCATACAATTTTTAGGATAAATATATACTTTTAAACTTGAATACTTTTTATGGCATGTATGTTATTCATTTTTCCCAATTCATTTCAACAATAACCCTATAAGGTATAACCATGGAAGTAAATAATAAAGTAAAAATATACGTTTACAACAATAAATGTGAATTTTTATTACAGTTACATTTTTGGAATTTGATATCTTACAAATTACTTTTTTATGGATTACATTATTTTTTTATATTGTTGTGATTTTGAATTCTTTACTTATGTATTTTTTTATGGAGATACATTTGCCCTCATTGTTAATTTAATTTCGGTACGTCTTTTTTAGACCATACAAGCCGCCTGATGACACTTTAAACTCTTTAATACACATAAATATAATGTTACCTGGCCAGCCTTTCTTTATTGTCCGATTTATGGTATTACAAAAAAAGGGCTACATTAATTATTGTCCCATTTTTTTATTGTCCGATGTTTATATAATAAAAAAAAAAGTCTACATTAACTTACCTACTTTAACGAACAAGTTCTTCTTTGTTTTTTCTTTTAAAAACATGCTTTTATTTTAATAATGCTACTGTGCCAAACTTTTTGTTTTTATTATCTGACTTCATGTATTATTTTGAGATTGATTTTTAAAAAATACATGTATAAATTAATTGATGTACTTCTTTTAGCTTGAAAACAAAATATAAATTAATTTATCTACTTATTTATTAATGGTAATGAACAAGTTCTTTTTTGTTTATGCTTTTAAAAACATGCTATTATTTTAATAATCTTACCATGCTGGACTTGTTTTATTGTGCAATTTCAGGGTCAGGAAAGGAAAATATGTCAATGTGTAGTGATGGAATGTGCGGGGGGGGAGGGGACCGATGTTTTTGATGATCCAAAGGATCGACTAAAAAATGCAATAACAATGCAACCTCAACCATTTGATTTGTCTCATATGTGTTCTCATGCAAAGCTGAGTTTTCACATGAGTTCTCTCCAATTGTACTTGTCCCTACCCTTTTTCAATTGTTAAAAACCTTGAAAGTTGTGTGTGGAAGGTGGCAATGCATTTAAAATTATTACTATGTAATACTACATGAGGTAGGATGTAAGACCATTACTTGGAATGTACATTTCAAGAGTTATGGTCAGTTGATTTCTAGACACTCTCACATGATACAGTAGTGATCTGTAAAGTGTGTGCATTTTCAGTTTTATAAAGCACAACAACGGGCTGTAAAATTGGTGTGCAATGACATCTAGGCCTGCTAACAGCTAATATGAACAGAATTGTTCTAGAGGCCATAAGTTTGTCCACATAAATGGCATTTTTATGTGTTTTGGCACATAAAAAGTGCCATCAGGCAGCTTGTATGGTCTAAAAAATAAGAACCTTAATTTCTTATAGAATACTTTGAATTGACAATGCTTATTGATTGTGCACTGGATTGGTCATTAAATAAATTTTTTTTCAAGTTTGTTTCATAGATATATTATTTCCAAATTTTATTTAATTTTGATGTAAATATTAATAAATTACTTTCAATTTGTTTTTTTCTTGTTGTTGTTGTTTTTTAATACAAATATAAAACTTATAATTATTTTTGCTTTTTGTTCCAATGACATGTCAATTATAATTTTGTCCTTTATATGTAGAATACAAGTTCTATTAGTATTAATAAACATTTAACAATATAATCAAATGCATATTAATATACAAAATTAATAGTTAATATTACTAATTAGAATTTATTTAAATTTCTAACAGCATATGATTGTTTAAAAATTTGCCAATGTAAAAGGCTAAAATGGATACTGGGAAAACCAAAAATGAATGATGCTGACTTCTTTGTGTTCAAACTTACACATATATAAATGTATTTTTGTTAATGATATTGAACAAAATGAAGATATATGACATTTTTAGCTCACATTTAATTTTAAAAAATCAGAAAATTAAGAAACAATAAACCTAGTCCTATGACCAGTTTTTAAGTAATTGATCTTTTTTATGCAGGTGAATGTATTGTATTGTATTGTATCCATATTACTATTTACAATGTCAATATTTGGCTGCTAGCTTAAAAATTTTTAAACATGCTTAATTAACTATTTAGATCTGATAATAAGGCAGCTACAATGTAGTAATCTCATTTCAGGATAATTGAAAACATCTTTGATATTTTGAGCAAAATATTGACAAATAGCAAGCCAATGCATCATAAAACTCTTTTCATTTATGATTAATATGAGAGTTTATAATATAATCCACTTTCCATTGATTATTTATTATTTATAGAGATTTGTTCTAGAGAAAGAAAAGATATCAGTAATAATAATATAAGCATTTTTATAGTATAAAGATGAACTAACCAGTAAGTTATAGCAATATAATCAATGATAAAAAAAATTTTCCCTCTACTCTAATCCTATTCAAGTGGTATTACATGTATATTAACATAAGCAATACATAACCATGAACAGAAAATAAATGTTATTCATCTAAATTTTCTGGCATGAATGCTATTAATACTATTTACACAAATATCTTTCAATTCACATTAGATCAACATGAATGAATGTTAATCTCAATTTGCATTGTTTTATTATATAAATAAGCATTTTTTTTTGTAGTGTCTGTATACAATTTGTAATTACATTCATATCGGCCATTCAAGCCAATTGTGCAAACGCTTTGCGAATGTTAAATAATAAATGAATATCCTCTGACCAATACAAGATATAGAATTTATGCAGGAATAAAAAGGGATTCCTGCATAAATTCTATATCTTGTATTGGTCAGAGGGTATTCATTTATTATTTAACATTCGCAAAGCGTTTGCACAATTGGCTTGAATGGCCGATATGAATGTAATTGTTTTATTATGTAATTAACAAATTTAAAAAGCATAATTTATTTTTTTATTAATAATGTATCATAGACATAATCATTGACTTGATTTTAAACAGATGATCTCTAAAATTTTAATGTAATTATCATCCTTTCTGCGTTATATGAAAGTTTACTCAATAGACACAAAAAGTCTGCAAAGCGTTATAATTTATAACTTTAATGAGAAAATAAGCCTTAATAAAATATAATACTTTAAATTATTTTGACTAACAACATTTATATATATGCATAACATTTTTATCAAGTAATTAAAGCAAACTTGAATTCAGAGCTTTTATGGTTGCTAATTTTGTAATGAAACTCTTTTGACAAAATTCATTCAATTGACAATGTTGATAATTAATATTATCTTTATATCTTTAAAAAAATGTTCAGAAAAAGCTTTTTGAATGTCAATAACCATCTGTTTTCAAGAAGTTTTAATTATTTTAAAATAATTAGCAAATAAATTTTAATTAGCTTTCATTTGATCAACATTTATAAAAACTATTCTATTCTAAATTTGTGTTTCTTAATTTTAAACATATTTATAAATTCATACATATCTATACATAAATATATTTGATTATTTTTATAAAATATTTGTATAGCATTTATTTAAAAAGAAATATTTATATGATTGCACTTAAATTTTAATTTAATGTGTTTTATTTTAAAAATACACAGTTGTTTAGTTGCCTTAAAATTCGATATTCAAGAATCTAAAGGTATAAGTTTGACTCCTATGCTAATAATGTCACTGACCAGACCTGCAACATCTAAAAAAGAGTAGAAAATAATACTAGTCAAAATGTTGTTTAATTACTAACCTATGTTGTCTATTTATGTGTTATTAATAACAAGTTGTTTGTATTTAAAAAGTTTATAAAATTTAAAATTTTCTATATATTCAACATTTAATGATAGATGATGGAAATAGTTCAGCATATTATTATAAGAAAATTGTAGTTACAGTAGAAAGGAAATTGTTACTAATTTTTGTCTTTTTTGAACCAACAAAATATCTGATAATTAATGAATATACTCATTGAAAAGAACGTTTTTTTAATATTTAACTTTATTACTATTTAGCATGTTTTCAATATATTTACTATATCATATTCATGGTATGTAGTGGTGTGATATAATCAATGAAGCTAAATATTTTTTTAAAAAAATTATTTTTTCTGTGAGTATATTCATTAATTATCAGAGAGTAGAAAGAAAACCACAATCAATAATACTTTGCCAAACACTGTAGTATAGAACATTGTGACTTTTTAGTAATTATAAATTTACTTTTAAATTGTAGAACAGAATTTAATAGCTTTAAGATGACTTAATAATTTATTCAAGTTTAAGAAATGAAGTTTAACCCTTTTAAATTTTAACATTTTCTATTGTTCTACCTGGCAAAAGTTTTTGAAAATCCTCAAGCTTTCACTTCTGAATAAAATCTTTATTTTATATTAAAACTCAATAAATTTGACTTGATTTCTTCTTAATATAATTTTATAAGCAAATAAATTCTAAAAAATCACATTCACCATTGTGACTTGTAAATAAAAGTATGTAAACATTACCAATGATGTTAGTGTAAATACTCTTTCGGAAAATGAATTAATTCTTTTTTATTTCAAATATTTTTAAATGTGAATGAATAAATGTGAATTTCTGGTAAATCTATCAAATTCTGCTTTGAAATCTGAAATTTTCTTTGTTCTAACATTGTGTTAATTTTAACAAGTGATGATGTTACTAATGAGTTTCACATGAAGTGTTATCAAGAAGGAAAGAATACCCTTAAAATAAATCTTTCCTTCAAGAACAACAGAGTAAATATGATTAATATTTACTGATTGGTTCATAAGATATGGACTTCTTCAGTGTTTTTACAATTAAAAAATCAATTAAACTAGTATAGACAAATTAATAATACTATAAAAGAAATCCTATGCTAACAGTAAAACAATGACATAAAACAACAAAATCACCATACTATTGCTGAGAGATTCTTAATGTATATGAGGGTCATCAAGTTAATCAACAAATATTTGATCAATTGATTTTTACTGACTTTGTGCAGTTGTCCAATAAATAAAAGTAATTGTTCTCATTACATATTTCACTTTATTATTATTATTTTTTATATATTTACAAAGTTCAATACAATTTGTATGATATTTTTCATTTGTAAACTTATATTTCTAATAAATTAAATACAATTTATTGATCCATAATATAGAATAATGGTTTGAATATTACAATAAAATATTGAACTATAACTCAAAATACTACTAGGAGATTATGCTACAAAAATGTTGAAAAATAAAAGAATTAAATAAACTTGCAAATAATCACTTTATTGTATCAATGCCTATCTATTCATCAAATAAAAAAAGGCATTTTTATTTGATAAAAGGATGGGTATTGATATAAGAATGGACATTAATATAACAAAGTTGTACATTTATAATTCTTTGGAAATCTGACATGAATTATTATAGTAATGTTTATATTTCTGAATGCAATCACCCTATTTGTTTGTGAATTGGGAAATGGGTGAAAATTATGTTACAAGATTTAATCCAGATAGAGACTAAAAAACAGATTAAGTTAAATAAAAGCATATAATGATTAAAGATTGAATAAAAGATAAATGAAAATTGTCTTTTTTTCACTTAATTTACTAATAATTATGTATTACTAACATGTTTAATACATTATATACTAAAGTTATAAAAGTGGATGTAAAAGTTGATTTCTAGATTGATAATTTTAATTCCAAAATAGTAAATTCTGCAAGGGAATCTTAGTATTTAAGTTACCTTAATAATTATACATGTTCATGATTATATTTTGATTATTTTTATTAATAAATATAATTTATTTACAATTAAGTTTTGAGTTTTATTAATTTTTAAAATCATTCAAATTCAATTATCTTAGTCACATATCCTTTGTCTATATTTTTTCATTGTTGTGTGTATATATATATTATAACGATCCGGATTTTGGAGACTTAACGTAATCTGCACTACAGGGCGCCATCTAGGCATTTGAACCTAGAAAATTTATAAAGTAGGCAGATACATAAGTAAAAAAAAAAAATTTTTTTTATTTTATATAATTTGATATCTGGACATTAGCCCATTGTCACTAGCTCAGTGGAATAGCAGAGATTTACATTTTATAATAAATTCTTATCTAAGAATATATAAAAAAAGAATAAAATAAGCCACTGCCAGTAATTATACACACAAACATTTATTTACGCACATATATAAATAAAATTTAACATTATTATTTTAGTATGTTTACTTTAACATTTAACATTATTTTTAACTTTTATTTTTAGATTTTAATTTACATTTTAATTTTTATACTATTATAAGTTCGCACAGATGGATTTATAAAAGTTTGTTTTATAATGTTGAGTATAGATGGGTTACATAGATTACACGGTCAAAAACATTTCAAAATAAACATAAACGATCAAAATACAAAATCATTGATACCGTCAATTGCATAGGGAATACAAGAAACCCACTGGTATTCATCATAAGATACCACAGTGACACCAATAACTTAAAAGACATCTGAATAAATATATTTTAGATACTCACCGTAAAGTATCATTATTTACCGAATGTCTATATATTTTGATCAAATATGAAAACCAAAAACATAATTAACCGATAACGAATCCATGCAACTTCCATACCCAACTTAAATTTAATGCATTTTTATTTAGAATGTCAAGTATGAATAGACTACATAGTTTTGCATTTGAAAGAAAATATTCTATCCTTATTTAACCTTAGGCCAAAAGTTCACAGTCAAACTAACGTCAATTCATCTGATATATCGATGCATTTAATGTAATATGAAATACAGCAGCACAAAAGGTTAAGAGAAGAAATTGCCTCTCGTCAGATAGGAATACTACATCTATCTGACAAGAAGAGCAATAAAAAAAAACTCCATAGGAAAGGACTGCGGTCATTTTGCCGACTTACGAATCACATTTCATAGGCCAAAAAAGAAGTGTGCAGCATATAAAGTGATTCTGCCCATAGCGAATCTCGTACTACATCTACTAATTGCACCAACATATCCAATCCATTGACCTAATTTAACTATGAAACAAATAACCTAAGATTACCCTTCCCTAATATAACTTTACAAATCTATATAGCCATTCATGCCCGACTTAAGTTTAACATTTCTATAATATTAAATTAGCGAAAAACAAAACAGTCATGATAAAACTTAAAAGAACAAAAAAAAAATGGAAATGATTTTACAAAAAAGAAATACATCAAATAAAATTATAACTAATTAATAAATAATTTAGTTTGGTCAGATTTCTATTTTTTTTTAAATATGAAAGTTTTTAATTTAATGTTCATGAATTATCTAAAGTTCTTACGGTTTTAAAAGGTCCATAATTTGTAGTTGCTTGTAATTTTGAATGGGAATTCCCACGCCATCCTGAAGATATTGATATCCAGTTAGCCATTGTTTTTTATTTATCCGGAGGTTTTTTAGTTTAGCTGGTCCTTAATGTAGAAAAAACGATGTCATTTCTTTTTTTTTTAATGAAACTGAAGATTTTGAAGAGTGTGTCTTTTCAATCCCTTCTCCTTTAACTCTGCACTAACACATATAGTCACATCTCTCTTCTAATAGCTAACTAATAATTTTCAAACTTTTCCTTTTATATTAATTTTAAGGATTCAATGGACATTATGTCATCAATGATGATGATCCTTCCATTGAGGTCCAATTTCCCGATGGATTTTTCTCATTTGCTATTAGTTTCTATTGTTTTCCTATCTGACCATTGCTTATACATTTTAAATGCCCAAGGGCTAGTTTATATTTAACTAATTAAAACAAGCATTTCCATTTTCTGATTAATTAATGTGTTTTCCAAACTTAAAGATATATTTTTATCTTTAAATCTTTTTAAGTTTTTGCTTTTAAAATACTTTTTCTATTTTTAATAAAGTTTTATTTTAATAATCTTTTTCATCTGTGCGATTTTATATATATATGAGTTTAAGATAGAATTAATTTTCAATTTTTAATTCTTAAAAAAGATGTTTTTATTTGCGAACTTTTATTTTTTTCATGTTTAATAATAAAAAAACAATGTAACGTCGTCTGTGCCCATTACAATATATATATATATATATATATATATGCTACATAAATATACATAGAATCCATTTAAATTTATACCATAGCCACATTTTTCTTTATAACTTTGTGTCATTAACCTTACTCAAGCATATAAATGTATGTATCAATGTTATATATTTTTGTGTGCATATAATTTCATAGATATAATGTAAAAAGAACTCCTAACCATCCACTGATGCACTACTTACAGAGCATATATATTAAAGTGATGATCAAGTCACACATTCAAACTTTTTTCCCAATTTCAATATACTCTTACTCTAGATATATTTTCTCATTACTATCATTTATAAAGTCACTTTGTTGACCTAAAGATCATTGAAATGTTATAGCTTAATTTATAAAAGAGTTGATTAATATTAATTTCACAATTTTCTTTTACTTAGCAAAGATTACAAATGATGTTATTCCTTAATTAGCATAATACTTAATACTTCACTACTAATATCCCAAGCAGATAACTTAATCATGGGCATAAGTGCATTGATAATAATCTATATCCTTAACTCATTATTAGAAATGATACCACTAAGACAACAAAAATGCTAAGGAAATTAGAAATTAAACAATTTTATTAAATGAAATGATTAGATAAAAACAGTATATGGCCACATATTTATACATATGCATAGTTATATGATATTGACTGAAACACATCTACAAAACATTAACAAATATTCTTTTAAATACAGAATTGACTTTAACATTATACTAGACTCAAATTCTCTGACTTCTATCTACTATTTACATATATTATATAGTTATGATATGGGGATAATGTTAATGAAAATATGAATTAAATCCAAATTAAATTCAGATTTACATTATGGGAAAGAAGAGAATTCATAAATTATCAACATTTACTATTCTTGAATTATTATAAAATTCAAATTGCATATAAATTTGCAATAAATTTTACATATTGAATTAAGACAACTAATTTTTGAATAAAAAACTAAAGAAAGAAACTGTTCACTTATTTTTTTCAAAAATCAAACTATTCTATAAATCATAATGTGAATTATATTAATATAGGTTTGCCAATTTCGATACTTATTCTAAAATAATTATTTTTTTTTGTCTTCTTAGCAGTTCTAACATTAGCAATTAGAGCTTGTCTATTCCATAATCAGATGTGAATCTACACTCAAATGATTTGTAAACAGCTAATTTTATTTTCCATATATTATCTTTGAGGCTAAAACATTTACACAGTGGGTACAAATTTAACTTTTACAATATTTTCTGTAGAAAGATAGGCTGGATTTTAAACAGGACTAATATGCTTAAGGTATATATACTTAGCAAGATATGTATATTTTTGATTATAAAACCTGGTCTTGATGAGGTTCTGATAAGTAATACATGTTGAATGAGTTGGATATCATTTTTCTAGCAAACAATTAACACATTATGTTGATGAAACTCCCATAATTAAATTTATTTTTAATATTTGAAGTACAAGTAGAAGTGATAAATATTTTACGGTTACATCAATGAACAACAAAGCATAGTTAATATAGATAATCATGTTAAAAGGACATTGATGTTCTTATTGCTCAATTTATTTCTGTTTAATGGTGTTGAAATCTTACTAGCCCCATTTTCCTCACTACTGATGATTCTATATAATTTTATTATATCTCTTAATAATAATCATAACAAATCCTTTATAATAAGCAATTGGTTTTTTTATATAAATATCTGATATATGACCAAAATTATCTTACCAAATTTCAAAGCCAATACTCCGTTTTTTTTCATCAATTTACTTTTGCATAATTTAATAATTAAAGATTATCTTTATATTCCATCTATGTTTAAATTTATTTTTTCTTTCAATATATAACCTTAATTATTTTGTTTACTACCTGTCAGAACTAATTAATTCATTTCAGATTTACAATTTATTTACACACAACGACAAAAAAAAAAATATTTTTTAGTTTTTCAAATTTCAGACAACTTAACATTCTTATAATTAATTTATAATAAAATCAGATTGACCTGCACATTTTTTTCTCTTATGATTTTAAATTCACTTTTCTCCTTTTTTTTTTTCAGAAAGATATATAATTTATATTGACAACCCATTCAACACTCCAATCCTAAAATGATGATTAATATGGATTGATGGACTAAAAATTAACTATGCTTATATTTTATTTATTATATATATATATATATATATTATGTATATATATATATATATATATATATATATATATATATATGCTTACATAATAAATTTAAAACTTTATGTTGAACTATAGGAAATATGCCTATGGGTTTGAAAAGGAAAGTTTTTAATAAATGTGTTTTACCAGTTCTTACTTATGGATCTGAGAATTGGACACTGAAAGAGCAATACAGAGACTTCAGACCATTCAAAGATGTATGAAGAGATGTATGTTGGGAGTAACAAGAAGAGATCGAAAATGCAATATATGATTAGAGAACAAACAGGTGTTACTGACCTCATTGAAAAAATTAAAAGACTGAAGTGGAGTTGGGCTGGACATATTGCTAGAAGAGATGATAATAGATGGACAACTGAAATCTTAAACTGGATTCCAAGAGATTGTAAAAGACCCAGAAAGAGACCATGTGCGAGATGGATGGATGAAATAAGAAAGTGTGCAGGGGTGATGTGGAGAAGAGAAGCTAAAGATCAGAGGAGATGGATTGAACTTGGAGAGACCTTCATCCTGCAGTGGAATGATAATGGTTGATGATGATATAAAAGTTGACTAATATGAGACAACTTACATAACTACAAATATCTCATGGAAATCTTATAAATTGCTTCCCTAATTTAAACTATAAAGTCAATATGTCATTTAATTAGAAAATGATCATTTGAGATACCTGCAATTATGTGTAAACCAGTTACATTTATTATCTTTATTTATGCTTCAGACTAAACATTTTATTATTCATTATAACAAATTGAATTTTATTTAATTACCTAATTAAGATCTAATGTTATGACTATAATTTCATTATTCCCCTTTTCTAGTTTTTAAACTTTGGTGGGTTTTTTGGTATATTTTGTAGATCAAGTAACATATGAGTGATGTGGATTGATCCCAACCATTATATATATATATATATATATAATGGTTGGGATCAATCTCTATATATATATATATATATATATATATATATATAGAGAGAGAGAGAGAGAGAGAGAGAGAGTGTGTGTGATTCTTATTATTGTGACCTGGAAATGTTTAAACACAGTCTTAACCACCCAAATTCAAGTTTCTATGCATATTTTTAAGTACATATGAATTGTTACAACAAAATTTTTAGATGAAATAATAGCTTTTTACAATAAAAATTTATTTTATTTTAATTTTCTTTAAATATTTTAATCCTGATATTATTCTCTGTATTAGGGAATTAAACTGATGCTGTAGTAATTGAATTCTATAGTTTATAATAATGTGAAGCAGCATGGTATTGATACTATTTTTTCACAATATAGCATTTCAAGTTTGTATTTCAGTAGTAATGAATCCATAATTTGTGTTTGTTCTTAGATACCAGGTATAATTAGAAAATAAGAGCAGCTCTAAAATGCAACTGCTTTTTGCACATTTCAGTGAAAATTATTTGATGTTATATTTATAAAAATCATAAGTAGGCTTTTATTCATTTCCATAGATAATTTTTTTTTGTTTCAAATATATTTTTATTTTTTGAATATTTTTAGTAATAAATATAAAATATATATTATTTTTATAATCATTAATGCTTTTGAAGCACTAAAAATCCATGTTTTGAAAAAAAAAAAAAAAAAAAATTCCTTTACATACATTTTTATTTACTTTTTTAAAGATATTTTTAAAAAATTTCCAATATTTTAATTTTGTTTTATTAATTTTAAAAATATTTTAAGCAATAATTATGCTAAAAACTCTATTCAAACTGAAAATAAAAATAAATGAAAAATTATCTATACACACTAAGCTTCAACTTCCATTTAATATTTTAGGTAAAGATTAATAAATTACTTAATAATTAAGTGATATATCGTAAATAAAACATTTTTTAACTGGTTAAATAAGGCAAAAATTAATACAATATATTATTAACAATTTTAATACTATATTTTATTATTGTTAATAAAATGAATTATTTTAAAATATAACAGATAGTTAATTAAACAAAAAAATCACAATATTAATAAATATAATCTCATGTACATTAATATGGATACTTCATATTTTATATAAATTGCTTTTGACTTCATACTATATTATTTTTCTTTTTAAAAAAAGCTTTTATTCTTGAGAAATAATATTGCTTTTTCTATTACCTGTATGTTTTGTTTAATATTTTTATATTTTATTAGCACTTATTATAGTTTCTAATTTTTAAATTGCTGCAAAAATAACTCAATGTATATATAATTATCATCGTCCATTATTTTTTTTTTTTCAGATTCATTACAGTTTAAACTCTTTACTTTTAAATCATTATACAAACTATTTTATCATCAGCATAAATAATCACTTTTGAGGTACATATTTTTTATTTAACCACAGTTTACCATTATAACACTATTTCAATAAAGACATCCTTGCTCTTTTTTTAATCTTCTACTTCTAAATCAATGTTCTCTTCACTACTCATTGCTGACTTGCTGTTTTCCAAAGTTTAAATTTTTTATGTAATACCCAATAATTTTTTCTCCCACAAACACCACCCAAAGAAGTATGGAGAGATGCATGTTGGGAGTAACAAGAAGGGATTGAAAATGCAATGTATGGGTAAGAGAACAAACAGGTGTTACTGACCTCATTAAAAAAATTAAAAGACTGAAGTGGAATTGGGATGGACATATTTTTAGAAGAGATGATAATAGGTGGACAATTGAAATTTTAAACTGGATTCCAAGAGATTGTAAAAGACCCAGAAAGTGACCACATGTGAGATGGATGGATGAAATAAGAAAGTGTGCAAGAGTGATGTGGAGAAGAAAAACTAAAGATAGGAAAAGATGGATTGAACTTGGAGAGACCTTCATCCTGCAGTGGATTGATAATGGTTGATGATATAGTTAACCTCTTAATAACAAGTGCAGTTTATATTTAAAAATAAATTTCATATCAAATGCTTTATTTATTTACTTACTTCAATTCTATCATGCATAGTGGTTTTAAAAATTAAGATATTTTAATTAGAATAATAAATAACAAATATCAGATGTTGTTGGACTATTTCTATAATTATTTATTGCTTTAATGAAATATTTTGCATTAAAACTATTAGATTGATAAATAAATGCCTTTTCAACAATTGTTTTTATATAAAAGTTTTTATATTTAATCTTGAGGCTTTTGTTAATAATTCCACAAAAATAATTTCTTATTTAACCTATTTTTTGACAGCCATGGTTAAAAATGTGATGGACTTTGACATACTTTCCATCATTGAAATCCTGGCATTTTAGAGCTACTGTAAAGATTTTACTGTCATTCGAGAGATTATAAAAAGCTCCGTAAGATGCTGCCCTCTCATGAATTATTTTACAAGTAAAAAATCAATAAACCTGCTAGTTAAGGTGAAACAAAGATGGAAGGTGGACTTATCTTATATCTGATTGGCTGTTAAATTTTCACAACAAAGAAAATCTTTTGTCAATAACGAAATCACTCCAAATTCTTTTGTTTCATTTCGAAAGCGATAAACGAATGTTTTAGACCATTCTAAAAGGTTTTTTTTTTACATATTATAAATTATTTTGATAACATATGCTAAAAGTAAAATTATTTTAGAAAAATAGATAAGAGTTTAGTAAAAATTATTTATTTTTAAGAACTGTAAAAAAATAACTGACGTCACAAAATGTCAGCAACACTTTTTAATTGGTGAATAACGTTCGTTTAAAGATTTGCGTTATTGAATTTTTTTTAAATTATAAATAACTATTTATTTTTGAAAAAACTTTCATTAACTTTTGTAACATGACAAATTATTAATATATTTTTTACAAATGAAACTAAAGTGAATATAATATTAAAAGATGAATATATTTTGACAATTGAGTTTGTGAATTGACCAATTAAAAGTTTATACTTTTTCCTCACTCAGCCAGTAAACAAATCAGCAATTAATGAGTTTTTAATATTGTCTTAATCCTGTTTCTCTCTTTCTCACTCTATAATTTTTTGTTGTTGCTTGTTTGTTTAATTAAATTACTTAAAAATAATGCTTCTTTAACTAACTTATAAATAGTTATATTTTATGTTTTAATGATTTGAGAAATACATTAATTACTAAATTTAACCATTAGTTGCAATAGTAATAAAAGTAAATTATCTCATATGATCTAATCCATGTGTTAAGTAGTCATAGCATGTCTACGTTCACACATAATTTATTCTTATGTTTAATTAGATAATTATAAAATCATAAATGTATATTACTGAACTGACCAAATAAACCTTTTAAATATCTGTGGCACATTCTTTTTGCAAATAACAAATTATAAAGTGTCACTCTGTGTATATTTATCAGCCAATCTTTCTCACATGCAAAAACTCACTATACGTATTGCCATAAGAAGTGGTGGTCATGTGATGTTTATTGGCAATCTCTCTCACCATACATGTATTTCAGGAGCAACTTTCAATTCTCAGATAAGTTAGAGACTTAAAATATAAGATCATATGACAAGTTTATAAAACATTCAATTAAATATATAATTAAGATATACAAATAGAAAAATTTGACTATCATTTCTTGGTGGATATTCAGATGTTTCAAATCTCGAGTTCCCCTGATAATCAAAAGTAGCTCATGAAACATAGAGTGTCAAAGATTGGTCTGAAGGATTTTATATTGAGTGATAGTTTATTATTTCTTGTATGCTTAGAGAAGTACGTCTTTGCAAATCTTAATGGTTTGATTGAATACATATATATAATAATTAATACCTAACAATAGTCAAATTAGAAACAAGTATGTCACTTATTTGTAACATTCTTTTAAAAGTTATTATGCAAAAGAAAATATTGTCACCTTTAAAAAAGTGTAATTTATAAGAAATAATTCTCTTTTGATAAATTCAAATATCGTTTAATATCTGAATAAAATTTTATTTTTTTATCAGTACAGAAAATTATTTTGAAATTTATATTCTTCTACATATGCAACATTATATATTACACTGATAAATAAATACTTTATTATGCAAAAGTGATTGCAGGAAATTAATTAATACAATTATTCAAATGCTAAATTGCTTAGTACCTGAAATGACAAATTGTCTCAATTCAGAAACCTTTAGCTCTAGAATTCATCACTCTACTACTGCAATAAATTACCCATGATAGAAAACTGACTGAAATTTTTATATAAACTTAAATTAAAATGCAATTTTAAAACAAATAAAATTAATGTTTTATTACAACAGATTACTGATGCAAAAACAATTTTTATCTGTAACAAAAAAAATAATAATAATTCGTGAATATATTGAATAAATATCAATTAAAAGTTACATCTGAAATGCATTTACTAAATGTGTGTTAAGCACAATCATTAACATGCTTTTTATGACACTCTACTTTCTAAGCCATTATTAATAGCTGACATTTGTATATCTGAAATATCTGCTCTCAGCTTTAATCTCGCCAAGTTCAATTTTAATCTCCCCAAGTTCAATTTTAATCAAAAACGGATTCTTGAATTTTATTGTTTACAAAGTGAGTATTATTTTTAAAAATCTTATAATTATTATTTTTTAATCAGAATAAAGTTTAAACTTGAAATAAATACTTGCAAACTAAAAAAAAATTAATAATATTTAAAAAGATTTGTATCACTGTGTTTCTTTTTTTTTTTTTGTTAAATCACAATATTATTTGCCAAAACCCTTCATGATTAAACAAATCTGCTTTCTTAAATATCACTTAATTAACCTCTTTTAGCATGTTTTGCAAGCGTTAAGAAATATTGGACTATAAACATTTCACCAAGCAATTCAACTACTAGTTACTAAGAGTTGCAATGGTTTCCCTTTTTAAATTTACTTTTAGCTATATATAGTTACATAATCATCAATATTTAATAGTTAACTAAATTAATTATGGGCTACCTAACTGAAAAAATTTTTTTAATTATTTGGAAATTTTCAGCTATTTGAAAAATGTTTAATTCCATTCATTGTTTGAATCTAAAGCTGATTCATTATTCAATAATATTTATGTTTGTGCGTGCTTTTGTTTATGGGTTTGAGGAAAGAGAGAAAGGAATGAGACAAAAAACAGTTGAGCAAGGTACAAAAAAAAAGCAAACGATAATATAATAATTTAAGAAACAATATACTAGAAGAATAAAAGAATAGAGAGAGAAACGGGGTTAAAAAATAAAATTGAAAATAAAATATATACTTTAAAAATATATATATATTGATTTTTAAGCATAAAATTTTAAAATTAATAATAAAATTAAATTAGTTTTTAGACTGCTAATTTAAAAGTTTTGATTTCTCTCAACATTGTCTTTTTATTGCATTGGATTAATAACAATTTGATAATAGACAAATGAGATTAAATTACTGGATAATTTCAGCAGAAAGTAACTAATAATCAATATTTACAATTTTAATGTTTAATCTTTATATAAGTATAAAAATAGTATACTTCTAAAATTTCCAATATTTGTAAATACATCCACATAAAGACCCAATATATCTTTAATTGTCTGTTGCTCAATTGTCCGCATTTATTAACCGTAACATTCTCTTTCCTTCATACCTTCTCTAGAGTTTAGACCTAACCTATCATGGGTAGTGATATTCAAGAAAGCATATTCATTTTTGAGAAGTGTCACATTTACATCAAAGTTTCAGATTTTCAATTTGAATAATGTTTCTTTATTTATGACAGGACAGAAATAGTTACTGAATAATTAAAATATACACATTTTGAATCACTTTATTCCATCATTATTTTAAATTTTCAATTAAACAATTTAATTCTCATTTTTAGCTGGGTGTAGTAAATTTGATTTCTCTTTTGCCACACCTGTAGTTACATTGAAAAATAAGCTGTTCATTCCTGCTTTAGGCCCAATAGCCTGTTCGGTCAATAGTGAATTCAAATTAATTCTTTTAAACCAACCACACACAAGGAGATGATGTACCTAACATTGTGTAGATGGCCTTTATTTCTTCTTTTCTCTCACGAACATTTCTTTTCAAAAAGAAAGTTTCTTTTTTAAAAAGAAGTACAGTACATTTAAAATAAATGCTGGAACATTTTTAAAAAAGGAAGAATTATACAATATTTATTGAAAGAAAAAAAAGAACTTTTGTTCTAATATTAGAAAAGTAACGTGCTCAAATAATCCTATAAAGTCAAATGATAAAAGTACATGTGTGCGTGGATGTTTGTCTATATTTTAATTAAATAATCCCATTTTAATAACTTTTAATTGATTTGTGATTTTAATTTTTGACTAACTAACGGTTTAAACAGCTGTTTTAGTTAAAAATAGTGGATAAGCAAAATGTATCGGGATCGATATCCAAGTAAAAAATTATAATACTCTGACGCTTTGGTATTTATTACCTGTCTCACTTTACAAAAACTAACCATAAAATTCCAAAATATTGATTGAATCAAATTTAATATAATTATAGTGTAACATAAGGGTAATAATAATAATATATCTACTTATTTATTAGAGAATACTCTCTGAAAATACGGGGAAATTCTTACAGGTTTGATTCTCAAACAAATAATATTAAGGATGTTATTTATAAAGCTATCTTTTAATAATTCACAATCAGATAATATACGAAAATAGTAATTTACTTTTCTGTTGGAATTTAACAATGTCAGTAAACTTTTCTTTCGTATATGATTGTTAATAATTATAAAGTGTATTGTAATAATAAAGAATTACTTATATAGAAACAAAAA
Source organism: Epiperipatus broadwayi (assembly GCA_028023455.1). NCBI lineage: Eukaryota > Metazoa > Onychophora > Udeonychophora > Euonychophora > Peripatidae > Epiperipatus > Epiperipatus broadwayi. The sequence goes on from JAQFVV010012411.1 coordinate 5,001,241, forward strand.
AAAATTGACTCGTATATATAATAAATAAACAATTAACTTTTTTTTTTAATTTTTGAAAAACGGTTATCAAACATGCCTAGCATGCTTTCAGAAATATTATCCTATGCAAAAAAAATAAACCAATATTTACTTGCCTAGAATATAGTATTGAAAGCATGTTTTCATACTTGATCCCATAAAATTTTTAAATTCCATTGCTGATTATTGCATATCTATTTCAATTATAAAATATATATACATGTAAACAGCTGCAAAAAAGGGATTTGCTATTATGTAAAAATTGACTTATTAATTGTGAGATCTTAAAGGAAGCAAGCAAGGCAAATTCTTAATATCCACTCTTCTTGTCATTATAACTATTAAAGAACATGATTATTCACGTGATATGCTGCTCGCCATTTTTCCATTATGGTCTGGATCAATATAAAGTCAGACTTATTATTCTGTATCAAAAGATAATTTAAGTATCTTAAAGTTTTATATGTAATGAGATTTATTAACATTAGTTTTCTTTACAAGAATTTCAGTTTTTCATTTCTATCATTTTTCATTCCTATTTTACAAATTCATATTAGTTACTTTATCAGCCTTTCTTATTCAACTACAACATTTCAATGACACATTAGCATCATGCAATTATTTTTGTATTTTTCAATTTCTTCATATATGATTTACTCTATCATCATTGTGATTACTAGATAGTGATGTACCTGAATAATCACTAGAATTTTTTTAAGTTTAATCAATAACCTTAAACCATTTGCACAAATATTTATAAAACTATTTTTGTTACATGCTTTAAAGCAATGCCTAAAGCATTATGTCTACTTTTACCTACCCAGTTTGTTTTGCATCATTCTTTTCTTTATCTCTAATAATAAATATCCCAACTTCTTGCTTTGTTCATATTTCATACTTATATTCTTACAAGAAAGGATCAAAAGCAAATTACATGGGTGAAAGAACAAATACATCTTGCTAACCTCATTGAAAGAATTAAATGACTGAAGTGAATTTGGTCTGGCCTTATTTTTAGATGATATTAGATGCACAGTTGAAATCTTAAACTGGGTTTCAAAAGTTTATAAAAGACATAGATATAGACCATATGTAAGATGGAGGGATGAAATAAGTAAATGTCCTGGCTAATGTGAAGAAAAGAGGTTAGAAATCAGAAAAAACTGGATTAAATCTTGGAGTGACCTTCATCCTGCAGTGAATCAATAATGATTGGAAATGATGATTTTTACAGTGCTCTTTAATTCTACAGGGTTTTGAAATAGATAAACATAACTGTATATAAATGTACTTCATCTGGAATGTTTTTTTATTTATTTCACAAGTACTTCTGATTACTTAAATCTTAATCATTATCAACTGAACTCTTTCTGACAGGAAACAAAAAAATATATGATTTTTCTATATGAATAAATGAAATTGATTTAATGGAAAACATTCTGTATAGTGATAATACATGTTACTTTTATTTATTTACACCATTTCATAATTTTAAATAATTATAATTTGATTCATAAGTGTCAAACTTCTTGCATTCTCACCTTTGACACATCCATTATTATTTATTAAATTAGAGATTTTCTTATTATTCCTACTCCAAATGTAAACTTTGAACTCAGTTAAAGATTTTTTTTTAAGCATATGGTTTTATTAATCCAATTTCAATCCTCTTTTCCACATGTATTATCTTTTAAAATATATTTAAAATTTCCATTCCATATACATATATATATATATGCGTAATCTGTCTATAACTTAAATAAATAAATTAGTTAATTAAGATATTGACTCAACTTTTAAATATACAATTATGCCACCATTTTAACTATTTAATTATAGTCATTCCCAAAGGTAAAACTATCATTCTAAAATAATAATAATGCATATATACACAATTATGTGTTGTAAAACAAATATAATTAAATAGTTGAAAGGTTATATTAATTGTATATTTTTTAATTGATTCAGGAATAAAATCGCGATTTTAAAAAAATTTGGAAAAAATTGTATAATTAATAAGTTTATTTATTTAAACATACTATATCAACTTAATAAGGAGTATCTGAAGAAGAGACTTCTATATATTGCTTCTTATATTGTTAGTTTATTTACAATTTAAATATTAAATGGGGGGGGGGTAGCTTTAAATATTCCACTGCAAATCAAAAGTTTCTCCCACAGCTCCCCAACGCGAAGGGGAAGGTATCACTCACCAGGCTTGCTAACTGCTAGTTAATAAAAAAATTTGTATTTAACTTTGTTTTTCTCTCTAATTACATAATTACTAATCTATAGTTAGATGACTTGATAGGCTAGTTACAGGCTGCTATCTTTAATGTTTGAGAACGAGTTATCTGTAACTAAAATGCTAAGTTTAGTTTGGAACTTGAATATTTTTTCATGTTTTACTCAGCCTGAATCAAATCTTAAGTCATAGGTAAGGCAAATGTTCTAACCATTATCTTATAAAGCTCTACATAAATTAATTTATTCAACTAACTATACAGTAATTAAATTTTCTCAGAAGTCGATTAATTAAATAGTCGGAAAAAGAAAATCTCCATCTAAGAATCAGCGTCGTTAATCGGTTTAATTTAGTAACGTAATGAATAAATATTAACATAAATTAACAAAAAAATAATATTGTATAATACAATTTTTAAGAATAGGTGGTTAATAATCTACACGGTGTACTTTATAATATTTAATTACAATACAAACTAATTTAACAATAAATAAAGTGATTGATACTATTAAAAAAAAAAAAAAAAAAGAATAACATTTTCAAAAAAAAAAATTTTTTAAATTTAATTTTTAAAAAAAAAAGCCTAATATTAATATTAAAAAAAAATCTCAAAAAAATTATAAAACATTTTAAAACTTGAGAGCTTTAACAATCCTTGATTGTAATACCCTTTTGCCTAGCTATCTGATTAAGAATTTAAGGTACTATACTTAAATTATTACCAATGTTTCCTAAATGTATCATATTAATTGTCTAAAATTAGATTAAGATAAAAGGTGGATTAAGATATATTACATTTTTATCAATCCTAATGTTTTATTTTAAAAAATGAAGTTAATGTTCATTTTGAATAAGATAAATCTCAAGTTCAAATTTTAATATCTCCATGTATTACAAAAATTGTGTTCTTTGTAAAGGACTTTATGATTAGTATATCCTTTTCTGCTTAACCTCAGGATTAAGATTTCAAATTTAAATGGATTTTCTTTTCAGATTATCTGAGGATCCCTGCCTTATAAAAATGGTGTAATCAAAAGCACTCAGTTATCAACATACATGAAGATTTAGGTATTTGACACCTCTAGTTTACCTATACAATAACAGTGAATTGTCCAAGTTTCTGTGCTGATGGTTTTGTAATATGATAGAAGTGGGATGAGGGATCAATGATAAAAACTAAAAAAGCTTGATCCTAGCATTTTCAGGTAGCCAACCAACTATTTGTCTTTAATAAATACTAATTAGATAAAACAACAAAAGCACAAAAACTCTTACTAGCTAGCAGTTAACTAAGTTATCATGTCCTTATCTATAGATAATTATATCCATTAACTTTTCTTCATTGTACAACAATAAAAACAAAAAGCAATGAACTGGTTATGCCGAATAATGTTTTAATAATATTTGCATACAAAAATAGTTCACTTAACTTGGGATACAGTTTTAAATATTAAGAGCTTTATAAGTGATTAGTTTTAATCCAGCAAAATGAATGTTACAATTTTTTTTAGTCACAAAGAGGCTTAAAAAAATTTTCCTGCCTGAAATCTATTTAGCTATCTAAAAATGATTAATAAATTGGATATTTAACTATTTTTAACTAGATGGTAAAGACTACAGATTAATCTGAATATGATAATTGAGTGATAATGTGCTGTCTATGAAATATGAAATATATAATTGTAGCTTTCATTACCTTTTAATTTAAATATTGAGATGCTAAAATAAATTTTATTAAAGGAATGGCAATTACCAATAATTTATATACTATTATCAAGTTAATCTATCTACTTTTGGGCAGGAATTTATTGTACATCTTAAGGTAGGATCACCAAAAAATAAGCTATCTTATGGTAATTTGCCATTTCTTACCATCTTTTTAACTTTCTCAATATTTAACATTACATTATAAACTTTTTGAATATATATATAACCTGATAAAAATTTATATTTAAAATGCATATATTTGTGGTGTAGCTGTAAAATTGAGATATTAAAATAAACTATGTTAAAAAGTGGTCAGCAATAACAAATTGCTGTATGATTCAAAAAATTTCCTCTAATTAATCCAATCTACCTTCAGGAAAAAGTATAAATTTATGTGTGTATATTTGATGAAAATCAATAAGCAAACATTTTTATCAATCACAAATGATACAATACAAAATGCAGGTAAACTATTCATATAAAGATAGTTTATATGTAGATAAAGAGCACACACTGCTATTAAGTCAACTAGGCAGTGATCTAATATGCAGCTCTCCATGAAGAATACAATATTAATTTTTAAGGGTCACATTTTATACAAATTGCCTTTTTTTTTTTGCAAAAGCTAAACAATTTTGTGTTTTTTATTTGTTCTACAAAACATTTGTTCTTAAAAAAATTGAAGTTAGTAAAATACTATGGGAGTGTGGGTGAAAACAGCTACACTTGCCTACAATACAAACTAATCTGATATCAACAAGTATATATATATAACCATTAGATATACAATAATTTATCATAAATTTTTATTAGTCCTTTATTACACTAGAGATTATCCATCAATGAATAATATTCTGTAATGTAATTTTCACTATTACACTCTCATGCAAGGTAGGAACTGGTTCCTATACACTTTAAACACCTAATAGAGAGTTGTAAGCAGAAACATATGACCAAAGACATGTACTCACAAGATGAAAATTTCATGCTGAATCAGCACTCATCAATTAGCCCAGGCCATGGGCAAATTGATGAGTGCTGATTCTGCATGAAATGTGCATCTTGTGAATTATACATCTTTTTCACATATCTTTTGTTATATGTTTCTGCTTACAACCCTCTACAAGATGTTAAAAGTGTATAAAAACCAATTCTTATCTTGCATGAGAGTGGTGTGGTAAAAATTACACTACCAAAATATTATTAGTTATCATATAATTAATATAAAACTAAATAAATAAATTAACCAAATTTAAAAAAACAAATGGTTTAATGGTAATCCAAATACATATACATATTGTTAAAGTCAAAAAAAATTTTTTTTTACAAGTATTGTAATGCAAATAAAAATCCAATTAAAACAGAGAAGATGAAATAAAGAAAAGAAAATCATTCAATAAACATTTCTAACAGAAATTAACTTTTATTGAAGTGACATTAATATTGATTGCATCTCAATGATGTCAGAGTATTATATTTGGATAACGAATATTAATTCAAAATTATACTCTACAAGTTTAAAATATTATCTAAAAATTAATCAGTTACTTCTGCATATACAGTGCTAAAATAAATTATGATAATTTTGGGCAAATAGTAACAAATTCTCAAGGGTAATTAAAAATCTATTATCTAAACGCATGTTTAAAAAAAATTGCAAATAAAATATATCTATAATACATATGTGCACATATAAATAATATAACAATTTAAATAATCTACTTCAGGAAAAGATAGTGTCAGTACCATTTCACAAATGTAGGAAAATACTTACCAATTGAATTTTAATATATATATTTAGCTTACCTTTCAATTACAAATAGCTAGATATGTTTTACTGAATAATATAGGATTGCTACGGACAAGCTCCCTAAAAAAATTTCGGTTTCATAGGAATTAAACTTTTGTTATAGGCATGCTAATATATATATATGTATATAGTCATATATACATTCAAGCTATGTTATTCTATTCTATTCATTATGCATAAAAAGCATGGTGCCTAGAAACTATTCCATACAAAATTTTAAGGGTTAAAAACTTGTGTTTTGTTGACATAAAAATTCAAACTTAACACTTATGTAATAATGAAAGATCTTTAAAAAAAAATAACTTAGAAAATGTTAAATACCATTTTTTTAATGAATTTGCAATTGCCTAATTTCTTGATAAAAATTGGCAATAAACTTTATTTTAAAAAACCATAAATAATTACATTAAAAATAATATTTTTCTATTACTCTGAAACTGTAGTAAATTAGAATTAATAACAAATAATGTTAATCAAAACGATACTGTTAAACTTTTGAAATGATAAATATTCTGAGTAAATTATTAATAAGAACATTAAAATTAATGCTTAATTTAACGTTAAAATATAATATTTAGCATTATAGATAAAAAGGACAAAAAAAGACTCTATGAATGAATGCCTGTCTACGTGTATATATATATTTTTAAAGTCATTATTTTGTGCTAAATAAAAATGATTTATCTGTGAGGTTTAGCCGTAATTAAAGACATAATACTAAAGATAATTAAGGATATGAAACTAAAGATTATTAGATCGAAGTTCAACTTCACACTTTAGGTATTTGAATATCATATGGGTTTCCGAGCAACAAATCATTTGATTATTTAATGAATTGTTTTCAGCAAGCATACATATGTAAGATATACATACAATTACAAGAAAATTCAAGATTATAAATAAAGTTGACTAAGGTATAACGTAAAAATAATAACGCTGCTAAATATATCTTTTTAATGATTTTTGAAATTTATATAAAAGAGAAAATGTATGATCTATGAAGAAATCAAAATATTCTAATATTTTAATGTTTAACAGTTTTATATATGTTTATACAAGGTAAACATTTTTATAAAAGTACACGCTTTGAATTACTTACCACATTAAAAAGTATATATTCATAAAAATTATTAATAAATATATTTTATATACAAATATTATTTCATTTTCATAAGTAAAAAATAAGATTACATTTGTTTTGTAATGTCAAATCCCTTTTTTTTTAAAAAAATAATCTGTACATAAAACTTCAGTACAATTTAAGATTTTATATATATGTTTGTGGATATTTACTCCCGTATAACAACTAGCTATTATTCTAGTTTTAAACTAAGTTGAAAAAATATTCTGATAAAAGATCCCATCAGACAATGTTAATCTTTCTAATATTCTATCTATGTAGATTGTTTAGGCACCTCCTTTATTGAGGATCTACATCTAAGAATTATAAAGATGTGACGCCCTCTGTGTTTTGATTTTTGATTAATAAAGAATTATATAAATTTGCATAGATATTTGCTAAATAATTATTTTTATTTGTCTAATTTGTTAAAACATATATTTATGCACACACGCAACATGTAATTTTATAACAAGTGTATAATAATATGCGTGTGTGTTCGCGCGCATAACATATAAATATAATGATTTTATATATAGTATACTATACATATAAAAATTTCAATAATTATTTTTAAAAATAATAATAATAAAACCATAACATTTATCATCTTGTATTCCTAAGAGAAAATTTATCCATTCTCAGTCTCCAGCGTTGAAATATTGGTACAGTTTCAATCCGACCGTTTCAGTGGCGTCATTAACCATGGTTACCAAAGACGTCAGAGCTAAATCCAGAGGTGGCTGGATGATGCACAGCTGAGGACGAAGTTGCACACTCAGCTATGCCAACATCTTGCCTACTCTGAATCCACTTCTTTCCCGGCCTCTTTCCATTTGATTAACCCGCTTTAAAAAAATAACGTTAACACAAGCTTTCACATCAGCTGACGTCTCAAACCTGACAATAGCAGTCTTACAAAACATCTCAGTTCATCCCCCTCCCTTCTTCTTTCTAATCCTAGTGTTACGCGTCCAAGCGTAGTCAAATAGCAGGCAAGCATTTTCTCCATAAATATTTCATACTGAACAAACCGTGCATTATTTATTACTGCCTTCGTTTCTAAATCTCCAACTTAAAAGCCGTGTGTGAAGAAGTCAACTGCCGTTATAACTTAACTCTATTGCCGTTCATCTAAATTTCAACATATAAACATTGCAGCATGGAAGCGAATGAGCCATTGATAATAAATTTAATTAAAAACAAGGTAAAGTAAATGTTTAAGCAAAATAAATAAAAGTACAAGCTAAAATAAAATAATTGAAAATCAAATCATTAGTCTTTTTTAGTATTAAAAAAACAATAATGAAAAAAAAAGATAAATAAAACACCGTGTTAATGGATACGAGTGCCTTTCACAGTTTAATAATCATTCCAAGCGTTTAATTATTGGTTGAACGGCAGATTTCACATACTTGTCATGATACACAGTATTATTGGAAATCAAAAGTGGAAACTATTGAGGTAGAATAAAAAATCTCTCACCTTAGCTTAGATGGAATACGATAACATGGCGTCTCGTATCGCGGTAACAAGGACTCATAAATGAAGTCAGAGATTGGAATACATTTTTGTACGAAAATTCACGGAATAAAGTACATGTTGTTGAATGGACTGTGCTATGGACTTAAAAAAAACTGACGTCAGCAATACAAGTCTGATTTGCGCATGTCGTCATCAGCCTATGCAGCTCTAATTTGTACAATATTGATTATTAGATGTTACCGGCTAGTCACGAACGGTGGAAGAAATAAGGCTTTTATTTTACCAAAAAGAGAGAGAGAGAGAAAGAAAAGTGATAACATATATAGAAAAAGAGGGGCAAAAAATGAATTAATAGTTAATAACAAGAGATTTTTTTTTCTTTTTCTAAATAGCTGATTTCAAACTTAAAGTTATGAAATTGAAAATTGTTTCAATTTTATGCAACTAGGTCACGAATATGCCGTACGCGAAGAATTTCAAAATAGTTTTTAGGTAAAAATTTTATTTTCAGAATAAGTTTCAGATAAAATAGAAAAAATAATAATGAATGTGACTTTTTTTAAAAAAAAATTAATAAGTAAGATTTATATAAAAATTATACAAATAAAAATTTTGAGAATTGTGATTATTGATGCAATTTCACTTACTTTATAATTCTAAACGGTTTTCTGATTTGTAATGAGAAATTAAGACTTTTGATTACGAAATTATCAAAAAATCGCATCTTATTAAAAATTAGTAGTGATTTACTGACATTATTAATATTTTGAAAAATACCTTTTAAAATCGTTTTTATAAAATAATATATATATTATAATATTTAAAAGATTGGGAGGAGTAATAGAAATAGCTGACCAAGCAATATTGAATCCACCGAATGGAACGCAAATTATCTTAAATATAAAACTGCTGACGTTTTGTAATATCTTTAAGTCAGCTAAATGACAATAACAGTTTTATTATTAGTATTCACCGCGTTAATATAAAGTATTTCAATGTGAAAGTTGGAAAAAAAAAATTAAAAAAATAGAATAAAGAAAATACCCTAAATATACATTTTAAAAATTAAAACTCATCCCACTACTTACCTGAGTCTACTAAACATCAAAAATATAATTTCTATAAAAAATATAACAAAAATGCTGCATTCTATCGCTACACACAAATTAATATCCTTACCGATATTCAAAGTAAACATCGCATTTTTATCGTAATTCAAATTTATAGGCGAATAAATCTTTTCAGCCTGAAATAAATAATCGCTATTTACTAAAAAAATATAAAATGAAAAAGGAAGGGGGAGAAAACTCGTAGATAATTTGTTAAATAGCCCATGAAAGAATATCAGAACTGAAGATGCACAGATACTCTGGAGATGCCTCGTTGCTGCTTTAAATAGAAACTCAGAGACAAAGTTGAGGAATACTATGCTTATAAAAAGTATCGCCTAATAAATAAATAAAATCTGAAGAATTTGTTTTAAATTATTGATTACTACTCTTTTTATTTTATGCAGTGTATTTCGTGACTTGATCTGCATGTTATTACTTGACTCGTGAATTCGTATTGGTGTTTCCCAGTTTCATCACGTGTCTGTCTCTCTTTCTCTCTCTGTTATGAAAATTATTTTACCAGTATACAGTACAGTACTTTAAAAACATAATTGACTATGGGGGCGCTGTGTAACAGCGCATGAAAATGAATGAATAGCACTTTCTTCAACCACCAATTAGCATTGACTTTTTATTTTTTTAAATGTACAATGAAATAATAACTATGCACACGTTTATCGTTTTAAAAATGTAATATATATTATAATTTAAAGCAATATAAATGATAGATATTATAATTTTTGTTGAGGATTGTGTTGTGAAAAACAGTGGCAATGTTCACTGGTGATGATCAAGTATTTTTTATTATTATTATTATTATTATTATTATTATCATTATTCTATGACTGTATGTGAGAGACTAGTTGGAATCCAAAAAATAGATTTCCAGTAAATCACATTTGTACGTACAAATGATTGTCCATTATATTTTTTAAATAATTCAGGTTAGTCGAATTTTTCAATTCTCTTGTTCCATTATCAAGAATGAAAAAATGAAACACAGAAGGGAAAAAATAATAATATAAATATTTTCTGTAACCGCTAAGCTGAAAGTAAAGGAATAGATTAGGGAGATGGGGAAGTAAACATAAACCAATAAAAATAGCAAATCAGTTTTCCACCAGCAAAAGTTCGAATAATTGTTTTGAACTCTCTAATCAAAGCCAGGTATTACACCAGAAAAAAAAATTATTCATCTATGAACTTGATTAAATGCAAGTAGATATCAATAATAAAGCTTAAATCTCACTAATTTATTTCTCATTAATAAAATGTTAATGATTAAAGTTCGATTTTTTTTTTTATTAATTCACAGGACAAACGCCTTTACAAGAATACGATATATATATTCTATTGTACTGTTCAAATGTAGTAATTTGTTTTTCTTCAAAAAAATGTATGAACTTTAAAAAAAAAAGTCAATAATGAAAATAAACAAAAACTTTCTGTATACAATACGGTTAGAAATGAAACGATATGAATATACAAGTAAGAGTTATATTTTAAGCTACAAGTAAATAATATACATAGATGTTACACACGTATAAATTTATAATTCCTTACCAACAATAATTATATTAATAAGCAAGATTAGTTCAATTATCAAATACATACTTACAGCAAGTAAATAGTTAACTAATATTATAAATGGGATGTCAATAAAATAATTTTATAATAATCATATTATTAATAAATATGGAAGTGTTTAAATCTAAATATTATAAATACATAATAGGAAAAACGTTTTACACGCATAAATATTATAATCGGATATTAATACAGGTAAAGGGTTTAACTCTCAGTAACATCAGTTTATTTGATATCTATTGCATGATATAAAATTACTTTAGTGACTGACTACTTGATGGGTTTTAGAATATAAAAATTGCATACTGCATTTTTTTTTTTTTTTGACAGACTGCTTGCTAATTGGTGCAATCCCCAAATCAGATATTGTTCGAGTTTTAAGTTTCATCTGTTAATGCATATTTAATGTTATTAAATAAGAAAAAGAACATTTTAAAAATCGATTGACGTTTTTGTTCATTTAAATAAATAATAATGCAATCAAGAATATCAGAATATTGTCTGCATAATGTTCATTCATTAGCAATATTGTTTTGGTCTTTCAGAGATATTGTATATAGTAGATATATTCAAGGATTTCAGTATTTTATCTAATAGATATATGGCATTTATTCTGATCTAGTGTAAAATGTTTACTTTGAACTGAGAGTCTAATGGTAAATACAAATTATTTTTTAAATACTTGATTGATTGATTGAGAAAATTGCTGAATGATAACATAAAGACAAATCGTTTTTTGCTATCTGATTACTGGGGATTCACTCTTGAAACGTTGGAACCAACAAAACTTAGTAGAGGATAGTTTTTCACACAATTCAGGTTAGGAATTTACTTCTTATCATTAGTTCTCAACTTTGTTTTGATCTTTCTGGCTTAATTATAGGTTCTGTTTTATCTTTTTGACTGGGAGAAAATCTAATTTTTAAATTTAATGGTGAGATATGTCTTTGATGAGAGTTTGACTGAGAGTTGGATAACTAATTCTACATTAGAATCAATGATTTAAATAAAATTTGATAATTTAAATATGACTAATGATGTCTTTGGTATATATCTACACATATTTTTATTGATGTTAACATCTTGACTTTCATATCTTGAACATGGAAGTGATATTTTAAGAATCATGAGAGATGGTAGGTAAAGTCATAAAAACTATATAGATAATCTAGCTATAATGTCTTTTTTTATGCCAATGAACTCTGATGTGTATCAAGGGCATTTATTTTTACCAGTATGTTGTTGTGTGTTTGCTTGTTGAAACATTTTAATATTCTTTGTAGATAGCATATAGAAGATTTGAATCTGTGGGAGAACCAAGTTATAGACTAAAAACCTAAAATATCAGCATCAAAGGTTTTTAGCCTATAACTTGGTTCTCCCACAGATTCAAATCTTCTATATACTATCTACAAAAAATATCAAAAAGCTTCAACAAATTTGTCACAACAATTTATTATCTAAATCAACAAGTAATTAATAAATTCTTTAAATAACAAAGAAACATTCATGCACAATTTTTTATTAGGCTGTAATTTTGATCATAGACATCTCCCTCTCACTTTTTTTTTAATTTCACAAAGTATTTTATAATCCTGTTACATAGTTTATCACAAGATATTTTTTCAAGATTATGAAACTTTTACTCATTTTGTCTCTCCAACAAATTTCCTAACACATGTAAAAGTATGTATTGTTATTAAACTAAATTGTAATTTTTAATATTTTATAATAAAAAAAAATTGGTTAATTATATCATGCTGATATTCTGTATATAACATTTTAAGGTTCAAGATATTAAATACTCTGAACAAATTTAGTATTTGATTTAAGGCATCATTAGAAGTAAATCTCTGCTAATGATAATAACTTTAGCTTTTATTATTCTACTGAATGTTTATGATGATGATATTTTAGTTGTATAACTTTATTTCAATTGTAATATTTCAATTGTTAGTAATAGCACATAGGTACTATATGCAGGTTTTGAGAGGTGTTATTTTCCCCTCTTCTTCAGGTTTTGCTGGCCTGACCATTGGGAAATAAAACCTGGAATCTTAAATTCTTAAATATTAAATTTTAAGGTAACAGTCTAACCAACTGAACCATCCTGCCAAAGGCAACAATCAGCAGAAATTTCATATACTTATCTATGAGATTCTTGCTGATTTATCCACTTTTTCATAAGAGCAAAGTTGATTTGTGGTTTGTATACATTATGTATAGTTTTGACTTATTGGGTTATTTTCCATCATTATGTGAGCAGCTTCTTTCAATGTTCTTCTTTGTACTTTTTTCTCTATATCCAATACTTTTGTATTTTTCCAATTGAATATAATATTTGTGGTGCATATGTGGTCTACTACCTTAGTTACATCTATTTTCTCTATTCTAGTCATCAGTTTGTATTCTTGCAATCTTTTTCAATGGGGTGACTGATCTTACCAATATATTATCTTCCACACTTACATGGTATTTCATAGATGCAGTTTTTGCTTTTCATCATTTCAAGTTTAAGTTTTGTCAATTTTAGAAATCCTCATAGTGTGGTATAGCTCTGGAAAATTGTTCTGATGTTATGTTGATTGTGATTTTCCTTATTTTGTATGTTATTTTTGGTATATATGGATATACCACAGTACCAATAACTGTTTCTTTCTTTTGATTGTTTTTTTTGTTGTCTATTTAAGGTTTTCTTAATAACAATTGATGGATAAAATATTTTTCACAAAAATTTCTTCTATGTAGATCTTATCTTTTTTTCAAATTGCTGGTTTCTGAACAAATTTATTTTGCTTTGTTTCATAGTGATAGCATAACTCCATGTTTCTGGAAACACATCAACAATATATTCCCTTCAATTAAATTCACAGTAGAGTCAGAACAAATAAAAATTGGTATTCTTAGATGTTCTTGTGACAACACTCCCTCATGGAAAAATCAAAACTACAGTTTACATAAAACCCACACATACCAGAAAATACTTAGCATATACAACATACAGTTATATTATCACTATGAAACAGAGCAAAAGAAGTTTGTTCAGAAATCAGCAATTTAAAAAAAAAATCTATATAGAATAAACTCATATTAAAAATGATTATCTATCAGCTGTTATTAAAAAAACCTTAAATAGACAACAACAAAAAATATATCATCAAAACAGCTTTCCAAAACCAAACCACACTATGAGGAATTCTAATGTTGACAAAGCCTAAATTTCAAATGCTAAGAAGCAAAAACATCAGTCACCCCCATTGAAAAGTAATTGCAAGAGGACAAACTGATGATTATAAAAAAAATAGATATCTATGGTATAATACTATGTATGCACTAACATATATATATATATATATATATATATATATATATATATATATATATATATATATATATATATATATATATTGTGACAGAATGGTTTGAACTGAGTCACAACTAATATCATAGGTGACAGTAATTACACATATAAATAGTTATATATAAATTTAATTTTATTAGACAGTAATGGCTACATAAATACACAAATGAGGGGGAAGATACTTTGTCATTTTGAAATGATGTATATGTGCATGTTACGAATGTGTGTGTATGGGTTTGGTAGTTAAAGAGATAGAAATGATGTTTTATTTCACATTATAAAACCTAAAAGTTTCCATCAGAAATGAAATTTTTACTTTCTTTTGTTTACAATAAAAGCAATGACAAAAGCTTCTCACATGTCAGCTAAAATCTGGTTAGGCAGCAATTGGAAACAGAAAGTGAAGTCAAAAGAACCTTCTAGAAGGAATGGTGGGGACTATAAAAGAAAGGGACTCAGAATGCTCATGGTCTTGTCCCTGTAGAGTTTCAATCGTTGACAGCGGAATCGTTAATCCAATTTAAAAAATTTTAAATTTTAAACTTACCTGATGGCAGATCAAAAGGAAATGTTGGGGTATAAGCCTATGTATCAGATTTGAACCCCTAACTGCAGCTGCTCATTCAATAATAACAAGATGCCTCTAAATTAAAATAACTACCAACATCGGAACCAAAGCAGAGTCTCATCAAACAACGGCCATATACAAATACAAAGATCTGAAATCCTCGCAAAGAATTTTATATCTATTACCTGCATTTATCAGAATTAAAAGTAAACAAAATAATCTTTCACAAATTTCCCAGGGATATTCAGGTAAAAGAACTTTACATATTGATTTTATATATATATAAAAAAAGAAAGTATTAACCATTTTTCTAATGTGTGCATTAAAATCCAACTAATCAACAAAAGAAAACTTTTATTAAGTTCTTATTTGTGGACATTAATGTTGCAATTAGTATATAAGGTCATGTGGAATAAACTCTTTCTATTGACCTTCACTACCTAACTTATTTGTAATAAAATATTAGAAAGAATGTTGCGTGTATCAGAATGGCAGAGTTTTAATTATAACCATGTTTAAAAGGGTCTTGCATTGGTGATCGAGAGATCAGCGCAACTGCCTTGCAATTGCAGGCAGTTGCCTAGGTTGTGAGTTTGCATCCCGGCCGATGCTATGACACTTATAAAAAAACTATGTTTAAAAGGGTTGAGGGTTGAATTATATTTGTTTTTTCTTAAAGATCAAAAGAATAATAATGGCCTTTTGAAGTAGTTTAAATCAAATCTGATTTAATAGTGAAACTGTATCTAGAAATCTTATTGTGATATTTTCTTTGTATATTTTTATGTGTTTCAAAACTCTTACTCCCATTTGTGTCTACTCCTGGCTGTGATGTCACCTCACCATGAGACTGAGCTAACCTATGTTCATAAACCTCTCTCACATTCCTTAAGACAGTGGTTCTCATTGGTAATATATTCACTTCGTGTAATTCTTATATTCATATTAGATTGGCACTTGGAATCCTATGAATGACCATAAATACATGTTTGAAATGTATTACAGTTAAATGAGAATGAATTCAAAGACATTTTGATCAACAGTAATTAAGTCAAAACAGTTTTAGTTTAATATACATACGTAAGCACTGTTTTCCGTGTTGTAAGTGTATTAGGTGAAACTTATTATATAGTGAGGAGGGTTTTTTTGTTACAATGGCATCACAACTAAAGGGTTTCAAAGAGAAGTAGAGGGGGGTGGAGAAACTTTGAGTATTTAGTAAGTGAACAAATGTATAATAATCATTTAAATTTTGAAAGAAGTAATCATGTAAGATTAAATCGTTCCATCCTGAATGAATCAAGCTTAGGATTGATCACAATTGCTGACATTAAAGAAATCCAACTAATAAATGAATTAAAGTTATATTCAGGCATGATTTTATCAAGCGTTTCACTAGTAATTTCAGAAATATGTAAATAAAGGGATTGTTGTTTATATTATTATTAAGGAAACTGTTTGTTTTAGATAGATAATTCAAATGAACCATTTTAAATAAATTGAAGTGCATTATTCTTTTTAAATATATATCTCTTATGAAATAACCATCTTGGCATTTCATGGTTATGTAATAGGCCAAAGATACACAATCTGTCATCTTTTGTTTGTCTAATTTGATGAGGTTTCAAGAGTTAAAGAGCTAGGAAACTATAGTAGATGCTAACAAGAAGGCAGTGCAGGGTGTTGAGATGAGATAGTAGAGTCTGAGGTGTTTAATCAAAGATAAAACAAAAAGAAAAGTTTATGAAAACAAGGGTACAAAATAAAATGGAAAAAGAGGAACAGGAAAACATTTTGGAGCGGATTTTGGGGAAACTTGAAAGTCTAGAATTTAGATTCAGAGAAATAGAAAAGAGAAAGATTAGATTGGAACAGAAAGTAGGAATTAAAGATGAAAATGATTTGGGAGGAACAGAAAGATGAAAGCACAGAAGACTCAAATATGGAGAGTGTGGTGAACAGAAGCAAGTCACTCAAGTAAACCCCTTGGGAAAATTGGCAGTGGTAATAGGTTACACGGTGGTGCAAGGGAATGTGAACCAATTCCTAAAAATTCATCCATTTGTAGGTAGGATTGGGGAAGCACCTGTTGAGCATATATGTAGTTTGAGAAACTACTTCAGTGTAAAACCCATGGTGGAGGAAAGTAAAGTAATTATTGCATGTGGCAACCTCACTGACAATGCTCAATCATGGTGGGATGTGCTGTGTCAACAGCCAGCTACTTTTGAAGATTACCAAAAAGAGTGAGAGAGGCCTTTTGGTCTGAGGATAGGCAGGAGTTGATGCACTATCAAATTATGCAAGAGCAGTTTAAGGAAGGTTGCGATGATAGCTACTCACAGTCTTTTCATAGACAGGTGGCTAGATTGTGGACATTGGATGCATGCAATCTGACAGCGAGTCAGATACTCCACATTGTAAGACATAGTATGCCTACAAGAATGGAACAAATGATCTTCGAAGCAGGGAAAGAATCTTTTGGAGAGATTCCTGAGTTGCTCAATGCCTTTGATATGAGCTCATATGACTATGGGGGGGCATCATGAAGCAGTAAGAGAAGATGAAAGAATGTGGAGAACAGGAATGGAGACTCTTCCAAAATGGAGAGAGATACCTGAAGAGAAGAGACCACCTGAGAAGCCAAACTTTGGACCAGAATGAAAAGCAGAGGGCCTCATGAGCCAAAATAAATAAATGTTATAAAAAGGAGCCATTCAAAATACGTGAAATGTATTTGAAGGCTTTTGGGGGAGGGGGTATTGTGACAGAATGGGTTTGAACCCAGTCACAACTAATATCATTGCTGATGGTCATTACATGTATAAGTAGATATATATATAAATTTTATTTTATTATATGGTGGTGGTTACATAAATACACAAACAAGGGGGGAAGGTACTCTGTCATTTTGAAATGATGTATATGTGTGTGTTACGAACGTGTGTGTGTATAGGTTTGGTAGTTGAAGAGATAGAAATGAGGTTTTATTTCACATTATAAAAGCCTAGAGGTTTCCCTCATATTTCACATTATAAAAGCCTAGAGGTTTCCCTCAGAAATGAAATTTTTACTTTCTTTTGTTTACAATAAAAGCAATGATAAATGCTTTTCACATGTCAACTAAAATCTGGTTAGGCAGCAATTGGAAACAGGAAGTGAGATCAAAAGAATCTTCTAGAACAAATGGTGGGGACTATAAAAGAAAGGGACCCAATATACTCCTGGTCTTGTCCCTGCAGAGTTTCAATCATTGACAATGGAATCGTTAATCCAATTTTAAAAATTTTTAATTTTAAACTTACCTAAGGGTGGATCAAAAGGAAATGTTGGGATAAAAGCCTACATATCAGATTCGAACCCCTAATTCCAACTAACTGCAGCTGCTTATTCAATAATAACAAGACGCTTTTGAATTAAAATAACTACCAACATTAGAACCAAAGCAGAGTCTCATCAAACAATGGCCGTATACGAATACAAAGATCGGGAATCTTTGCAAAGAATTCTATGTCTATTGCCTGCATTTATTGGAACTCTTAGAAGTAAACAAAATAATCTTCCACAATTTCCCCAGGGATATTCAGGTAAAAGAACTTTACATATTGATTATATATATATAAAGAAAGTATTAACCGTTTTCCTAAAGTGCGCATGAAAATCCAACTAACCAACAAAAGAAAACTTTTATTAAGTTCTTATTTGCAGACATTAATGTCGCAATTAGTATATGATGTCACATAGAATAAACTCTTTTTATCGGCCTTCGCTACCTGACGTATTTGCAATAAAATATTGGAAAGAATGTTGCGTGTATCAGAATGGCAGAGTTTTAATTATAACTATATTTAAAAGAGTTGAGGGTTGAATTATATTAATATTTTTTTAAAGATCAAAAGAATAATAATGGTTTTTTGAAGTAGTTTAAATAAAATCTGATTAAACCCTGTCACTTGAATTCTATCATTTTTAATGCTACGATAAAGATTTTACCATCATTTGAAAGGTTATAAAAACTTCCATAAGATGCTGCCCCCTCTTGAATTATTTTACAAGTAAAAAATCAATAAAACTGATGTCAAAAGTATAACAAAACAAGTAGGCTGAATGTTCTTCATTTTGATTGGCTGTAACCATCAAGTTCAAAGAAAGCTACTTGTCAAAGCCACTTGTCAAAACGAAACTGCTAAGATTTCTTTTCTAACATTTTGAAAGTGATAAATGAATGTTTTAGACCATTTTAAAAGTATTTTTGACATATTTTTTGACATATTATAAATTATTTTGATAAAATATGCTAAAAATAAAATTATTTTAGAAAAATAGTTAAGACTTTAGCAAAATTATTTACTTATCCACGCAACATAAAATTGACCAAGAAATCACTGACATCATCAAAGCTTTTTGATTGGTCAGTAATATTTGTTTTAAATTTGCTGCCATTATCGAATATTTTTAAATTATAAATGAAAATTTATTTTTGGAAAAACTTTCGTTCATTTTCATAACCTGACAAATTATTAATATACTTTTTACAAATGAATCTAAAGTGAATATAATATTAAAAGATAAATATATTTTCACAGTTGAGTTTGTGTCTTGACCAATTAAAAGTTTAGACTTTTACCTCACTTGGCCAATAAAATAATAGCCACTACAAAGGTTAATAGTAAAACTGTATCTAGAAATATTTTTGTGATATTTTCTTTGTATATTTTTATGTGTTTCAAAACTCTTACTCCCATTTGTGTCTACTCCCAGCTGTGACATTACCCGACCATGAGACTGAGCTAGCCAATGGTCAAAAACCTCTCTCACATTCCTTAAGACAGTAGTTCTCATTGATAATATATTCATTCATGTAATTCTTATATTCGTATAAGATTGGCACTTGGAATCCTATGGATGATCATAAATACACATTGGGAATGTATTACATTTAAATGAGAATGAATTCAAAGACGTTTTGATCAACAGTGATTAAGTCAAAACAGTTTTAGTTTAATATATATACATAAGCACGTATGTTTTCCATGTTGTAAGGGTATTAGGTGAAACTTATTATATAGTGAAGAGGTGGGTTTGTTACAATATATATATAAAATTGGGAAAATACAAACATATTGGATAGAATAGAAAATGTACAAAGAAAAAAATCAAAGAAGCTGCACACATGACAATGGTAAATAACCACATAAGTTAATCTCAGTGCTTATACATAATGTATAAAAGACACTAATCAATTTTGCTCTTAGGAAAAAGTAGAGACATCAGGAAAAACTTCATAGGTAAATATATGACATTTCTACTAATTGTTGCCTTTGGCAGGATTACTCAGTAAACTGTTACCTTAAAATTCAGTATTTAAAAATCTAAGATTCCAGATTTGATTCCTAAGCTAGTATTATCACTGATCAGGACAGCAACAACTGAAGAAGGGGTGAGAATAATATCTTTCAAAAGATTGTGTATATATTAACCTGTGTGCTATTACTAGCAGTTGAATGTAATTGGAAAATTTAAATTTAATTTTTTCTAAATACATTTAATACTTAATATTGGGTGATGTAAATAGTACAATACAACATTATATTCTAGTGTGAAAATTGTTGTGGCTGAAGCATCAATAGAGGTGGGCTCTTTATGAATCTGCATAAATGTGTTTAAATTTTGATTAAGTTTTATTACACACATTTCCATTTATTCATTTATTTATATTAGATGCTTGCAAATGAGTATGGCAGTTCTATCTGAATGGGGAAAAAAATAGGATGAAAAAGTTGTAATTATATATTCTAATACATAGAAAAAAATGATTAGACTCAAAATTGTTGTATGCAATGGAATGTGAATGTGCAGACATGTCATCTCATTATCTAGGCGGATGATTGATGGCTGATATGCTGACTGGACTACATTTTAGCCTTTAATGACTAAAGATAGAGGGTGGGATGAAAAAAGAAACTGCAAAAAGGAGAACAGAGTGGAAACAGAGAAAAAAAACTATTTATATATTTGTATTGAAATGTAATAAACTATATGCAATTACAACAATACTTTCTAAATGGAAAAAATATTAAGAACATTAAATTTATCTATTTATAAGTAGAAAGAATGGTTCAGCAACAATTTTCTATCAATATAACTGTAATATTGTTAGCAGAATTAATTGCAATAATAAAATATATATATTAATCAATAGGGGAAAGGTCAGATTTTTGTTGAGGCCTTGTTAGTCTTCATTAAAACGTCATCTTATCATCATTTTCTATGCTTACATAAGCTGTTAAAACAGTAGCAAATTTTCCATACAGTATGTAAACCTTAATAATTAATGGGTGCTAAAGATTTGCGAATAAAATCCCTATATAATGCTTATTCATCCAATAACCCTAGGCTAGTTTCAAGATTGTGACTTCCATTAGTGAGGAGACTTGGATTTGAGAGCACTGCACCTAGATCTTGTGATTTAATGCAACCCTCTAGCTTCCAATCTTTAGCTATTTAGTTAACTATAAAACTATGAGCCTAAAATGAAAACAATAATGTTTTCAATTCAATGTAATTTATTTGTATAGTCATACAGATAAGAAACTAGTCTGGTGATATTGGATGAATAGGCACTAGATAGGGATTTTATGCACAAACGTTTTTGCATCCATTGATTACTAAGACTTGCACCAGGTGGTCTTAACTATATGGAGAGTTTGCTACTATCAACAGCTTGGGTAAACATTTGAAATGATAATCATGTGATGTTTTAGTGGATTTATTTCAATCCTGCCTATAGGACAATGGTGACTGTAGTTTTTAAAAAACCTGACATCAAAATGTATAAATACTGAACTGTGTTCAGATCTATATGATTATACAAACAAATGGACTTGGATTGAAAACATTATTGTCTGTTCATCTTGTATTTATAGCTTTATAGTTAACTAAATAGTTAAAAGGTGGCCAGTGGAGAGTTGCATTAGATTCTAAGATCTACACAAAGTGCTCTCAGATCCAAGGGTTCCCACTGATGAAAACCCTAAACTAGACACCGGTCTGGGAATATTGGATGAGTAGGCACTAGATAGGAATTTTATGCATAAACTTTCTTGCATCCACTGATTACTAATGCTAGCATTGGGTGGTACTACTGTATAGAGAGTTTGCTAAAATTTTAATTGAATGAATCTTCACAAATTTATTGCTAAATTTTAGAAATTTTTATAAAATACTTAGTCATGTCTTTTCATGGAATTTCAATTAATAATTCATTTAGAGTATTATAGATAATAAAGATTCACTTTTTATAAAATCTTCTTAAATTATTGTAAACATTCTAAATATATAATAAAATCCATACTTGTACAATATTAAACAAACAAAAATTTAAAAAAATTATATTTTTATTATATTTTTATAATAATTAATTATTTATTCAGCAAAATAATATTGAAATAATTTTTTATATACTTTAATAGTTTTTAATATTTTATGATATAAGCTATATGATCCTGATGACTTAATTTCTGTAATTCTTCACAATCTACTTTTTTTTTTATGTCATAGCATCGGCCGGGAGGCAAACCCACAACTGTCTGCAACCAATTACTTGCTTGCAAGGCAGCTGCGATGACCTCTCAGCTAACAACGCTTGACTACCCAATCTACTTTTTAATGGGAGAAAAATAAAATTTATACATAGTTCTATAGAATGTTATTTTTAAGCAGTTAATTTAATTTAAAACCAAAATTTTTATAAATACTTATACACCTAGGAATATACTTGATAAAGAAAAAAGAAGGTTATTTTCTACATATTGTAAAATTTAAATTAAACATAGATCAATGTATATAGAAACAAAGGAAGTAATAATTTTAGTTAAAGTAGCAATTTTTTTAAATAATTCAGGACTAAATCTGTTTAAAACCGATTTAGAAATTAATTGTATGAACACTGTTTGACTGGTACTTGTTTTATCTTTAAATTAAAGATCTCATAATTTACAACTAGTCTACATTAAAGTCATGGATATAATTTTTGATTTTGCTGATAGTTATATAGCATTATTAATATATAATTTATGTCCATCTTTAACATTAAATTTTCCTTTATTTCTTTAATATAAAAGCAATTGGTTAGTCTCATCGTTTTTAACATTGAACAAATATTAACACTTCATAGGTTTTTAAATATGAGCAAATACATGAAGATTAAAATTTTTATTGTCTTAGAAAGTAATTTCCTTAATACAATATAATATTTTTGATGAAAATATAAAAGTGAAGAAGTCTCAAAAATTCCTTTTTTTTTGTCAAAGTGTTCATATAATATCAAAGTTTCAAAATTATTTGAATTAAAATACCTTTAGAATAAGCTAGAGATTAAACAAAATAGTATCATAGTAAACGTGTATTTTATTAAAGGTATTCAGAAAATTTGTGGTTTTATTTACAAAAGTTGTAGCCTGAATATTATACACTTTTATTTTGAAAATCTACGGTAAATTTTTTAAGATTTACATATCTACATAGTCACTAAGTTATTTTAGCTTTAAAATATTTTAATGAGTTTGTTGAACAAATTAAATCTACTGTTTTTTTTAACTATATAAAGTTATGCTATGTGTAATAAGACATTAAGTACATCTGTAAAAGATATTAAACACAGAAAAAAAAAGAAGTTAAATTACACTATATGTGTACATTTAATTAAAAAACAAATATGATAATCACTATACAAATGCAATTTAACCACTCTACTTTGAACAATTTTTAGCAAAAATCTTTTATTGTACATATATGCATACACAATCTTATGTTTCAATTGTTCTGCAGTTTTCTTCAGAGCCTTGATACAATGAACAAAATACAATAAAATATATAACTATATAAATAATACTATAAAAAATGTAAACAATAAAATTAATAAAATAGAAATAAATTTAAAAAACAACATAAAATAATAAAACTGAAATAAATATAATCAAACTCAAATAAATAATCTAATTAATATAAAATATAAATATAAATTATACATGTGTATTTCTGACTGTATATATACATATTCATGAACAACTATTAGTTTAAATATATTATTCATTTTTATTATTTTAATAATGTCGTAATTACTTCTATTCCTTATAAACTTAAACTTTAGTTTAATTAGCTCCACCTTAATAAAATACTTAATAATTTTATTTTCATATAATTCTCAGTTCAACCTTAATTCATTTATTAATATTCTTTTTAATTTTTACATCATATAATATCTATTATTTTCTTATTCATTCTTCTGTTATTAAAGATTGCAGGATAGTCCAAACATAAGATTGTGTATGGATATATTTACAGAAAAAAGGTTTTTGCTAAAAAGTGTTCAAAGTAGAATGGATAAATTGCATTTATGTAAGTTATTACAACAAAATAAAGGAAGTGATAAATTTGATAACATATTAATCATTAAGTGAAGTTTAAAATTTCTGTTGAGCTAGGGATAAGTATTAGTTTAATGAATGATTAGTGATAATCATTAATATATTTATCTAGAATGGATTGTGTCAAAGTTGTGGTAGGAATAAACTTGGCATTTATAAATCAAAAATGTAACAATTTATTATTGATAAATACTGAATAAATGATAAAGATATATACGATATATTATGATCTGGGTCAACTGATGAGTGCTGGTTCAGCATGAAATGTATCTTGAGGGTCATTTGTTTATTAAGATGTCTAGGGGGATAGAGGTAATAAAGTACATTTATAAAAAAATCAATAAAGGTTACACCTTTTATTGTTGTTAAAATATTTCTTTGAAAATCTTGTAGGAGCATATAATAATGAAAGTTGGGTCGTAATTTTTTTATTATTATTGTTAGGTTTATTTGATTTTAAAATTGCTATACTTTTGCTTTATGCTGAATTTTTGAAATAATTTATATATGAATAATGTTTTGACAACCATACTTTTACTTTAAGTCCTAAATTTTTAAAAATTCTGGAAGTATGTTATTCAAGTTTTAAGTTCATTAACAACTTTAGGTTTTATCAAACTGACATTAAAGAAACGTTGTGAAAAAAAAATTTGCAATTTTGTTTTAATGATGCTTTCTCTCAGTCTATCAATCTTGACTTTAGAAGAATAATATGTAAGAATAGCAACTTCATTAGCAGTAATACTATAATTTTTAGAAGTACTTTTACATTCTCGACTTTTCTTAAAAAAAGACTAGGCCTTACGAATTATTCGTGTAAAGTTCTTTTCCACTTTTTTTTCTGGTATCACCCAATGATTGCATAAGTTTGTCAGCAATTATCAGATCTTTGGAAGTAAAAAGTTGCCTATAAGGATCATTGAAGATTTGATTGTATTCTAGAATAAATTTTTATTAACAATCATGCAGGATGGTCTCTTTGGCTTTTATTAATATTATTTTCAAAATGTCCAATACATCAATTCCTGTTAGCTTTCCTTAAATTTTATCTTGAAACACAAGATAACTGTCTAGTATAACATTTAAACTTCTAGAGTGATTAGACCTGATTTATACTGATTAGGGGGAAATGATCCAATATTAAAGAAAATAGGAAGGTAATGTCTAATCTATTTTCTTTTGAAAACTAAACATAAATCAGGAATTGTCTCTGTTCTTTAGATGGTTTATGTAAAGCTTCCCTTTGCTTGTCATCATAAAGTAAATACTTTTAATTTAAATTCAATTTTTCTAATAGTTCACAACTCACTTTATCTTCATTTGTATATATCCAAAGACTTCTTCTATAAATACTAAATATATAGTAAGATTTGTAAGAGAAGGATAAATTGGTAATATTGGGAGATTTATAAATATTGCATACATAAAAGTTAGCTATCTCAAAATTTCTTCATTGAAGATTGTTTATTTTTATAAATTGCATTAAAATAAAAGTAGCTATATCATATTTGCAATGCAATTTATCAATAAATAATATAAATCCAGTAATTGCAAGAATATGTGCATTTGAAAAATAATCAATCTTTTAAAATTCAATTACTGTATATCATGATTGTACCAAACAGTTAATTTGTAAAGGAGCTCCATTTTCTCTTTTAATATTCCCTGAATATCAATTAAAATGAAATAATTTTATGTTTTTTTAAATGAAGAATAGATTGTTCTATAGAGAATATTCTAATATTCGAAATATTCCATGGTTACTAATGTTATGTAATTATTTAGCATTTCAAGAGCTTAGGTTTCCCATCTTTTTAGTTCTGGCATAACTTTTCCTAAAATAACATCAAAGATCATTTTCTTAATTTAAATATATAATTTCATTGTTTGATGGCTTTAATAAAAAGTTCATCCAAATAAAGTGTGGTTTTCATGTGGAGATTAATTTCACATACTAAGGCATGATATTTGCAAGGTGCCATAGAATTGATGTCACTCTTTAAGGATTGAAACAGGCCAGTAAAGATGTCATTAATTATTTTTATAATAAAAACATGAAGTTTTTTCTTAACAGTCATTAATCACTATTTTATTTAATTAGTTTCAACATTTCAAATTTGAATAAATCAAATATTAAAGAATAGTGAATAGACCTCTAGTAAATGAATAAGATATTTATCTTTCTATCATGGCAAGTATTAACAGAGAGAAAATTTATAAAGTTATATTTTATATCCAGTTTTCTTTTTGAATATGCTAAGCATATTGATGATAATAAATAAGTTAGACACACTTAATTACAAAAAAAAAAAAACAATTATGTGAGTAATGCCAAAGATGCATACTTATTGCAAAGCATTCCAATGACTCAGTTATCAATACAGATGGAAAATGATAAGATGGGTTAAAGGTAAATTTTGAAGAATCCCTTTTTGTAAATAATAAAAAAAGGTCATATGGAGTTAGATCTTCATGATTAGGAATAAAATGTTTTTATTTTTAAGCATTATCAATGCACTGTAATAGATAATTTCTCTGAAATTAAGTTATTGTCCTATCTATAACTTCTCCATATTATTAAGCAAATTACCTTATTCACCAATCCATCATACCCATAGTCTCTTTCTAGATTTACAAATTTTTGAAATCCGTTTTAAACATTAATTGTCTAAGTATAGACATTTTTTCTAGTGATATCAAACTCACTCTATTTTAGTCTCTTATTTCTTTCAATAATATCAATTATTTATACTTGTTTTTATGAATTTTATATTGTTAATCTCAACATGCATCTTTCAATACTCTTCTGATGTGCAGTTTCTGTATTACTCTTCTGTTAAAAGTTTAAGCATCAGATCCATTGTAAGCGCATTTCACAGTCCTTATTCATATTTTTTTCTGATGTAGCTATTTCTATTAAAAAGCATTTCCACTAAGTTTAATTATATGATTATCTTAATTTAGTATTTATATTCGTCAAACTTTATAAATACAAATTTCTTCCAATTCTCTACTATTAATATTTATTTAATTTTTGATAAGTTTTTTTTAACATTTATTTTTAATTCTAGTTTTTATTTTCATTTGATAGCTCTTGCAATATTTACTAAATCTGTAAAACATTATTTGTGAAAAAAAAACTATATCACTTACAAAATTTAAATGATATTTGTAAAAATCTCCAATTATTTGTATTTTCTTAGCTTTCCATTAACTCATAAAATACTTAAATGCAAAACGGCTTTCGGAAAGATAAAATCACCCTGTTGAACAATCTTATAAATATTCACCTTTTTATTGTTACCATATAGTCTAATGTCTACTGTTATATTTTAATAAATATAATTTGACAATATTCACGGTCTACTTTTTGATATTTTTAACTTCTGTTGAAAAGTTTGTAGAAACACTTGCCTTTTTATATTTTACAAATTCAATTCAAAAAGTCAACTTCTATTTACTGTTCGTTTTATAACTTCTTCTAATATGTGAATGGGATCTATTGTAATAAAATCACTTTTAACTGCAGCTTTTCTTTTTATTGGTTCGAGATCATATTTTTTTGTAGATGAGATATCATAATATTAATAAAAAATTTATATAGAACTGATTAAAAACTGATAAGTATGCAGTTTCTAATATTTTATTTTTTCATCTATTTTAAGTATCATTCCTGCTTCTTTCCATTTATCTGGTGTACTTTTATCATGTAACCATTTGATATATAACTTTGCTGGCAGTTTTAACATTTCGTGTTTCTTTTAAAAGATCGATTACAATTTCATCATTTCCTAAAGCTTTCTCATTTTTCACAGGTTTAATTACATGCCTCAGTTTTTCAACTAAAAATATTCAAAACATTTCAAAAAATATTGTTATAACTATAATTGTTTTTTTCTTTATTACTTTATAGTTCTTTGTAGCATTCTTTTATCCACTTTATTATGTTCTTTTTTTTAGTGTAAAAAAAAAATTTATTTCAAAACTAAGATGTTTTTTTTTTTTATTTTTGCAATTTTGTCCTCTATAGTTTGTCTTGCCAAATCACATTTTTATTTTATCATGTCATCATTAAGACTTTCTATAGCATTTACAAAATTGGGAGATATTCTGTTTTATTACTAATAAATTATTATTTTTTTGTTCCAGTATTAAAGTATCATTTATCTTTAATTTTAATAGTAGTTTTTAATAACTCCTGTTTCTTTAATTTTGTATTAGTATACATGTTATGTCTCATTAATCCATGATCACTTCCTGTGATAAATCTATTAGTCACATTACAGTTTAAATTTTTTTTTATTATCCAATTATAATCCCGAATGCTTCCATGTTTTTTTCGGTTTTGAAATTCCCCACCCCTTGTTTCTTTTTTTTTTTTGGAAATTCCACAAGTTTATGAACTCTCCCATTTAAGTCTCTGTAACAAATTTACCTTCAGTATTTTTAAATTTGAATTATTCCCCAATTATAAAATTAATATGTGTTTGTTCTGGTTAAAATTATTCTATATATATTGTAACCTTACAGTTATAATTGTTATTATCTAATATAACTTAAAAACTAAATTTTATTGACTTTATTTTTATGGTTAAGCAAATATCTTAATCACTATCATTGGTTAAATAGCAAATAATGCAATCAATATCAAGTCCAAAAGTCTCTCAGATTAATGCTTAAGACAAAATATAATTTTATAAAAAAATTTAAAAATATCTTTCCAAACATATTTTCTAATCAATGCTTGACATTTCTATTGTATTTTCATCATTCTTCTTATTAGGGAAAAATGCTATCAAATTGTATAAACAAATAGATACCCACACATACATAAAATAAATATTTTGATAAAGAAATATAGAATAGAATCATAATCTGACATTACTACACAAAATATTTTAAAAGCAAGTATTTGCATTTAAGATTGCTTTTTTTAAAACTAAAGAATAGAACAAATATTTCTTATATTTTGTGTTCATGCATAAAAGTTTATATATTTTAGATTTAGTAAAATGGATTTTAGTTTGCTAGGATATTTATTTGCTAGTATAATTTAATTTTTAAAAATAGTCAATCTAAATTAAATTGGGATAGATATCTGAAAACTTTCAGGTTTTATAATTAATAAGCATTTATTTTATATAGCGTATGTTTACAATTGTATACATTCAAATATCAGCCTTTTAAGCTAATTGTGCATACACTTTGCAAGTGTTAATAATAAATGAATACTTTCTTACCAATACAAGATATAGTATTTATGCAGGAATAAAAGGAATCCTCTTATTCCTACAACTCAAATGCTTATATATGAGTAAATCTGAAGTACTGGCAAGTAAAGCATGAGGATGGAACCATCACTTTAAATTACTATATATGATGTCTGAATGAATGACGTGTGTGAATTGTAAACATACGCTATATAAAATAAATGCTTATTTACATATGATTAAGTTTCAGTTGGAATGATGTTTAGTAAATTCTAGACAATTTTATCCATGTCATTCATTCAGACATCGTATATAGTAATTTAAAGTGATGGTTCCATCCACATGCTTTACTTGCCAGTACTTTAGATTTGCTCATATATAAGCATTTGAGTCATAGAAATAAGAGGATTCCTTTTATTCCTGCATAAATACTATATCTTGTATTGGTGAGAAAGTATTCATTTATTATTAACACTTGCAAAGCGTATGCACAATTAGCTTAAAAGGCTGATATTTGAATTTATTTGTTTTAAATAAATGATTGTAAAATTATTTTAAAGCTGGAAACAAAATGAAGGATGGAAAAAGCTTGAAATTATTATTAGTATTTTTTTTCTCTTAAATTTTAAACTGCAACCATAAAAATTACCATGTTAATTCAAAATTAGACAGCATCTATCATCTGCCTTTCTAGTAACCTTAGCAATTTGTCTAAATTTTCCAGAAAAACAAGGAAACACCAGCACATAATGGGAAATATTACATAATCCAGATGTCAGCTAATTGATAGGAATAAATATTGATGTTTGAAAAAACTATCGATATTTACAAAATATTTATTACATTCAAAACCTAATCAGATTAAAACTTTAAAATAGTCAATTTGTCTTCATCAATCATGGTTGAGTAAACTAACCAATCTAGGCATTTTGCCTTGCCTTTGACAAAAAAAATTTTTTTCATTGGATTAAGAAAAAAATCAACAACAAATAGACAAGAAATTATCACTAATTATTATTTTTAGAAAATCTCATTTATTGCATACAACTGATAATGGAAACTTGATAAATTTACTGATGGAACATGTCTCACCATTTCCATTAAATTTCTGGAGGGAGAGTATTTTAAAGCAATGGTAAATAGCTGATGTATTTATAAAATTAATTCTATTAACTTCAATCAAGTTGCTTGTATCTATTAAAATAATGGTGAAACAATTTTTATTTTTACTTCAAAAAATGTGAATATTTTTGTTTCAATGTATGGATTATTTTATTATAATTATTGAAATAAAAACTTTAAGTAATAGTTTTCCAACACAATATACCATCATTGCTTGGTAAAATACTGAATTAAAATCAATGGAATCAACATGTTTATGAGTTATAGCCTATTTTCTTAAATGTATATAATAACGTGAAAGCTAAACACTTTCAAACAGATACGCTTTAAACATGCTTACATGAAAGCCAATCAGATGGAATAATTCAATCATGTGGGACTCTCAATTCTAAAACACAAGCCAGAACTATTAGAAAAAGATGGGAACCCATCTCAATCTATGCCTCAATTTTATTTAAATAAGCCAGACTCAAGCATTTTGAACTAAGAGTGTGAAGCTAAATACCTTCACATTTAATCCACTAAATATTATATATATAAATTAACAACGCGAAATCGTCTGATTTACAACGAAGCAATATTTTTAAATCTAATGAAATGATATTAATAAATGTAAATAAATCAAATTTTAAGCGTAAACAGATAATATTGTAATAACGTGAAAGCTAAACACTTTCAAACAGATACGCTTTAAACATGCTTACATGAAAGCCAATCAGATGGAATAATTCAATCATGTGGGACTCTCAATTCTAAAGCACAAGCCAGAACTATTAGAAAAAGATGGGAACCCATCTCAATCTATGCCTCAATTTTATTTAAATAAGCCAGACTCAAGCATTTTGAACTAAGAGTGTGAAGCTAAATACCTTCACATTTAATCCACTAAATATTATATATATAAATTAACAAGCAAATCGTCTGATTTACAACGAAGCAATATTTTTAAATCTAATGAAATGATATTAATAAATGTAAATAAATCAAATTTTAAGCGTAAACAGATAATATTGTAATAACGTGAAAGCTAAACACTTTCAAACAGATACGCTTTAAACATGCTTACATGAAAGCCAATCAGATGGAATAATTCAATCATGTGGGACTCTCAATTCTAAAACACAAGCCAGAACTATTAGAAAAAGATGGGAACCCATCTCAATCTATGCCTCAATTTTATTTAAATAAGCCAGACTCAAGCATTTTGAACTAAGAGTGTGAAGCTAAATACCTTCACATTTAATCCACTAAATATTATATATATAAATTAACAACACGAAATCGTCTGATTTACAACGAAGCAATATTTTTAAATCTAATGAAAATATATTAATAAATGTAAATAAATCAAATTTTAAGCGTAAACAGATAATATTGTAATAACGTGAAAGCTAAACACTTTCAAACAGATACGCTTTAAACATGCTTACATGAAAGCCAATCAGATGGAATAATTCAATCATGTGGGACTCTCAATTCTAAAACACAAGCCAGAACTATTAGAAAAAGATGGGAACCCATCTCAATCTATGCCTCAATTTTATTTAAATAAGCCAGACTCAAGCATTTTGAACTAAGAGTGTGAAGCTAAATACCTTCACATTTAATCCACTAAATATTATATATATAAATTAACAACGCGAAATCGTCTGATTTACAACGAAGCAATATTTTTAAATCTAATGAAATGATATTAATAAATGTAAATAAATCAAATTTTAAGTGTAAACAGATAATATTGTAATAACGTGAAAGCTAAACACTTTCAAACAGATACGCTTTAAACATGCTTACATGAAAGCCAATCAGATGGAATAATTCAATCATGTGGGACTCTCAATTCTAAAACACAAGCCAGAACTATTAGAAAAAGATGGGAACCCATCTCAATCTATGCCTCAATTTTATTTAAATAAGCCAGACTCAAGCATTTTGAACTAAGAGTGTGAAGCTAAATACCTTCACATTTAATCCACTAAATATTATATATATAAATTAACAACGCGAAATCGTCTGATTTACAACGAAGCAATATTTTTAAATCTAATGAAATGATATTAATAAATGTAAATAAATCAAATTTTAAGCGTAAACAGATAATATTGTAATAACGTGAAAGCTAAACACTTTCAAACAGATACGCTTTAAACATGCTTACATGAAAGCCAATCAGATGGAATAATTCAATCAAGTGGGACTCTCAATTCTAAAACACAAGCCAGAACTATTAGAAAAAGATGGGAACCCATCTCAATCTATGCCTCAATTTTATTTAAATAAGCCAGACTCAAGCATTTTGAACTAAGAGTGTGAAGCTAAATACCTTCACATTTAATCCACTAAATATTATATATATAAATTAACAACGCGAAATCGTCTGATTTACAACGAAGCAATATTTTTAAATCTAATGAAATGATATTAATAAATGTAAATAAATCAAATTTTAAGCGTAAACAGATAATATTGTAATAACGTGAAAGCTAAACACTTTCAAACAGATACGCTTTAAACATGCTTACATGAAAGCCAATCAGATGGAATAATTCAATCATGTGGGACTCTCAATTCTAAAACACAAGCCAGAACTATTAGAAAAAGATGGGAACCCATCTCAATCTATGCCTCAATTTTATTTAAATAAGCCAGACTCAAGCATTTTGAACTAAGAGTGTGAAGAGAGTCCCACATGATTGAATTATTCCATCTGATTGGCTTTCATGTAAGCATGTTTAAAGCGTATCTGTTTGAAAGTGTTTAGCTTTCACGTTATTACAATATTATCTGTTTACGCTTAAAATTTGATTTATTTACATTTATTAATATCATTTCATTAGATTTAAAAATATTGCTTCGTTGTAAATCAGACGATTTCGCGTTGTTAATTTATATATATAATATTTAGTGGATTAAATGTGAAGGTATTTAGCTTCACACTCTTAGTTCAAAATGCTTGAGTCTGGCTTATTTAAATAAAATTGAGGCATAGATTGAGATGGGTTCCCATCTTTTTCTAATAGTTCTGGCTTGTGTTTTAGAATTGAGAGTCCCACATGATTGAATTATTCCATCTGATTGGCTTTCATGTAAGCATGTTTAAAGCGTATCTGTTTGAAAGTGTTTAGCTTTCACGTTATTACAATATTATCTGTTTACGCTTAAAATTTGATTTATTTACATTTATTAATATCATTTCATTAGATTTAAAAATATTGCTTCGTTGTAAATCAGACGATTTCGCGTTGTTAATTTATATATATAATATTTAGTGGATTAAATGTGAAGGTATTTAGCTTCACACTCTTAGTTCAAAATGCTTGAGTCTGGCTTATTTAAATAAAATTGAGGCATAGATTGAGATGGGTTCCCATCTTTTTCTAATAGTTCTGGCTTGTGTTTTAGAATTGAGAGTCCCACATGATTGAATTATTCCATCTGATTGGCTTTCATGTAAGCATGTTTAAAGCGTATCTGTTTGAAAGTGTTTAGCTTTCACGTTATTACAATATTATCTGTTTACGCTTAAAATTTGATTTATTTACATTTATTAATATCATTTCATTAGATTTAAAAATATTGCTTCGTTGTAAATCAGACGATTTCGCGTTGTTAATTTATATATATAATATTTAGTGGATTAAATGTGAAGGTATTTAGCTTCACACTCTTAGTTCAAAATGCTTGAGTCTGGCTTATTTAAATAAAATTGAGGCATAGATTGAGATGGGTTCCCATCTTTTTCTAATAGTTCTGGCTTGTGTTTTAGAATTGAGAGTCCCACATGATTGAATTATTCCATCTGATTGGCTTTCATGTAAGCATGTTTAAAGCGTATCTGTTTGAAAGTGTTTAGCTTTCACGTTATTACAATATTATCTGTTTACGCTTAAAATTTGATTTATTTACATTTATTAATATCATTTCATTAGATTTAAAAATATTGCTTCGTTGTAAATCAGACGATTTCGCGTTGTTAATTTATATATATAATATTTAGTGGATTAAATGTGAAGGTATTTAGCTTCACACTCTTAGTTCAAAATGCTTGAGTCTGGCTTATTTAAATAAAATTGAGGCATAGATTGAGATGGGTTCCCATCTTTTTCTAATAGTTCTGGCTTGTGTTTTAGAATTGAGAGTCCCACATGATTGAATTATTCCATCTGATTGGCTTTCATGTAAGCATGTTTAAAGCGTATCTGTTTGAAAGTGTTTAGCTTTCACGTTATTACAATATTATCTGTTTACGCTTAAAATTTGATTTATTTACATTTATTAATATCATTTCATTAGATTTAAAAATATTGCTTCGTTGTAAATCAGACGATTTCGCGTTGTTAATTTATATATATAATATTTAGTGGATTAAATGTGAAGGTATTTAGCTTCACACTCTTAGTTCAAAATGCTTGAGTCTGGCTTATTTAAATAAAATTGAGGCATAGATTGAGATGTGTTCCCACCTTTTTCTAATAGTTCTGGCTTGTGTTTTAGAATTGAGAGTCCCACATGATTGAATTATTCCATCTGATTGGCTTTCATGTAAGCATGTTTAAAGCGTATCTGTTTGAAAGTGTTTAGCTTTCACGTTATTACAATATTATCTGTTTACGCTTAAAATTTGATTTATTTAAATGTATATAATATATAAAATCTGAAATATTTAGCAACAAGGATGAAATATCTATAAACTAATGGAATAATAAAATACTTCAAATGTGCTGAATTTTTATCCTTTGGATATAAAGTTATAATGTCTTTACAAACAGATTGAATAAATTTATGAAATGGATAATGAATTATAAATGCCAAATATTATATATCACTAATAGATTACGGTTTAGAAAGGCAAAATATTAAATGTTATAAAAGTCGAATTTATCAGCAATCCTTAAAATGAATTAATATGTTAAATATAACTCACATTGGATTATCAGTTGTGCTTAATGGAATTTTATTCATTTTTATATTGCATTCCAGTAAGAATTAAATTGCAAAAAGGAAATTGCACCTTGTATAATTACTTATTTAGTTAATTGGTTATTATTATTAAAGTGTAATAAAGAAATATAAAATTTCTCCAGATATAGTCAAAATAAGAGTCATAGATCACATGACCCTATTTTCTTAAGCTTGTAAGTTATAAACAATGAGGATTGCCAGTTCCTCAACAAGCTTTGTGATAAATGCTTAGCCAAAGCCAGCATTTAAAATATCTCCATCAGGAACCCCCCCCCCAAACCCCTGACCATGGTTTCATGCTTTGGCACTCCTCAAAGAAATGCCAGGGTAGGTTCAGACACCAGATCTAAAAATGCCAACCCAAAGCCAAGCACTTATTTAAAAATTATCTATTGAGTGAAAAATCTGAAATTTTCAGACACCTACCTGTCTTCAAACCCAGATATTATTATATAAATGTACAGGTAATACTTTTATTAATTTTATTATTTATGATATTGGATATTATTAAATGCATGATTTACATTAGGACTAGATTATATTAATGTAAGTAATTTTTAAATTTATACAAAATTTTGCTATATTAAAATTATTATATGTTTTATGGATTCTTAAGTTTCAACCTCAAAATTATAAGGAGTTAATTATTCTTAGTTAGATAATTAGATCTATAATGAAAATTGTATGCATTGCTCCTATATATTAGTATTAATTTTTAAAATGCTATATTATGCATTAAGGAATCCTAATGATACAAGTTATATTTTTGTTAGTAGTGTGTTACTTTTAATGTTTAAAACATTCAAATGAATTCACTAAAGCATTTTGAGGTGTGATGAATAAGTCACATGTTTTAAATATCATTTAGGAGGGCTAAGCAAATAATTTCACTTGTTCCTTTTAAAAGAATAAAACACTTTTCCTCTGTTATTAAGCGAGATTGATTAACAATTGATTAGTTATTAAAACAAACTAAGAACAGCATAAAACCTTTATTATCGTTATGATGGTGATTATTATTATCCTCCAGTATTTACAATGAAAAATTGCTTTTAAATAATATACAATCTACTCCGATTAAATGTTAGTATCTTTGCAACGCTGTATGATTAAACACTTTCATATTTCAAGCTTATATTAGATTTACAGAACAAATATTAAAATTTATTAGGTATTTTATATATATTTTTATAATTAATTGCGTTTATATTATTCGTTTATAATTTATTTTATATTTATAATAAAGGAAAGGTTAATTTTAATACTTCTCTTTTGTCGTTATTAAAGAAACATCATCCCTGCATATTTACGAAATAAAGATTATATTTCAGATACTAGATTGGATACATCATTATTATTGTTGTGTTACCTTAAATATAAAGGTATAGGGTAAAATGATGTTCATAAATGTCTTTCTTGCATTATCGTATCCTAAGATAAATGAATAAACTTTGCATGCATACATTTATCTTTCTTATTTTATGTAAATAATTATAATTAATTCATAACCCAGAGATAAATTATTAGTGAACATTATTTTAAAAATTGCTAGTCTTAGTTTAAATTTCAAATACAATTTACATTTAATTAGTTCTTTCAGTAAGAAAACATTATATTAGAAAATATTTACTTAAAAATATATTAAAAATAGTATCACAAATACGCTGAGATTGCCTGAAAAAATTATTCATTTCAAATTTTACATATTATTAAAGTATAAACTAGCATTAGCATTTATTTGATGTGCAAATAGAATATACATGCATTGCAAATTGTTTTTGGTAAACACACTTCCACACAGAGCATCTGTTTCAACCGATTGTCTTTTGCTCTTGAATATAACCGAAGTCAGGAGAATCAATTTTGGGTTCAGATCTCCTTTTTTCTGGTTATAATATATATATATATATCTTCAACACAATTAATGGGTCCTAACTCTCAATTATCTATGCTTGGTATTTCCATTAAGCTGAATAATTAAAATAGCCATTCTGTGTGATATTCTATTAATCTCCACAATATTATTCTTTATCTTTCATTTATAATGAATCTCATTCTTCTTGTATTTCCTATATGTGCTTTTATAGAAAAGTACATATCCACCTCTCTAATTAAATTACTTTCTGTGTTTCATCTAACAATAATGTTCTATTAATATATTGCCCCAATTCTTTCAATACATGACATCTTCCATTGTAATATGCAGTTGTAGGCAGCTAAATAAAAAGGTAATCATTAGAATATAGCTTAGATTCTTTATAGCTTTTTCCTTCATTCATCAATTGCCAACTTACTAATAATTTTACAACTCTGGAATATAAGATTCGTGGGTTTTTTTTTTGTAAATATAAAAAAAAAAAATATTGACACTGTTACATGCGTTTGTACTGCTTCAAAAAAATAACACAAATAAGCTGACTTAAATTTTCAGTTAAAACCATCAGCCATCTGAAAAGAAAAACCATAGTGCTTCCTTGGTCTTAAATTCAAAGATAAAAAATAGTAAAGTCACCATGATGAAGAATATGTATTGGTAATGAGTTATTCACATTCTTTTATCATGTGAATAATTATATGGTGGTAATAGCTGACACCGTCAGAAGAAAAAACTATCTGATATTTTCTGAAATTTATATTCAATTCTTTAAAATGTGTTTGTAAATATAATTGTTATATTTATAGTTCAGGAGGTCTTTGATATTTCTAATAATTTTATAAAGAAAGATACTATGGATAATCAATTAACAATTTTAATGAAGATCAATTTTTTATTTGCATGTTAAAATAACTGACTGAAGGCAGGTTGATTAATTAGTTAATATGTTACTGTGAGCAAACAGTAATATCTTATCCTTACTATTATTTGTCATTTTTCCAGTGCAGCATTTTTAGAATTTCAATTTTAAAGCAACAAACTTTTCAATCATTTTGTTTTTATTATCAGAAAATTAAATATATATTTTTTTAAATTTTTAAATTTATTTAATGTATATTTATTTTGTTTATTTAGTTAGTATTTAAGTATTTAAAAAGTGTGTTTTTAATTTGTTTTTAAATGAATGACAACCATTTATTGTGGTTGCTAGTAACCCCAGCCTGCCTCATAATTTATTCATGATTATAAGTTGTTATACTAATCCTATAACTTAATAAAAATTTAAAATCTCACAAATTTTAATATTATATATATATTAGTCATACGTAAAAACATAAAAAAGCAATATATATATATATTAGTTATAATTATTCAATCAATTATTTAAATATTAATTTTCTGGCAAACATTTTCCCATTCTTTATATAACAAGAAGTTGCCTTTTGTAATTTAACACAGAGGTAGAGAATGAACTCAGGGATAAATTTTAGAATCAATTCTACATTTAAAAAAA
This sequence comes from Epiperipatus broadwayi, assembly GCA_028023455.1. Lineage (NCBI taxonomy): Eukaryota > Metazoa > Onychophora > Udeonychophora > Euonychophora > Peripatidae > Epiperipatus > Epiperipatus broadwayi. The sequence goes on from JAQFVV010012411.1 coordinate 5,040,365, forward strand.
TGTCAGTTCAGTCAATTGAATAAAACTAATTGTATTCAGATTACTTTTTGTATGTTCAAATATTATGTCATCTTCTGAGAAACTAATCATATAATTATTTAGACAATGTTATGATTGAAATTCATTTGTAAGAGCATACTTCCAACTGATTGGAGGTTTTTACAATATTATTATTTCCTTTACACATAGTAAGTTGTTAATTTGATATCAGTCATTGGAATGATCATTAAATATATAATTTGGAAATATTAGAATGGGGCACATGAAGCAAATGAATAATAGTAAATTAAATTTATAGTGAATTTAAATATAATTTTCATAAAAAACATTAAATTTCATTTATATTATAAAGGTTACTTCAAAAATAATCTTGATTGACTTCATTAAAATGATATAGCTATTAATTTTGATGAAGCTACGATTGTCTTTTTTGAGAGAAATGAAATCAAAAGAAGAATTAAAAAATCTTTATTATTGAATATTTATTATTCTGAAGCAATTAACTTATTTAAGAGTTCTTTTAATATTAAGGGTGGATGGGAAGTGAATGGATTTGTGGGTAATGTTTAATATTATATATATTGTGTAGTTTTTGTAGTTCTTTACACTTGAGAAGTCTGCTTGTAGCAGTGAAACCTTTGGTTGTGTTTTCATATTATTTTTTGCTGGTCTGGTTGAATTTTGGATTTGGGGTAATTTTAATTTTATATATATATATATATGTATACTTTCTCTAATATATATATATATATATATATATATATATATATATATATTAGAGAAAGCAAAGATTATGGTCATTTGAAAATAAATAATGATGAAAAGGAGAAAATATGTTGGTTGACATATGAAAAGTTAGCTTTATAGTTTGACCATGCACAAAGAATGATAGAGAAAATATAAGCATAGTATTAAAGTAGATATTTTCTCAAAGAATTAAAAATGAATTCTCCAGATGAAATTTAAAAAGTAATGAAGAAATGGTTGTGATTATTAGAGATGCAAGAGATGATGATTGTTAGTCTAGGAAATAATGATTACTGGACATGAGACAAAAAACACCACTCATAAGAAATAATAATCAAACAGGCAAAACTCACTATACATATTGCCACACACAGCAAGGTAGAGTAATCAATGGATGCCAGACTGCTTGTGCATAAAATCACCATCTAGTGCCTACTCATACAATATCCCCAGACTAGTTTCTGGCTTGTAGCCTTCGTCAGTGAGGAGCCTTGAATCTTAGAACACTGCACCTGGATCTTAGGATCTAATGAAACCCTCTAGCAGCCACCTTTTATCTCCACTTAACTACAAAATTATGAGTCTTAAATTGAAAACACCTTAATATTTTCAATCCAAGCTCATCAGCTTATTTAGTCATATAGGTCTGAACTCAATTCATTACCCATACATTTTGGTGTCTTTGGTTCTTTAATAACCATAGCCACTACTATCCTATTAGGCAGAATGGGTTTTACGCCTATAAACATCACATGAGCACCATATCTTATGCTTGCTTGTAACTGTTATTAAACAGGCAAAACTCACTATACATATTGCCACACACAGCAAGCTAGAGTAATCAATGGATGCCAGAAGACTTGTGCATAAAATCTCCATCTAGTGCCTGACTGATGAAGGCCACAAGCCAGAAACTAGTCTGTATATATTGGATGAGTAAAAGTAATATAATGATTATAATTTCTGTATAATAACATTTAATATTTTCCAAGTGGAAGTTACTGGTATTTGATTAATAAGACATATGTTTAAACACTTCTATCATTAAGTGATTTTGATTTTACTATTAACAAAAAAATTTGGTGTTAATAGTTAGGTGGGAGAGATTTTAAATTCTATTTAAGAATGCATGAAATTGAATTTTGAAGAAATCTTCATCATATTCTCATGAACATCCACCTACTGTGCATTTTCTGCTCCTGGCTTTTCTTCATTTTATAATCACAATCATACTCATTAGCAGTTATACTTTCATTAGTCATTAATCCTAAGCAATTTTTAAAAATTGTTATGAATTTAGATTTGCTTACCAATTAGGGCATATATCTTGGCCTTTAGATTAATTACAGATGCCAATTAAGAGGAGTGCTTCTTCATTTAAGTTCATGCTAATAATATGTGAATAAAACAATTGTCTGTATGTCTAGATGCATCTTTTTAGAGTTGTACCATAATATATAGGTAATGATAAAGATAATCTCATCTATATTGTAAATGATATATAAATCAAACTCTTTAATTACAACATAATTTTAGGTGGCCAAACAGAAGAATAAGAAAAAAAATTTGCTAATAGAAACTTAGTTAAAACCATTTAGTATTAAAACATGATAAATTAATCAAAATATTTATTATTAAAGTGTGACAAAATCATAAGAGCATTAGATATCCCAAAGAAAGTCATTAACTTTACAGTAGAGCAAATTTCTCAATCTTAACATTTAATTAACAAGCACAAAGATACTGAAAACAAAGAAAAATTGAAAGCACTCACTCAGAAAAATCAAGTAAACTTCCTTATGTTAAATTAAATATATAAAGAAAATTAAATTAAGATAGTTATTTCTGAAATGGAAAATGATTCCTGATGGGTACCATTCTGATAAGTTTCAATACAAGATAATTTTGATTAAAATAGTGTTATTATTATTTCCACAAAATTTTATAAAATGGAAAATTTTGAGAGAAATTATAACCCAGTCATGGAACTGTTGAAAGAATTTTAAAAAGGGATGAACCCAATCATATGAATATGCAAAAAAGTTTAATGGACTATATGGAGCAGAATCACATGAATATAGAGAAAAATTGTTACAAATATGAAAAATATGGAGTATAATCACTTGACTATAAAAGAATCATATAAATATAAAAGAAAATTAAAGAATAATATAAACAGAATAAAGTGAATATAAAGATAAATTTCAAAAGAATGAAGAAAAATATGAAAAAGAATATACTGAAAACAGAAAAAAAATGAAAATATGGAATGGAATTGAGAGCAAAATAAAGTGGATAAAATGAATGCAAAAATATATGAAGGGCAAGATTAAGAATCTAAATAAAAAATTCAAAAAGATTGATGATTATATTAAATAAAATATCTGAGATTATGTAGATTTGATGCTAAAAGAAAGGAAGTATACAAATGATAAGAAAAAAGTCATGTTTAAAAATGGAGAAACAAAAATAAATATATAAGAAAAAAAAATGTTTCAAAAGTCCAAAAAGTTCTTCAAAGTAATATGAAGAAAGGTTAAAGGAAAAAGAGAATAGTGTGAGAAATTAACAAAAAGATAGATGATCAATACTACAAGGAAATAATTAAATATGAGAAAGCAATCAAGATAGCTACTAAAATTATATATTGAATGGACCAAGAATGCCAGGGTGGCATCTTTTTTTAGATGCTGAGTCATAATGTATAGCTTATGTTAAAAAGTAAAGATCACTTTAAACCCCATTCCATCACAATATATAATCCTAAACTAAAAATAAATCATAGATATAATAAAATATCTTTACTAACAACAAAATGATATATAACAATAGCTGTAATATAGTCATATAATCATCACAAATAAAACATATAAAAGCTATTGTTATATATCATTTTGTTGTTAGTAAAGATATTTTATTATATCTATGGTTTATTTTTAATTTGAATAAGCAACATAAAGGATTTATTCATTGTATTTTAGATAATCCTAAACTATAATGTTAAAGATAAACCACTGCATACCTTTTTTCTGTTGAATTAAAAAATTCATTCTTATGATAACTGTTTTAATCAGACCTTGTTGACTGTCAATTGCAAAAAGAAAATAAAGAAAAAGCTTGAAAAATTTAAAATAAAAATGATAAATAATAATTGCATATATAAATTTTATTACTCTTTAACAATTTCGTTTTCATTTTGTTTTTCCAGATTTTCTTTTTTTTTTTTTAAATTAATTTAGAAGAAGTCTAGAGATGTGAAAATATTTTTACCCATTCTAAGCAAGTAAAGGAATACGGTAGTTTATTTTTATATTCTGAGTTAAGGAATATTTGTAAATGGAAAAACAAGAGATATTTTACACATGATTGTTTTATAGTTTTATATGTATAGTTATTAACTGAAAGGTGATGCTTTGATATTTCTTTGAGACCTTAAAGAAACTGGATGGCATAAATTCTTAATGACAACTCCATACATTTTATCATTGATACATTATTATTATATGATTATTCATATAGTAAACAAACATGAATAGGCTGCTTGCCAACATGTATCAGCAGCATGGTAAGGTATCTTTCAATTCAAAATCAAAAACAAACATAGTCCTTCTTATCAATCGCCTTTTAATTTATAACTGAAATATCAATTGAGTTGTTTGAAAGCAAAATGAATATGTTTGGGAATAAACTTCTTTTTTTTAACAGTTACTTACAACCATGACAGACAAAATTAAATTGTGGTCCTTATTCCCAGGAGACTGCATCCAAAGGCAAAGGATGTTAAGAATTCTTTGGTTATGGACCCAGATTTCCATGTGATGATTGTGATGATGATCTTTTATTTAGGTGCAAGAATTGGAAGAACAATCTAACATTCAAATTTAGTCTTTGTGCAGTTAAAGAAAAAGTCAAGAGATGATTCATTTAAAAGTGAATGTATATAGACTATAAAAGCACAAATGAAATAGTAATTATTATAAATAAAGAGTGGAAGAACAACATTGAGAGATTGATGATGTATCAAACAGAGTGGCCAGATTGGTTATTGAATATTAATTGAAAATACTAAATAGAGATATTTTCAAGTTTTTACACCAATAAGTTCTCATTGTGATAAAGAAGTAGACGATTTTTATATGGATATACAAAAGGTTTTTGATCAGACCAAACAACATTTTAGAAGTGTACGAGATTTTAATGTTAGAATTGGTCAACAATTGAAAGATGAAAGAAATGTGAGTAAATTTGTTTATGGTGATACAAATTAAGGAGAACACAAATTTGTGGCTCAGAAAAAGACAAATTATATATTATGAATTCTTTCGTTGAGAAAAATGCTAAATAGAAATGGACATGGAAGTATCCAAGTGAAGGTACAGCAGAATTGTATTACATTTTGTCTATCAGAAAATATATATTTCAAGAATATAAAGTTTTTAATAAATTCAACATAGAAAGTATTCATTATTTAATGAGATGTAAAATATGAGTTAATACAAAACTAGAGAGACAAAAGTTTTTAAGAAAAACAATATTTACACTTGATGTTTCTAACCTTCAAAAACATTACAATGAATTGTAATTACAACTAGTAAATAGTTTTCAACTATTAACAGGTTTTGAACATGATTCAGATTTGAACACTGAAAGATAACTGATATACTTTTAAAAAGTACAATAAAGATAGTTGGTGCCAAAAAGCAGCAATTGGACAGTAAAATTTTAATTAAGACAAAAAAAAGAAAATATATTTTAGTGATCCACTAAGAATAAAAAAATATTTAGAATTTTGTAAAATGGTACAAAAAAAATTTAATAATGATATATATATATATTGTAACCCTTGGCTTTGCCCAAGACTCCATTTTTTAAGTAAACTATGCAAGATAAGGTTCAATCAAAAATTTCCTCATAGTTTTTTTTTTTTCTTTGATAAACAAAATTTTTGGCCACGACTAGGTCTAAACCCATATTTATAGGGATTGCATATGTTTGATTTGGTAGGCAATCTGAAAATTTATCATTAAAATATTTCTAACCAAATGATTGTTTATTTAACAATAATTTATGGGTCAATTTGGTATTGGAGATATATTTTAGAAAAGCAAGATTTATACATTAGTTAATAAGTTGACTGAGAAGAGGGAGGGGATGTGTGACTCTTAAAACTATGTTAGTTAGTGATAATGAATGGTCATAATTTTATACTGATAAGCTAGAAATAAATAGTTCATGAGATTAAATGATAAAGAAAATAATAGTTATAATAATTAAGGATTAAAGTATTAAATCGGTTTAATTAAAGAATTGTATACATGTGACGTGTGTGTGTGGATTTTAATTGTAAAGTTAACAATTAATGATCATTCCTTGTCATTTGTAAGGAAATCTTTAAAAAAGAAATTAAGTCATTTTTAATAACTATTATTCGCAGCCAAATTTTATTTCAAAATTCTGTGTTTAAAGCTAGACTGCTATATATATATATATATTGAAAAAGTAAAGAAGGGGGAGAGAGAGAGCTTTCTGTCATTGATTTTAAAGAGAGAGCTTTCGCCTTGTTTTGCCATGAGTGTTGTATTACCAAGTAAATTATCAGAGTGATTTAAATGATATAAATTTCACCAAGAAATTTAAATGTACAATTAACTGGTGATTGTTTGTTGAGTGTAAAATTAATTGGTAATTATGTCTGTTGAATGTAAAATTGGTGGTCATCTGTTAGAATGCAGATGTGAATTTGGCATGGTTTTTCTAAAAGAGCAAAAGGTTAAAATTAACCAGAGAAAAAGGAACAAGATTCAATTAATTAAGAAAAGAGAATGACCAGATTTTAAGGGTCAATAAAAAGGTCATGATGGGGTTAAGAAAAAAAGCCAGAGACTCAATGATATAAAATCTCTATTGTTTAGCAGAAGGGGGGGGCTATTCTATCTGAAACTCTCTTGCAAGTTTGTCTTTCATTGATTTAGAGAGAAACTTTGCTATAAAATTTAAAAGAAATATTTTTCTCTTAGAAAAAAAATTGTTTATTATTGTTCTTTTGTCTCTTAAAAATAACTTTGCTAAATTTAACATTGTAAAAAGAAAAGACAATGTCTATAGAATAATTTTTTAAGTGGGTACACATTTACATCTCCTGAAGTTAACCAACGGTCATGATTGGATCAGCAAATGGTAAAATTTAAACCATAGAAAATAACTCTAAGTTTGATATCATATTTATAAGCGTTCAATTTGAATATAAAATGAATTTAAAGAGGGAAAAAGACAATCAGAAATGAACTTATAACTTGGAAAATTTACATGAGTACTGTTTAACTATAATCTACATAAAATTAAAAATTAGGAACTCATTTCAGCAGTATAAAAATCGTATATCTGATGGCATAGGAATCAAACCCCATCACAAGAACTTTTTGCTATATATACTCATGTGCTCATACAAACAAATCAAGGAGAAAAAGAAAAGGGAAAAATGGAAACCAGGAACCTAATGGACACTTCCAAAGAACTCTATATAAGTATAATTTTTTTTATTATTTGCTATTTATGTAGAACATTTAATCTAGAAAAAAAAATAATTTCTTTCTTTATGTTTTATCATGTATATCCATTTTAAAATTAATTCATGTTATAATTATAATTGTGTTATTTTGGGGGTAGAGATACTGATATCAGATGATTTTCTATGTGTTTATTTTAAATGCTTTTGCTATCATTGTCATTTTGGGGGTAGGTGAAATTAATATCATGTCATTCTGTATGTGCCTTATTTGAAATGCTTTATAAACATTTTTTTAAAAAAAACCATAGATATCATTATTAAGGGAAATGTTTTGAATGAATCATGTCAGAAGTTATTGTCAAATGCTTAGACTTATAAAATTGTGTGACTATTGAGCTAAAACATCATCATTTTCTTATAAAAGTGCATGGAAATAGTTTTAAAATTTTAATACGCATTTCTTATTATTTCTTATTATGGTTATCATAAATTTTAAGCCAGATACAAGCTTATTATTGCTTGGAAAATTTATTAGCTCATATTCCAGTGCACTAATTTGCAAGAATATTAAAGATATGAAAGTTTTAGTTGTAGAAATTGATGTTTTGACCTGTATGTAATGTGGATGGACAAAAGTCTCCACCAAGCCAGTGAAGTCTAGCTCACTAAGATATTCATGCTATATTCATAAAGTATTTAAACACAGTGGAAGAGTTTTCCCACTTGAGTATTCTCTACACCATAAGGTTTCTTTATTGATGGCCAAAGGTAATAGGTATACCTAAGTCTCTTTGTATGACTAGCAATAAAAATCCTAGCATATCTCAAGCTTAATGAAAAGGTTTTCTCTTATTCAGGTTACTGCCTGCCTCATGTTAATGTTTGATATTCCTTATGAGGATATGAAAGATAGCCAATATAAGCATTATTTATAAATGTCGATACAGGGTCACAAACTCAAGTTGATGTCAGGATGAATGCAGATAATGTATGTGTGATTGGTGTACTTGAATATTGTTTTGTTGATCTAGTTTGATTTATCAATTAGAGCCAAGAGTGATAAAGTTGATAAATGTTAAATTAAGGATTAAATAAAACCTACGAATGTTTAAGTGTAAGCAATGCATATATGAGATTATCCCATAAATATTTCCACAGCCAGGTGAGAACTTCGCTGGAAAGGTAATATTATTAAAATATTATTATGTCATAAGAACATGAGTATAGAGTATGTGCGCTATGATTATAATTGATCTAGATACCGATTTTTTTTAGCATTATCTTAATCCCACCATCCATAAAGTATCTCTATTGTAAAGATTAGGGCAAAAGAATGGTAGAATAAAATTAGTAAATTTGCAAAGGGGGGTTAATTTAAAATAGTTAAATATAATTATTAAATTTTATTATGGGAAAAATTAGCTCTCAAAACAAATCAGTAATTTAAAAGCATTAAACACAAGAAGAAATTTGGTATTCGCTGTATCTAGGATTAAAAAAATGAAAGTGAAAATATTATATATGTGAAGGTAAATATTTTTTTTTATTACTCCATGGTAATTGTGAGCCCCTGATAATTAGGAAATGAATTGATATTTTAAACCTATTGATATTATCCATTGATTTAGGGATTGTTTGGATTTATATATGTGTGTATATATATGTATATCATAATACAGTTGTAAAACAGGGGAAAGCCATGCGAGTCATCAAGCGAATGGGTATATGTTCTGTATTGAATTGTTGTCTGTCAATAAAATTTGTTATTTGTTTTAAATAAAATTTGCGTATGTCTCAATGTTTTTGTGGGTTATTATTATCTAGACATCTCCAATCCAATCATACATCAATATATTATTATTAACATTTGAATTATCATGTACATAAATAATATCCAGTAAAAATTAGTTAAAATGGTTAATTTCAGATACTTAGAATTACCAAATAATTTAATATATTTGAAATATAAACTGTGACTAGAGATAGTTATTGAGTGATAGAGGATGCTGGGGGTGGACATAAAATCCTTTCTCCATCTGTTATATTCAAACACCTCTCTTGATGCACTTCTTTATAATTTTGTTATAATTGTGACTATGTTTACGATGTGTTCATAAAAGATTTAATAAGCATAAATTATTCCGAGCTTTAATGTAAATAGATATTAAACTGCATTAAAGACAACCAAGACCACCTTGGAGGTGATCAGGAGAGGAGTGTTTATCACCAATAATCTATTGCAGCTTATTCGATTTCCACACCTAATTGTTCTAAAAACCCTGAGAAGAGATTATAATGGGAGAAATGAGCTAGCAAGATGTAAAATTTAATAATATGATAGATAATAGTGTAATAGACCTATGGATGAGAAGTTGACAGAGGTGTGGATCAGGAAGGTGGAGATGGGTATAGACCTTTGTAATTGGAACAAAATTTAATTGTATCTTTATTCATGGTGAATGGGGAGGGTGCTGAGAACAACCAAGAATTCCCAAAGATATTAATATTATCGATTTTAATGCATTCTCAGTGTTCTCTAAATCGATTATTTATTAACCCATTCATTAAATATTATTACTAAGAGTATTGAAATGAGATTTAACCTTTATATTTTATTAAAGTTGCAATTTGGCACCCTGGCAATTAAGATTATAGATGTTCTGTACCATCATCATCATCCCATTAGGCTTTAGAAATAGTGTTAGCTAGGAATGATGACATCCATCAATCCATCCTTAAAATGTTATAATTGGCAAGTATTTAATGCCATATAGATTGGAACAAACTTATGATTAGCTTAAACTGACTGATAATATATGTTATGTTTGTAAACTCTCCCAATTGCTTTAGTTATATTTGAAATACCATGTGGATGACCAATCGAAAGATTACAAAAAATGCATTTTATGTCAGTTTAATAAGTTTTTATAAAATTAACAAAGTAAAGCATAACTTTTCATTTGTTAGAATTGACTTTTTTTTAGTTACAATTGGCTTGTAACGTGGTCGCATGAAGGAGATTGTACTTAGAAACTATTTAATTTATACATTGCATATTTAATTTATACTTAGAAAATTCATTTTACTTAGAATTGGCCCACAACATGGATGCCCTATATAAAATGCCAATTTCACTTTAGTTAGAATATACATAATTGTGAATTAGTAAGTAAAGCTGCAACAGAAAAAAAAAGTATCAAAAGTGTAGAATATTTTGGTATTGGTAAAAAAAACAATTCTGTAATAAAAAGAAAAGAAGGAACTATTATTAAAAAGATAGATGGCATTATGAAATGTGTGGAAAATAAAGAATTATATAGGAATAAAGACCTTTAAGTATCCCCTACAATTACAACATCTTCTGAATTGTCCTATATTTTAAAAGAAGAAGTGAAAAATGCAATTAAATCTATGAATAAGGAAAAAGCTCCAGGTAATAATGGAATTATAGTCAATATTGTAAAAGAAGCAGGTGAAGAAATAGAAAAATTGTTGACAAAGAGTTTTATACTAAATGTCTAAATGATAAAGATGTACCAGATGATTGGAATGATACAATAGTAATATTGATATTTAAAAAAGGTGTTAAAAAATATTAGAAATTACAGACATATTAGTCTTTTATTAATTCTATACAAAAATTTTACTACCATAATTACAATTTGTGTACAATGAACTTTAGATTTTAAAAAACCAAAAGAACAAGCTGAATTTAAAAGTGATTTTAAATCACTACTAAGTAGTGAGAAAAGTTATATAGAGGGATCAATAAATATAGGTTGTTATTATGCTTTTGATTTATAGATTATGAAAAGACATTTTATTTTATAAGCATTTCTTCAGTGATTAAAACATTGGATCATCAAGATATGGACCCAGAATATTGTCATTTTCTAAAGAATATTTAGCAAAATGCAACAGCAATGATTAGATTAATAGTACTAAGATTACTAACATTGAAAAAGATGCATATCAGGGTGACTCAAGTCCCTATATTTTTAGACATCAAATTTGCAAGAAGTATTTTGTGGATTAAAATGGAAAGTCAAAGAAGTAAAAGTAAATGGAGATTATTTTGCAGATAATGTAATTGTTTTTGCAAATGATGCTTCAGAGCTTTAGAAAATGGTGCAAGAGTTATCAGATGAATAAGAAAATAGAGCTAAAGGTAAATGCTAAAAAAATTAAAGTAATGTTCAATGGATTTTTTCAAAAGAAAAATGATGACTGATAATGATGTATTACAAATATATTGGTTAGAGTATTAATACAGATGGAAATATAATAGATAAAATTAATTACAGAATTAATCTTGGACTGAGTGCTTTTAATATAAATAATTTAAAATTGAAAGAAAATATGCCTATGTATTTGAAAATGAAGGTTTTTGATAAATATGTTCCACGAGTTCTTATCTATGGATCTGAGACTTGGACAGAGAAGCAATATAGAGACTTCACATCACTCAATGAAGTATGGATAGATGTAAGCTAGAAGTAACAAGAATGGATCAAAAATGAAATATCTAGATGAGAGAACAAATGGATGTTTTTAAGATCATTGAAAGAATTAAGAGATTGAAGTGGAGCTTAACTGGACATATTGCTAGAAGAGGTAATAATAGATGGACAATTAAAATCTTAAATTAGATTCCAAAAGATTGTAAAAGATCAAGAAAGAGACTACATGTGAAATGGATGAAATAAGAAAGTCTTCTGGGATGGGATGGAGAAATGTAGAGGCTGGAAAAACTGGATTAATTTTGGAGTGATTTTCATCCTGCAGTTGATTGATAATGGTTGAAAATGATGATGATGATATACTCACACCTTCTCTTTTATATATTGAGTTTTAAATAATAATTTTTAAAGTGCCTAAAGAGTGTCAGTTATAGTATGAAATACATATCAGAACTGGTAAATAATTTGTAAATTGCAAATTATAGATTCAAATTTATACTACAGATATTGACACATGAGTATGGTAATGAATAAAAAACTAAATGATTTTGCATCTAAATTCAACCTATCATTTCTAATGTTTGAATACCACATTACCTCTTGAGCAATTATTCATTTGATTTTTTGTGGAGCAATTAGCTCTGCATTTTTTAGAATTATATTTCTGTTATATTATAATTATATTTTTTATTTGGCAAAACTTATGTAAATGTAAATCATGACAAAAATTAGTTCTGCTAGTTAATCTATTTTTTTTTAAGTGAGACGGCTTTTAATCCATCTTATGTCTTGGGAACATGTTTTCTACATCATTGATAGCAGTGTGGCCAAAATAGCCTTTAGATGAATATTAAATATACAGTTCTCAGCAACAATATATATTTCCTCCATCTATGGCATATCAGAAATGTGTTCATTCAATATTCAGATTTTATGTTATTGGAAAGTTTCACATTTTAGATATAAAAATTAATACAATATCAAATCAAAGTGCAATAAGTAGAAACTGAAACTATGAAAACTTTTTGATTTTAGTTTCTAAAAAAACATAAATCATTAATCTGATAAGTTAAACCTGTAGCAAATTATCCAACAATGAAAAATGCTTTATATTTGTCAACTTAGTAAAAAACTTCATGGTAACTACTTTTAAGAAATAAAAAGTTCTATTAAGCTTTTGTTTCATTTAATTTGTGTGTCAATGTGTATAGACATTAAATATAAATTTCTAGATTCAGATTAGTTTTATTGTTATTTTCTAAATCATGAGGTTTCTGTTTGCTCTTCAAAATTTGATTGTGACCTTGCTTACATTATAGCTATAAAATTTAGCTAGATTATTTCACAGAAATTTCTATTTAATGTTTACTCTCAAGTCTGTGAAAATATTTATATATATGCATGTGGGTGTAATATAGTGGTTAATTATCTCAACTTCAATCATCACCTAGTTGAACCCAGATGTTACCACACCCAAAAAATGATAATTTTTATTCTTAGAGCCTTAAAATAAACCTCCATCTACTTAGTGCATCCATTTAACCATTGTATTTAAACAAAACAAATATAAATATCCAACACATATATGAATATTGCATAATGCTATTTGCAATGTGCCCAAACACAAGAAGTTGAAAGAGACCTGATTTATTGCTAAGTCTAATGACATCATTAATCAATGTAATATGAGTGTCCCATTGAGCATGCACTTGAATATTAACTGATCAGTTTAAATTAGTTGCCATGAATCTGATATACAATACTGAAAGTGTTTGGTGAATTAGTATTTATTTTTATTTTAAATTTTTTTACTCTGTGTAATTTGTGTTGAATATTTACATTTGGAATAGAGTTGACAAAACAAATATATAATTTAGAATTAAAACCATGTAAATATTTTAGACAATTTCAAAATAAATATAATGTGTATTGCTTTTCAAAATGTTTTATTACTTACAATTATATTCTCTCTTTTTTTATTTTAAATTAACTTTATTATATTTACTATATAGAGTGAAGATTATTTACAAGTCTTATTGAAATAAAAGAGATTTTAAGTAGAAAATCAATAAGATAAAAGTTTATAGAATTGAGCAATAATCAATATATATGTCATGCATATTAATTAGTATATTCAATGCCCAAGTCACTGGGTTGTTGCTAATGAGATCGATTCTACATAGCTGCAGCAAACATTAGCTGGTGCATAGGTATAATCTCTGGTCCTAATGTTATTCAATTTTTTTAGAAAGAGTGATATAGTATTGTGAGTTGTGAAATTAAAGCTTAAATAGCATCTTACAAATCAGAGTGTGAAAAGGATGAATATAGTAATTCTTATATTGGGAAAAGGACTATTTTATATATATTTTTATGAAGTTCTTGATTGATAGTGAATTTGAATGAGTCATGTTAGTGATAAGAGTATGTCACGGAAGAGGTGAGGAACAATCCATAAGAAAATGCTCTAATGTTTCTTCATTTCTAAGACAGAGGGTACATAATAGATTTATAATTGTGAAGTTTTGCTTATAGAAGAGAAAATAACTAATAGGAAGGGCTTAAACATTAATTTTTATTAAGAAGTCTAAATATTTGAATTTCAGGTACTAAGATCTGAATTCTTTTATAATTCAAGAAAGATTGACTATTATTTAATATACTATTATTATTTTCAATTTCATATGTAATTTTATTTAGAAATAGATTATCTAAAAGAGTACTGTAATTACTTATGAGCATATTGAGGTTTTGATAAAATTACTGTTAATGGGTGGTGGAGTGTCAGAGAGTTAACAGAAATTACACTCTTGACACTAGTGAAAAAACTAATTAGTTTAGTCATTTCACTAATAGCTCTCTGAAGATAAAATGTAAAAATGCAATGTAATGAGAAACCATTGAATTTTATGTTTTTGGACATTTCTTATGCTTAGAGTTACTGTTTTTTTATTCCAGATTAGTTTGGTGATAAGGGAGTTTTTTTTTTCAAATTCTGTAATAATAACTTTGTTTGCAATAATTTAATTGTAGGCCTAATTACACTCTTTTATATTAGATAAATATGTATGTATGTATATGTATGTGTAAACTGATTTAAACTATATTGTAAATGCATAAAAATGATTGCATCTAAAAATAATTCTATTATTATATTAATAATAAATCATAAAAAATATGAAAAGATCTGTTGCCAATATGGGCAGGACTGTCCAAATGAGATCATCTTTTGTTGAATGTTCTTATATTAAATATCATTATTATATTTGAAATTGTTAACATTTTAAAACTATATATTTTATTAAATCACTTTGTGATTATTATCTATGCACTAGATTATTTAGTATAATAAGGCAATTGTCTTTCATGCCACAATGATAAAAATAATACAACATATATAGAGTTGCATTATATTTCTGTTTAAATCTTAAACATTTTTATGCTTTTAATTATATCTAAAATAGCAAAATTATTTTATAATTATATTTATTTTTAAAATGTTGAATAGCTTTTTTTTATTTTACTTTTTGTTATTTTAAATCATATAACTTATTCATTGAAAAATGAAACAAAATAAATAATTAGCAAAGTTGTCAAACACCATGATTTTTCTCATTAAAAGAATATTTTAAAAAATTTTAAAACAAAAGAATTGAATACCAAGCTAAGTCTATAAAATGATTAGTCAAGACACCGCTCACAATCGTATCAATAATAAGAGTAGGAGTAAAAACAATATTGGCAGTTACTATCACTGTACAAGTTTAAAAAGCGGCCATAGGAATTAATGATAGAGAAAAATATTTATCTTCATTTTTTGTTTGTGGCTGAATCTGTTGAAAGATAAGTGACTTAGAAAACTCTTTTTTGACTAATTATATGTGATTTATTTAAGTTTTTCAAAATGCCCTAAACATTAGTTTAGGTGTTATGTATCTGAGAAAACCATCTCAAATAAGTTAAAAGTTACATTAATATTTCTACAGGAATTCATCAACAAATTTATCTATAGTCACCATCACAGCAATTTTTACATATTAGAAGTTTGCCTCTGAAATAAAAGGATTTGCTAAACTTTCTAATATCTTCAAGAAATTCATCTACTAGGTAATATTTGTATTCACAGATGTAACAGTTTTATATCTTACATGTCAAAGATAAAAGATTATCAAGTGGAAGATAACATAATGAAAAAGAAAATAATCAATTGTAGACTTAAATCAGGATCCTAAAATTATCATATTTTAGACTTTGAATATTAGTTTAAATAATTAGACATTGCTAAGAGTATTAAATGTTTAGTATTCACTATACTAAACTGTCTTAATAAACATTTAGGTTAAAGTTGAATAAAAAAATAGAGTTCTTATAATTAAAGTGATATATTGTAGATATAAGACATTTTTCAACTTTTTATTATATCTTGAACAAAAAATTATCATAATTAATTATTTACATTAATAATTTAATGTTAACCCATTATTTGAAAATAATATTCATGGTCATTTAATAGTCATAACTGTAAAAGTATTTGGATATCCATATATGTAAGTGATATTGCAATGATGCCTTTAAATATTAGAATGGTGGAATTTTAAATGTTCAATTTAAGACTAGGGGTGCAGTTGTGGTGAAGCTCTAATAGTAAAAATCATTATTATTATTTTTATCTCTTTTAGTTAATACATTAATTTTTTGTTTCTAATTATGCAAATAAGCATGGATATTATTATTTTTTGAATAATATTTTGTTTTATTAATTATTGGCATTTTTTATTCATTGTCCCATATTCTTAATTATTTACTGTGCTTCTGTAGGCTAATATTTTTTTATTGAATTTGAACATGAAATGTGAACAAAAAAAGATATACATAGTTGAATGGACTTAGGTCTCAACAATATTTTACAGCTGCATTCATTTTTGTCCCAATATTTTACTATTGCACTCTATATAAATGAAGTTTGTAAAACATATATTTATTATACATGTTATATAAAGAGCTTGCAAATAAGCTCTTAATAAGCTTTGCAGAATATCCCTAAGCCCTGACCGGTTTCTGCTATTGGCTTGCTCAGGAAATGCTAGGATATTCAAGCATTAGATTAAAAATACCAAAACAAGCCCATCACTTTATCTAATGTATATTAAGTAGAAAATCTGAAATTTTCAGACATCCATATGTCTTCCAATCCAGCATCTAACTTAAATAGCCATATGGGTCATATCTTTATGTATTGTTTTATTATATAACTAAAAGCATTTACATGCAAATACTCTTTTAATTATTCATCTCAATATTCAAATAATATTTTTTCTGTTCTATATTTGATTTTCAAACATTATTTAGTATTTCAGTTATATAAGTAGCACTCCACCATTTATATATTTTTACATAAGCCAAATTTTGCTTATAGATTATGAGCTATTACGTATGTGAGACAGGAAAAGAAACAGATAGTGCGTATGTGTTAAATAAATATATATTTAAAATTCATTTGTATACTCAGTTATTTATTGTTAACGTTGCTTGAAAGATTTCCATTATTCAGAAAATAGCAATTGTCATCTAACTGAAAACTTAGTTTTAAATGCTTTATTGATATATATACTGACTATACATAAGCAAAGATCAGATGTCAAACTTTTTTATATAATCTAATAAAAAAGAGAAAATGGGAAACTCTCTATATTTGTTTCAATACAAAGTCTTCTTTTTTATATATATTTGATAGACAAAGGGTAATTTTATTCTAAAAAATTTATCAGACTAAACATTTATAGCCTCAAATAAACAATTTCTATTCAAATACGAAACAACTTTTAAAATATATATTCAACTAAACTTAGGATTTTTTTTTGTATCGGGTCCTTGGTCAATCTATTACCTATTCAATTCTTGATCCTCAAAGGAATGTCTATCTATTTTTATCTAGGCAATAGATAACAAAAGAAAATTATAAAGCTTCACAACCTTGCACTTAAATATTGTCTTCTCATTTACTATTATGGAGGGATGCTGAAAAAGCCTTTGCTTAATATTTAAAGGCTATTTTACTCTACATGGATGTGTGTACACACCCATAAAACTATATAAATGACAGTTGTAAAAAAAAAATTAACATTTAATCAAGTTTAAAAAAAAAACTTTACTCGTGACTACATCTGACACTGCTATCTAAACATTAAAAGTATTAGAAAAAAAATTAAAAAACAATTTATTCCCGTTAATCACAAACTGTAATCTTTCTAAATCTCATGGTGACTAAATACTTCTTTGATAAAAGAATAATAAATAAAACTAAGCCCTATTACAAAAAATCCATCATCAGTATAGAGTTTGCTTTAATTATACAACGTTTTCAGTACCTAAAAGCTTCAGTTTAACTAAATATTTTATTCAATTCTTTAAAGTCTTACATTACTAGAGCAACAACGTTAACTCATTTTGCATTTGCTTCTATTAATCAAATGATTATATTGTAAACAGTTTAAAAATATTTTACCAAAAACAGTCAATGATTGCTTCATTATCATCATTACGAGATGCACTTTAAACCTTTATAACAAAATTACATCAATATATACATGCATCTAAATATTATAAATAGATAGATAGATAGACAAGTAATTAAATGACCGATGGATAGACAAATAGATTAAATAATGGTTGGATGACTGGATAAATGGATAAACAAAAAAACTTAATGAATGAATCAATAGATCTAAAATAGATAAATAAGTAAGTAGGTGGGTAAGCTGCATCTGCAATAACCAAACGTGTATTTTTGTAAAATATTATGCTGTATATATATAATATCGTTAGTAAGTTAAATGACCATGTTATGTATTTATATAGATATTTTCCTTAGGTAGTGTAAAGCTTTATTGATATAAGTCATAAAATTTATAAGTAGTTTTTATTTTATAAGATCCTCTTTATATTATTTTTTGTAACAAACTTCTTTTAACCATATTTCATGCCCTATGTCGTTAAGTACAGTTGTAGAAAATCCTACTCTGGATTTAAAATCTTTAGATTATTTTCTATTCTGACATTTTTAGTACTCAAATTCTTTGCGAATATCCAAGCAATGTATTCTTCTTTTTTATTTTTAGCACAAGTTTTTTTTTTAATATTTTGTCTCTCGTCAGCAGTAACAACCACTCTTAAACGAGTATGGCCATTCCAATTCCAAAAAAAAAAAAAACCTACTCAAGAAATGAGTTTGTGATAAATATATAAACTTGGCTATTAATGACAAATATATCCACATACAAAACATGATGATCTATTTTTTATTTAATTGACATTTTATAGTATTATTCTCTAACTTCTGCAGAAAACTTTTTTTTCTGAAATACTTCAACACCATGCCTAATTATAGCTTTTCAATATTTTCCATTCTGTGACATATCTTTCCAAAGAAAAGAATTGACATTGTATTTCTTTAGAACATCCTTGAGAGCTCTCTCCCACAAAAACTATGCTCACTATAAAACATCATTTTTAAAAAGTTTGTATTGATAATTTATTTATATGTCCAATTCAATAAAAGTATGATTTTTGCAATAATAGATTTTATAATATCACATCCAGCAAAGTGAAAAAAGTATTGCTTGGTTTTATGACTTTATCATTGTACTTTCAAAATTGTATGAAGGTTTTCTAATATTTTTATGCTGTATTATTAAAATGTCCAAGCCTTCAATATATTGAAAAATGGTTCAATTTATTTTAAAATCAATTTTATTAAGGTTTATAATTAGTGTACATAATTATATAATTGTTTTAACAAAGGATATATATTTGATCTTTGGGTATGATTCAATTTATCTTTCCGAATGACACAAACAAGCAAATAATTTCAAAGAAAAAATGTTAACGTTATATGATTTTCTATTATATATATATATAATATGTATAGCATTCCTTATTTGATTGAGTAAAATAAATGCAAGACTTCGTAAACACTATATGAATAAGTATAATAACTAATAAGAATACTAAGACAGAATAAAAATCAAAATTGTAGTCAAAGCAATTACTTGCTAACAATTAGAATTTTATAACAGAAAATATGAGTTAATTTTTTACATCATATTAATTTTAAAGTAATTTAAATCGCAATGCATGATTGTGCTTTGTCCATGTTGTGAATTCACATTTGTACTAAATCAAGCTTAAAATGTTTTTTTCTAGATCAGAAATAGATTTAGGATTTTTTTTACAGGTAGGTAGTTTTAAGTCAATCTAATTAGCCCTCCAAAAGTGATTAATAAAATGTTGTCTAGTTACTACTTGTTAGAAGATACAGTTCATGGATTAATCTGAGTTCGCAGAGTAAGAGTTGTTATAGCGACTGCTAAAAATAATTTTTAATATGTTACAGCCTTTCCAAAGACAGAAGACACTATTGTGTTTGCTGAAACTGATTATCATTATCTCTTTTATCTTTGAATTAATTTGCTCTCAAATAGTATCTCTATATAATATGAAAGCAAATGTGAGAAATATTTGGATTCTTGTTGAACGTATCAGTGTTATATAAAAGTTTTCACACATTTACACGCACGTTCACGCGCGCATACATGTACGTATTACTAATGATATCTGTGATAAGTAATCTTTTAGTTTTCCTTTCTCGTCATGACAATTTTCAGTATTTTCCTGGAGTTATATGTGTGTGTGTGGATTTCATTTATATGCACGTGTATGTATATTATCTGTTTTTATGTTGCATATACAGGTAAAATATTTATTTTCTTTCGTAAATATAAATTTATATGAAAGATAGCATTTGTTACGTGTATATATATATATTAATGGCTGCAAATAATAGTCATTATCACGTTAATGTTTCTTTTTATCTAACAGATCACACGAATAACATTTTACGCAGCTTTCATAATAAAGGTATATCTGCAGAATCACTGATGTTTGATATTCTCATCTTCTTTGTGTTCAAAATCCTGAAATTAAAAACAAAATAAATCTTAATGATTTCTTTTTATTATTTTCTTTTTGAAATCAATCATTTTCTGACAGAATCATCACAATATTGACAGCAATATTCTACAAGGTATTTTTTTTATATATATAAATAGGTTGAATATAATTGCATTATTATCTTATACACATTTTAACAGCTACGTATTATTGTTTTTCCAATTTTTTTAAAAAATCATTTTGCTTTTATTAAATCAATAAATTCTAAAAACTTATATCCTCATTTATTTGCATGTATTTAGTATTTGAATACAAGTATAGTGAATATACTTAAACCAGATATAATTAAAGGGGAATTGAATAACGACTCAAGCAGCTTTCAGTCATTCATTCTATCTTATATAACCGATATCCATGATCACATAGATGTGAAAAAGATAATGTAATTAAAAGGGATTTGAACGCAGACTTTTAAGTTCCCTTCAGTCATTCAATCTATGTTATACAACCATATCCATAATGCCATACATAATCTTTTTCACGTGTATGTATTCATGCGTATTGATTATATAATATAGAGTAAATGACTGAAGGGTGCTTAAAAGTCTGTGTTCAAATCCCCCTTAATTGCATGTATTTAAGTAAAGGTACTTTGATCCATTTGAAAAGTTAGTAAAATGTGTATATAGAAATTATATATACATATGTAAGGACAAGATAAGCTTTGATTCAGCTCCATAGGAGTACAATGTCATTTCCAGTAATGAAGGCTATATTATATTACAGTATCATTTTCATTTCTGCAATCAGCACATTGTCAGTCATCTGAATTTCCAAAAATTAATGTGAAACTAATTATTACTTCTGTCAATAATAGTTAGGTGCCACTTCTCGTCAATACTAAAGACATCTACTTGAATTGCTTCAGGATTGACCATCCCAAAGAAAAGTTCTAAATTACATAAGATCTGAAAGAATTTCAAATGTTTGCCCAGTCAGACTCGACTCCAAATTAAAGAATGGTAGATAAATGTTCTTTTCACTTTTCCATTTGGTCTTTTATACATACTAATGTCTTACTATTATTTATGGTACTGCAAAAAAGGGAAAGATTCATAACCAGCTTATACTAATAGAGATTTAAAAAATTATATTAAATGCTTTTATTGATTATACAGAAAAAAGATTTTTCTTACCTAAAATAGGGATTGACTTTATTAATTTCTGAACCCCTCATGTTTTTATTTTAAGTTAAATCTAAAAAACCCAATTGTGGTTGAAGAAACATTTTTTTCTGTTTAATAAAAGCATTTGATATATATAAAAAAAATTATCTCTATTATTTTTAAATTTTTAATATTGGTACAGTAAATGAAAATGTAAAATTATATTTTTTACTTTAAATTTACTAAATACTTATAGTTGATATATAAATATCACTAGATATTTCTGCTATAATTAAAATGTATACTCCTTATATATTATAATGGGCCAGATTTTGACTAGAAGTGAGGGGGACACATCTCACTATGGTTAACCCTAGGGTCTTTAGGTAGGATGCTGTGAATAACATGATGAAGTACCTACCTTCAATGTGCTAGCTCTATGTTTACACATTTAATTTAGATACAATTTGGCTAGTTCATCCATACCTCACCCCTTCTTTGAACTCTGTTATGCCTCAGTATTCAAACTCAGAGAGAAGTATGCCTTTGGATCACTTCACAGGTAAATTTGCACTAGATGGCAACTGTCACACCTTCATATAGGTTCCAGTTCCATCCAAACTTATTATTGTATTATTATATAAACAGTGACATGTGTGTACATATATACTCAATTATAAGTTGATGAATAAATGTATAAATAATTTTGATAAACCAGAGACCATTTTAATATAAATCAAGTTAACAACATTTATTAAGTAACAAAACAAAAAAATTTAAAATTCTTTAACATAATAAAACAATATAATTGTGTGTGTCAAGAATGTATTTCCACTATATCAACAATTAAATGTGTTAACTATTTCAACCCTTACCCATAGTAGAGATATATAACATGGCACTAATTATTTACAAAGCAAATAAAAACAATAAAAAAATCATTATCAAATTGACTGCAAAGCTAACTAGGTAATTTACAATATTATATTAGGTATATGTGTAGTTGCCTCATTGTTCACTTCCACCTTTTTGGAGGATCCCCCTTCTATGTATAGTTCCCTATGGTTGATAGAAAAGAACATTCATATTAGAAGATTGTCATTTATACTGAAAAAATAAACATAAATGATCATTAGTTAACAATAATAAAAAACATGAACTCTGTGCTAGTATGGGATAATCTCAAAGATCTTACCTTATTCCATATCATTATGATGATGGTGGTGGGAAAGCTGACCTAAATTTATTTCACATAAATAAAAAAATTTTTTATCTAACTTAATAATTCCCTTCCCTTCATTTTGTTGTTTTTACCTATAATGGACTCTTCCAAATTGTAGGCACATTTAAGCTTCCAAGAGTGAAAATAAATAAAACTAGAATTTTATAAACATGTATATAAAATATATATATATATATATAACAAAATCAAAACTTTCATTAGTTCATCTTGGTTAATCTCCATGAGTTTGATAATAATGTCTTTTATGGATACAGTCTATCTCTCTTTGGACCATTCTCCTTCACTAAATTATCCTTTGCTTGCTAAAATTCCTCAGCAATATGCTTGAAACATTATTGTTTCCATTTTTGCAGTTGCTTTTCTTGTCAATCCAAATAGACATTTAATGTAGTACATTTGATGTCCTTTTATTCATTATACGAGCAAGTAGATTAAGTCATCGTGCTTCCATGATCAGGAAATTAGCACTCCAGTCTAAGGCAATGTTATTTAGCCAAGATACATTGAACAGTAGTTTATAACAGATTTATTTATTTTTTATTTGCTATTTGGCATTTAATTGTTTATATAAAGAAAAATTACTTCATCATTTTATTTAAATAGTGATGTTCTATTTTTTTCTTTCTCTGTGTTCAAATAACAACGCAGTTTCTTAAATATCAATTTAAAATCAGTTCAGTTATTTTGTTAGACTACACAAATTTATCAAAATTTTCTCTATTTAAATGTCAGTTGTAATTTTGTATAGTTTTGTGCTGTGAAAATTTATACAAATAATTCATAACATTCGAATAAGTTAACCATCTTCTCTTGCATTTGAACATTCAGTCTTAGCATTTATCGCATCATTTGAAAAATAACAAAAGATGATGGAAGGGAACTGGGTTTGCTTTTATATCATGCTTAGTTTCCAGTGTTTAGTATACTAACTTTTCCATTTCCTTTTTCATTGCCATTGCTGTCTATTGTTACACATATTATATTGGTTGTACTTATAAAATAAAATTACATAACAGAATTCTACTTTTATTTTCCACACTTGGTTACCCTAGTGATTGATTTGACATTGGGTCATCATTGTGTTTACTAAGTCTATGTCTTAATTCGTGATGTACAACACATTGATAATTTAATGTTGGTATATATATATATATGTGTGTGTGTGTGTGTGTGTTTAGATGATTTCTTTAATTGGACAAAATTTTTCATTAAATAAGAAAAATTAGTTCATTGTGACATTTATTTAATTTTGTATTTAACAAATCAAACATTCACCATATATATATATGATGTAAAAATCAAGTCAGATGTCCCCCCCCCCCGGGATGGGGGCCCCGGGTGTTCCTACATGCGCTTGTCACTAAAGAGTCAAAACATTCCTCTTTTTAACAAAGACCAACAACCGGAGCCTCATGACAAACAAGACTAACAAAACTTATTTGCCGTCCGAACTCATAATATATAACCCAATGTGGTCTTCTAATTGCATTTTTTGTGGCCATGGGAAGAGGGAATTTGGGAACTACATAATTTGAAATTAACCTATATGATTTTTAATGAATGTCAGGAAGGCAATAAATAAAGTCTTTTTATAGTTACTAATGTCTTATTATGATAAAGACAATTAAAATAAGAAATTTTATCTTCATTATTTGGAATCGCACGTTTAATAATAATGATTTTACAGAAAGACAAAGGAAAAGAAGATTATTGACCTACCACATATACCAAAACGAAATCAGTTTTCTCAAAAATATTAATAACTATACAGAGCATTCAATATGTTCATTCTATCCAAAGTTTATCTGAGTTATGAAAAATTTATATAAATCAAAATCAAATCAAAAAAAAAAAAAAAAAAAAAATACCATTGTCTCAATAACTCCAAAACTTTTAATACACTTTTTCATCTAATATAATGAATATTGAGAGAGAATTCAGATCAAACCATGAAATATTTAACATTCCAATCAATAATCCGAATAATATAATAAATAATATGATGCGTATGTTTGCTATATGTATCTTAATTAAAGGACAATAAGGTATATACACCACATATTAGAGTCTTGAAGGCGCACCATTTAATACTAGCATAAATTGCCAAGGGTGTTCAATTAATAAATGCCCACTTCTATGAGAAACCGTGGGTCTCACCGGAATTAATAGGTACACCACAAAGATGACTAAGCGAGGTAAAACAAAGGCAGCGTATTATCTAAAACATATTATTTATCTAAGGTCTTCTGCTATTCGATACAAATTAGCAAGCGCAAGCTACGGACATATCTCTTCTGCTTAAAATAAATGGTAATATAATATAAGTATTGGATAGGATATAATTGGAAAGAGAAATTCCACAGTTCTCTGATCCTTATACTTTTCAGCTTTTCGCTTCTTGAATAATTTTTATTCAACCCCTATTAATTTAAATAATAATACTAGAACTCATATGAGCATATAACATAAAATTAAATTATGTTATTCTAATAAAATTTAGGGGGGGATAAAACAGAAAGTTTATGTTCATTGATTTAGCAGAGGGTTCACAAATTGGTGTTGCTTTTATAACTCCTAAGGTCCGGGACCATGTACGATGTGTAGAATAATAAGTTAGAGGAATAGCTATAGTGTTAATCCATACATCAATTTATCCTTTGTTAGTATTATGCTTAGATTAAGTTTGGGTCCAAACATGAAAAATTTTAAAACATATAAGAATTTAAATGAAAATGTTTTCATAAAGTATTACTCTCTCTATCAAAAGGTTCCAGTTCAATCCATGCAGTTTTTTTCCACGTAATCCAGGAATACTAATCACAGCAATTAATTTATTCTTTTTAAACACGATAAAATTATAAAATAGCTCTGATTAATTATTTGAAGAATGTTTATTATCCAAATGTTAAACAAATTAACTAGCAAATATTACTGGCATTGTAAAGTTAAATATCAATTAATATTATATTTTATTAGAATTAAAAACGGAAATATTAAAATATTTTGATAGCTTTAACATTTTACTTTAACTTAAAATTCTTCTTTTTTAAAAAACAAATTTTCATATTCATAAAACTTCTGTAATTAAAATACTTATTTAATTTTTCCAAATTGTAGAATAATAAATATTTCAAAACATACCAAAATCTTGTATTTAATTCTTTCAAACTTAAACTGGGAAGCTCTGACATTTTAAAAATGTAATATTGGAAATTATTACCGGTGATTCGATCCACTTGACCAGCCAACTTGAACAGACTTTTAAATTTAGCAATTCATCTTATAATTAATTACCACTATGTTATATTTACGTTTATAGCAAAATTTTGTGGTAATCCGTTTATTTATTAACTATTTTAAAATAATCTTATCAAATTTACACCATTTGCCTTTACCATTTTCTTTTCTTTCTCCCTCCAAAAGCCAACTAACAGACGATCTTCCCTTAAATTCGCGCTCTTTTCTTTTATTACATTGAGACGCATACATAATTACTGTATTTATTTTTAATAATTAATTTTAATTGAACAAATGGTTTTTTAATTCAATGGAAATAATAATTTAAGATCATTTTAAACAAATAAAACAAAATATTATTTTTAATAATATTTTACCAAGTTTTTATGTGTTGTCAGATTTTTAAAAAGTTAAACATTTTGATGTGAGTTAGCATATGGGAAGAAGCAAATTTAAATTTATCAAAATAATATAAGAAAGTAATCTGTTCAAAGTGCAGCTCAAGCCAATCAAATCACCAAAAGAAGAAAGAGAAATTTTTATACTAGTTACATCAGTTAATATATTTTATACTAAAATATATGGTTATAGTTTATATATATATATATATATATATATATATATATATATATATATATATATATATATGCTTAAAAAAGGATAGTGCATATTCAACCACTTAATAGTTAAGCTTATGTTTTGAATGGGTTTGATTTGGTGGTGTGGATAAATAAAGGATTGTTCCAATAGAATTGTAAGCTGCCCTTACAATATACATGTGTGCAAAGATCCACCATATTTAATGAAGGCTTTTTTACACACCATAGATTTGGGATCCAAATGTAATGGTACATGGTATGAGCCCTAAAGTTAATTTGTAATGAGCTAGTTTTATGAAACAATGTCTTATAATACATAAACTGGATTCAAGATGTGTACAGAAAAATAAGTTTAACCTTATATTCTTTTTCAATGTTTCAAATAGCCTCCTCTCAAGGATTTGCACAAAATAACACATGAGACATGATTTACCTGCTAAATATAAAATAGAAACAAAGGGAATATTTTATTAAATCAACTTTATATTTCCAACAACTAACTATAGATAATTAATGTAGCATGTCTAAATTTACTAATATGAGACTATGTAGTTACTGAGCATTATCTGTGCAGGTAACTGTTAGCATTCAGATACTCTCAGATAAAATTATTAAATTAATAATGCCCAATGACACAATGACCCTGTGTACTGGTAAGTGATTAGAAGGGAAATAAATCAGTTACTTTTGGTCAAATGTGTGGTATATCTTTTATTTGTGAGGAATATTCACATTTTTTTGACTAACAACAAAGTACAACATCTGTTTCTCTATAAGTTTTTCCCTTTGACTTCAAAGTCATTCATATTCTTAATATTAATTAACCAGATTTACTGGGATAAGACCACTTGGTCTTTAAAATTAAAAGGCAATAATGTAATGCAAATATTAATAATAATATTCTAACAAAATCAAAGTTAAAATTATTGATATATTTACATGACAATATCACATAACCTTATAACCAAAAAATTAAATGTATCAATTTTCTCCTCACACTACATTTCCCTGTTTTATATATATATATAAGCACAGGTATTCTAAATACATTTCCCTGTTTTATATATATATATAAGCACAGGTATTCTAAATCACATTTCCTTTTGAAATCTTAATTACAAACTTCTCAAGTTAATCCCTTACAAGATCCTCAGTTATGATCTAAGAGATTAATATATTCAACTATATTACACTTAATTCTGAGGATCTATTGACAGGTCATCATCAAATTATAGTGACTAATATTTTAAAGCAAGCTCTCATGAATTATACAGGAATCCAAGTTATATGTTTATAAGTATGCACACATCACATAAAAAGTATAAATTGAATCATTTACCCCTTCAAATATATCTTTAGATTAAATAATGTATCTCACATTTAAATTATAAGTTCTTTATCAAAAGAAATTAATTGAACTGTAATGATAATATATGTATATAAGTCGTTTTCATGAAGACAGACATTAATAAATTAATGCTCAGCATTTATTAAACACTATATGTATATCAGATGTACATTAAACAAATTTGTTAAATAAACAAAAAAGAAAAATTAATAAATGATATCTAATGTAGCATTGTTTATCATGATAAATCAAAATTAAAATAAAATATGTGCACTTTAATAAATAAAAAAATAATTATAGTCAGATATACTTTTCATTGAAAATCGATAATTGTCTGAAGCATCAATATTCACTCTTGCATCAATTTCTTTAACATCTCAGATGATCTCTAATGGTGAATGTATGAATTTAAAATCATTCAAAGTTGATTTTCTTGAAGTGTCTTTTTAACCTAGTTAAGCCAAGATAAATCAATAGAAGACAACACAATTATTTCAGATATTTTTAGAGAATTCTTAAATTGATTTCAGAGATAGTAATAGCTATTCATTTTCATAAGGCATGCCTGTTGACTATTTCTCTTTTTTCCTACAGATGGTAATTATTGAGGAGGATTAATCAAAAGAAATAAAATTCTCCAAATAGTAACTTTTTCTCTATACTCTTAGCATGTTTGATTCATTTAAAAGTGAAGTGGCTTGATGTCACTCTAAATCGGTCACTTTTCGTACTATGATTATGATTTTGCACTCGTTTAAAAGATTAAAAAAAGTTCTGTAAGATGCTGCCCTCTCTTGAATTATTTTACAAGTAAAAAATCAATAAATATGACCATATATGTCAAACAAAAGAAAAGCACCACCTTTTCTTGAATCTTATCGGCTGTTTAAATTTTGACAACAAAGAAAATGGCTGCCAAAAAGTAAAGAGTTACGATCGGTTTTTGTTTTATTTTGAAAATGATAAACAAATGTTTTAGACCATTTCAACTATATTTTTCGACAAATTATAAATTATTTTGATAAAATATGCTAAAAATAAATTTATTTTGGAAAAATAGTTAAGACTTTTAACAAAAATTAGTTGGTTTTTTTCTGCAACTAAAATAGGCAAAGAAAATCATGTCATAAGCAAAACATTTTGATTGGTGAGTAAGATTTCCTTTTACATTTTCTGCTAGCGAAAATTTATAAAATTATATAATAATAATTTATTTTTGAAACAACTTTCATTCACTTTCATAATCTGACAAATTATTAATATACTTTTTACAAACGAAACTAAAGTGAATATAATATTAAAAGATGAATATATTTTGACAATTGACTTTGTTAATTGACACTTCTGTTTGTGAATTGGCCAATTAAAAGTTTTGAGTTACCTCACTTGGCCAATAATATAATTAGCAGTTTAAAGGTTAATAGAATTAACTCCAAATAAAGTTTGAAATTACATAAGATAAAAAAATGAAAGAATCAATGATAGCAAAATTTGTTATTCTTTTAATGGCAATTGTCAATAATAATCCCCCAGTTACTAGGGCATCTAGCCACACTTTCATGAAACATTGATTTAAACTCCATTGTTAATATAACTATCAAACTTCAAAAAAAATCTTAACATTTTACAATGGTAAAAAAATTACAGATGTATGTTTTATGTAAACATGACAGTTTATGATATATAAAATAAACAAATACATTTGTAAGTTATAAATCCTTTTTAATACATTATTTTTTACATGTTCTTACACATTATAATCATTAATATTTTCAAAGCAATTTTACATAGTTTCTTTATTCACTTTATATATTATCATAACTACTGCCAAATTTCAGAATCACAAATAGATATATTTATATATACCACAAAAAAAGATGGAAAATGACAAAAAAATATCAATAACAAAAAAAATATCAATTCAAACAAAGATAATAAGCAAAGGAAAAAGTTTTTTGCAACATTTTCTGTCCACAAGTGAAAAAATATTGTGATGTTTTGTAAATTGTCAAATCTATAAGTAAAATATGTACAAATGCTTCAAAATAATAAAACCTCCACTATTCTTCACTAATAAACAATACAAATCTTATATAATAGTAAAAATGAGTCTCTCTTTTTCTAGATATAGATATATAAACAAATATGTCTTTTTACTTTTTAAAAAAAAATATGATACTATAATCAATGTTAAAAATTAATCTTTTCAACCTTTACATATCCCCTCCTCTCTAACAGAAAAAAATGTATATATTCTTCTTACTAATAGTTGGAGGTCACAACACAAATTTTCAATAAAAGTGTGACAAGAATCCCCCAAGTGAAACATACATCTTTGTATTTAATTTATTATAGGCAACTTTTCCTATTTAACTAAATTCATTACAATAACATGAACACAACAATGAAATAAATTCTTTTTAAAAACATGGTATGATGCCAACTGGCATACAAAGCATAAACAATCCTCTTATAAAAAAAATCAATTATCATAGAGCAATGTTTAACCATCATTAAAGTTATATATTCCTTAATAATGTCAAAATAGAATTCATGAGGATATGAAGATTGATAAAAACAGGTTTGGGTTAAAGCAATGCTGGTTCATTATGATACATTGGTCTGAGACTATGGGGATTGTAAGTCCCCTTTTGCCCATCTGCAGTATCAATCATATAGGCATTCACTTCAAACTTCCTCTCAGTCTTGTAGTTGTACCTCAATGATATTGGAAAAACTTTTTATATTGATATTCCTGTACGTAACTAATGTGAGGGTATGATCCAAAACTAAATCTCTGACTTTAAACTGACTGGGACATTGTTGTCCCTGTAAGCTCTGTTTTTCACTCATCTTTGTCATATTTTCCTTAGCCTTTTCCAAATCATCATTGTGACTTAACTCCTCTGAGATAGTAATGCACTGGGATGAAACTGATAGATTCATTCTGTGTGATATTAATATACATCAAATCTCACTCCAGTTGATTTACTCAACCATGATGATTTCCTTTGAGGTAACTCCTAAATAATCAGTTCAACTCCTTCATCACTCTCTCATAAAGTTGGATTGAACGTTATGATTGGAAAAGTGCCTAACATATTTGAGCCTTCAACCAATACTTCCATTCTAATGACAGAAATGATGTAGTATGATCATTAATGATGGATTCAGATTTTCAAATCAATGGGAATAAAGTGTTTCTCAAAGCCATAACATCACAAGAAGCTGCTTTTCATGCAAGGTAAGTGGGGGCATATCTCAAGAATAAGTCATAGGTGACTAATAGAAATGGTATTTATGATATGACAGTGAGGGCCCATAAAAATTGATTTCTAAAATCTCATTGTGGTTTTTTGTCAGAATAGATTGTCAATTTCCTGCATAGGATCTCTTTAAAAATGTACCCTTCAAACATACTTTGCATGATTGGATTCTATCTACTATGACCATATACATCTTAGGCCAGTATAACAGTCTGCACACTACATGCTCCACTTTCCTAGGACCATAATGCTCATATAGACAGTGTACATAAAAATTAACTTTTTTCTCACATAAGAGGGAATAATGATTCTTCGTGACTCATTGTTACTAACATAGACCTTATTCATCAGTAAGCCATCTCTCAATCTATAGCATAATATTTTTCTACTGAAGCTGGAAATTTGTTCTGCAGATTTGCACCTCACCTAGTGCTGATTATATAGGCACTAGAATGGGTTTGAGCCCAAATTATATATAATGGCAATAGGCAGTAGTATATATAGAAACATGAACATTTTGTTTTGTCTACCCATTCAACTTGGATACATGTATGTGCATATGAGAATCAATATTTATAAGTTATAAAATTTTGTAATTTTATGTTTTGTATTTCTGTAAATAAGTATTTATTTTATATGCGTATGTTTACAATTGTATAACATTCAAATATCAGCCTTTCAAGCTAATTGTGAATATGCTTTTGCGAGTGTTAATAATAATAAATGAATACTTTCTCTCCAATACAAGATAACACTCGCAAAAGCATATGCACAATTAGCTTGAAAGGCTGATATTTGACTTTTGTATTTCTATAACTTTACTAGTTATTTATATATAAGAATAACCAATGTATTATATCTAATTGATAATAGTTTGTTATATTTATAATATTTTGTAATTTTATTACTGATAATTTATATAAAAGTAAATTGAGATTTAAGAGTCAAACAATATAATCAGTTGATCTTAAACTTTTGCAGGCCATTGTGTCATTCTGAAAAAATGTATGAAATGTTATAAATATCAGAGATTCTTTAATTAAATTTTATTTGACCATTGATCAGTCTTTTTCATTACCATATATGGAAATGGAGATCAACTTTGAATCTCAACCAAGTGTATAGAGTTTGAGACAATGGCCAGCATTCTTTAGCATTCTTTATATATTTGCCTTGTGTATAAATAGCTAAATTTTGTCTACCAATTCTATTCTTGTTCTATTTTGATATTGGAGAGGTAGTATGCTTCATGCAAGTTTGCATTGTGAAGTAAATCATGTCAGGGTAAAGGAATAGACTGTTTGCTTCCCCAAATCTCTGGGAAGTTCATCTAGCTCACTATGCTGAAATCTGGAACATCTAGCCTGAATATGTTGACTGTTCTATGATGTGCTTGTCTGAAAGTGAATCTTGAATCTCTAACAATGCCAGTTGCCAATCCAAACTAACTTATGATCATGATCCACCAATTACCTACATTGTGTTCTCAAGCCCAAGGTAACATCTACCTTGCCATCAGCTAATGAACTCTTAATTAATAAATTATTCTAATTCTAAACTAATATTGTAAGCCTTTCTTTCTTTTATTTAATTCTTAAAGCTGCTATATAATGTCTATACAATTTATTTTAATGCTGTCCAATTCTTATATCTTGGGTGTGGCAATTTAGAATTAATTTTATTTTCTCTTAATTTGTTATTCTAATTTATTTTGATATGCCAAGAAGGTATACAATCCAGTGAGCAAATTTAAACCCAACACCAATAGTTTTCTCCTATTAAATTATGGAGATGTAAATTTCCTTTAAAGTTAGTTATTATAAACTCACTGGTTTTATACCAATTATTTTATAATAATTTTACTTTTTAAATGATTGGAAGCTCTTAGTGTTTATGTTTAATTGTTCTCTCTAACTGAAAATTCAATTTATCTAATTAAATCTTACTAGAAGTCAATTTAATCTGTAATCGATCAAGTGCACATGTGTGATCTAGAATTTTATTTTATTTTTAGATAAGTCATCTATGCAGTGATTACTTATAGAAATGTAGGGAAATATATTAGAGATGTGGGAGAAAGCAATTTATTTCCTTTTAGTTTTAAACGCTGACGCCTTTTGTGCATTTTATTAATCATTCGTTGCCTGAGATGGTTTATGTTTAAGCATTCTATTATGCAGGTGTGCATCCTATAATAATCAGGTGTTCATTAAGTAATCATAATCATTAGTGATCTGAACTATTTATATGTTTTGGGCATTATAAAGGTATAATTGCAATCATTATTTATAATTTTCTTGCTTTGCCAAATATTTTGGGATCTTCAGAATGACCAAACACACTCTTTGTTATTTCCCTCAAAATAGATGCATTTTTACTAGGGATCTTCTTCAGGCACTTCCAATGAATAAGTGTATGGCAGACATATGGATAAATCATCTGAACATGCAACTTTTGCCACTGTTCTTCAGAAATATGACCTTGGCCATCATGCAGGCATACTCCTTTCTTATAAATATAACAAATCCACCCAAGAGCATCTTAAGTGACCATTTTCCTGTATGTGATTTTAAGCAATAATGTGATACCACCTTTATTATTTTATTATTGAGTTATTTATATAACCTGCAACACTCTCTGTCAGTTATAATCACATGTTGTTCATTCGATTTAATTTCCTCAGTCAGATTATGAATTACAGCTTTTTAAGCTGAGTTATTTTACTCCCACACATCTGAGTGAACTCCCAAATCTATGATTAACTGCATCAATACTCTTGTTTTATATATGTAATAATTGCACTAACCAATTTTATGTAATAACACAAATATTTTATTTACTTATGTAAATTCAATGATTTATTGAATTAATCCATAGAAGTGCATGATTTTAATAAGTTAAACCATAATCAAATTTGTAACTACCATTGTATAGACATTCTACACATGTTTTGTTTATTACTATACTGAGTCATTTAATAAATTTATTTTATATCATTTCTCTGTATTCTCATATTTGTCATTCATTGCCTGAATCTTGAATATTAATTATTTGATTAATCTCTTTTTTGATCATTATTTTATTGGCCAAATGAGGTAAAAGTCTAAACTTTTAATTGGTCAGTTCACAAACTCAAGTGTCAAAATATATTCATCTTTTAATATTATACTCACTTTAGTTTCATTTGTAAAAAGTATATTAATAATTTGTCAGGTTATGAAAGTAAATGAAGGTTTTTTCAAAAATAAATTTTTATTTATAATTATAAAAATATTCAATAGTGGCAAATCTAAAATGAATGTTACTCACCAACCAAAAAGTTTTGCTGACATCTGTGATTTCTTTCCCTATTTTACATTGCGGATAAGTAAATAATTTTTGCTAAAGTCTTAACTATTTTTTTAAAATAATCTTATTTTTAGCATATTTTATCAAATTAATTTATAATTTGTCAAAAAATACTTTTAAAATGGTCTAAAACATTTGTTTATCATTTTTGAAATGAAACAAAAGAAATCGTAGCACTAAAAGTTATTGACAACCATTTTCTTTGTTGTCAAAATTTAATAGCCAATCAGATTCAATAAAGGATGGTCTTTTTCTATTGTTAGACCTTTAACATCAGTTTTATTGATTTTTTTTACTTGTAAAATAATTCAAGAGAGAGCAGCATCTTATGGAACTTTTTTTTACCTTTAAAAATAACGCAAAATCTTAATGGTAGTATTAAAAATGCCCGATTTAGAGTGACTGAAAGCTGACATCAAACCATCACATTTTTAGCTGTAACTAGCAAAAAATGAGTTAAATTAAATGGTTTCCAATTGAATGAAAGATTTTATTAGTATTATTAATTAAACTCCTTTTGTTTAATGTTGCCTTGAACAACACTATGGATCTGATTAATAATGTGTTAAGCAGTAGTTTGTACCGTTCTTTGATTGTCATATTTTATAGAAATTATTAGCTAATTATTTGAACATTATTGATTCCCAAATCTCTTTGCTCACCCTGTTCTCATTGCTGGGTCTGGAGTAAATGAAAGCTTGCTAGTATTCTCAAAAGCATTGTTCATATAGTCAGAAGCCTGGAGCACAGGTAAATAGGTTAACATTTAGTATTTTTCAGGTCTTGTTGAATGAACACATGATTTTGACCAGTATACTACCAATCACTGAGCTCTTGATTTATCAGTTAAGCAAAAAATTACATCCCTCAATTTGGGATCCTGTGATTGTAGATTGGCTAAATTTTTCAAATTCTTTTCAACCAAATCATCTACTGCTATTGTGATTGTGGTCAAAAACAAGTTTTCCATATCTACACACTGACTTGGATGCTTGATCAGATTTCTGCTAAGAATGTTAGGGATGATATTATTCTTTTCTTGACAGTGGTTCCACCTCACCAAGGGATCATTATTCAAATATCTATGATTAAGAAACTCTAGGCTTTTATGGTCTGTTATCACTGTAATTTGTGACCCTAACAAAAATTGCTTCAATTTAGAAAAGGCCCAACAACTTCCACTGCTTCCTTTTCAATAACTGAGTAATGCAATTCTGCACCCTTCAATTGATAATTTAAAAAAATATAAATCTTTAAACTTCTTATCTTCATTTAACTGGAATAAGACAACTTCAGGACCAAAGCCACTACTATCAGTTTGCACATAAAATGGCTGTTCAACCCAGGAATTTAGATTTTACAAGATTCAATTTATCTTAAATTAATGGGCAATCATTACCCCTTGATCTTTTTTTAAGCAACTGAGACATCTCTACAGTGTCTAAAGCAAAGTTCTTAAAAAAATGGTTGTAAAAATTGCAGTTTAGGAAATGATAAAGTTGTCTCATTTTCTGGCACTGGAAAGTTTTGTATAATAGCACTTTTATCTGGGCAGGATTTGATTCCCTTTACTCCCACAAGATGCCCCAGGAAAGCTATTTCTTCTGTAACAATCATGCTCCTTTTTAAATTTATTTTAATGTTCTTGTCATCACATTCCTGAATGAATAACTTAAGGTGTTGCAGTGCTCAGATAAATCTCTTGATCCAACAATATCATCCACATGTATGACAAGCAGGTTTTTCCCTCATTGGGGAGGATTGTGGCAATAGAATTCAGTTTGCCCACAATTAACTGAAAGGACACCCTTTGGAAAATATATGATTGCTCTTTGTACTTGGAAGTTGTAAATTTCTCATTTTGAATGTGGAAATGAACTTGCCAATAAGTATTGGTCAGATCCACAGTGGTAAATATTTTCTTCCTCTTAAATTTTGACAATGGTTTATATGTGACAGGTGCTACATCCTGTTATGAAATTGTTCTGCAATTTAGGAATTGTTTTATGATTCAAGAATCATGCATTCGAACAAATGTGTACATCCTTTTTCTTAATGATAACCAATAGATTATTAAACACTAATGTGAACTTCCTTATGATAAACCCATTCTATCATTGTTTATCTGCTTATCTACTTTATTTTTATATTGGTATGGTATAGGGTAGGATTTACATTAAAAGAGATCTGTATTATTCAACCATATTCTATGGATGTATCATTTAATAATCCTAGACTGTTTCAAAAAACTAACCCTTATATTGACACAACGGTCAGTATAGATCATCCTTCCTCCCTATATACAATAAAATTTCAACTTAATATCTAGCTCAGTTATGTTATTTTCACACAACTCAAGCCTAATGATTGATGAAGAGTGTAACATCCAAATTTAATTCTTTCCTCTTGGTATATAATCTGCTTTTCAACATAATCTGTAACACAACTATGTCTGTCCATAAAAATCATTATATATATTGTAACGAGCACAGATGACGCTACATTGTGTTTTATTATTAAACAAGTTAAAATAAGAAGTTCACATTTAAAAATTTTCTTTAAGAATTAAAAATTTAAATTAAATATCATCTTAAACTCGTATATATTAAATCGCACAGATAAAAAAAAAATTATTAAAATAAAACTGTATTAAAAATAGAAAAGGTATTTTAAAAACAAAAACTTAAAAAGATTTAGAGATAAAAATATATCTTTGATTTGGAAAACAGGTTAATTAATCAGAAATGGAAATGATAAATTTAATTAGTCAAATGTAAACCAGCCTTGGGCATTTAAATGTAAAAACATCGGTCAGATAGGAAAACAATAGAAACTTTTAGCAAATGAAATAAATCCATTAGGAAATCGGACCTCAATGAAAAGGATCATCGCATCGATGACATAATGCCAAGTCAATCCTTCGAATATGTATAAAAGGAAAATTTGGAAATTATTAATTAGTGAGTTATTATGATTATTACGATGTGACAGATAGATGTTAGTGCGGAGGTGCGGGAGAAGAGATTGAAGGATGCACGTTCAATCCCTTCAGTTGTTATAAAATGGAAAAATGAAACATCGCTTTTCTTATATTCAGAGGACCACAGGATCATCGGGAAATTTAATGCTGGATTTCAAATGGCAAGCAACTGTAAAAGATGAACATTTCTAAAACCGTAAGAACTTTATAAGATATAACGAACAATATTAATTTGAAAACACTAAGAACTTTAAATTTTAAACTTTCCTAGTATTTAATTGTTACAAATAGAATCCTATCTGACCAAACTAAATTCTTTATTAATAGTGTTATTTGATGTATTTTTTTCTTATTTATGTAAAATCATTTCCATTTATTTATTTTTTATTCTTTAAGTTTTTATCATGATTTTTTTTGTTTTTCGTTAAATTAATTATATAAATGTTAAACTTAAGTCGGGCGTGAATGGCTGTATAGATTTGTAAAGTTATATTAGGGGAGGGAAATCTTAGGTTATTTGTGTCATTGTTAGATTGGGTCAATGGATTGGATATATTGATGTAGTTAGTAGATGTAGTCGGAGATTCGCTACTGGCAGAATCGCTTCTTACGCCGCACTCTCCCATTTTGCTTATGGAAGGAATTATAAGATGCAGAGTGCAGTTCCTTTCTATGGAGTTTTTTTTTTATTGTTCTTCTCGTTGGATAGAAGTAATATTTCTATCTAATGAGAGTCAATATCTTCTCTTAATCTTTTTGGTGCTGCCGTATTCCGTATTACATTGAATACATCGATGTATCAGATGGATTGATGCCAGTTTGACTGCGAATTTTAGCCTAAGGTTAAATAGGGATAGAATATTTTATTTTCAAATGCAAATCTATGTGGTCTATTCATACTTGACCCTAAATAAAAATGCATTAAATTTAAGTTGTTTATAGACGCTTGCATGGATTGGTTATCGGTTAAGTATGTTTTGGGTTTTCATATTTGATCAAAATATATAGACATTCGATAAATAATGATACCTTATGGTGAGTATCTAAAATGTATTTATTCGGATGTCTTTTAAGTTATTGGTGACAATGCAAGTATCTTATGGTGAATACTCTTGGGTTACGTATAAATTTCCCTCCGCAATTGTCAGTAATCAATAATTTTGTATTTTGATCGTTTATGTTTACTTTGAAATGTTTTTGACTAGGAAATCTATGTAACCGATCTATATTCAACATTATAAACAAGCTTTCATAAATTTATCTGTGCGAACTTAATTAAAATGTAAAATTAGAATATAATAGTAATTAAATGTAAATTAAAGTCAAAAATCAAAGTTAAAAATAATGTTAAATGTTAAAATGTAAAACTGATACTAAAACAATTCTAAATCTTATATATATATATATATATGTGCATAAATAAATTTTTGTATGTTAATTACTGGCAGTGGCTTATTTTATTCTTTTTTTTATATATACTCTTAGATTATCTTATTAAATCTCAGCTATTCCACTGAGCTAGTGACATGGGCTAACGACCGGAATCAAAATTTAAAAAAATATATATATATTTTTTTTGACTGACGTATCTGCCTACTTTATAAATTTTTCTAGGTTCGGATGCCTAGATGGCGCCCTGTAGTGCAGTTTACATTAAGTCGCATTCTCCTGATCGTTACAATATATATATATACCTTAAGCTTGTTTAATCAAAAACACACCCCATGGTTATATATTTCAATTGAACCTTAAGCCACTTTTGTCAGGAAATCAATTTGGCTTTATATCCATTAGACAATGTAATCTGAAAAGATTGATGGAGAGATAAAGAAGAAATAATTATATCAGCTTCATGAAGACTATAAAACAATTCATCTGAGATGATAGCTCCTGACTTCCTGTGTCTTATAGCAATTATCTCATCATATCTTCAACTAAAATAGTAACTGGGGCAACTGTTAATAGTAGGTTGTTTAGCTGAGTCTCCAGGTTCAAAATCATTCAAGTCAAATCCTAAAATTTTTAACACAGAGATTAGATCATCCCACCCCAAATTAGTCATGTGTCCCCACAATTAAAAACATTGTGATGAGATCCTACCTAATTTTATGGATGGCCTTTATGTTTAGCTGCCAGAGTTTTGACTACTGTACTAGCCCTACTATTATAAGGACAATCCCCATATTGAGGATCCACACCATGATCATATCTCTGATCTTCCACATGACCACCAAGAATTCAATATAATGCCTGCCTACTTGACTGGTGATTACTCTGGAGGTTTTCTTGAATATGACTTAAATACTGATCCCTAAGCCTGTTATAATTAATACTGGAATATGAGTAATTTGAATCATCCTTTCTTGATTTTAATGCTCTACCATATGCACTTCCCCCAGCTTCCAGATTTCCCAAAATATCCATAACTTCTTTGACAGTGTGTTGGTCAGCAGCTATCATTATCTAATTGATATGTTTAGGCAAATTTTAATGCAAAATGCAAAATGATAATCACCATATGTTTGAGGCCTCTCAAACAAAAACTGTCATCATTCTTTCACCGAACATAAAGGTGATTGCAAGAAATCAACTCTTTCTTTTCAGAGTGTACACTTAAGGCAAATAGCTCCTCTAATGTGCTTAGGTACTCCATAGGGTTCTCATTATACTCCCCTTTGAAAAATTTTTATACTTATAAACCTAGAGAAGTTAGAATTCATATGACAAGCATTATTTTCTTAGGAGAAATTAATATAATTATTTTTATTAGAATTGATTAAAACCTCATCAGGAAATTGTCCAAATCTGCAATTAAGGTCTTTCTCATTTTCTGGATTCACAGAGGCTACCTTACAATCAAAGAAAC
This sequence comes from Epiperipatus broadwayi, assembly GCA_028023455.1. Lineage (NCBI taxonomy): Eukaryota > Metazoa > Onychophora > Udeonychophora > Euonychophora > Peripatidae > Epiperipatus > Epiperipatus broadwayi. The sequence continues at coordinate 5,081,082 of JAQFVV010012411.1, forward strand.
TTTTGGTGTCAATGGCATGTCCACTCTTAATATGACCTGCTTCCAATTAAACTCCTGTGTTTGATTTTCTAAATTTATGATATGATCACTTTTCATTTGTACTACCAACTTTAACTCTTCAACCTGAACACATAAAGTTGTAACATATTTCTGCATATCATACTCCTTTCTGAAAATGAGTGGAAATTGCACTAGTAACAACATTCATTTTTCCATTCATCTTGTGCCCTTTATCATCATTAGCCTGCTGAATTACTTCTTACAGTATTCTTCATTATGCTGAAGAAGTTCTTCCTTTTGGAGTCAACACTTCAGACTTCATCTTGACATGTATGATCCACAAAGAGCATTCTGTCTTATACTTAAAAATTTTAAATTCATTCCTTAAGGCCTTATTATCCTCAATGATTTGCTTCTGCAAATTTCAGCACTTCTTTCTAGATTCTTCAAATTTTATCAATATCTTTTGAGTTTCCTCTCTCATTTCTTCTTTAGATTCATTAAATATTGCTCTGAGAAATAACTTCAATTCCAGACTCTTTTATAATGGCCATTGTTTCTTCTGCACATTCTTTTAATTCTTTCAAACTTGGTCTCTACTTTCTTGGATTTGTTATCTATTTCTGTCTTTAATTTGGCAGAACTAGTTGTCTATTTTGGCATTTACTTCAGCAAAACTGGTATCTAATTCACATTTAATTCAGCATTTAATTTAGCATTTGCTGCTTTCAATTCAACAGAGTTAGTCTTTCATCATATTCATCAGGTTTTGTTAGTATTATCCATATGGCTTATGCTAATGTTAGTATATATATATATATATATATATATATATATATATATATATATATATATATATATATATATATTTAAAAATACAGTACTTAAAAGTTTATAAAAAATATATATGTATAACCGTCACTTAGAAGTGCTTTCAACTAACTTGTAGCTTTGTCAACTGTCACTTTTAAAATATCAACTTTTCCATAATTCCATGTCAACTTTCCCATAATTCTGTGATCTTAATGTTTGCTGTTTGCCTATTAATTAAATCTTGCTTATATTTATATATTAACATCACCTCTTTAATTTTCCTTTTATTATTATTTCTTTCAGTTTCCAATATTTTTACATTGTTATAATTAAAATTGAAACCATATATATATAATTTATTATGATCATAAAAGACAGAAGCTGATAAAGTATCATTATTTTTAAAATTTTGTTTTGTATTTTGAATCCTTTTAAATAATGTGTTCTTTTGTTCTTTTTTCCAATGTGCACCTCGATTCACCTATATATACACTGGCACACCTACATGTCCATTTGTAAATTATACAATTTTTATTTATCAATAAAGTTTTATCTTTTGAATTGTTTATTAATTTATTTAATGTGGGTGGTGCATAAAATGCAATATCACATATTCCTTTATAAATTTTCTTAATGAAACTTGCCTGATGATTCGAAATATATGGTATTGATATCCACAGTTTTTTATCAGAAGAATTAACATTATTATTAATATTTTTATATTTAGAAGTTAAATTTTTAATAATATAATAAACACAATCATAATTGTATCCAACATTTAACAATTCATTATAAACACAATCATAATTGTATCCAACATTTAACAATTCATTATAATAAATTTCAATATTTTTAGTTTTATCTGATGCATATTTACAAAGGTTATCATTTCTAAATAAAAATAATTTCAAGCCTTCCATTTTATGTTACATTGGTACTTTTCATTCATATGGAATATATCCTCTTTTTGCTATTGGTTTAAGATTTCATCTGCTTTAATTCATTTTAAGCCCTTTATATTATTTAATTCATTAAACAAATCATTAATAGCATTTGGCTTTCCACAAACAAAAACATCATCAACATATTGATTGTATAAGATATCTCTCTGATAATTTTCCTTTTTTAAAATATTTTCTTCATATGTAGATATAACAAAATTACATATTTGGGCAACTGTAGGAAGACCCATGGGCCACCCATTATTTATTTTATAAAATTCATGCTTAAAAATTGCATAAATGTTTTTTATCAATAAAGTTTAATGTTTCAACAATAAATTTTATTATTTTAACATTAACATTTTTTAACTTTAATGCATTATTAATTATTTTAATAGAAGTCATTATGTCAATTGATCTGTACATTTCACTGAAGTCAAAGGTACAAATTACATCAAAATCATCAATAACAACATTATTAATTTTACCAAGGAAGTCAAATGATGAATGTATTGTATACATACCAAAACCAAGAATTTCCTGTAACATTTTCTTAATTAATTTACATGTTTCATAATAAAATGCACCCCCAAAATCAATCATTAATCATAATGGTACTTTTTTTTATGCAATTTTATATTTGAAAATATTCTAGGACATACTGCAGCCAAGGGATAAGTCCTATAATAAGTACTATTATCAATTACATTATTTTTGGCTTTTTTTAAAATGTATTAACAAATTGAACACATAAACTTTTAATATTTACCATATTAACCTTTATAAAATTAAGAATATTCATTTGAGTAATAACTTTATTTTCATAATCTGATTTTAGTAATAAGCACATCCGTAAACCTTTATCCTCTTTTATACATACAATATTATTTTCAGATGTAAAATTTAGAAATTTGTTGGTTCCAATTATTATTTATTGCAAATTTAAAATTCTTTTCTTTTACTTTTTTAACTAAATCATTGCAAACTTTGGAATCACATTTAATTACTCCAAATGAACTTTCAACAGCAGACCTGAAAGAAACTGAAAGAAATAATAATAATAATAAAATTAAAGAGGTGATGTTAATATATAAATATAACCAAGATTTAATTAATAGGCAAGCAGCAAATGTTAAGATCACAGAATTATGGGAAAGTTGACATGGAATTATGGGAAAGCTGATATTTTAAAAGTGATAGTTGTCAAAGCTACAAGTTAGTTGAAAGCACTTCTAATTGATGGTTATACATATATTTTTTATAAACTTTTAAGTACTGTATTTTCAAATATTTATTTATAAATTTACGTATATTATTTTGAAAAAATACAGATATCGATTTGTAATATATATAAAAATTCAACATATATTTTGAACTATATTTACATACTATCTGAAGTTTGGGACCCTCTGCCTTTATATAAAAAAAAAACATCACACAGAGTATACATAAAATACAGAAGGTAGACAACACTATCTTTTAAAAAATTATTTTACATTTGTCCCAAAGATTAAACTCTTTAATTCAATAATGTGATAGTCTTCATTATTAATTTAAAACATTGTCCAAACCTTTACCAGTATTAACATGTGTCAAATTTTTTTTTGTTTTATCACCACTTCAAATCACGTGAATAACTTATCAGGTCATAACAAATATAATAATACATTTGCACTCAAGCAATAAAGATCTAAAACTTTTGATACTCAAAACTAAAAGGTGTCAAACTGTGATATATAATGGAAATAAGCTTAAAATATTCATGTAAGCTATGTAAGTCCATGTATATCCAACCAAATTTATATAATGATGTTTTACTTTCCCTATATAGAAATGATGACTATCTATTGACTTTGTAATTTAAACATTAATTCTAGAACTAACCAAATTTATATAATGATATATTTTACTTTTCCTACATAGGAATGATGATCATCTATTGACTTTGTAATTTAAACATTAATTCCAGCTTTATTGTATATTAAACTGTTATCACAATCAACCTTAGTACTAGTCAAGAAAAAATATAATCCCACATCTTCTCAAAACATATGCTCTTAATCTCAGTTAACTGCTTACTTTTCAGGCCCCTAGTTGGTCACACCAAAATCTAATGGTATATAGGGTGTCTGTGTGCAAAGCTCCATTTTATTCAATAAAGAATTTCTCAAGCCTCATAGATTTGGAATCCAAATGTCATGGTATGTGAATAAGCCTTAAAGTTAATATGTAATGAGATAGCTTAATGAAGCAACATCTTATAAGTACATAAATCAATTCAAGATGTGTACAAAAGAATAGGTTTAACCTTAAACTTTCTTTCAATATTTCAAATATCCTACTGTCAGGGGTTCTCACAAAGTAACTTATGAGGCACAATTTACCTGCTATTTAAAGTAGATTTAATAAAATATTTCATTTGTTTCTATTTTATATTTAGCAGGTAAATCATGTCTTGCAAGTTATTTTGTCTGAACTCCTGAGAGTAGGCTATTTGAAACATTGAAAGAGAGGGTAAGGTTAAACCTATTCTTTTGTACATATCTTGAATCCAATTTATGTAATAATAAGGTGTTGCTTTATAAAGCTAGTTCATTATATATTAACTTTAGGATTGTACCATATACCATTATATTTTGATCACAAATCTGTGGGGTACAAAAAATCCTTCATTGAATAAGGGGGACCCTTGATCACAGAAACTCTACATACCATTACAATATATATCATATTTAATGTAATAATACATGTATACATAAGTGATTAAAAATATGAAATATTTTAAGTGAAAAGTGTTTAACATTTTTACTTTTGGAAAAAAATTTTTTTTTTAAATGCTTATATATATTGTAAATGAATGTCACTTCACTTAACTTTTTTACTGAAAAAATTCTTTTTTAACTTTTATTGGTCAAGTGAATTAAAGTTTTACAACTTTTTATTGGTGAATTAATAAACTCAGCCATAAAAATATATTCATCTTTTAATATTATATTCATTTTAGTTTTGTTTATAAAAAGTATATTAATAATATGTCAGATTATGAAAGTGAATGAAAGTTTTTTCAAAACTAAATTTCTATTTATAATTATAAAAATATTTGATAGTGAAAGACCTAAAAAGAAAGTTTATAACAAATTAGAGAGTGCTGCAGATGTTATTGATTTCTTTCTCAATTTACTTTAGTGTAAAAGTAAAGAATTTTTACTAAAATCTCACTATTTTTCTAAAATAATTATATTTTCAGCATATTTTACCAAAATACATTATAATATGTAAATAAATGCCAGAAAAATACTCTAAATTATTCATTTCTGTTTGAAGATGAAATAAAAAACTTGGGACAATGAAAATTGTTGACAGGTGTTAAAATTGTTGTTAGTGCTGGCTTCATTTTTGATTTACGTTCATGTAAAAGTATACAATTTTTTACTAAAATCTTACTATTTTTCTAAAATGATTATATTCTTAGCATATTTTATGAAAATAATTTATAATATGTACAAAAAATAATAAAAAAACATTCTAAGACATTTAATTTTTATTTTCAAAGTCAAAACATAAGTTGGAGCAGTCAAAATTATTGACAGATGTTCATCTGTTGTTTGAAATGTGAACCAACCAATCAGAATTTTAAAAAACCTGCCTTTTCTCTTCTTACATCAAGATTATTGATTTTCTACTTGTAAATTAATTCTAGAGATGGCAGCATCTTATGGTATGTTTTAAGCTTAAAATAAGCATAAAAACACTACCACAGCTCAAAAATTGCCCATTTTCAAGTGACTTGAAGCTGTGAACATCCTGACACAAGAATTTCTTGGAAAAGGTTAATACCTATAATTTTACTGTAAATCAATTTCACACATATAGTATATATATATGGCATTAGATATTTCTTCAGTAAGTTAATACACTTTATGTGTATATCATATTTTGTATGTGTACTTAATTATATATGTATAAGAAATCAATAAGTAACATTTCTGTTTAAAATTGGAGACATTTTATCTTTTTATTTGAAAAAAAAAAATTTTTTTAAAAAAAGCTTACAAATTATATTACATTTAATATAATTTAATGTTATTAAATTGAAAGAAAAAATCTTTCTAGTTTTCTCTTGCAAGTTAACAAACAAACAAACAGACTTTTCAACTTTTTAATAAAAGCATTTAAAAATAATAGAGATAAAAAAATTATATTAAATGCTTTTATTGAGTGCACTAAAAAAATAATAATTGTTTGTTCAACCACAATTGGGGTTTTTAGATTTAAATTGAAATAAAAGCAAGGAATGGTGGGGTTCAAAAATTAAATCAATCCCTTGTTATAAAAAATAGGGATTGACTTAATTAATTTCTGGACTCCTGATGCTTTTATTTCAAGTTAAATCTAAAAACCCCAATCATGGTTGAACAAGCAATTTTTTTTCTTTTTAGTGCATTGCCAATAAAATTATTTAATATAAAAAAATGTCTATATTATTTTATGTTTTTGTATTGGTACAGTAAATAATAAAAATGTAAAACTATATCATACTTTAAATTGAATGGACACTTATAGTTGAATATATATATATATATATATATATATATATTCATATAGGGTATGTATATATATATATATATATATATATATAGTGTACCCTACCAATAGGAGGATGACTTAGAAGACATGAAAAGTCCCTAAATTGGATTATATTATGACTTTATCTTGGTACAATTTAATACACTTATTATTTCTAAATCATATTTAATTGGTATTAGCAAATATGAAACCCACTGGTCCTATTAACAAAGTTATAAACCCTTTAACATTAAATAAATACTGACATATTTATTCAATGGCATAAAAATACCAAGATACTCCTTCTTATTAAGTATCTAAATATTCCCATGACTAACAATAATACTTAAATGAATATAATAAAGTATTTATAATTATTAAATTTAAGTTGACCTAATTAATCATTTAGATTATTATTTGATTGTATATTGATCTTTCATTGTTATTATTTCTTATAGAATTACTATTAAGAATATCCATAATAATAATAATATTATAAAATATCAAGAGGTATTTTACTTAACTCTATAGGCAGTGTATCATTTTATAAAAGACTTATAACATTAATCTATAATTAAAATTATATTACTATTTCATATTAGTGTTTTTTACTATTGAATAATAAATCACTATTGTTATTTAAATTTTAATCATAATTTAGAACTTTGAATAAAAAAATAATTTCTAATCTGATTTTCTACAAATAAACATACTTCATAATTAATAATACGCTGATGCGTAGTGGTGAAACTTTTCTATATAATAATTTATGTAGGCTTAGTGATTTCAGAGTTTTGTTACTCTATAATCATAGCCTCTTTAGATTATCAATGTCATTATATGCAAATGTATGCAAACCTATTTTTTTATATTATCCATTTTCTGGAAATGGAAAAACAAGTTTCTTTTCTATTTATTGAGTTGATGTCACTGGTAATAAAACAAGCTTCCTTGATTTTTATCTTAATCTCATTCCTCTCTGTGCATAATATATCAGCCTTGAAGGGTTCAAATCTGTGATTGAGCTCTTGCTGATGGTCAGCAAAAATGGAACTGTCTTCTTTTTTGATTATTGCTCATGTATATGTGTATTTATGTTGAGCTAATCTATTTCCAATTGTGGCATGAGTCTCGCCATAATAAACAGCACCACACCCTGTCTAAGGGTACACAATTCTATATACTACCTGGGAGTTACTTCAATGTTTCTTTTATCTTTAGTATTATTAATGAGCCTATTGGTGTTTGGAGGGGTTCTAAATCCTAGTTTGAATTCTTTGTGTAAAGTTTTACTGAAGTTTTTTGCTACTGTAGGTATATATGGTACAGTCAGATGTTGTCTGTCTTCTTTTATCAATGACTGATGTGATCAAGGCAGTTTGCAATAATTTAAGATCCCATTTAAGAAATATTTCCCCAGATAATCATTATACAATATCTTGTACTGAATTAATTTCTCCAAATTTTAAACCCTATGTTTTGGTTAATGTGTATATTATAATTCATACTCTCTGATGGTGGTGTAGTGATGATGATCCCCACAAAAGAAATGCAACTCTAGATACTTGGCTTAACTTCTAAAACATTAAATTTAATAAGATCTTATTTATAAATTTTTAATAATTAATTGGAATTAATAAATGACTTAACATAAAACAACATAAAAAAAATTATACAACAATATAATATAACCATATGTGTAAAAATTTAAACATTTATATACCCCTTGAGTTACACTGAGATAATTCAAATAAAATTCCTTGCTAATACAATAAAATATTGTGTGGTATTTAATTTTGTTTCTTATATTACAAAATAATCCTATAAATTAAATAATCAACTTTTTTTTTCATCCATTAACCCTTAAAGATTATGCTGAGAATATACGATTTAAAATATGGATTAATGTTTTATTTCCCAATTAAAATAATTTCCTTATAATATTATGAAATATGCTTATATTTTAAGATATTCACCATTTGATCTTTCTCTTTACCTTTCACTCAATTTTTTTGTGGTTTTATTACTCAACTATGTAATAAAAATACACAAATAAAACTTTTATCCTTCAGCATATCCAATATGTCTACTTATCTTTTCCTGGACTAATTTCCATTTACCATTTATGATATTAAGCTGAATGAGGATAAACCACTCTTTGGTGCATCCTGCATTAAATAAAAATATCTTCATTTTATATAATAACTCAAGTTGTATTTTTCTACTTTAAGTTTATATCTGTTTATACCTGTCTTATAAATAATACCTATGAAATCTTATAAAATAAAATTAGCTATAACTATATTACAATGATATTACAGCATTAATAGTTAAACATCAAATCAAACTTTGAATATCAACATTTATCAGTTTTAATATTATACTAGAACACAGACTCATCCCCTCTTTATATAATACCTTTATTTTCTATTTCTGTGTGTATATTTTACTAACCCAGCTTATATACAGTTATTTTAATGGTCTAGTAATATTCAATCAAATAAAACAAACATTAAACAACTACTAGTATAAATAAACAAATCATATTAATTATTAATTTCCCTATCTCTTGACTGATTCCCCATATTAATAATGATTATTTTAAAACAAGTACTTAACTATATATACAAACATTAAGTTACTCGTTTTTTTTAACATACAAGTTCATCGTAAAAAAAAAAAAACTTTCTTTTTTTTTTATTAATAGTATCCCAATTGTTTTTCATACTTCCAACTTGTCATGCATCAATCTTCTTATCACTTTACTTCTTTTATATTTATATAAAAATTATTAAAACTATACAATTCCAACGCTCTCATGTTATCTATAATGTTTAAGTTTTTTTTTCTTTTTTCCATGATCGAAGGTTCTTTTTTAATTCTGTGGTATATTTTATTTAGAACCTTCCAACATTATTGCTACTTGTCTTGGTAGTATCCTTGATGTATTCCTTGTTAATATTTTCATTTAATACTGAGCATTTTATTCCTTCTTTTTAAAGATAACACAAATGATATTATTCTCAAAATAGTTTAATTCTTCAATAAACTAATGTGACTGATATTGTCTATAATTTATCATAAAAGTTTTTAATATACATGAAAGTTATATTCACTTATAATAATCTGTTTAAATCTTTTCTCTTAGTAAAATCTTTATTCAAAGGTATATTTATAAGTTATATTTTAATATTCAGCACATTTTCCCTTCTGATTTATTTTTAATTTAGTTTTAATTATCTTGAAAACTGTCCATTTATCTTTCTTTGTCACTAATATTTTTGCTGTCATTCATATATCGTTCCCACTTTAATCTTGCATAAATATTATAATATTTAAAATGCATAAATATTTTATCTTGCTTACTCATCCTATTATACATCAATATAATATTCACAGTTTGTTCTTCTGTTCCGATATTACATGATAACCCTTGGGTACCAATATACAATTTTTTCTTTTAATTATTTCCATATTTTTTCTAATATAACAATTCCAAAATATTTTAGCAAACTTATTAATTGCATTTCCTTGGTTTTACCCATTCATCTTAATGAGAACTTGATAATATAAAGTTTAAAATCTTTTGAATTAGTCATAATTAATTACTTGTCTTTTTAAAAAAATAATAATGTTTAAAAGATTTTCAGCAAAAGCAAACTTTTTTAACAAAACAAACACACTTACTTGCTTTTTTTTTTTTTTTTTTTGGATCTGTAAACTTTTTTTTTTTGACCAAAAACATTTCTCTCCCATTTTTTTTTTTCAACAATTATCATCTGCCTGCTCTTAACCCTATCAATTTTTACTATTTTTCTGACAGCTTTATTTGTCTCACTATATTTAATAGATTTAAGCTTTCAACTTTCATTTTGTTAATAAATCTTTATTATTTACCAGAATATAATAAATTTGACTTCTTTCCATAGATATTTTTGTTTAGAAATTAAATAAATTTTTAAAAATCACTTTTGATTTCTGTAATTATTTTTAAAAATATATTTATTCAAAACAAAATGTAGTCATATCATCAAATTTTACGTGGAGCTGATTCAATTTATAAAATGAATGAAATCTTCATTTCAAATTTGATTTACAAATCTAAACATTTAACTTCTAAATCTATCAAATTATGCTTTAAAAGTTTACAATTTTTGTTTTAATTTTTATGATATTGCTAAATATAATACCAATCAGGTGAATGACATCATTTTGTGGAAAGTTGTTTTTCTTATGATCATAATCTCTATAGTAACAATATTTAGAAGAAAATATTTTTTTTTATTTAAAAATAAAACATTTCTGAAAAAAAAAAACAAATATATAAATAGACTTACGTTTCATTTTTAATAATTATTACATAATTAGTTTACCAATATAATTATAAACTTTTCAAAAAATAAAGTTTTTACACCTTCGTAATATTTTTTTGATGACCGTAATATTTTCTCAAAGTGAACACGCAAGGTTTGAGATTGTGAAATATATAATGGGTATCCATCATTGGTGGAGTTTGAGATCATTAGTTAGACTGCCTCTTGGCTTTTCAAGCCATCTATTGATTTTTTTGTATTTAAAATATGAATTTTAAAGCAGTAAAAACAAAAAGTTTTGCAAAATTTTCAGCAGAGGATGACAAACGCAAATTTAAAATTTAAAAAACTGAAGCATGTCTCTTATGCTCTGAAAGTAAATAAGATTAATCTACTCACAATTGTGATTTCTTATTAGTTGATTCTCCCACTCACTAGTTGCATGTAATTTTAACTATTTTTAAAACAACTATTATTTCTTCAAAATATTTACAAGTAATAAAAAAAACAATACATTTAGGAACTGAATAAAAATACAATTTGTTTTGAATCTAAATTAATTCAATTTTATTTTATATAAACTAAATCCAAGATTAATTTTATGAACTTTTAATCACAAAATTCATATTATAAATGTTAATTATTTACTTTGGACAATAAATTAATTTTTCACTGGAAATAACTTTTTTTATATTAAATACACATAGATGTGATTACTTGTGTCTATCATGCATAATTTTATTTATAAAATCAAATTTGAACTTCTGTATAAATTTAAATATTATTAAACAATTACTTTTTAACAGATATTATTACCTTATCCTTTAGTATTTTATCCTTTAGATATTTTTGAAAACAAATATTTTAGACTACTTTCAATTAATTAATCTCAGGTTCAAACCTTAAGATACTTAAAATACCTGTTATTTTTTTTAGTTTTAACCAATAAATATTTTTGACATTCTAAAATTTTAAATTATACATAATAAAATGGATTCCTAATTTGTTTTATGATGGGGTATACCAATAAAAAGGGCATATATATATATAGAAAGAGAGATTTTTGCTATAAGTTACAATGTATACTCCTTATGCATATATATATATATATATATACAGATATCAAACTTTATTTATTATATATATATATTACTTAGTATGTGTATATAAGTGATTAAAAATATGAAATATTCTTTTAAGTGAAAAGTATTTAATATTTTTACTTTGATTAGAAATTTTTTTTTTTTAAAAAACTTACCAAAACTACATTGTAAATGAATGCAACTTATTACATATAATTTTAATTTAAATGAATTTTATACATATAGTGTGTATATATATTACTAAATATTTTTGAGGTAAGTTAATATGTATATTTATGTATATATCAGGTTCAGTATGTATATACAATTATATATGTATAAAAAATCAATAACTTTTTTATATTATATTTTCTATATTATAAATAATTTTTTATTATTTAACTTTTTCACCATATTCTGCTGCATATTTTCATATGTGGCTTTAACTCATTCTCACTCGAACTGCTAATTTTTATGTTATTTTTGCTCTGGTTTTAAAATTACTTTATCAAGAAAACTGTACTGTATAATGCTGCCCTCTTTATAATTATTTTACAACTAATAAATCAATATTTAAAGTTATAACAATGAGATAAGGCCTGTTTTCCATGGTTCTGATTGGTTGTTTTTCATTCTCTACAAAAAGCATTTCACAGCAATTTTGACAGTTCTAAGTTCTTTGTTTTGATTTTTGAAAATGCATGTTTTAGAATATTTTTTTACATTTTTTTGTCACAAATTTGCTTCCATTTTGTAATTAGTTGAGAAAAATGTTCTTTGTTGTTGACTATAGATTATTTTTATTAATTATAAAAAGAAATGTATTTATAAAAAAAGTTTTGTTTACTTTAATAATCTGAAAAATTATTAATTTGCTTTTTACAAATTAAACTAAAACAAGTATAATTTTAAAATACATACTTTTATGCTGATTCTATAACTGACTAATCAAAAATTTAGAACTTTAATTCACTTGGCCAATAGGAATAATTTCAGTTAAATGATCTATGGAAGAATTTAAATCACAATGATAAAATCAATCATGAGCATTATTTACCCCCCCCCCATTATTCCTATCTACAAACTAATTCACCTATTTAAAAAATTAACATTATTTATACATATATTTTTGTTTTAAATCAATTTCACACATATAAGGTATATATATCACTAGCTATTTCTGCAATGGTCTTTATGTATATATCATATTTAGTGTATTTACATAATTATATATATATATAAAATCAGTAAACAACTTTTCTATATTATATTTTCTATATTATAAATAACTTTCTTATTACTTAAATTGTAATAAATAAATTTGATAGTAAGCATTATTTTAAAATTTTGTTCCACTCTTCCTATCTAAAAAAACTAACTCCCCTATTTAAAAAATTAATAAACTTAAGTCTGCTAAAATAATAATAAAATTTTTTATTAATTGAAAGAAAACATCTTTATACTACCCTTTCATGAATATTACTTAAAACAAATGAAAGTTCTAAAAAAAATGTTGATTCTAATACATTAAATATTTTTAATATAAACTATGTAGCCTACTGAAAAGATGAGTGTCCCAAATGGATTAGGCTGGTATTATTTAGTTATATGCCAAATTTCAAGCAATTCTATTGAGTTTAAATATATTAAGCCTCAATTTTAAAATTTCATTTCAAATTGAAAAAGATCAAAACTTAACAAATAAACAAACAAATCAATTTTTCAACTTAAATAAAGCATTTAATAAAAATGTCCAACTTTTTTATACTAATACTTTTTGTCACATAATTTTTTTAGAATATATATAAAAATACTATGTGTTGGTTTGTACATATATTTTTTATAAATATATTACAAATAAAAGTATGTGTTATTTTAAAAGAATTATTATTTAGTAGTTACTTCAAAGCAGGAAATTTTGAAAAAGATCTAGTCATTTTTTTTTGCTTGGTGTTAAGAGAGGAAGAAAAACTAATTGTTTTTTTATTTAATTTGAAAATGTTTTTCAATCTGTAAACTTTTACAGTCATTTAAGCAATATTATTTGCTTGATCAAAAGTGCATTATTTTAAAATCATTATAAATGTTTGTATTAATATTTTGTTATTAAATTGTGATAGAATAATAAAATTAATTTGAATTAACTAGAATGTTACTAAGGAATTTTAAATAATATTTATGGAAAAAGAAAACATTTTCAGCTTATGTGCAATATGGTGGGCAAAGATTTTTTCTTTATAATCATATTATAATGAAGATTTTCATGGTTAAAAGTGAAATTAAAAAAAATTTTAAAACATATGTATTAATTCTCTATGTTAAGAAATTGTTCTATTATGCAGACAGAAACTTTATGTAAAAGACTTACACGAATTCTCAGAAGTTGACTTCTTATGTTTTAATGAAATGACATTCATCCTTATCAAGGTTATGGTGTGCTAGAAAACCGTTGTGTCTGAAATAGTAACAAAATAGTATATGAATGAAGCCTTTTTATTATACTTTTTTTCATTTAATTGTCTAAACATAGTTGCAGAAACATTAGTAAAAGTTTCTTTATTTTCTTTTGCTTTATAATCAATAGACTTTTAAAAAATATTGCTAGAAGGAAAATAAATAAAATAATGGACCTCTATAAGACTGAAATGCAGTGTTTTACAATTGTATAAACTGTCAGAACTTTTTAGAATTTCAACAGATTTTCTCATAGTTTTTAAATCATGCTTCTCCAAACTAGTGTTTTCAAAATCAGAAGTATGACCAATATCTAAAAAAATGTGATGTAAAAACAAATGTAATTGATTGTTGACAGAAGACATTTTGATGATGCCTATCTGTTACTTTAATTACATTTATTTGATTGCCACATGTTTTTGGGAGGGTGTGGAATAGATTAATTAATGGGGAAATCAAGTCTTTTACTAATATAAAAGTAAAATTCCAATGCTAAAATTAAACAGACATCAAGTAATCTTATCAATGATACTTTTAATATAAGACAAAACAACTAGATTCAGGTAAAGATTTTTAATTTTATCATTTTTCTTTTTTAAGTTTTAATACTATATAAAACGTTGTTTATAATGTATGTGCTGTAAGCAATAAAGAGCAGAATATTTTTAATTAGAGTTATTTCTTGATTAATGCAATGTTGCCTGGTTTAATGAAGAAAATCATGCTATAAGGAAAGAAGTACACTCTGCTGTAAGATTAACCAAGACCTACTACCATATCTGTCATTGTCAATATCCATAAAAGACAAACATTATAATATCTGCAGAAAACTATGGTTTAAACTTTATAAATTTAAGACAGTTGATAAGATCTTATTATTATATTTCTCATAAAGTCTTAAGTTCTAATATTCATTATTATTTTTTTATTATTTTCAATATTGTACATTATATTTATTATTTTTGTTGATTGCAAATAAATTGTTAGCTTAATTTTTATTACAAACCAACTTAGTTTGTTTTGCTTTTTGAACTCATTTCAAACATACGTTATTAATATCCAAAGCCTTGAGGAATCATACAATCTAATGGGGGGCATGCAGGGATAACAGTAATAATTTATATATGACAGTGATCATTTATTAATAAGTTATCCAGAAATATCCTCTGTATCTAAAAAGTTTGAAGCCTTAAGATTTAATTCTAAATTGAATCTAGAAAAATATTAAAATACTTTGGTGATAATTACATTTAACCTTAGTGCTAGTTATTATTATCAAAGTAATAGCTACACTAAAATGTATATATATATGTGTGTGTGTGATTTTTAGATTTTGTAAACCATTTCTCATCTTAATTTATATTTATTTCCGTCTTTTTATTTATTTTAATATTATAGTATGCATTTATAAATTAAGGTTATAATATAAACATTTTTTTTTAAAAATAATATTGTAGTTATTAATATTTAAATCATGAAGAAAATGTGATAAATGAATTCACAAGTGAGATAAAAAACATTAAGTCTGCTTACATACCAAGAGTTATAAAATTTAATAAGTTTGTAAATTTCAATGTGTTTATTATTTGAAGTTTACATTGTTTTTTTTTTTTTTTTTGCTTAATTACATTAGGTTTTGGATAGCGTATATCTGAAGTCATGTACTTTGATATAGCATAGTTCATGGCTTTACTATATATTTAAAATATGAATGAGCAGAAATATATGTGTGGACAAGTAAATATTGGTATATTGATATTTTATAATTTAAATAATTCTCTAAATATTTAAATTTATATAGATCTTTGTTGTAGAAAAAAGTACATGCATATATTCGAATAGAGTATAAAAATAAATTTTAATAATAATAGCATTAAGTACATCATTTTTTAATACATGTGTCAAAACAAAATAAATTATACATATGTAGGAAGACATTATAAATAGATAATAAATGTTTATTTGCTTGTAAGCATTTTTATATGTATACAACTAAATAAAATATGGACAACTTTGATGCATAATTAATCTAAATATGTTATAAAAATAAATTTGTTATAAAAAAATCACCCAATATTTTGCATAAATGAATATTAATAGTCTATAGCAAGATATTTAGATTGTATAACAATCCAATATGATATGACAACAAATGTATCTCCATAGTCTTGTATATTTATCTTTACTTGGCTATCTTACAATAAATAATATCATGTATAAGTAAAAAAAAATTTCTCTGTATATGACTATACAATTGAGCTATGATATCAATTGTATTTTATTCCAAGCCTCTCTAGCATATATTTGATGTAGTTTATAATAGCTCATATTTTGTTTATAAGTTTTGATTACAATGCATTGCATATTGTTCACTATACTGTAAGCATATAGTACTTTTCACACCTACATAATACAGATATTTTTTACATGTGTGTGTATATATATATATGAATTGGTAATATAATAATTAATAATCATGACGTGCTTTTTTTAAATATCTGTAATTGAAAAGCAAAAATAATTATTTCGCCACTATTGTTACATAACCCAATGAGGGGAAGTTAGTCACTTTCACTTTTTAATTACAGAATTATATTATAATATATCACATTTTAAAAAAAAGTAATATTAATAATAAATTAAGAAAACACATCTATATACATATTTACTGTATATTATTCATTCATGCACTTTCACTCAAAAAATAATAATCTTAATTTTTAAAAAACTTACTGTACCCCCTCCGCCTTTTTTAAAAAAAAAAAATAAAATAAAATAAAATGGATAATGAACTATCAAATTCTTTTTACAGATTTTAAGCTTTCTGACACAATATAATGATGTCTATAGAAATATTTTTTCAGTTTATACTTTCTATTTATAAATTCAATGCCTAACATGGTTATAACTACTTTTTTAATTCTTTTTACAGATTTTAAGCTTTCTGACACACTATAATGATGTCTATAGAAATATTTTTCCAGTTTATACTTTTTATTTATAAATTCAATGCCTAACATGGCTATAACTTTATTTTTTCTAAGAGTATACACATGGCACAAATATGTTTTTCTCTTTTCATTATTTTTTTAATAGACGATTTTTTTAAATATATAGCTCACTTGCAAATAATATTTTATTATTTTATTATAAATCAATAATTTTAATGTTTTATAGCTTATTAAGAAAATTATTTTACAAATTCTCTTAAATTATGCTTATGAAACATTTTATTAAATAAAATACCGAACAATATCAAACTTTTGAAGAAAAAAATTTAAGAAAAATATCTGTGCTTTCAACTTATTTAATATGAAAAAAATTTACTTAATAAACAAAATCGCATTAGATTTAATGAGGTGCTGCAAACCAAAACAAAATGTTAGCTTCTATTCTGTTTGTAATATAGATTCATGAAATTTATAAATTTTAATGGTTTTTATGTTTAGTTAATACAGTACATTTCATGGCTTGACTGTTTGCTTTTCTTTATTAATTATGTTTATTAAAAAATTTTAATTAGACAATTTATTTTAACATACTTTTTAATTTTTACATTATAGACTTGATTTAAAATTAGCAATACAATAGAATAAACTAAAAATAATTTTTATAAATATATATATAATTTTATATATTTTATTGATATAGTACTATGTTTTTAATCTGTAATAATAATTAGGGATCACTCCACTACACATGCACAGGATAAATTTAGCATTTAATGAATACTCTCCTTTCCAAATACAAGATAAAGTCTTTATGTATAAAAATATCCTTGAAATATAACACTATATAATTTAATTATACTTATATGATGTGAAATAAGGTGCTTGTATTATAGATAAAGATGCCGTTGGATGGCGCCGTTTTCACGCTAAAACTATAAAATATGAACATTCACGGGCTGGTGATTTTAATAATTTTTCTGTGCTTTTTTGTAATGTGAAAATAAAAACAAAACAAAATCGTCTTTTTTAAATATTATTTTTTATTAACATATACAATTTAAATAATAATAATAAATGTAAAATAAAATCAACAAATTACAATTTGATTCATGTTTTTTATATCGTATACTTTTTAAATTGTGTTACAGCTTTTTTTTTATCAATTTTCTATCACATATTTTTTTACTTGTGTTACGACTTTTTTTGTTGTTTAACTAAAAAATAATAATCGTAATAAAAGTAAAAGTTGTTACGGTTAGATTTAGGGTTAGTTTTAGGGTTAGTTTAGAGTTAGTTTTAGGGTTAGTTTAGGGTTAGTTTTAGGGTTAGGTTTAGGGTTAAGTTTAGAGTTAGTTTTAGGGTTAATGTTCTGTTTGTTTGTAATGCTAAAATAAAAAAATTCAAAATTGTAACCGTACTCGGACAGAAGAAAGAAACTCAAACTTTTTTAAATAACAACAAACACATACAAATGTCTTCTTTACTTATTAAACATGTTTATAATATTTGCTTTTTATTAAATTTACAAAAAAAACTGTATATTTGGACTTTTCTTACTGGATATTTTTTTCCTACCACTCTTTTTTACTTCAAAAATATACAGACAGTAGAATCTTCTTTGTTACATTACCTAATTGCAACTCAATAAAAACATGGGTATTTAACATTTTCCCAAATAAAAGTTCAATACAGTATGTTGTAAAAAGTCTTATAATTATTGTTTTAAAAAATCTGAACATTTCAATAGTTTAAAATACAAAAAAAAATCCAATAAAAACAACATTTCAATACAATTCAAATACAAACTCTCTCATCAAGCCGTAATTATTTTATAAATTGTGCGAATTCGGAAAATGTATTTGCAGCTATGTGACATACATGCTGTACTGCGATGCGACATAGTGGCCTGCATTCTGTAGCACAATAAAAAAGTTGTATTATAGAAAATGCGGGTTCGAATGTGTCGGCCACGGAAACAGCATTTTTATGTGTTTTGGCGCGAAAACCGCACCATAGAGCGGTGCCTTTAGCTATAAGATGAGTACCTGAAATAATTACTTATTTTGTTGAAAGTAATTTGATTGTGCATTTATTAACATTTTATGATCTAAAATAATTAATTCTATGAAAAGAATTAATGTTTATTTGATCTTTCTGACTCACGTTTTGTTTCTAAAGTTAATCATGGATATATAACACCATTATCTTTTTCCACCAATATCAATCCACTATAGACTGAAGATCTCTCCAAGTTTAATCCAGTTTCTCTGTTTCATAGCTTCTCCTGTCCACATCATAGCAAACTTTCTTACTTTATCCATCAGTCTCACATGAAATCTCTTTCTAGTCTTTTATTTTGCACTTTAACTCAATCATATCACAAATGATCATTAGTTCAGAATTCAGCCTAACCTCTCACTCTGGATGTATTTTGAAATATCAATTTTACTCTTTTCAAGTAAGCCTTTCATAGCTCATTTTGTAATTTAATATACACATTTTTAGATATACTTTAACTCCATATATATAATAAATTCAGATTAATATTCCATCTACTGGTTTATTAAGTAAAAAATTATTTTCAATCCAAAGCACAAGACAAAACTTTTTTTAAAAAAAAAACATTTGCCAATGATTATTATTATATCAAGTTTAATATTCTTTTCTCTAAAAAAGTATTGTCCGTACTTTGGGTTGAGAGTATTTCATTTACTTATTAAACCAATAGTTTCAGTATTAATCTCGATATATTACATAATATTAATCATTGATACACACACACACACATATATATATATATATATATATTTAGTTTCAGTATATATATATACTGAAACTATTGGTTTATTAAGTAAATGAAATACTCTCAACAATATAAAAATGTATTTAAATATTACTTACTCAGTCTCTATTCTGCTCATCCTTCTTCTGTATAAGGGGCCAAAGTGATTTAAAGTCAACATGGGTATGACAATAATATTGGCATTAACAAGATTTTTAATTATGTGGATGGCTAAAGAATTGAAGGGTGAAGAAGATTGAAGCCTGTTCATTAAAGTTTGAAGATTTGCTAACTTAAGATAAACTGAGCACTGATTCTATATGTTGTGTTTGGTCTGAATTGCAGACCCAAATGAACAGTTATGAAAAATATGAACACTCAAAGTTCAATTAAGGTGATTTATAATTATCAAATATATTTTACATAATATACAATCAATAAACATAATTCCATATATATAAACTAAATTAGTGCAAGGCCCGTCATGCCTGAATGGACTGGACTCACTTCCAGCTATATGTAATAGCTTGCCTTGTGGATTTGTCCAATAACTCTTCCAGCTGAAATAAACAGCTTGCCTCAAGTCAGCTCTAGTCTTTGCAGCTTCCAGTCCTATCATGTACTTGCCTCACTATAGTAGACTTACTGTGTAATGACTATAATAGAAACATTCACTGTTAGCAGTAGTTTCAATTGACAGCATGTTCCATCATTTAGGTTAGACAAATGTTCTCTGCCTTTATTGCCAGATCCCCAAACTTACTGGCAATGTGATTCAGAGAGCATCCCTGCCTATTGGTCATACTAACCATTAGCTGTGTTTTATCTATCTGTTTTATCTATCTGTTTACACATTGGTTAGCAGCAGTGAATGTTCAATCTAATAAGATAAGGAAGTAATCTGAACTAGTCCACTTCTGGTGGCAAGGTGAGATATGACATTCCTTCTCCTTGCTAAAATTAGCCCTGGAAAATGTAGTCATACAGATGTGCTGGATGCCATCTTGTTCATTTTGTGGCTTCCTTTGGTTTGTTGCTGTTTTTGGCTTGTTCACCATCATTTTTGTTTGATGTTCTTGTCCCTGGATGTTTTTTTGGTTTGGGCTGTCTTCAGTAGTTTTAGGTAGCAATGCTGTTGATACCTGTCTGCCATTCCTACTACTACTGTGTAAAGTCCTTTCAGTTTTATAGCACTATAGGGATTCATTTTGTGAATCATTTGCACATTCTGCATAGCACCTGAGTACCTATTTGCACTTTTATAAAGTCATTTTCTTTTATCCAGGTTTCAGAGCTGACAGGTTGGTTTACACATCTATTGAATACATGCAAGTAATCATATTTTAATTTGCTTAAACTGGTGAGCTGGTTCACCTTTGTCACTGCGAAGCCTAAGTGACTGAATCAATCATGACTTAATAAGTTATCACCTGATTCCACACACCAGTGGTAGGTATAATTTTATTAGGCATAGTAAATTTAACTGTTATTTGGCCCATCAGTTTTATTAGATTGTCTTGATAGTCTGTTATTGACTTGCTGATAGGATGCAGCTTATATTCATTGTTTTATTAATAATAGCCCTGGTCTTTTTTGAAACAATGGACACTGCAGACCCTGTTCCCAGTTTCATTGTAACTGGTGTACCATTAATCATAATCCTGTGTTTAAATTCAAATTGGTGTTTAAATCCAGACTGATTGTGTTTTAATCCAGACTGATTGTGTTTTATATGATTTATACAAGCAACTTATTTATTTTTCTTATTATTGCCTTTGTTATTTTTTGGAATGTGGTTTTCCAATCTTATATTTGGAATAGGTTTTTCCATTCTCATTTCGGCTATTTGTCTGTTCATTTTCAGGCAAGCAGCTCTTATATGCCCGACTAGCTTGCAAAATGTACATACAGTATAGTGGTACAGGTATCTGCTCATCACATCTATAATAACAATGCTTTATACACATTGTTGTTGAATTAACTGATCTGGCTGGGTACTTGACCAACCCACAGTTTTACTCGACTTTTTGCACATCATAATTAATTTTTTATGGCTTTGCCTAACTAGTTATCAATTCTGCTTGTATTGCTTGGGACAAAACTGAATCAAAGTCTAAATCCAGCATCATTTATAGTTTTAGTCATAAGCTGTGATCATTTATCCTGCAATAAAATGATCATGAAGTGCTTCATTTAGGAAATCTTTGAAATCATACTTTAATGCTAATGTCTGGATTGGCTTTGCCCCCTGCTCTTGGATGCAAAGATTTAAATAATATCTCTGCATTATTGTGAGAGGTTTTGGGGAAAATAATCTGTAAGAATTGCTAACATTTTGTCCAAATCTAAGTGAGATGGCTTTTCTGACATAGATTGTGATTTTAGAATCTTGCATGTGTGAGGTCCTATTATTGTCCTTAATGTGGCTAATTTTACTTCAGGCTTCTCGATTTCATTAGCTTATAAGTCTTTATAACTTGACCAGCCTTCGGGGAAAGCTAGATCAAAAGCTTTGATGAAGCCAACCACATTAGCCCTTTTGTAATTTTCATTCTTTATCACATTAGAGAAACAAATATAAATATTATTTACTTTGTAAATTTTTTGAAATTTCCCTATTGTAATGTTAATTTGATAGCTAGAGTTTGTAACTATCAAAAAAATGATAATCACAGAGCTAACAATCCACTAGAGTGAGCTTCTATCACTTTATTATGAGTAAAGCACTCATGATTGGTTTAAGACTTTAATTGACATGCCTATAATGATTGCAATCAATTTTTCTTTTTAATCTGCTGAATCTATTTTTTATTCAGGCAGACTAGTGATTTAAGTTTATTTACCATTTTGAAAATAGATGAGTCTATTTACTATTTTACTTAAAAAAAAATGTAAGCTATGGAGAAAAAATTTTTTTGTCAGACTGCACTAATTCTGTTGGCTTAAATTTTTTTTCCAGCCATGGGAAAAAAATTCTTTTGTCAGACTGTGCCAATTCTGTTGGCTTTATCACTGTATTGTAAATATGATGAATGTCTTTAATTGCACACTCACATATTTATTCTATTTTTCCATTCATGAGGGAAAATATTTCTTTTGTCACACTGTGCCAATTTTGTTGTGTTGAGTCTGAATTGCAGAATCAAATCATCAGTTATGAAAAATATGAACACTCAAAGTTCAGTTATTGTGAATAATTAGTATCAAATATATTTATATAATATACAATCAATAACCATAATGCCATATACATAAATATAATTTATGCAGGGCTGATCGTGCCCGAAAGATTGGTCCAACTTCCAGCTATATGTAATAGCTTGTCTCATGTTATTGTCCAGTGACTCTTCTGGCTATAATAGACAGCTTGTCATGAGTCAAAGTCTAGTCTTTGCAGTTTCCAGTCCTATCATGGACTTGTCTGTCTGTGGTAGACTTATAGTGTAATGACTATAATATAAACATTCACTGTTAACAGTGGTTTCAATTGAGAGCACATTCCATCATTTAGGTTAGACAGATGTTCTCTGCCTTACTTCCAAAAAGGCTGACTATTTATTGCCAGATCCCCAACCTTACTAGCTGCAGTCAGTTTCAGAGAGCATCACAGCCTATTGGCCATACTAACTATTGGCTGTGTTTTTTCTATCTGTTTACATTGCTTTAGCAGCAGTGAATGCTCAATCTAATAAGATAAGGAAGGAATCTGGACTAGTCCCCTTCTGGAAGCAAGGTAAGATATGACAGTATATATGTTTGGGAGATGGTGATCTAGACCGATAAGTGCTAGTTCAGCATGAAATATGCATGTTGGAGATCATTTATCTTTTCCACGTGTATATGGTCACGTGTATCAGATGAATAAGTTCAAGTGGATAACTGTGGGGAGCTTGAACGTCTGAGTTAAAGTCCTTCTAAATATATATTTCAAACTTCTATTCTTCACACATTCCCAAAATATATGACGAAAGACATGTGAAAAGGATAAACGATCTTCAAGATGCACATTTTGTACCGAACCAGCATTTACACATATCTTCATCATTTGTTTAGTACTATATATATAGCAATTACAAGTAGCAAACTTTCTGCTCTCACAACTTTAGCACAAACCATTCATAGAAAAATATTAATGGTTTTTATCGGTCATTTATTAAACTAGATATCCCTAGCGCAAATATATTCTTTAATTATTAATTAATGATCTGCGTATAGTATATCTTATATAATTTTACTATTACAATATATATATATACACATGTGTGTGTGCTGAAACAAAGTTTGTAATTTTTTTTTTTTTTCAAAGCAGTGCATAACATAATTTTTGTTTTTAGATATTTCATTAATTAATTTTAAGTACTTCAAATGGTGTCACTATTGTTCTAATATGCTTCTATAACAAAAAAAAAAAAAAATTATTATTCTTTTAAAACTATTTCAAACCTGTTCATTTGACCTAAAAATTTAGATCAGTTTAGAAAAAGCAAAAATATGGCAATTTTGAAAGCTAAAGATTCCCGGATAAATTCACAACTCAGTAAAGTTAAAAAACAGAATCTCAATCAATTGGAACTGTTGCACTAAATCTCCTATTTGGGTGCTTGAATGTCATGTGATTTCCCAAAAAACTAACTACATATCTTATTTTTTGATGACACTTTTAAATAACGTTTTTATTCCGTTTAGAACTTATTAGATCAGTATTAAAAGATTGTTGGAAGAATTAAAATATAAAAATGAAACTTTTCAGTTATTATTACGGTATTTCAAAATGTTATTAAGCAGTTTTGATATGAAAACAATAACTTTATAAACTTTTCGCAAAATACAAACAATGACGTCATTTATTAAGATGTGTTATAATAATTTAAGTTGTTTATATATATAATTACAAAACTACAAATAATTTTTTTTTTAAAAATTAGTTTTGAATAGTTATACAAATAAATATACTACTATTAATATGAAAACCTAGGTTCAAATCCCATTATACATTTAGAAAAAATTTTAAATTGAATATAAGTTACTAAAATAAAAAGATGTAATTATATTGGCAAAATGAGAAAAGGTTTAAAATTAATTGTAATGCACAAGCATAATTTAAATGTCAAACTAAAAAATTAGTAAAAAATAAATAAATTTAAATTGCTTTATTTATATGTTATACAGTAAATTTTTGCACTGGCAAATAGAGGAGTATCTAAATACTATATTGCAATAAAACGTGTATATATCATAAACATGATGGTAACAAAAACGAATGCTTAAAAAGTTGATGTATTAGTTATATTTACATAAAACTTTGCATTCCCAAGTAATGAAAAATTTATAATTAAAAGTTATTAAAGTTTTTTTGTATGCTTTTTTAGTTACTGATGAAATGTAAAAATCCCTGTTTAATAAAAATTGGTTTTTATTTACATTTTGAAGATAAACATTTACCATGGAATTTTTAATATTTCTGTTTTATAATTTGTACAGGATTAAAAATAAATAATGGCGTTCAATTTTTTTATAAAGAGACAATGTATTCTGAAAACATAATTCTATATTACTATTTTTCAAAATGAATTTTAATATAGAATCACAAGTGATTTCATTTCAGCCATCAAAACTGCAAATAAATAAATACATTTTGATATACTTATGGACAAATAAAAATTCATCATCAAAAAGTGTGTTAAAAACACCATGCTGCTTGATATATTTTGTTACATCAAATGACTGATGTAATCTTGTGTAAAACTATAAACACATTTTAATGTTTTTTATTATTATTATTAATTTTTAGTGTAGAAAATTCTAATTTTATATATCTGGAAATTATTCTATAGAAAATCATGAATTTTACACAAAAGTTTAACTATTTTATAAAAATATATCATGGATAATAAATAGATCATGTTTATTTTTCATTTGATATTGGTTAATGTAGTAATTTAGCAATCTAACATTAGAAATTTCCACCATTAAAATTGATTTATATCATTTTTTATTGCAAATAAAATTTTAGCATAGAGTTTTTTGTTTAGAAATTACTGCATAGAAAGTTAGAATTTCACATAGTTTAAGTTAAACTTTTTATTAAAATGTATTATTAGATATTAAACCCTGATTAGGATATTTTTTCTTTTAATTTTGGCTGAAGAATAATTTAGTAATCTGACCTTAACACTTCCATGTTTCAATGTTGTTGGAGTTTTTTTTTTTTTGAGTTATAATTTAATATTTTATTTTAATATTAAAATCTTTATTCTATATTATAAATCAATAAATTGCGCTTGATTTATTACAAATTAAAACATTCCAAAAAATCATATTTGAACTTTGCAAATATAGAAAAATAATAATAATAAAGTGAAATATGTAATGAGAATAATAACTTTTTTAAAAAAACAGAGACAAATGCACAAATCTGTCCTCATCCATCGATTATTTTGTCTTGCACTGAGTGGTGTTACTGTGTGGAGACTTTGTCTCTGTTTAAAAAACTTGTATAAGCATGAAGAATGATGATCATGTGACCTTTTTCTTATTGAATAGTTACTGCAATGCTATTAAAAAATGAATTAATAAAATCTTGATTAATTGAACTCTATTTCTAAAATCCAAATGAATTACTTTTAAGCTATTATAAATCTATGAAATTTTGGTCTAAAATTTAAAATTGCATTTATAATTATTAAAGTACTGTAAATGTTTTATACTATGGTATTTGGAAGAACATTATTGATTGTAGTTTCATTTTTACAGTTACTATTGTTACTTTTAAAAATAAAACATATATGAATAAAATCTAAAGGCAATTTTTAAAATATTTTTTTAATAATTACTATTCAAATATTTTGTAAAAATAATCATAAATATTTAAATAAACCATTGAAAATATGCAGTTTTAGCTCAGTTCTTAAGACAATGAGAAGGCGGTTCAAGTAGTCTTACAAATGCTTTTGAAATCCAAGAACAAAGAATCTACCAATCAATTGGCATTGTGAGCTCATTTTTATTTACTGAATAGAAAACTGACATCTTTAGGTTTTTTTAAAACTTATAAATCAATATTTACTTAAGTTCTAATTTCTATCATCAAATGGTCACATAATCATTGAAATAGTGCTACAGAAAGAATAAGAGAGTGAAAAAAACATTAAAAACAACAGAATACCAGCAAGTACTTTGTGATATCATGCAATTGAGAATTGTTAAAATCTGCTGTTATGTAAAATTTATTGCTTTATTACTTTTTGAAATAAACTTTTAGCTTAAAATTTATAATTTTTCTCTTTTTGGACTATACAGGTGATTGGAGAATTCTGCATAATTTAAGGATCAGTTTAATTTCTTTACAAAAATGTAATATGAATAAAAAAGTGATCATGTGTTTTTGTGTGTGTGTGTTTACTAAAAAGTTTGCATATTGATGTCAGAAACTGCCACATTTTTGCTTTTATTTTTTTAACATAGAATTAAAAGTTGTTTTTTATGCTATGTGATATATGGATTTACAGAGCATTCATATTTTAACCTGACTCTTTAACCAATTCCATTTTTTTATTAATGTATAGTCTATGAAAATTATTGACTGTGTATATCTTTATGATGCCATGTTAGCTGACTTAAAAAAGGGTTCAAATGAATACATTTCACATTAGTGATATAAAGACAATTTAGATGGGAGTGGCTTATTTGTTATTTTAACTCAAATATAATGATATTGTTTTTATTCTAGAAATTTTAAATTTATGAAAATATAAATGTATAGATCTAATTTACACACAGAAAAGCTCTGAACAGTAATTTTCAGGTTACTACAAAAAAATAAATGATAGATGCTAAAAAAAAAAAAGATAAAAACATAAACATTCCTATTGTTTTCCTAATTTTGGGTCCAAAGAAATCAAATAATAGCTATGAAAAAGTAGTATGTGTAAAAACAATGGATAGCAATTTGTTTATGCTATTGCACTAAGATATATATATATATATATATATATATATATATGTATAAATAGTGCATATATATATATATATATATATACATATATATACTATGACTGTTTAAACATTTTAATTGAGGGGATGCAGAGATATGCAAATCTCAAGGAAAAGAAATGAATTATCCGATCAAAAATTCCAAAGTTAAATAGAAACTGACATAAATGCTCTTTTTTGTGTGTAGTGGTTCCCAACTGGTAGTATGCATACTCCTAGAGGTACACCCTCGATTGTTCAGGGGTACATGGAAAACAATCAGTAATGACAGAAAAAGGTGAAGTTTGCAATTCAAATATGCAAAAATTAAAGTAACTGCAGAACAAAAGTAGAAAAGAGATATCCAACATTTCAAATAATACAAATAAATATTGTTAAATTAAGAGTTTATTAAATATTTGATCATAAACGTTTAATATAAAGTTGTACTTATTTCTGTGTTATGAATATTATAAAATTAAATCTGTATTTTGTATTTTTAGTGTTATAATTTTTTTTTCTAACTCATTACTTCACTTCTGCTATTTTATACTATGATAAACACTGAACAAAAGCATCAGTATTTAATTTAAAAACAGCTACTATTTTAAAAACATGGAGTACAATTTGTAGAAATGGATTTAAAAGTGAATCACAACTATAAAAAGATTGGAAAACATTAGTTTAGTGCATTGATAGAATTTGTGGATTCAAGAACTAATGGTCCACAAATTGCAGCTTAACTCTATCACACTTTTGGTATTTGAAGATTACATAACCTTCTGAGTGATAAACCATTTTTCTTACTAGATAAATAGCATACAAATAGATATGACTATATAAAATTACACATAAAGCAATAAATCTAAACTTAACATAATATAAGATAAAGACTAAAAAAGTAAACTACCGATATATATATATATTTTTTTTTATCATTAATTTTTTCAAAACATATATAATAATTTTCATATGCTTTTATAATGATTAAGATCAAATAGACTAATAAGGCAAAAAATCTTTAAAAAGATACAAACTCATTTTAAAGCCTTGTGGTTTGTATATAGCATAATTAAATTTGCATATGATCATATTGCTAACATTTTAAAGTTTATATTTTTAATACTTGGAATAGACTATGCAATTAATTTATCACATGATGTGGCTACCCCATAAAAAGAATTTTGAAAAAGTTATAAAATAAAATATATGGCCAGTATATAATTTTATAAATTATTGTAAAATTTCATTAACATATAACTATATTTTTATGTGATATCAACAATTCTGTAATCTTTTTGGTTTACTGTAGTGATAAAGGAATGGACTGGATCACAACTAAATTCTGTTGCTTGAATATTGAGTCAAGAACGTTCGATTATTTTTTAATAATTTCACATTTTATTTAAAGAATTATTTATTTTGTACTTTGATCTTTTAATTATCTTTTATATTTTATTAATTAAATTGAATCTAAAATATTTTTTGTGCAATCATTATATATGAAGTTTCTACTTATTCATATTTACAATGTTTTTATGTACATATATACGCGCGCAAGTGCTTTATATATCATATTAATGGACAGATTAGCTTATTAATTTTAATTTAAAACCACCTTAATTTATTATTTTTTTAAAATTAAACTGAGAGACTGCAAACCTCAATCAGATGTTATTAATAGTGATCAAATTGTAAATACAAGACAGAGAATTTAACAAGAAGAGGGCATCCACCCTCCTCTTTACTTGTCTTTCTATATATCCATGCCAGTCTGAAGTACTTAGATTTGAAAGCGTGAATCTTCAAACATTAAGCGCGAGAGGTTTGCAGTCTCTCAGTTTAATTTCAAATTCTGTTTGCGCTTTATAAATTAAATATTATTTTTTTAAAGTAACTAAATAAGGTTAGTTTTTTATTCAACAATTATTGATTATAAATGCAATTCCCAATCTAAATTTATTTTTTTAAAGATCATTCTATATTATAAATAAGTTAAAGAATTAAAAAAGATTTAGTTGAGATATCTAGATGAAATCTATTATTATTTAATCATTTTTTTTTACTTGTAAGGGTACTAATTAAACAATAGTATCAAACTGTTGAATTTTGAAAAAGTCATTGAAATTATAAATAAATACAGTACTACATAAACCAAATATAAAACAAAGCAATTCATATTATTGTTGTAAAAAGCACTTTACAAATAATGCATTCGCAATCTTTTTTTAAAAATTTTTTTTAGAAAAATTGAAATAGAAACTATCTTCTGTTTCCATCTGGTGTTAAAATAAACTATTAATATAAATAACATAAAAATTTTAAAAGGAGTGAAAATAAATGTTTATTATATTATCATCATAAATGATGATATTTTCATGACGATTTATAATGAAAAATAGTTTCAAAGAAATGTAACTTTTATTTAGCTGTTTTTTTTATCTTATTTACAGGAAAAGAATACAGCGTATAAGGAACTAATTTTAATATAGATGATATATTTGTCAAATATTTTTAAAAGTGCTTTTTGAAATAAATGTCATTTATTTTTTGATAATTTTTATAAAGATGTATTTGATGATATGTTGTATGCAAAATGGCTTCTCTTTAGGAGGGAGGAGGCAGCTTCAGAACATTTTTAGTCATTGTTTTAATACTGTTGTAATGGTCAAATATGTGCATTTGCGCAACAAAATCTAGAACTCTGGTAGCTCATCCTAAGGCCGACCAGGTTTACGGTGGTGGAAGCCATGGCTCTGGCCTAACCCTAGTTCCTCTACCATTGCTCATAGACTTACAACCTTACAAATGACACAGTTGAGGTCACAGCATCATTTCTCTTCTTCACATGCCAGCAGTAGCACAACAGTAGAACATAAGATGGGCAACAATAGATGTTTTATATAGCACATTTATATAGGTATCATGTGGCACACTTATTACTATTAATTATTTATAAAATTTCAATAAATCATAAAGCTAATTACTAAATGTTAAATAATAGTGAGTTGGTGAGCAAGATCAAGACATGAAAGTAGAGTAAATTTAAAATCAATTTAATAAATTCAACTTAAACAATAATTCAACAACATTACTATAGAAATTAACTTACGAGAGAGTGCAAGTCTCTCAGCGCTTGTGATTATTAATAGCCAATCAGATCGTAAATACTGGGACAACGATTTAACAAGAAAAACGTGGTAACCACTCTTAACTTTACTTGTCTGTCTATATATCCAAGCCAGTCCAAAGTACTTATATCTGAAAGTGTGAATATTAAATACCTTCACACACTACTCACTGACTTCAAATTACAAACATACAGCATGAAATCTTTAGATTCACTATGCAGTAGATTATCGATGTTATAAATTGCAGAAATATATGTAAATAATATTTATTTTCAAAGCGCAGATGATTTGAAATTAACTTACGAGAGAGTGCAAGTCTCTCAGCGCTTGTGATTATTAATAGCCAATCAGATCGTAAATACTGGGACAACGATTTAACAAGAAAAGAGTGGTAACCACTCTTAACTTTACTTGTCTGTCTATATGTGAAGGTATTTAATATTCACACTTTCAGATATAAGTACTTTGGACTGGGCTTGGATATATAGACAGACAAGTAAAGTTAAGAGTGGTTACCACTCTTTTCTTGTTAAATCGTTGTCCCAGTATTTACGATCTGATTGGCTATTAATAATCACAAGCGCTGAGAGACTTGCACTCTCTCGTAAGTTAATTTCAAATCATCTGCGCTTTGAAAATAAATATTATTTACATATATTTCTGCAATTTATAACATCGATAATCTACTGCATAGTGAATCTAAAGATTTCATGCTGTATGTTTGTAATTTGAAGTCAGTGAGTAGTGTGTGAAGGTATTTAATATTCACACTTTCAGATATAAGTACTTTGGACTGGCTTGGATATATAGACAGACAAGTAAAGTTAAGAGTGGTTACCACTCTTTTCTTGTTAAATTGTTGTCCCAGTATTTACGATCTGATTGGCTATTAATAATCACAAGCGCTGAGAGACTTGCACTCTCTCGTAAATTACTATAGAAAGTAACTTTTGATTTCACATGCAGGTGATTCAGGGACATTACAATTAAATGGGTTCACATGCAAGTGATGTATTATCAGTAATAATTTTGGATGTACAGATTTATGCAGTTTGGTCTACATATATATAAGGTAGTTTACTTATAAGTGATCTCAACTTTCTAGTATAATAAAGTTTGGAGGTTTTGCATTTCCGTTCTACATATATATGTATATAGCCTCATATCACATGTAGGTGATAGTATGTGGGTTACAACTAATTATTTATCTGGCTATATATATATGTCTCTATCACATGAAGGTGATGAAATAATAATACATTTAATTTTGCATGAGCTTATTATGAATTTATAACGATTTGACTTTGCTCATGGTTATCTATGCCTGGTTTATGCTATAATAGGATTTAGATTTGCCATATTAGCAGAAGTGATAATAAACTTTGTAAAGAACATAATTTACTTAGCACAAATACTTAAATATATTCTCTACACAGTAATATGCAATTTAGATTGGATTCTATGTCAGATCAATGCTGAATTAATTATTAAAATGGCAGGTTGAACTGACTAATGGAAGTTAGACTTCAGATACTGGTATGTAAAGAAAAACATATAACTCTGAGTCTTATTTGTGTCTCATATGTGCCTTATTCATGGGATTTTTACCGAGTAACAGTTCCCTATGACCGATTCTCATTGCTGTGGTATAGGAGGCCAATTTAGTCCGGCTGATTGAGCAATTTATATATGTAAGTGGGATTCTTATGCTCTGGGTGAGTCTCATACTCCATTTATGAATGCAGGATGTGGAGGTGTGAACCTGTCCAACATCTGAAGAGGATAATTGCCTGAACTAAAGGTAATGGTGCAGTGCGATAACATGCGACCATTAAAGAAGTACAGCAATAAGAAAATACGCTGTAGTGTTTCATAAGGACACATATGCACCACTGACTACATAATCATATTTAAAAATTAAGATGCTAAAGTACAAGTTTCATTAAACTACCCCACATCAGTTCATGTTACAGTACTCTTAGTAGTACTATTTAAGGGAATTTGTGAATCCAATCTACAAAGCTATCTATATAGACTTTGATTTAATTTAAAGAGGATTACAGCATATGGGGAATTAAAATATAAACTTATAGATTTATGCTGTATTTTATCACTTTAACTAATTTATTGGTTAAAATATTAATTTAAAAAGCAAATCTATCTTAGAGTAGTACTATGTTTGTAATGATATTTAATTCAAGACATTTTATCCTTGCCAAAACAGAGCTTTTTATTTTGTATATAATTATACATGTTATATATATATGTGTGTGTATGTGAACTGACATATATATATGAGAGAATCTTTATTTAATTCTTGTTAATAGTTTAATTAAGAATAAAGCTCGGTTTTGAAGTTTTATAGCATAAACAAGATAACATAACTAAATAATAATAAGATTTGGCATAGATTAACTTAAGAAATGCATTTTAAATCATAATAAAATTTCAAGTAAGTGAAATTTGAAAATTGTTCATTTTAAAAGAAAGCAGTGTGATGTTCACTAAAATATGATTGATTTAGTTTTATAACACTATCTCAGAAATTAATGATGGCAAACATTATCATTACTTAAGACAATAATAAATTATCATAGAAATTTTCATTATTACTTAACACAGCTAATCGCATTTTATATGTTACTAAATTTATAAAACATTTAATTTCTACGATTAGCAAATTGAAACAGATAGCATTTAATTACTTATAGTCAAATTAATACGTAACTAAATCAAACATTATTTTACGAGTAAACCAAAACATAAAATCATACAATTATTTTAATAAAGAGATGTGTGTGAATGCGAGTACTTTAGATTTTGAAATAATAAAACATAAATCATTTAGATCAGTTTAAATCAGCTCAAACATTTTAAATTATCCAATATTTTAAATTATTCAATAATTTGTTTATATCAGTAATTTTTTTATATCAGGTAAATCATTTTGAATCAGCTAATTTATATCAGTTAAATCTATATCAGATAACTCAGTTAACTTATTATAAATCAGGCATGACTTTAGGATTTAAATAAAGTTATTACATTTCTAATTTAGGCGAGTTTTAGATTGAAAATATAACAAAATAAAATATACATAAGTATAATTTACAATATTAGGATGGCCATTAGTTTAAGGTTAAGCTAGCATTTAAATTTGAAATTAGTTGAAGTTTTTAGATTGGAAAGAGTAATTACCATTGTTTATCTTGATCTTTCTCTGTACTGGCAAGTTCTTTGGATAGCGTGACATTTTTAGGTTCTGGTGGTGGTCAACTCATGTTTTTTCAGCTTAGATGGTTCTTCGTCGGGTAGAAGGCTAAATTTCAAGCCCACTACCTTATTACAAATATAAATTTTGATGACTCTTAGAAAGAATATTTTTAATGAATGTCCTTCAAGATGACTGCCATTGCTTTTATATCATTATACCCTCCTTTCCTTCATTATTTTATTTTCTTAGAAGTGTTTTCTTGGCCCGTACGAAAATCACCAGTTATCTTGGAAGTCTGCTGTGTCAAATTTTAAATAGGTCAAAAAAAAAACATTGACAGGCTGTAATTTATTCAGTTTTCTAAGTTTTATTCTAAATATAAATTTTTAATTAATCTTATACCAGTAAAGATTAATTATGCTGGCGACAGTGTAACCAGAAAAACAAATCTAAGATTTGGAAAAACATTTTATTATATATGTAACCTGACCATTCTAATTTACTGATATATGCAGAATTATTAAATTTTGAAAATATATAATTTAATAAATATATAAAATTCTAGAAAATGCAATGTTTTACCTCCTGTTAACATTTATATTCTTACATATATGTAGTCTACAGTTACACATACAATTAGTTTTTCACTTAGCAATTATTAACACTCTATATCTGTGCATATTTTGGCTTCATGGGTATATAAATGAATATTTCTGTGGATATTTAAACATATACGCACACATACATGATTGTATTATTTAGATTTAAATTTAGGTGGGATTTCTTAAGATTACTTTTAATAAATATATGAGGGTTTGGTAGTATCTATTGTACTGGGTCAAACCGCTGAAACCACTTACTTATACGTATATATAAGTTTTGGCCGGTTTCAAACTCCTTCCTAATACGTTTATAATTTTATAAATGTTACGTGAACAAACCGGCATATTCGAGCAAAATGGGAGATCTTATTGATAGCCTTAACTATCAACAATGGCCTATCTCGGCTGCTAGATTCAAACCCCTACTATCCAAATACTTTATTTGTTTCAGGGTAAACCCTGGGGTGCCAGCTAGTCTGATGACTAATGTATTCAGGCAGTAGGCTCATAATCCAGTGCTCGAAACATTCCCTAAAACTAGCTCAGTCTAATTTTAATTCAATAACAAAATTATACAAAATTATTGGTGGAAAGAATTAATAAAAAGGGTTGGTAAAAAAAACTGACCGACAAATAAAGTTTAAGTCTGAAGACATTTTATTTTAATTAACATTAATTATGTTTAAAGATAATTTATTACCCAAAATTAATTGACTAAATTTAAACATCTTTATAAATCTAATTTAACACACACACATTTTTAAAGCAACACATTATAACATATATCTGGTGAAAAGCATAAATAATATGTGACATCATTAAATTATCTCACATTCACACACACGCACATCAATAGTTCATTTTATGCATGCTTAAGAGTTCAAATTACTTTACTCGGTAGGATTGACGAATTACAGCGGTGGCTACTATGTATAAATGATAATAAATAAATGTTTACCTAGGATTTTTGGAATGTGGCTATTGCTTGTTGTTGGCTACTTCTGCTGCTCCTAATGGAGTATATCTAACCATTTAGATTTGGATGTTTCTTGAAGAGATTTTATGCAAATCCATTGGTTTTATTCTTGAAGGCAGTTGAATGTTTGATGGAGGATTTCTGAGTTGTTATGCAGACATTATTTCACAGGCAGGTTTTGATGATTTTGTTGAACAAAAAGGCTGAAGCATGAGCGTATATTTCCAAAAGCTGCTCAACAATGCATTTTTGTTTCTGAATACATAATAGAAACTGCCTGTTATCTGAATGAAAACAAGACTGTCATTTCAACTAGACTGAAAAAACTGACTCAATTGTCCGATAAAAAAAAGTCTATTTATACCTGTGACATGTTGTCCGTGTAATATCCTCTGGCAAATATCTGTTGTCGAATTCCATTGGTAATTAATCCTATGACAACGTGTTTTTGACGATTGTTTAATTAGTAGTAGCTTTCATAAACGTATTGTTTTTTTATATCTTTAATTAGTAGCCCACCGCTGGTGTGGTTTTTTGAAATCTTTATTTAACCTAATAGCCATGACTGTGTTTTCCAAATATAATTTCTTTTTTAACTTTCATTTACATATTTTTTTTTAAATATTATTCTAACATGCATACATTTATTTACACTCGCACACACATATATAATTTATTATAATAAGCTTGAATGAAAAGAGATTTATATTTTTTTTAAATTTTAAATTACTTATTTTTATGAATACTAATTTAGAAACACTTTACTTTCTTTTATAACACTTTTAGTTTGACTTTAAGAAAAAACCCTTCCCACTTTTAATCTTTTATTTCAAACTCTTTTTTGAAAGATTTTTTTTTTTATTTTAATAATTTTTTTAGACAAAATTATCTTATATACATGTGCCAAATTGGCCTTGGCACATTACACCCCCATCCATTTTAGAGTAAAATGTGTCATTTTTGACCATTTTATCTCTTGCAATTTTAATTCTTGACTCTAAAGATTTATTAATTTATTATTTTTCTAAGTTAGCTTTTTAATATCTTTTACTTAACATACAGAGGGCAATCTGTTTTGACTATCCTTTCCTTCAATCTATGCCAAATACATTGCTCACAATGATCTAAATCATGGATAACGACCATTGGGGCAAACTAATTTTGTGGCACAGGGATCTTTTGGAAATGATGCAGAAGCAGATTCGCTGACTTACACCAACTTACACATGTATAAAATCGAAACTTCATTTGCCGATTCTCTTGATCGGATTTGGAAAAAGAAAGGGTCGCTGCAAAATGGCAGGAATTTTCAACTGTCCATTTTCGACTTACGCTTTGGAAAGAGGAATGATCCCTGACAAGTTCGTTACGGCTACTAAAATTTATCCAGTCGGCAGTTTTAAACTTATCCTTAACTAAACTTATTTCTATAACTAAACTTATTTCTATACTACCCTCATTCCCTTTTGCTATAGATAACTTCCTACACATGTGTATATGTGCAGCATAATTCTACACCTAATATTCTAGATATCGAGATATTACTGGCCTTGCTTACAGGGAATCTATAATAAATAAATCCCTTTTTGCATGCATCATGAGGTGCAGCAGTGCCCAAAAAATAACCTAAAAGGTTATCTGGGTAAATACATTTAAGATACGCATCATGAGGTATCGTATTTACTGAATATTACCAGTGTATGTGCGCATATATACACATGTATACTTACGCACTCTTAATACACCTTAGATTGACTTTATATTTTTATTATTAATCTTCCAACATTATTTTTAAATTCATATGAACATTATTCTAACATTTGTATTAATCTAATCTTGAATATTATTTTCAACCCTTACTCAACTTTTTTATCTATGTGCGTGTATTCAGAAAAAGTATTTTACTTTATTATGATTCATTATTTACTCAACTTTTATTAACTTGCGTATATTCAAAAACAACTTACTTTACTACGATTCATTATTACACTGATATATATACATTTTTTTACTTGACTTTAAATCGTTTATTTACTTCCTTTTATTACCATGCATGTATTCAAAAAAAAAAATCTATTAGTTTATCACAAGTCACTTTTTATTATTATTTACTACAGATATATTTACGCTTATTTATTTAACTTGATTTTATCGATTTTATTTTAACTATTTGACCTACTTATTTATTTACGAACATTTTTCTTAATTAATATGTGCATTGATCACTTTTCCTAAATATTGACCACTTCAAATTCTTCTTTTTCTAGAGTGCATTTTTAGTTTTTATTTTCATCATTAAGTAATAAATGTAATGTTAAGAGAAGTAGGCAGCAAAGTATAAGGCAATTCAACACACAGATAGATTTTGTGATGATTTAAACCAACTTTTAATTTCTTTGCCCAAATACTCGCACACACCTCAATCCTAATTTAATACAATTTTTTTTTTATTTTATTTGATAATGTTTTATTTTCATTAATACTTTCGTTATACACTTATTTATTTCATTTTTATTTTTAAAGTGTTATTTTTACTCTCCCTTTTTTTTAAAAAAAAAAAAAAAAACATTTTCATTTTGCTTGTCTATTTTGATTTACACATTTATTTTGTTTGTGTCATGCTCCACTATGTTCTAGACTTATGAGCTGAGATATAGCATAATCGATAAGACATAATTGAGGGTTTTTGACATAAATTGTTTTATCATTGCATTGACATTTTAAAAACCTCTAAGATTGTTATTTTATTTTACTAAGACTAACTTTAATCATATTTAATTATTCAAACTAACTTGATACTCATTTTTACATTTATTTTATTAAACTTTGTTAAACATTTTCCATTATTCCGAGTCCATAGTCGTTAATAACTAGGTCAAGCCGGCGAATCCGTCAGATTACATATTTTTAATTTTTGTCTGGCGGTTCTTTATTATTATTTTTTTCGCATATAGCCACTCATGCTGGGGGATTGAGAATCACCCCTGGGCCTTTCCTTAAATCTAGTACGAGAGATGTTAGGATCGCTGTCAGTTCTTCGAAAGATTTTTGTTCTCTCGGGACTATTAGAATAACATCTCCTCCAGGGACTCCCCGAATTTGACCTATGTCTATATCTTACGGCATTTACAGCTGGCTTTCTAAGTTGGGGTTTGAATTCCCTATCTCTCATGTCAAAAGTTGGTCTAGCTCTGTCAAAAGCGCTCAACAATTCCGCCATTTGTTCCACTGTTTTCCTTTCAGTTCCTATGAGCATTTGCTCGACATTATGAGGAAAACTATGGTGGACTATCCTGACAATTTGTTGTTCAGATAGTGGGTCTGCTGTTAAAGAGCGTAATTTTGCCACTTGCCTTCTAAAAAAAAAAATGAACGGCTCACGAGGTTGCCATTTATCTTGCAAGATCTGGTGATGAAGATTTTCCTGATAATCTTCATTCCAATAACTAGCTAAAACAGCAATTTTATATTTGGCAAAAGTGACAGGTTTTTTATATAAAGAGTCCCACCACAATTGAGACCCTCCCTGTAAATGGTTATTGCGATCATAGCCTCCTCACTTAATTGATTCAGAGTGAAATAGCGCTCCAAACTATTTAAATGCTCCATAGGAGCTTCACCTTGATGGCCAGAAAATATCCATATTTTCAAAAACTGGTTCACCATTGCCAGATTATTTATAATGTGCGTGTTTGCACTCAAGTGGTCACACTGTTTTATTTCCGTTTGCGAACTATTCTTTTGATTTACTTATATATACATATAAGTAAGTGGTTTCAGCGGTTCAACCCGGTACATAAATGGCTTTCCCAAAGTTTGGGGCTGGACCTAAGAAACAATAGTAAATAAATACTTGGTTTCTTGTTTAAAAAAAATTTTCTATACAAAAGCTAAATTACATATGTTAAAGCGTTTTAATTTTTTTTTTAAAAAAAAAAGAATTGACCGAAAACTTTGTTTTCTTTAAATGAAAAGAGATTTATGCTATTTACGTTATCTAAAATAAATCATTATGTTAAATCAGAGACAGTTGGATGTTTGGGCGGAGTTAAAGCATTAAGATCGGGTGGAGAAAAATGGACAAAGGAGGGGCAGAGTCAGCGTGTATTTCCAGTTTAGTAAGAAAGAAAGAAAATAGAAATTAGTAAACTTATGAGTGTGAATAAAATATAATATTAAAGAAAAATAATATAAAAAAGTAAAGTGTTTAAAATTATAACTTATAAAAAAAAAATAAAGCCAAAATGGAGACTCAAGGTAAAAATATAGAAAATAGCCCCAACAAGGAAAAAAAGAGAAATCATAGCTTTACTAACCAGCATGTTTGAAAAACAAAAAGAAACAGCTGAAGAATATAAAAAAATAGCTGAAGAGCTTAAAAACCAAAATAATGAAATGAAGAGTAAATTGGAAGGGCAAGCTGAAATGCTTGAAAAGTTAAAGGACCAGATCAAAATGGGCCAGAATAAAATAAAAGAAGAAATTAGGGAAGAAATAGAAGAGATTAAAACACAAGTAGAAAATCAAATAGAGACTGCTTACCAAGTAA
This sequence comes from Epiperipatus broadwayi, assembly GCA_028023455.1. Taxonomy (NCBI): domain Eukaryota; kingdom Metazoa; phylum Onychophora; class Udeonychophora; order Euonychophora; family Peripatidae; genus Epiperipatus; species Epiperipatus broadwayi. Next base: position 5,121,427 of record JAQFVV010012411.1, read on the forward strand.
TAGAAAAAAATAAAATAGAAGATAGAAAAATAATCGAAGAGATAAAAGTTGAAATTACAAATTTAACTGTAAAAGTAATTCAGATAAATCGTAGTCAAAATAGCCCACAAACTGAAATAAAAAGCCAGACCAGCTGAGTGCGAACATGCACATTACAAATAACTCCATGAGTCATTCTCAGAAACACATTTATAAAAAAATTCAGATGATTTACAAAAGCCCATATAGTATAGTCCCTCAAACTGACTTCAATGCCTTTGTGATAGCCAAAGGAAATATAGAAAAAGGAACATGTAATGCTAGGTCACTAAAGTTATTTGGAGGGCTGAATAATAAAGAACCACCAGACAAAAATTAAAAATATGTAATCTGACGGATTCGCTGGCTTGACTTAGTTATTAATGACCATGGACTTGGAATAATGGAAAATGCTTAACAAAGTTTAATGAAATAAAAATAACCTATAGTTTTTTTTTAAACAAATGTAAAAATGCCCAGGTCGAACCACTGAAACCACTTACTTATACGTGTATATATAAGTTTTGGCCAGTTTCAAACTCCTTCCTAATACATTTATAATCTTATAAATGTTACGTGAATGAACCGGCACGTTTGAGCAAAATGGGAGATCTTATTGATAGACTTAACTATCAACAATGGCCCATCTTGGCTGCTAGATTCAAACCCCTACTATCCAAATACTTTATTTGTTTCAGGGTAAACCCCGGGGCACCAGCTAGTCTGATGACTAATGTATTCGGGCAGTAAGCTCATAATCCAGCACTCGAAACATTCCCTAAAACTAGCTCAGTCTAATTTTAATTCAATAACAAAATTATACAAAATTATTGGTGGAAAGAATTAATAAAAAGGGTTGGTAAAAAGAATTGACCGACAAATAAAGTTTAAGTTTGAAGACATTTTATTTTAATTAACATTAATTAAGTTTAAAGATAATTTATTACCCAACATTAATTGACTAAATTTAAACATCTTTATAAATCTAATTTAACACACGCACATTTTTAAAGTAACACATTATAACATATATCTGGTAAAAAGTATAAATAATATGTGACATCATTAAATTATCTCACATTTACACACACGCACATCAATAGTTCATTTTATGCATGCTTAAGAGTTCAAATTACTTTACTCGGTAGGATTGACGAATTACAGCAGTGGCTACTATGTATAAATGATAATAAATAAATGTTTACCTAGGATTTTTGGAATGTGGCTATTGCTTGTTGTTGGCTACTTCTGCTGCTTCTGATGGAGTATATCTAACCAGTTAGATTTGTATGTTTCTTGAAGAGATTTTATGCGAATCCATTGGTTTTATTCTTGAAGACAGTTGAATGTTTGATGGAGGATTTCTGAGTTGTTATGCAGACATTATTTCACAGGCAGGTTTTGATGATCTTGTTGGACAAAAAGGCTGAAGCATGAGCGTATATTTCCAAAAGCTGCTCAACAATGCATTTCTGTTTCTGAATACATAATAGAAACTGCCTGTTATCTGAATGGAAACAAGACTGTCACTGCAACTAGACTGAAAAAACTGACTCAGTTAATTGTCCGATAAAAAAAAGTCTATTTATACCTGCGACATGTTGTCCATGTAATATCCTCCAGCAAATATCTGTTGTCGAATTCCATTGGTAATTAATCCTATGACAACATGTTTTTGGCGATTGTTTAATTAGTAGTAGCTTTCATAAATGTATTGTTTTTTTATATCTTTAATTAGTAGCCCACCGCTGGTGTGGTTTTTTAAAATCTTTATTTAACTTAATAGCCATCGCTGTGTTTTCCAAATATAATTTCTTTTTTAACTTTCATTTACATATATATATTTTTTTAATATTATTCTAACATGCATACATTTATTTACACTCACACGCACATATATAATTTATTATAATAAGCTTGAATGAAAAGAGATTTTTTTTTTTAATTTTAAATTACTTACTTTTATGAATACTAATTTAGAAAAACTTTACTTTCTTTTATAACACTTTTAGTTTGACTTTAAGAAAAATCCTTTCCCACTTTTAATCTTTTATTTCAAACTCTTTTTTGAAAGATTTTTTTTTATTTTAATAATTTTTTTAGACAAAATTATTTTATATACATGTGCCAAATTGGCCTTGGCACACTATATAGGTATGAATACTACTATATAAGATATATAGTAGGTGAAACATTTGGGTTGAAAAGCTGACTGTTTCACTGTGTAAAATGAAACAAACATATAAAAAGAAAATTTATATAACACATGCTGAATCAAAAAGAAATGATGCTTTGAGTTTTCCAGGAAACCAAGATGGCAGCCATATTTTTGATAAATATAAAGGTTCAGGGGCCCACCGAAAATATTTATTTAAAAAATGGTTTTTAGAAAATGAAAATACATTTTATTTTTATTAATTTACATCTAAAGCTCCTAGTATATAAATTTTACTTGTATTCAGTCAAATATTACTGTTATTTTAAAAAAAATCATTGTTGAAAAAATTAATTACAATATTTACTCTTTATTTTATTGTTTTTTTATATATATTAACTTATTAACAGAAAAAATATAAATATATGATATTTACTTTATTTATATTGGCAGCATAGAATCCTAAAAAATACTTCACTGTGTCACATTCTGTGATAGGAAATTTTCAAATTTTGATCATGATGAAATGCTGACAAATGATAATGTTAAGAGCTTCTCATCACTTCCACATAGTATAAATATAAAAAAAAATTGAAGTAATAAAGATTCTTAATAGAACTATTGGATTTTTTTTTAATTTAACAACTAACACATCTTTTGGAGATTGTAAGCCCTTGAACTGTATATTTATGAAAAATACATGAAAGTGATGAGACACTCTTAACTATTTTATACTTACACAACAAAGTCAGCACTGCATAAATAGCAGTGCTCTCTCTACCTAAGAAGCAGCTTCTTTTTTTGGACATGGGTACATGCACATAGTAGCCAATAACCACATCACTGGAACTGTGAAACACATTGTTCCATATAAGAATTTTTGTAATTTTTTCATGAACTAGGGGATGGATACTGACATTGATCTTAATGATTGTATAAAGCACAAATATAAAGAAAGAATTAAAAAAAGACTTATTTCATTGAATGTTAAGGAATGTTGCATTTCTGCAGTGCCAATACAAAAATTGACATAGGCTGTTAGTCAAGTTAAATATTTTCTCCATCTTAAACCATTACATATTGGAATAAACTCTTCTGTGTCTTATTGTTTATTATTAAATCATTCACCATGCACTGATTCATTTTTTTTTTTAAATAATAATTTTTTTATTAATTCTATTATCTTACTCTCATATTATCCATTTTTGTTATCAAAACCTAAACAAAAAAAAGTCATTGCTTCTTTCATTTACTTTTTATTATGTTTCTTCCACTATATATACAATTTATTTGATCTCTTTAAAAACCTACATTTCAAATTAAATGTTCAATATTCTTATTCTCGTTCTCACATATAATTTAAATTCTTAATTCATTTTTTATTATTTTCTCTGGAATCTAAAACTTTTGTTCTAATATCAAATAATAAATTTCCTCTAGCTCTAGTATTTTCAAACATCCTTTCATATTTTATGTATTTTTTATTCAACACTAACCTATTTATTTATTTATTTGTTGTAACTCTATATCCTTTTTTCAATCAAATTATTTATTCTCTCTCCTAATCTTTTATAATTATGGTCCCTGGTAGAATCTCTCCATGTTTACATCTTCTTATAGAAAGTACATGGGAGTAAAATCTCTATTATTAACTTTGCATGTTGTAAAACTTTACTTGCCTAATGTCTTTGTTATTTTCTTCTAAAAACTATTTCTAGTAATATATCTTCATTGATATACAGTGAAATTACCAACTATGCTATATCAAAATACACCATTTCAAGTATATGTTATCCACAAAAAATGTAAACAAACAAAAACTTTATTAGATTCACAAAATTTAATACATTTTATAATACTCAAGCAGCCATTTTTCATTTCTAAGCACTATACATGATCATGTTTTTTTTTAAAAAAAAGATAAAATTTGTAAATAAATTTTAAATTGTGCCATGGAGCTGTTTTTACATTGCACTATAAAGATAATGATCATTAATAAAATTGCTTTCCTTTATGTTGAAAGTACATACATTTTACACTTCCTTTATTAAAATATTTTCTATGCATAATCATAATGTTAAAAGTTTTATAAAATTTTAGAAAATACTTAAAATTAATAATGATTTAAAAACAATAAAATAATTAGAGAACTAATAAGATTAGTCTATTAAAGAAAAAAAAGTTATTGAAAAGAAAATGAATCTATTTATTTTATTTAAAAAATAAGAATATAGTAAAGGAAGTTTTTTTATTATTATTTTTTCACTGAATAAAAAATATATTTAAATGTGTCCTCTTAATTTATTATTAGTAATGATTGGGTTTGTATTATAATTTTAATTTATATAATGCATACTACATGTATAAAAAGATTTACATTAATGTATATATATATATATGTGTGTGTTGAAAAGCAGTGTCCACTTGCAGTTCAATAAACAATATATATTCTATTTTAATAAAAGTTTATCAATAAATGGACTTGGAACAAAATATAGCATATATCATGGCTCCAATGTATTATAATCTTCCCAACATTTTTAATTAGTATTTAAATACTTTTAATTAGCTTTTAATTTCTCTCATTAAAAAGTAAGACTACTCTATTTTTTCTTGAATAATATCATTTATTATCTATAATTCTGTATACCTGACTAATATAAAATGTCTCATTTTTAAATATTAAAACATGTATGTGATTTTCCCCCAAATGTTTTATATTTTTATATTTGTAGTATGAAAAACATACCAGAGTTTTTAATCATATCCATTCTAATTTTTCTTTTTGTCTCAATTTTAGTTTCCAGGTATATGTAAATTACTTTCCCATTTAACAAAATAACTAAATATCTACACTATTTAATTTTTTTATGACAAATATCATTTTCCACTTTTCAGTTTTGATCTTTCAATTGAACATTGATATCTTAAATTTTATCTCACTGAAATTAATTTTCTTATTTCTTTTTATCTTAATATATATATATATATATATATATATATATATATATATCTTTTACACTACTTGCAAAAAAAGTTCTATCAACTACAAAAAAAAAGCACTTTGTTATATATTCACCTGTTTTCTAGTTATGGTGATGTTCAATTTTATTATCACAATTCCTCCATTAAAATTTTACAATGCCATCAATAAAATAAAATTTATTACTTATATTTGCTTATAGTTTTATCTGCTCAGAAAACATCAGTTGAAACCATAAGCAAATATGAGCAATGAATTTTAGTTTCTAGATTGCATTATAAAATGTTTAATGAATAAATGGTATTACAAATATCAATGCATGATAGAACAAGAAATAGAAAGAAATTACAATCCATTATCCTAGAAACAAAATAAATAAATAATAATAATAACAACAACAACAATGGATATCTCTGATCGAGATCAATTTCATATTTATCTTTTACTCATTAAATATTCTTTAATTGCTATTTATAAAAATTATCTTCCTTAAAAATAAAAATAAAAACATTAAACATAACAATTCCATATATACTCTAATATTTTCAAGATTTCTCTGCAATACATTCTTATCCCATAATAAATCTTTTCTGTATCTAAAAGTTTAATAAGCAATAATTTATTTTTTCTATAAAATATTTTAATCAACTAAATAACAATAAATAAATTAATCCTTTATTCGTCTTCCTGAATAAAAACCCTTCTATATCTCTCTTAAGATTTTAGTTTTTAAGTTAGTTGTTAAACATAAAAAATAAAAATAAAAAAGATACTTTTTAATATAAACAAAAATTTAGCAGTAATTTTATTATTGCAGATAAAAAAATGTATTTTAATATCATAGTAAGTAGTGAAACTTTAATGATCATTTATGTAGAAAAACAAAGTCAACATTTAACTAAAATGTATACAGTTCACAATAAATTAGCTAAAAAGGAAATTATTTTTGTAAATCGGAAGAAAGTGAGTTAAACTTTGATAATATTCAAACTATTCTTAACAATTGTAATAATATTTGTAAATAGTTACGAAAAGTTATAATGTAGTGAATTAAAATCAATTCTATCATTCAAAGTTACCAGAAGGATTTTTGAAAAATAAATCTTCCTTAAGAGATTTTTTTTAGAAAGTACAATTTTTTATTTTTTTCACTGATTACATAACTAGAAGAAAAATATTCAATAATAGAAGTGAAATGTCTAATAATTACAGAAACTAAAGAAAGTTCCATTTTTTAATTGTAAGAAATATTTTTATCATTAAAATTGATTAATGATGTGTATGTATATTAAGATTTTTCTGAAACAGGTGAAAAAATCAAACAAGAAAATGGTCACGATGACTGAAGAATCATTCTTATCACTGGGCGATAATTTGCCACTGCTTGCCATATTCTTAATGCAATTCATAGCATATTAATATTTAAAACTATTATAAATAAGATAGTTCTTACATTATTAAGACACAATAGTTATAAAAAACATACAAATTGTTTTTATAATTATTAAACTGATACCATCTCACCCTATTCTGCTCACAGCCTAAGATCAATGCAGAGTAGGGAAATCATAATTCTTTTTCAAATCATGAGGATGCTTAAGATTTTTTTTAAGTATTTAGTTCAAAAGTTACAAAATACAAAATTAGACATAACCAATAATAAAATAACAATGTTGTTCAAATATTGGGCTCTAGAACCCAAATATTTGGACTTTATCATTAAAATAAACCTGGATGCCATGCCTACATTGTGGTTCCTGTACTTTAAATGACATATCATCAAAGTCGACCCAGTATGCCCAAACTGCAGAAGAGAAGACATATTATCATATCATCAATTCATGCAATGGACTTGGAACAATAAGATCTATTATTTATCAAAACATAAAGGTAGACTACTACCTCATTATATCATTACAAGACTGCATTAAAAAAACAATTTCCACTCATTAGAATGTCAATTTTCATCACATATTCAATCTGGTATGCAAGCTGCAAGAAAATGTATTCGCAGCCTTCCCCTGATGAAAGATTGTGCTTTATACAATCAATGCAAAAGATAAAACAAAGAGATAAACTACTATCATCAAAATTTATTTATGAAAAGACATGGAAGCTATTTTATACACCTATGAACTTTATATCACAAAGGCTATCTCAACATTAATCAGCTTCAAACCATATGAACTATATAAGATTTATCTATTTTGCTCATATATAAATATTTGAGTCGTGGGAATAAGAGGGATTCTTTTTATTTCTGCATAAATTCTATATCTTGTATTGGTCAGAGGGTATTCATTTATTATTTAACACTCGCAAAGTGTTTGCACAATTGGCTTGAAAGGCCGATATGAATGTAATTACAAATTGTATACAGACGCTATAAAAATAAATGCTTATTTAATACACAATTATAATGCATGGTGATCTATATATGTTTTGAGACAATGTAACCTTGTTTAACCTAAATAAAATTATTATTTAAAAATAAATGCGAAGGTACAGACCTCTACAGGTCTTAACCACAATCTTACACTTTGGAAATAAATTATTATATTATTATAAGGATTTGATGTTAGTAAAAAAAAAATGGATATCAAATTATTAATAGTTAGAAGGCAAAAGTTAGGTTTGTGTAAATGTGCTTAACTATAAAAATAAAAAAGGTGATCATAATATGTGCTCATGAGGGAGATATCACATTCTATGGACACAGAGTCCATATTGTTATTATTTTTTTAATGAAAGAAAATTTTTATATGGCCTTTAGAATTATTGTAAAATTGAATTTGTTGAAGAAAACTATGAAAAAAGTCAGCATATTTTCTGCAAATCAAATATACTTAATCAAAGCAGAAAAAATTAATATTATGTTTTAATAAATTCACATATAGAGAGACATTTGTTGTTTAACATAAAATGTGTGGCGAAAAGTCCCAATTTATTTAAACAAAAATCAAATTTAATTATAAAAATTTCTTTGTAAGAGTAGGTAGGATGAGAGTTGCATATTCTTTAGATAAGTTAAACATATTTTAGTAGTACGTACATGTAATGATATAATTAACTGAAAACAGATATCTATTAATAATAATAATAATAATAATAATAATAATAATAAATCAGCATTTATTTTTTATAGTGTCTGTATACAATTGTAATCACATTCATATCGGCTTTTTCAAACCAAATTGTGCAAACGCTTTTTGCGAGTGTTAAATAATAAATGAATACCCTCTGACCCATACAAGATATAGAATTCCTTTTATTGCTGCATAAATTCTATATCTTGTATGGGTCAGAGGGTATTCATTTATTATTTAACACTCGCAAAAAGCGTTTGCACAATTTGGTTTGAAAAAGCCGATATGAATGTGAATAATAATAATAATAATAATAATAATAATAATAATAATAATAATCAAAGAATGCGCATGCGCGTGTATGCCTAAGTCATCAAGAACGAAGGTCTTATTAATAATCTTTTTTTCCCATATTCTAATCGTTTTCACACTTAAAAACTGTGATATATATCTGTGATAGATAAAGACAGCGATGGCTGATTACTAAACAGTTGTTTTTCTAGCAAAAAGTAAGTAATACGGTCGTTCATAACAAAAAATAATTCTAGCATCATAAACAAACATGGCATCGTGTCAAAAAGGTAACGACGTAAATTGCACTCAAACAAACGGCGATAAAATGAAAACTGCGACTATCGCAAAAACATACGCAAACGTAACAAAAATAAACCAGCAGCTTCACAGCATCGAAAAAAGTCCAGCATTAACACAGACAGCAAGATTTAGGAAGGTAAATCAAGCCGACATAAATAATTTAAACCTCGTGGAAAACAATAATGAAGAGCCCTCCCCAACAATATGGAATCAAGATGAACTGCAAGAAATAAACGTTAATTTCAACAGTACCATCCCAAAAAAATTATTCGCAACTTTCCAAAAATTTTTTTCACCGAGATCATTAGTGTTAGCTGTCACTGATAGGAATTTAACACTCTATAAATTCCCCAGAGAGCTTCTTTACGAGGAGCTGACAGCAACAGCATTGTGGGATACAGTCTCTAGTATTGGAGAGCATCCAAACTCGCGATACGTTGCAATTCAGTTTTTCGATGAACATCAGCGTGCAAGATTTCAAACTAAAGTAAAAACTTTAGGAAGCTACGCGCTAATAATAGTCGATCAAAGCTTGCAAAACTATTGTAACGGAATAATTAAAAACACTTACTTCAGATATACCATTCAAGATTTTCAAAAATTAATACAGTCATTTGGCAAAGCTATTTATATAAAACAAATCTACTTATCCGACACCCCCATACCGGTTTTCAGCAACAACTTTCAGTTCAAAATAAAGCTGAATGACAATGTAAACCCGGAGGATATTCCAACACAAATAATTGACCAAAATGCAATACTGACTATTCACATAAAAGGATTAAGGCCGAGATGTTTTGCGTGCAGTGAAACCGGACACTTAGCAATCGATTGCAACACCAAAATCAACCAGAAAAACCAACCGAGCTCTGAAGATCAACCAACAGAAGCTCACCAACCGGAATCAAACAGTACAAAACAGATAACGAAAACAACTAATAAACAAGAAAAAATTAATAAAAAAAACCACAGATCAACAGCAATTGAATAATAAAAAAACTGCACACACATTGCCAGCACCTGAAATTCTGGATTTATCAACAAAATCAACCAATAGAATTCAAACCCCTACTAATAAAAAAACAGAAAGTCAATAACCTCAAGACGCTCCAATAGAAAAAATAGCGCACAATCTAAGTCAGCCTACCAAAAATACTGACGAAAAAGAGATAATAAAAGAACAAATAAACTCACACAGTAATAGTGATCAAGAAAAAATATATATAACACACCAAACACCCAATATTAAAAATAATACAACAATGGAAATTATGGAAGCTATCACCCCAAATATGCCTCAAATCACCAAAGCTGACACAGAACAAAGAAGAAGACCAGGCCGCCCACCAAAGAAAAATAGAGGGCCCAAAAAAATCAAAACAGAATCCAACCTTAGCCTTTCTGATAACAACAATACAACTACAGTGGAAACAGATGAAGATCTGGAAATGGAATATGAGAATGAATGGGAAGAAACACCAGATCAACCCTAATATTTAAATCTCAACCAAAAAACATATAATGAAAATAAAAATTGTGGCAATCAATGTCAGGGGTTTGAACTCAACCTCAAAAATTAATAAGTTAAAACATTGGATCAAGGATATACAACCACACTTGCTTGGTATACTTGAGACAAAAATTTATGCTGGATCACAAACTGACCCAGCCAAACATTTAAATACAGAAGGTTTCTGTGCATGCTCCAGAGACTCTTCCTCTCCCTCAGCTGGAACTGGACTCATAATTGCTAGAAATTGCCCATTCACAACGTTCAAAATAATTCACATTGACATGAACTTATTAATTGCAACCTTCAACCAAAAAAGCATAACAATAAATCTGGTTTTTGTATATATGCCTTTACAGGATAAAAAAATAGATACCATAATTGCAAACATTAATTCAAGGTTAGCTACAACTTCAAACCCAACCATCTTAATTGGAGATTTTAATTTAAAATATCAGGAATTTACCCAACATTGGCTTCACAGAATAAACATACCACTAATGAGTGGCCAAGATTTTTTGCCAGATAATGCCATCTCTTTCCACAATAATCGCTTCTCTTCACTTATTGATCTGTGCTTTTATTCTCCAATGCTTCACCACCTTATTGAAATAAAACTAACTCCCTCAACTTTTTCCGATCACTCAGCTCAAATAGTCACAATTGACTGTGCCCAAATTCAAATATCACCCTTTCCACTTACAAGAACAATAAGAGTTTTACTCCCAGAAACAACCCCTGAATTTCTGTTCTCTGAGACCTACATAATGCTAAACAAAATCAAAGATATGACTTTGAACCCGGTCCAGAAATATCTAGCATTTATGGGAATGTTGTCCTTTAACATTAACCATATAACAAAAAAACAACCTCCACCATCAAGACTTTTGTCTCTGGCAGATCAGTTACACCAGAGAATAATCATGATTAACCCATCACACTGCACCCAGCAGTATATATTCAAGCTTACACATGCATACAATAAAGCATGTGAAGAACTCAAAAGCTATCTGAAGATAAAGAAAAGCAAGGTATGCCTAACCAGGCCACACACTTGGACAAGAGATTATATAAGATGGGCGCTGGGGAACCAACCAGATGTAAAAGTGCCAATGGCACTATATACAAATAGTGGAACATATGCAGGACACAATATGATTATGCCAATTTTTGAATATTTTAAAGAAAAATTACAAGAAAGACAACCATATAAAATACCACATATTCTGTTTGGCCCACCAGAGACAAAAACCCCATTCACAAAAGATCTCTTCACAACAAAACTAAATACTATTCGAAACGCTTGCCATCCAGGTAGTCCTGGAGTTCCATTGTTTGTATTAAAGCATCTAAGTAAATTCACAACAGAATATTTATGTCAGTTAGCAAACCATCTAGCACAACAAATTCAACCCATGGAGGGTGTCTATCCAATAGCCATAGTACCCTATAATAAAAAAGAAAGCAATTATTCCACCTATTACAGACCTCAGACCAATATCTATGGGACCTTTGCCAATCAAAATTCTGGAGAAAATTATTAAAGATGAAATTGAACCGTATATAATGCCACTTATCTCCGAAGCACAATATGCAAAAAAAAACTCTTCAACAACAGAAGCAGCTTTATTCTTCAAAGCAATTCTAGCAACAGTAAAACAGCGGAAAAAAATACGGACCCGTTGTTGTGCAGCTTGACATAGAAGCTGCATTTGACTCAGTCAATATATACACACTTCTAAAAATGCTAAAAGACACAGAAATTCCTAGAACACATCTATATATAATTGCTAACCTGCTTCTGAACAGAGAGATCCATATAACTTTAAATGGAAGAAACTCCCCATCTTTCACGCCCACCAAATCTATATCCCAAGGATCCCCTCTTAGTTCACTATTGTTTATATTTTACATCAATCCCCTTATTAAAAGCATACAAAATGCATTTACTGGGATCAAGATACCAGACACAACACAGCGCACTACTTGCATCGCCTATATGGATGATGTTACCATATTCCTAACATCAAAAAAACAAATACCGCAACTCCAAAAGATATTACAAGAATATTCACAAAAATATGAATTATCATTTAATCCAGCAAAAACCACAGCCTGGTCTCTATACACTGGTAAACCCTGTACATCAATTTATAAATCAAAACCAAACTCTTTCCTTGGGTTCCCATTTCATATGGGAATTACAGGAATGAGATGTCATATCCAAAATAAACTTAAAGAAGAAGCCACAAAAATTATAAACTCCTTGTCCAAGACATATCTTTCACTATATTCCAAAGCACAGTTAATTAACCAGCTTATCACAACCAAAATAACTTACTATGTACCGGTTATTTCATTCTCAAAGGGGTTCATTTCAAAAATTAAAACCATATATAATAAACTACTTTGGGCCAGAAAAACAGTAGCAATTTCCACAAAAAAACTTAGCCAACCTCTAATTAAAAATGGACTTGGCTTGCACAACATCAATGTTTTTCATATACAGAAGTTAAGGAACTCAATAATCACAACACTTGCCAAATACCCCAAAATTAACCACTTGCTAGAAGTTATTCCAACAGATAGACCACCTCCAAAAGGTTCCTTTTTCACCAACATTATATACCAATGCAAAACCACAGACAAGATTCCAGAACAGTATTTTCATAAGTATTCATACTGGGATATTTATGGTTTAATAAACAGAGAAGCAGATACTAATGTTATACAACCTATGCTAGGAATTAACAACAAGAGACTACTCAAGGAATATAAAAAATGGGCTCTAGAGCCCAAATACTTTGATTTTATCATGAAAATCAATCTCATTGCCTTGCCAACAACCCACTTTCTTTATCATAAAAGAATGTATATATCTATTGACCCCTTCTGTGGACTCTGCCATCGAGCAGAAGAGACACTGGACCACTTTATTTATCAATGTGTAGCACTTAACCAAACACGACAGATGATATGTAACACCTACAGAAAACCGGGTACAATCATTAATCACATAATAGCTGCTTTTCAGGGAAGATCAATACCTAGCATTAGGGCAGCTACATTTGTTCTATATGCGTATTGGTGCACCCAATGTACTTTCTTAATTGGCAATAACACCAGACGACACCCAGCTACATTTAGCAACAAACTGCTACACATTCGAAATAGAGATAAAATAATAACCAACCCCCACTTATATGCAGCAACATGGTCATTGTTAAAGCAACCATCAATGCTGTGAATGCTGCAAAGAAAAACTATCATACAACTAACATTCAAAGTGATATGCGGACAAAACTGAATAAGCTCCTCAAACTTTAGAACTCTGATTATTTTTGCTTGTTTAATTTTTATATTGTTATAGTCCATTAACCACAAAGTGTAACCACTAAATTCATTTATATGTGTTTACCCTAATATTATTCATTGTATGTTAAATTTCAAATTTTCTAGATGTAAACTTATGTAAACCATTGAGATCAATAAAGCCTTTATTGAAACGTAATAATAATAATAATAATAATAATAATAATAATAATAATAATAATAATAATAATAATAATAATTATAATAATAATAATAATAATAATAATAATAATAATAATAATAATAATAATAATAATAATAATTGGAATTGCCATACTCAGATATATACAAAGTGAATTCAAATCTATACAAAGTGAATTCAAATCTCTAACACTATACTAAATAGTGCAAACTATATCTTACTTAAAAATATTGATTTGTGTAGGCTATAGATTTAATCCAATTATAATTAAAAAGCCATAAAGCATACATAAAATATAATCAGGGTGACTTAATAGTTCACTAATCCTGGTTTTTAACAACCAATGTCCAGGTCTTTAGGAATGTTCTCTAGCAAAACACAAGTGGTATCATTACCTAAAGTTTTTATTTTCTTGGCCATTATTCAGAACTGAGAGTCACATAATTTGGACTTGCTCCCAAAACAATGTGATCATTGTCAAAAAATTTACACACTTTTTATCATAGATGTTTTGATCTATTTTATTTAGATGCAATTAGCATTTACAGTTTTATATATTTGTGATTCTTCTTTGTTTAGTAACTGAATTTAAATAAAGCTTACTTAGTACATATATAGGTGTATCTGTCTGTTTTATAATATTCATATATATATATATATATGCAAACAACTATCAAATATGTGCACAACATACATCTATACATTTAAATGTTTTTAAAATACATATATACAAATAAATTTGAATATATTATGCCTCAATATATATGTGATCAAGTCTCATATATGTTTGTATATATCAACTCTCTATATAAGAGATACATAGAGAGATAAATAGGTAAGTAGGTAGTTTGATCAATTGATCAATAGATAGATAGATAGATAGATAGATAGATAGATAGATAGATAGATAGATAGATAGATAGATAGATAGATAGATAGATAGACGGACAGACGGACAGACAGACAGATAGATAGATAGGGTTGGATGGATGGATGGATAGATGGATGGATGGATGAATGGATAGATAGATAGATAGATAGATAGATAGATAGATAGATAGATAGATAGATAGATAGATAGATAGATAGATAGATAGATAGATAGATAGATAGATAGATAGATAGATAGATAGATAGATAGACAGATAGACAGATAGACAGATAGACAGATAGACAGATAGACAGATAGACAGATAGATAGATAGATAGATAGATAGATAGATAGATAGATAGATAGAGCACAATTCCTTCTCTCCTTACAGATGAAACCATTTCACATATAAAGACTAAACACATTTGGCTGTTTTTTCCTTGGTAGATCTGTGACATTATGGGTCTGGATTCTTTTTCTTATAGAATAGGCAGATTTCCTGACATTCAATCTTTGACTATTTTTCTTGGTGAATAGCTTGTTTGTCATTGTCAGTCATTTTTATTTTTCTGCACATCTATTCTCAGCTATGTTACATTTTTTAGCTTTCATTTGTCTTCATTATACCAGCTTTGGTTTTAAATTTTATGATTTTCTTAGCCACAAATTGTTGATAGACTTTTTTATTTATATTTTATTTCATATTCAGAGGTGGTTTTTAATTGGATCTTTCACTTCAAGTAAATTCATGTTGGACTTCTGAGTTGGTCTCTGTTTAGCAATAGTATCACTATTTTTTGGCAAGTAACTGTTGGTCTAGAGATTTATCAGTAGCTGCCAAAAGTATACCGTGTTGATGAAATGATAACACATGTAAAACTTACACATTTATTTTGCTAGATGGGGGACTCCTATAATTTTTAAACAGCCTTTTCTACTATACCATTAAACTCTAATTAGTTTGGCTGAGTTTTTTTTGTGTGATTTAGCTCCCATGCTCTTATATAGTCTTCAAATTTAATTGAGTTAAATTTGACCCATTGTCTATAACCAGCCATGTAGATTAAAAAAGGTTTCCTTGGTATCTGTCCTTTAAACTATTCTGTGCTTATTCATTATGAATATGTATCAATTAAGACTAAAAAGTTCTGCTCCTAAATTGTCTCTTTGGTGTGAACAATATTAAATATTTTTTTGAGAATGACTTAATGTTTGGCAAGATAAACATTATTTAATGCAATTTTCACTATAACAATTAATTTCAAATCACCAAAAATAGCTACAAGAAGGCCCTTTATTGTGATTATACTGTGTATAACATTGAAGTAGAAGATTTAGAACTCTATTGCAATCAATATTTGGAATTAATACTTTGCACTCCACAACAGTACAATATTAATTCACTATTGCCTAGAGGTTTTTGTGTAGTATGTGATCATATTGAATCATCCAAGACTTGGCAATCTATTTTAGTAGTAGCTGATAGCCTGCATCAGCTTTTATCCAGTCCTCTGCTATTTAACTATTTAGTAGATTTGGTTTTAATCTCTCTCAATATTGTTTTCTTTTATTTCATGACAATAATAACTTTTTTATTATTTCTATCTTTTTGTTAATCTTTTTTACTAGGAAAATTTTTATATACAAAGGCTTAGGTGACTGTTAGAGGTTATGCTGTCCAAACTATTTATAACAATAGTATTAAATAATAATTAACTTTTTAACTATTATTTTGATTGATTTTCAGTTTGTTATGGATTAGTGATTTTTAATTCATCATTATCACTTTCCATGGTGATAGGTTTGTTAAAAATCTTGATAATCAATATTATTTGGTCAAGACTTTCTCATGACAAAGAAGTTAAGTTTTTA
Organism: Epiperipatus broadwayi; assembly: GCA_028023455.1. Taxonomy (NCBI): domain Eukaryota; kingdom Metazoa; phylum Onychophora; class Udeonychophora; order Euonychophora; family Peripatidae; genus Epiperipatus; species Epiperipatus broadwayi. Next base: position 5,138,030 of record JAQFVV010012411.1, read on the forward strand.
TCTCATTTCTTGCTTTTTGCATAGGTTTTGGATAAACGCTTTGTATTTTAAGTACTGAATCATTTCTTTATTTACATTTTTGAGGCTAATTAAAGTCCACAATGTTAATATGTTACCTTATTTCCTAGATCCATTCTGTCATTAAATGGTAAATTTGCTTTGATCATACTATTTAAAAGATAACTGTTTATTGACTTTCCATGATTCTGAATAACTTTAAATCTTTCACTTGATCAAGTACTATCTAATGAACTGATTTCTATTTGAAAGTCTCATCCTTTTGACAAGTAACTGCTGTCTTAGCTGGTTATCTCCCATTTCCACATAATAATTACACTATTAATGCTTCCTCTGGAAAATTTCAACAGATACAAGATTTTACCAAGTCCTTTAATTAATGCAAAATTAAACTAACTGTTTTTCTCTATTGCTTGATGCCTGTTTGGAAGTTGATTCAGTGGACATATTTGGATGGTTAGACTAAAATATTTATTTGGTTTGTTCACAACTTTTGTATTCATATCTTTTTAGGTACTTTCAGTTTCAGATTACAAGCCCAAATCACAATTTCTATTATCCTCTATTCTCTAAAATAAACTAAAGCAGTCATTTTTATAAACTCACTGGTAGCATCATTTATGAAGAATAATTTTCTACTATTTTGATGTATAATGATCAAGCTTAAATTCAATTATACTTACATAGCCTTGACAACATTTTTCTAGCCAGATTTTTCATAAAAAAGATGTTTTTAGTTTGATTACAGACTACAGTTAAGCAGTCAATGTGCCTGACTGCAGTTTAATTTACAACATATTAAAATAAAATACCAAAAATTTACTTTTTTGTTTTGAGTAGAATAAAAAGACACAATGTCTTATTACAAGAGTTAAAATTAGTTGATATTAAGGCTGATGAAATTGTCACTTCAATATTTGTTAAATTTTATTGGATTCAAGTAAAATATTATAATTCCTTATAAAATGGTGCTGATACTACATATTATTTTAAGATCTTCAAGTGAATTTATTGTTTTTCATCAAATGAAATCAGATCCATGGAATTTATTCAAGATCCTAAGATAGAAGACAGAAGCAAAAACAAAAAAGCAATGGGTAATATTTAAAAAAATACTTTATGAGAATTTCTACACACATACATTGTGTAGTTTTCTGCAATTGACTAAAATACCTACACTATTTTAAAATATATATATACTTAATTATTAAAAAAATATCAGTGCATATCTCTAGCTGAAGATTCAAAGCAAAATGTTCTGATCACTTTTACAAACATGTTTTTCAGCAATAAATAAATATCAAGTCCGAACATCAAAAGGTTTTTGTTTTGTGCTGTTTATTGTTTAATTTTATATTTATTCACATAGAGTGTTGTTGAAAATACATAATGTTTGGGAGAGTGATTTGAATATTTTAATTATTAAAATATTAATATTTTATTGTAAATAACATAAGTTAAATAACTATTTATATTCTTTTATGAATTTTAAATTTTGTAAAATACTTTATCAAGTCATCTGATAGAATATTATTCTGATAATATTTTGTTGCAAAATTCTGGTAAATATTCAGAATATAATTTAAAGTGCTGAACTCAATAACTCCTTCGCCCATATCTTTGATATTTGGTTCAGACCTTGGTTCAAATACTAAATATTTAATGATAACAGTAATTTACTGTCTAACAAGTATTTAAACACAAATATGTGTATAATATAGAAATTTTAGACATACATATTGTAACAGAATTGGGTGTGCCCTAACCCCTTTAACATTAGCACATGGATTTCACATGCTAGGATTAATGGATGTTACGATCAGTCAAGCTAGATATATTTAGTATGAATGGCCTAACAAATAATGATGATTATACTGGGTCATAATTAAATTTATCCATTTTAAACCCTAACACCAGCCATATTTCTTGACCATCACTTTCCATACAATCATTTAAAATCAAAGAGAGGATCTATCTTCAAATGCTATAAATATTTTTACTTATAATGGATCTGCTATTAGGACAGAACCTGGGATGCCCTTAGTATAATGAGTAATAACCATAGGACATGTTCAAATCCTCCTCCTTTCTCTTTTGATGTCATCCCACCTTTTTCTTTTGATGTCACCCCTCCATTTATCCACAACTGGCTTAAATGGACATAATAATAATCAATGTTATTGCTACAGAATAATCAACTTTATTGCTTTGATGAAAATACATAATTGCTTACCTCTAATCCAAAAGAAAAAAAACTATCTCAGTATCACAACTATATCCACATTTATGTGAGAATTTCACAATACAGAGAATAGAAGTTGTTTATAAAAATTTAATAAAATAATTTGATATTTACATATTAGACCTGTTGCAATGAAAGTTAACAGCACAAACAAATGTCTAAATAAAGACAAAATTAAACACATTTGCAATGTTCTAAAAAGGAAATTAATTTTTATGTGAATATTAGATATATTCCAAACAGGAGAAAGTTGTTAAGTATGCTGTAATGTCATGAAAGAATGTTGAGATAACTAATTGATCATCTGATGAAAATAAATTGTACACGTAATTTATTATCCAGTTTCAATTCCTGCCAAGAGAATTTTTTTTTAACTACTTTTTTATCCAACAAAATGATTAAAATTTAAGAACTTCCCACTACCATGGATGATGCAATTATAGACTGGCTAACTATCTCTGAGAAATTTGTGTGTTATCCAATGAAAAATGAAAAATTCTATAAAAGTGATGTGCAAGCTGCTGGACTATGAACATTTTCTTGTAAATCATGGCTATGCTTGCATTTGCATTTTGCAGGCCATAAAAAACTTCAGTCTGCCCCAGTTATTTTTTAAAAAACACACTTTTCTTTTTACTGAAACAAATGTATATTGCTAAAAGTTTAGTTGTTGTTACATCATTTTTTACACGAAAAAAAATGTAAACATGTGTTCATTTATTTCCAATAAATAAAGTTATATGCCACAATTTTGTAGAAAATACAGTTAATTGTAATTTATAAAAATTAATGAATTAAGTTTATCAGCAGATCCCATGCAGAAGTTATTTTTCACGATAGCAAAGTTAGAAAATTATTGCTGGACTAATATATATGTGTCATTTAACAGCAGGTCTAATACTTACCAATAATTTTAATATATTCTCAGAGTTTAATTAATCCTGCATATTTACACAATAATCATATAATATAATCATTAACACCATGATAGATATCATTATATTAATCAGGCTTTCATATTTGTTTGGCTTTCTCCTTATTTTATGATTGTAAATTACTATATTTTATTGACCCAACTAATATCTTGATTCCAAGATTCATCTAATCAATTATTAGAGTCAAAACAAATCAATACAAAATGAGCATTTGGATTGAATCTTTTTTAATGTCTTTCTCCTAGTTAATATTAGAACTCCAATATAGCTAATTATATTTGCACAACGTATTTAAAATATATATTAAAAAATGAATAAAATACATAAAAATAAATAAATAAAAAACATAAAACAAAATATTTGATGTGCATCTTTTAAATATTGAAAAAAAAAGCAAAAATATAAAAATATGATACCATTCCCCTTTTAGGCTTTAAAAAATATAGAATAACAAAAGTCATACCCAGTTCATTTATTGGCTTGATTTTGTGAATACATATAATCCTGACTTTATATAGCTTCAAACTTATTATTCAGTTTGGCTGTTTTTCTGGTTAGCTTTTAGTTCAAAGGCACTAAAAATTGAATAATTATTGTATGGATTTTGATTTCTTTTCCATGTTGGTTAGATCTATCAATATTTGATCCATTTTCCCTTTTCTTAAAATGATCAGGATCTAATGTTAAATCTATGCTTTCTTTTGTTCTACATGTTTTTTTTTTCTTCTTTCACCGTGTTTTTCAGCATATTGGTCTCAGGTAGACAGAATATTGTAAATGATAGTCAAATATCTTTCAATAGCAACAGGCTTAATTTCAAACTTTACTATATGGAAAAGATCAGAATGAACACACAGATGTTTAGCTGCATACAGCAAAAATACTTATAAAATATATTTGTGGGATATATTATATAATAGCATAGTTCTTTCCTGCTCATTTCTTAGTACTACCTCCACACAGCTCAGCTTTTTGCAAATTTATATTGAACAATGTTGTTGTTTTTTTTTAATTTTTTTACACTAGTGTTTTATTTCTATCTTTTCAAGCAAGTTACTTCTAATTAGAAGAATTTTTAAAAAAAGAAGATGCCTTACTATTGATTTTGATCTCTTATATATTTAACCTCATTACTAATTCTTATCAACAGACATTATCTGATATCTGTCTGCCACATAAATTCTTGGCTTATCTTTTTTTTTATTTCTAATATTATTTTAATTCCTTAGTTTTCATTCCATATAACTATTAATACGTGTTAATTACATTTAAGTTAGATATTTACTAAATCCTATTATATAAAATGTACAATTAATTATCATTTAACAAATATTCGGGGCTAATTAAACTTTGCTTTTATTTATTTAATTAAATAGATCCAAACTTTGCTTTTATTTATTTAATTAAATAGATCCATTTTTCTGATTCAAATTTTTTTCATTTTAGGTTTTGCTTTCATTTATTTAAATTATATAAAACTGAATTCTATTAATATGAAACTATAAATCAATATCATAAAATTTTTTTGTGTATTTGTGGCCAGCTTCAGCACATGTTACATTGCCCTTTTCTTTTTATATATTTGCGTATTTCTGGCCAAATTCAGCACTTGCTACTTTACCCTATCCTTGGTTGAAAAGTAAAATAAATTCAACTCATTTACATTTGCCCTGACTGATTTTATTTTTTTGCATTTTCTTTATTTTAAGGTTGTCATATTTATTTATTGAATTACTGACTTACTAATGATATTATGAACTGTGTTTATTTAAATCAGTCAATTATTACTTGTTTATACAAAAAAAAAACCAACAACAAAAAAACTGTATACAATGAAATCAATGTATTCCCTTAGTTAATAGTTTTTTCCCCTCTGCATCTCCATTTCAACAACTCAGTCCCCTGATTATAACACAATCATGTATAGGTATTGACTTCACTAGTCGAAATTTGCATCTTGTGAAATATGTTAGTCTGCCCGACTCAAATACTCTTCAAGATCACTAGAGGACACCTTAACAGCATCACAAGATTCATTATACAAAAATTGCAGACTAGAGACACCTTCAGTTTAATCACTTAAAAATTATGTCAGGAACATTTATTGTACACTTCAGGTATTCAGGGTTTCTTCCTTTAGCTAATACAGTGAGCCCAGTAACACTTTACACAGAATTTTTACATCTTCTTATATATATATATATGGGTAACTTACAATCTTATTAAGTTCACTTGTTTATGTGCAATATCATACCACAAACTTAAAAATATAATTGTAAGTTTATAAACAGTAAATATGTTATCCTTTTACATTAAAATACCCATATATACACATGTATATAACTTAAACATTATATTATAAAATGTTAAGCATCACATGATCACATTTCCTATACTAGCACATTAATTGTTGATAAACAGAGCAAAACTCTCCATACAGTATTGCCACCTGTGCTAAACAGAATAATCAATGGATGCCAGAAGGCTTGTCCATAAAATCCCCATCTAATGCCTACTCATCCAATATCCCCAGACTAGTTTCTGGCTTGTGGCCCTCGTCAGTGAGGAGCTTTGGATCTGAGAGCACTGCATCTAGATCTTAGGATCTAATGCAACCCTCTAGCAACCACCTTTTATCTCTACTTAACTACTAAGCTATGAGAATGAAATTGAAAACACAAAAAATATTTTCAATCTAAGATCAATAGCTTATATAATCATATGGGTCTGAACTCAGTTCAGCACCCATACATTTTTGTGTCTTTGGTGTTTTTACAACCATAGCCACCACTATCCTATTAGGCAAGATTGGTGTTAAAGCATTAAGCATCACATGATCACATTTCCTATACTAGCACATTAATTGTTGATAAACAGAGCAAAACTCTCCATACAGTATTGCCACCTGTGCTAAGCAGAGTAATCAATGGATGCCAGAAGGCTTGTGCATAAAATCCCCATCTAATGGCTACTCATCCAATATCCCCAGACTAGTTTCTGGCTTGTGGCCTTCGTCAGTGAGGAGCTTTGGATCTGAGAGCACTGCATCTCGATCTTACGATCTAATGCAACCCTCTAGCAACCACCTTTTATCTCTACTTAACTACTAAGCTATGAGAATGAAATTGGAAAACACAAAAAATATTTTCAATCTAAGCTCAATAGCTTATATAGTCATATGAACATTAGATGGGGATTTTATGCACAAGCCTTCTGGCATCCATTGATTACTCTGTTTAGCACAGGTGGCAATACTGTATGGAGAGTTTTGCTCTGTTTATCAACAATTAATGTACTAGTATAGGAAATGTGATCATGTGATGCTTAATGGTTTAACACCAATCCTGCCTAATAGGATAGTGGTGGCTATGGTTGTAAAAGAGCCAAAGACACCAAAATGTATGGGTGCTGAACTGAGTTCAGACCCATATGACTATATAAGCTATTGAGCTTAGATTGAAAATATTTTTTGTGTTTTCAATTTCATTCTCATAGCTCAGTAGTTAAGTAGAGATAAAAGGTGGTTGCTAGAGGGTTGCATTAGATCCTAAGGTCTAGATGCAGTGCTCTCAGATCCAAAGCTCCTCACTGACGAAGGCCACAAGCCAGAAACTAGTCTGGGGATATTGGATGAGTAGGCATTAGATGGGGATTTTATGGACAAGCCTTCTGGCATCCATTGATTACTCTGTTTAGCACAGGTGGCAATACTGTATGGAGAGTTTTGCTCTGTTTATTATAAAATTTTAATAACAAAAAGTATATTTATATTTTAATCATTTATATTGTAACCCTCCCCCAACACTTATCCTACCTTTCCTATCAACAAATACCTGGGCACCAATTCTATTGGTGATAGAATAAACTACTAGTCTGATCTTGCTTTAAATTATTAATGAGACTCTGATAATACTGTCCTGCCATAGCTTAGCTCAGTTGGGGGATACAGAGATCTATAAGGTGTAAAATGCAAATTAAATATAGGAGGAAACATTATGATTAATAGGAATAAAACATCTATTAAGTTTTAAAATAAATAAATAATTGAAATTGGTAAAGTTCTATCATTTAAATTTATAAGTTATAGTTTAACCTCATTTCCTCCCATCATCCAAATGCATTGAACAACCTTTACTGTGTGACAGAATTAAATTAATAAAATAAAGATGTAATGCTGATTAACTCTACTGTATGGTAAGTTAGAATTAAATACAAAATAAAATATAACACTACTTAACTTTTAGTTATATAGTAATTTAAAATAAGTAACTAAATTAATGTCTAATTTAAAATAGTAACGAAATATATCAGGGAATTAACTTATTGAATGACTTAATTTTAAATCTATACTTTCCAACAATTATTAATTACTATCATAAAAGTGATGACATAAATTAAACATTATTCTAATAAAAATGGTAGTAGTTAAATAATGAAAGAAATAGGGTGCATTTTGATTTCAATTCATCATCTAAATAATAACTAAGTAATAAAATTTCCAGAGAATCATTAAATAGTCAAGCATTTCTTATAGTGTTTAGGTCAAGAAAGCAACATCATCACATCTAAACATGTTTATTATTAAATTATGGAATAGTGCAATTATATCATACTGGATATGTAAGTGTGTGTGTGTGTTGATATATATTACATGAATGCATGCCAAAGAAGAACTTTGAACAAAGCTTTTAAATAAATAAAACATTTATTACAAGATAAGTAAATAAACATTTGGTTTTCTAATTTACATGTATACATAAACATGTGTTTTGGATAATTCTGACATCAATGATTGAATAGTCTACATGAGAACAAAATTTCTGGTATTTTATTCCATCATATGCCAGCTAGCAGTCCATTCTGATAAGTTTATGAAAAGAAACATTGTAATACTAGCACTAAAATAATATAACATGAAACTAAACTTTTTGGTATTTTACTTCAAATACACATACATTACCAGTCAATTCTGATATACCTATGGAAAAAAAACTTTATTTAAACACGACACCAGAATAATTAAACATAAAATTATTTTTTGTATTTTATTTCCAATATACTCAAGCTATCAGTCAATTCTGATATGCTTATAAAAAGCAAAAGCTCTATTAAGCACTAGCACTAAAATAGTAAAATATGAAACTAAAATTTTTGGCATTTTTACTTCAAATGCACATCAAAATGATATAAGAGGGGTTTAAATCGATGAGTAAGAGGTCAAACTATCTTTCAGAAATCAAACGAATAATTCTATTAATTGGTTACATTTTCTTTTCTTTTGCTTGCTCATTCCAAATGAGGATGAAACATTCTAAGGGTTGATGGTATAAAACCTGAAATAATTAATGATATGATTTGAAACATTGATTAAAGAATTACAAATCAGTGACAGGTTTTCTCCATACCTCCAAAATTAACAGTGTTTTATGCAGGCATCTGAATTGTGCTACATGTTACAAAATAATTAACATAGCTAAATCCAATCAGTTTACTTATGAAATTGGGATAAAATGTCATAATACAAATGATGACAATGGCCAACCAAGCTTTAACACTAATTCTACTTCAGCTGTTCTGGGAGAAAAATCAATTCTACCTTTATTTTATTTTATTTTATTTTCAGTAAACTATCTTATACTTGGCTATGAATAAATGATGGAAAAACATTCCACAGGAATACATGAGGAATAAGAAGACTTTTTTCAAACTAATCATTTAAATAACAAAACACAGTGACTCCCTAGCTTTATTCTGAGGCTTAAATAACTGGTATGGACATTGTCTCATCACCAAAAAACAAGGGAAATATACTACTTTACTTCACATACTATAATTATTATAAAATATGCAATTGCTTAATGTGCAAACTATAATCCACTCCTGACAAATATTTCAATGAACTTAGGGAGAGCTCTCTCAATCCCTGACAATACAATATATAATCCACTCATGACAAATACTCAAATAAATTAAGAGAGTGTTTTCTCAATCCCTGACAATACAATACATAACATAAACAATTTCATTCTGCATAGCCACTAAATACATTTCACTCTAAGCATAAAAAATAATAATAAATTCACTCTTAAATAAATCCTTAATCCTTCCACTTATTTTTGGCACATTTCATCATCCAAAACCTATGGAAATTAAGTTATTTCCACTTTCAATTCAACAATTACATAACTGGATTGAATAACAGACAGGTATATACGCATAAAAATGCATAAACAATTTTAAATCACATTTGATAAGAAAATATTGTAATGACATTAATTAATAAGTTATAAAATAAAAAAATGAATCTCACTTCTGATGAAGTATAATATTTTACATTTGAAATATAATAATTATTACTAAATAATCCTCATTATTTCTAGTGAGGTAAAGACAAAAGAACTTTTTAGTATATTTGACGTTAGTCCATAAATTGAAATAAAAAGTCTGGTTTAGAACAAACAACAAATCTTTAAATTTGGAACAAAATAATTATTGAGAAATAAACCTCATAACTTTTTAAAAATGCAAGGATAAAATAATAAATTTTATGCAACCCTTCTCAAAATTAGTTATTAGTTTTCTAATAGCAAACAGATAAGTATTTCTATCACCACATATGCTCATATAAAAATACATGTACACAATAAAAACAATGTTAAAATAATAATTAATTACCCAGTATAATATTTCTCCATATTATATTTTTTCAAGACATTCAGAGAAATAATTATTAAATAATAATAAAAAAATATAAAACAAATAATTGGTCTACCTATCTATCGAATGCTGGAACATAAAAGTTCATTTACAGACCATAGATACACATCTTGGTCATGTATAAAACTGATAATGATCACTTATATAATGATAGATATGGATAAACACATAAAAATTTCCTGCAGGGAAATAAATAATATTAATTGGATTCAATTGGAGAGTATTTCAAAGTTCTTAGCAATAGCTAATAAAACTGCTGGCAATATAACATGAAACTTTTCATGGTCGCAAATAAGTATTTATTACAACATACATTGAGCAATAATTTATTAATTAATTCATTACACTTGTTAAAGCATTTGTTCTAAATCCTCAAAAGTCATTCATTAGGCAATAACTATTTAGTTCATAAAATCCATTTAAATCTACGTAAGTTTATTAATAATATACTTTAATAAAAAATCAACATCCAGTTTCATGCTCTTCTACTCATTCATTTATAAGCACATTTAGACATAAGTTAATAATTCATTAAACATATGTCACTCATTCCATTTCTTAATTCTAAAAAAAGCAAATGGTTAGTATATATTTTTGTCAATAATAATAATAAAGCAGGTAATAATAAGTTATCTGCATACATCCTTCCATTTGAACTTTATTCTTTTATAACTAGTAAAAATTATCACTAAAGAAAAATATTAAATATCTCAGAACTTTCAAATAATATCTGCAAGTGCTTTTAAACATAGTTTTAGGTCATTAATAAAAAAAAATTTAATTTCAGTTATTTCATTTTTTTTAGTAAGATGCAATCAGCTGTTACTGATACAGTGCTATATAATTACAATTAATATTGGTGCCCATCCAGAAGGTTACAATATATATATAATATTTATTAAGTTAATTAATATTACTAATCAAGATGCAAAACATACAGATAATCTTAGGTCAAGTCGTATCTTAGCAACTAAACACAAAAAAATAAAGTTAAAATTCAATTATGCAATTATTAATTATGATGCAGTCAATAATAATTGAATACAAAATTATGAAATGAAATAGTAATTCAACACATGCTAATTACTGGAAGTCAATTCTATTATAAAAACTAAATCAACTAATTTCCAAATTAATTTTATCTTTTACAAATGAACCAATCACTATGCAAAGTTATTTTGCTGTGTTTGAATACCGAACATATTAAAAAGATGAATCAATAGTTTGAATGATTTTTTTTTATTTATAAAATCTTCATTAACAGAGAACTCTAATATCACTCAAGAATTATTAATAATAATTTCAAAAACAAAATTATCTTTAATATAATAATTAGAGAAATTCTTAATGAGGTCATTCTAAACTTGAATTTTAAGGAAGATAAATATCATTAAAAACATTTATATATCTAGATAAAATTATTTAAGATTTCAAGTTACAGAAAATGTATCGTGAGTAAAGACATTTTGTCATAGAATCAAATGCTATTATTTTAACTTAAAGTAATGTAATTACTCATTCCTATTGAAATGCCTAATATATGTATTCCATCTATATAATTTAATATCCAGCTTCAATTTACATCAAAATAATTTATGAAAGAGGATGTCAACATCATGCAAGATGAACATTTAAAAACAATGGAGTATACTGATTGTCTCACCAATAATTGATGACCAGAAGATAAAAAAACTTTAATTTTAATAGACATTATTACTCAAATTATGAAAATTGATAGGACAATCCACAAAGTTTTAATACATCATATCATCTTTGCATACCAACATCCATAAATATTTAATTTTATTTTCTTTGTTTCTAAAATCTATTTATGTTGGAATAATCCATTTTGGAAAACTATTAGATGAAAAGAAAATGGAAAGATCGTTGAGTTAATTTTTTTTTATTTAATAAAATTTAGGTCTTCCTTATAAAGCAACTTGACCAAAGTAATAAGTAAGCTTAATATGAAGGTAAGATTTTATTGTTCTTCATATTAAATTCATTCACTTATGACAAGATAGAATTTTTTTGTTTATTACTAATTTAATTAATTTAGTAATATTTGTTTATTTATTATTCATATAAATGACTAATATGCTTGTATGAAAGGTCTTTTCTTTCAATGATAGGCACCATATATAGATGGCGGTCTTATAAAATTGAATTCCCTCAAAAGGATTCGATATTTCAGAAATCTTCATTTATACTTATATTGTTTAATTTAAATTTGGTTAGCTAGTATTATTATAATCTTTGAAATTATAAAATGTTATTTTTTTTACAATCTATTAAATATTGTTTGTATCATAATACATATCTACTATGTGGATATGGGAAGACATCATTTTAAATTTAATATACTAATATAGTAGAAATGTATATAAAGCACTCATAACAATAAATTTTGTTATGCATAAAGATACATTTAATTTGTTGTCAGTTAATAAATATTGTTAAATTTTTACTTTATTTTAAGAAAGTCTCTCATTTATTTAAATTATTTATTTTATTTTCATAATAAAATAAGATTGAATACACATGTCCATATGTTTATATATCATACTGATTTAACATCATGATAACTTGATTGAAAGTAATTTTGAAAATCTATTGAGATTATATTAAATATTATTATTACTACAGGATATTGATGAACCCCTGAAGAGAATTAAGTGCAAAATTCACCCTGAGTTTGAATACTGAGCATAACAGAATAATCAAGAGAGGTGAAGATTGGATGAACTGGTTTAAGTTGTATCTACATTAAATATTTAATATTAAATTATCTTATTTGAAATAGATTCAATCATGGATTAAACTTTTATCCCATTATTCATGGCACCCTATATGAAGACCATGAGTATGACTATAGTTAGATGCATTCATCCTTATTCCTTAGGGAATGTGGACTGTTACAATATATATATATATATATATATATATATATATATAATGATGATATTGCCTAATGGCCTACAAGTGTAGTTTAACAATATCTTCATATGAAAAAATTCTCACTATAAGCATCAACATTCAGCTTAAAAATGACAAGCACTTTGCACCTACTCCACTATTATACTTTCACATTATCTATTCCTATTTACTGCTTTTTCTGCTGAAACTAATCTTAAATAGTGAAGATTATATGTTCATTTATTTATCTCTTCATCAGCTACTATAAACCTATGTTGATGAATTAGGACATAAGGACCCATTGTTTGGTGGCTTACAGGATTGACCCAAATCTTAACTTTATCACTTGCATGAAATGTATTGTAACGATATATAAATATATCGTTACATTAAATTGAAATAAAAACTTCGCATATAAAAATAAGTGTATTAAAAAGAAAAAAAAAACTAAACGCTAAAATTAAAATGTTTGTTAAACGTATATATTCACACAGATGCTAAACTTTAAAAATATTTTTTTTAATAAATAAATAAAGGTATTTGAATGTATTTTTTTTATAAAAAAAGATTTAAATATAAAAATAGTTTAAAAAAGAAATAACGTAAGTAAAAATAAAAACAGGTATTAATTAATTCCTGTAATCTGTAAATGGAAATGATTGTTTATTAATTATCCAAAAGCTGTCTAATTAAAAAGTCAGAAAGTAAATTAGATAAGAAAAAAAGAGAAATTAGCTTGACCAATGGAAGCACTAAGCCTTGGCTCAGACCCTAACGAAAGTGATGGATTAGTGACGTTTTGTTGATTGAATCCATGTGGATAATATAAAAAGGGAAATACAGTTTTTTTGGACAGTTCCAGCATTGTGTGTTTAAGAGTTGTGGTAGGACGCACATACCACACTCTCTATTTAAAAAGAAAAAGGAAAAGACTGTGATACCTTGAACCAGCTATTGCCATCTCCAGAACATTATCTTCCAATGTAGGCATCGCGGGAATTAAAAACAGGAACCTGGACTCTTCTACCATAAGCTATATGAAATGAACAATTATTAAAATCAATTAAGAACTTTCATCAAGTTTTACAAATTGATAAACAAGCCAACTTAAATGTTAAAAAACGGGCTCTTATCTGACTTTTGTAAGTTTTTAAATCAAATTAATAATGTTTAATTTTATATGTTTTCCGATTGATAAAAATCATTTCCATTTTTTTTTCTTTCTCTTATTGTATAAATTATTTGTTGTTTAAATTTTAAATGATAAAATTTAAGGTTGGGTATAGACATTGCATAGATTTGTTAGCGGTTGATAATGTTGTGGTTTTCACATTCGATTAGAATATATGTCAACGATATCACTGCAAGCATCTTACGATGAATGCTAATGGGATTTGTATATTCCCTATGCAAGTGACGCTTATCGATGATTTTGTATTTTGATCGATTGTGTTTAATTTGGATGTTTTTGACCGTGGAATCTGTGCAGCCGATCTATACTCAACATTTTAAAAGCAAATTTATAAAATTAATCTGTGCGAACATATTTAAATGTTAAATTTAAGTCGGGCGTGAATGGCTATATAGTTTTGTAAAGTTATATTAAGGGAGGGTAATCTTAGGTTATTCATTTCGTAGTTGAATTGGTTCAATGGATTGGATATATTTGTGTAATTGTAGATGTAGTATGAGGTCCGCTACAGGCAGGATTATAGATATATGCCACACACCCTCTGTTTGCCTATGGATGGGTTTGTAAGTTGGCAGAAGACCGCAGTCCATTCCTATGGAGTTTTTTGTTTATTGTTCTACTTGCCAACAGATGTCACATTCCTGTTGATGGAGAGTCAATGTCTTCTCTATTTCTACTTATTGTTCAGATGTACATTCCTGACAGTATAGTATTTTGTGTTGTCGTATCATGCTACATTGAATACATGAATGTATCAGATGGATTGGCGGCAGTTGATTGTGAAATTTGTTGCCTAAGGTTAAATCAGGGAAGAATATTTTCTTTTCAAATGCAGATCTATGTAGTCTATTCATACTTGACTATCTAAATAAAATATTAAACTCATTGAAACTTAGTTAAATGTAAAATTAAAAGTTAATATAAAAATCTAAAATGTTAAACTTATTCCTCAAAATTTAAATGTTATTTTATACGTGCGTAAATAAATATTTTTATGTGTTAATTTCTGGCAGTGGCTTTTATTTATTGATATTTAAGATATAAATTAAGATATAGATTTTTATCTCAGCGTCTCCGCTGAGCTAGTGACTTGGGCTAACGATCGGAATATTTAAATAAAGTGGAATCTTAACAGCGCATATCTGCCTACTCTATAAATTTTTCTAGGTTCAAATGCCTAGATGGTTCTCCGTAGAGCAGATATGTTTTTGCGGTTAGATTCGATCTTCACTTACATTTCGATCGTTATAATTGGCACCCAACGTGGGGCTTTACCTCAGAGATTGACTCTGAGAAGGGGAATTGGTGATGATGAAATTTTCTATCTTTAATAAATCACGAGTGCCCTGAGAATTTTAAAAGTGAATCATGCCCGTAAATTTTTTCTGAAATTGTATAAATATATTTGTTGTATTGACGTGGAGTTGCAGTTTGAAGTTTTGTTTAAAAAGTGCTGCCAGTAAGAAAAATTGTGCATATGTAGAGATAAATTCGACAAATAAAAACTAATAAATAAAACATAATAATAAATATAAATCATAATTTTTTTTAAAAAAAGTCTTGTTAAATTAAAATCTAATCGTTCAACTTGCCTAAGTAATAGTTAAAGGTAGAAGAAATGAAACTTGGAAGGAAGGGGGCAGAAATTTAGCTGGTAGTAAGGAATCATCAGTCAACTATTTTTTTTTATTTTTATCATTATATTTGTAATTACTGTTTTGTCTTTTAAAAAAAAAGTTTTGTCCTTTTGAAATTTCATATATAACAAATTTGTGTAATGTAATTACTAACACTAAGTAAATTCTTTTTTTTTTAAATGTTTTTATTTTTTTGAGGAAGTTTACTGATATGTAACGATATATAAATATGTCGTTACATTAAATTGAAATAAAAACTTTTAAGTTCGCATATAAAAATAAGTGTATTAAAAAGAAAAAAAAATAAACGCTAAAATTAAAATGTTTGTTAAACGTATATATTCGCACAGATGCTAAACTTTAAAAATATTTTTTTTAATAAATAAAAAAAGGTATTTGAATGTATTTTTTTTTATAAAAAAAGATTTAAATATAAAAATAGTTTAAAAAAGAAATAATGTAAGTAAAAGTAAAAACAAATATTAATTAATTCCTGTAATCTGTAAATGGAAATGATTGTTTATTAATTATCCAAAAGCTGTCTAATTAAAAAGTCAGAGAGTAAATTAGATAAGAAAAAAAGAGAAATTAGCTTGACCAATGGAAGCACTAAGCCTTGGCTCAGACCCTAACGAAAGTGATGGATTAGTGACGTTTTGTTGATTGAATCCGTGTGGATAATATAAAAAGGGAAATACAGTTTTTTCGGACAGTTCCAGCATTGTGTGTTTGAGAGTTGTGGTAGGATGCACATACCACACTCTCTATTTAAAAAGAAAAAGGAAAAGACTGTGATACCTTGAACCAGCTATTGCCATCTCCAGAACATTATCTTCCAATGGAGGCATCATGGGAATTAAAAACAGGAACCAGGAACCTGGACTCTTCTACCATAAGCTATATGAAATGAACAATTATTAAAATCAATTAAGAACTTTCATCAAGTTTTATAAATTGATAAACAAGCCAACTTAAATGTTAAAAAACAGACTCTTATCTGACTTTTGTAAGTTTTTAAATCAAATTAATAATGTTTAATTTTATATGTTTTCCGATTGATAAAAATCATTTCCATTTTTTTTTCTTTCTCTTATTGTATAAATTATTTGTTGTTTAAATTTTAAATGATGAAATTTAAGGTTGGGTATAGACGTTGCATAGATTCGTTAGCGGTTGATAATGTTGTGGTTTTCACATTCGATTAGAATATATGTCAACGATATCACTGCAAGCATCTTACGATGAATGCTAATGGGATTTGTATATTCCCTATGCAAGTGACGCTTATCGATGATTTTGTATTTTGATCAATTGTGTTTAATTTGGATGTTTTTGACCGTGGAATCTGTGCAGCTGATCTATACTCAACATTTTAAAAGCAAATTTATAAAATTAATCTGTGCGAATGTATTTAAATGTTAAATTTAAGTCGGGTGTGAATGGCTATATAGTTTTGTAAAGTTATATTAAGGAAGGGTAATCTTAGGTTATTCATTTCGTAGTTGAATTGGTTCAATGGATTGGATATATTTGTGTAATTGTAGATGTAGTATGAGGTCCGCTATGGGCAGGATTATAGATATATGCCACACACCCTCTGTTTGCCTATGGATGGGTTTGTAACTCGGCAGAAGACCGCAGTCCATTCCTATGGAGTTTTTTGTTTATTGTTCTACTTGCCAACAGATGTCACATTCCTGTTGGTGGAGAGTCAATGTTTTCTCTATTTCTACTTATTGTTCAGATGTACATTCCTGACAGTATAGTATTTTGTGTTGTTGTATCATGCTACATTGAATACATGAATGTATCAGATGGATTGGCGCCAGTTGATTGCGAAATTTGTTGCCTAAGGTTAAATCAGGGAAGAATATTTTCTTTTCAAATGCAGATCTATGTAGTCTATTCATACTTGACTATCTAAATAAAATATTAAACTCATTGAAACTTAGTTAAATGTAAAATTAAAAGTTAATATAAAAATCTAAAATGTTAAACTTATTCCTCAAAATTTAAATGTTATTTTATACGTGCGTAAATAAATATTTTTATGTGTTAATTTCTGGCAGTGGCTTTTATTTATTGATATTTAAGATATAAATTAAGATATAGATTTTTATCTCTGCGTCTCCGCTGAGCTAGTGACTTGGGCTAATGATCGGAATATTTAAATAAAGTGGAATCTTAACAGTGCGTATCTGCCTACTCTATAAATTTTTCTAGGTTTAAATGCCTAGATGGTGCCCCGTAGAGCAGATATGTTTTTGTGGTTTGATTCGATCTTCACTTACATTTCGATCGTTATAGTATGAACATACCTTTTGTTAAAATTTTCTGACTTTGTCCATTTTTATTAATCTGCTCAGTAACTTGGATTTATCTTTCTTGGGTTAAATTTATTCTTGTATAATAGGTAACTATACTTTGAATAAACATGAGATGTGTTTGCATGATGAAATTTACCATTCAAATCTGGCACATTCTTTGTTAATAAGTGAGAACTCCTTTAATTTTAATTAGATCTTCATTCATTGGGCATTGCTCATCACCTGACACATTACAGCAGACTGATATAGCCTTTCCAGAAAAAATGATATTATATCATTATTGATTATAATCTGACACTTATGATAATCTAAGATGCATCTTCTCTTATGCATAAAGTCAGATCCAAGGATAACTTTATGATTACCTCCATTAAGAATCAATAAAACATTGCTAGTAATTTTTTCTATACATATCCATAACCAAATGTTTTTAAAGCCATCTTAGTTTTTTTTTTCTATTTGTCAAAGTGACTTAAATGGCTTTTAATGGGATCACATGCAGGTTGAATTGAATAATTTGAGTATATACATTTTCAAATATCATTGATATTTAACTGCCAGAATTTAATAATGTTTCTATTAGAATTTAATAATGTTTCTATTATAATGTCTTCTAATTCCACTATGACTCTTTCTAATATATTTTTGGGCTGTTCTGAGTTACAAATCATGCTCAACTTCTTCATAGCTGCTTAAAAATTTGTCATGTAAATATTTTTATTTTTTAATTATGATATTTCTTTATGAAGTCTTCAGACCCTACAGTGAGAATAACTTAATGAGGACCCAGTTCATTTACCTCTTTTCTATTTTGAAGATTTTTTAACTTTTTTATTATGATTCTGCTAATGCAAGGTAACTGTTAATTCTGACTAAATCTGTTATAGTTTTCATCATTGTTCATGTTAGATCCATTCCTAGTATGCAATATTATCATTGATATATCAGGTTGTTAGTGGATCTATATTTTCTCTTTCATATTGATGTTGATATATCTTTATCTTCTGTGAATCTCACAGCATTTATGTGTGGTTATTTTTTTCTTTCATATACTTTTTAGTTGGAATGTAAACTCTCATTTCTTTACCTCACTTCCAGTCTTTATGCTGTTAAATGTATGTAAAAGTTAAGTTACTTGCCTTATAGTTCTTTATTCACGCCAATGAGCATTTGTTATATATGACTTGGAAAACTATGTCTCACTATCCTTATGATTTGATTTTCAGCTAGTGGATCAGCTGTTAATGCTTTTTGTTTTGCCAACTGCCTTCTGAAAATAGGTATTATTTCTCTCCTGATTGAAATTGTGGTATTTGATAATCTTTCCTCTGAAGCAGTTTAATAGAGCCTGCTTAATCTTATCAAAGCTCTGAAGCTTGATAAATAAGGAATCCCACCAGGATGATTACCTACATGCTATAATTATAATCTCCTCAATAAATGATCTAAGTTAAAGTATCATTATAAACTGCTAAGATATTGCAAGTTTTCAAGTAAACCAAGATGGCAGACCATATTTTTGATAAATGTCTAGTTTTGAGGACCTATAATCTACTGGAGATATGTTAATTGTTAAATTAACACAAAATTAATAAATCAATTGTTAAATTTAAAAAAGTAATAAATTCTGATAAAATTTTATTAAAAAGCTTTGTTTCAATTTTTTTTATTTATATTATAACATGGGGAGCAATAAAATGCTCTTAATATTGTCATACTTTGGTTCAATTCAGTCTTTTTATCAGCAATTTTTTGGTATATTGTCATATTGATAAAAATTTGGGATTTTTCTATCAGAATGTAATGCAGTTGTCTATTTCCAAAGATATTGGACCCTGCCCTTTCAAAAAGTATGTGTTAATGATCACAATATGATTGCATGCCACTAACATAAATAAAGTGTAAATATTGTATTTATATTTTTTTTATTTTTCAATTAATAAGTTAATTTTAAAAAATGAAAATAAACTGTAAATATTCTAATTAATTTTTCCACAATATTTTTTTAAAATAAGAGTAATAAAAAAATGTAAATATTAAATATGGCAATTCCTAGAAGGCCTTTTTTGTAAACATTTTTGGGGAGTCTCCTAAACTGTAGATTTATCAAAAATAGGGGCTGTCATCTTGGCTTACTTGAAAACTCACAAGTACCACTGCTAAGATACTCAATTGGTGCTTCTCCTACATACCCTAAAAAAATTTCATTTTTCAATCTTTTGGCACTGTGACAAATTTAATTATTCTCTCTTGTGATACTTTCAACATTGATTTTAATACTAAGTCATTATTCTCTATTAGAATATAATAAACTGAACTTGATTTGATAGTAATATTCATTTACAAAAAAAGTAAATTCTAAAAAATCATATTTGAACTCTGCAAATATTGAAAAATAAGATTGTAATGAAAACAAGGATGTTACATAATTCAATAATCACGAGAAGAAAATTGATTTATAAAATCAATTAATTTTTTTAATTGACATTAGATTTTAAAATCTGAATGAATAAATGTAAGTATCTGATAAATCTCTCAAATTATGCTTTAAAATATTATAATTTTTTAATAATTATTACAATATTGCAAAATATTCTAACACATTGTCAGTGATAGCATATTAGAAATCAGTTTAAAAAGGCATGTCTACCAGAATACCATGATTTTTTTACTAACATTACACTAAAGTTTATTACTTTCTATTTTTAAAAATAAAACATATATGTATAAAATGAATATGTAATCCTGTATTTTTTATTTTTAATAACTATTACACAATTGTTTTGCAATAATAAACATAAATCTTAATAAACTTTAATTTAAAAAAACAAGGTTTTAGTCATTTGAAAAATATTCTCAAAGTAATCTAGCA
Organism: Epiperipatus broadwayi; assembly: GCA_028023455.1. Lineage (NCBI taxonomy): Eukaryota > Metazoa > Onychophora > Udeonychophora > Euonychophora > Peripatidae > Epiperipatus > Epiperipatus broadwayi. The sequence continues at coordinate 5,158,886 of JAQFVV010012411.1, forward strand.
AAGTACATGATAATCTGATGACAAAGAGGACACTTAATTCTTTCAAGTCACTGCATTTTCAATTATTCTGACATATTTAGACTTTTGGAATTAAAAATTAAAATAAAGTATATGTGAATTTCTATATTTTTTTAAAAAAGTGAAATATTTCAATAGATAGCCATACAAGCAAATCCACTTCAGAATCTCTGCATGTGTGCATTTGGATAAAAAGTCTGGTTAAAAACTGATTAACTACTCTAGATGAATTATGAAGTGTGTATTCAAGTTAACAATTTCTTGCCCCTCTTCATGTGAAATATTATTACTATGTTTTTTAATCTAAAATTATTTTTAAGTTACCTCCATTTGCAATTTCATTTTGCTCATTCTCTATTGTCTGGATTGATCTCACCATCTCTGATTGTGTTTTGTTCTGGCCTTCAGTTTTTATTTGTATTTTTTTTTTCAATTTAATTAGTCTAAATTATTAATTTCTTCATGAACTATGTGCCTTATTGTTTTCTACTTTTTTCCCTTTGACTATCTCTTGCAAAAAAAAAATATATTTTCTTATCTCATCTCTGTTGATTTTATGCCACATCTCCTCTATTTTATTTTCTAAATATGATAAGATCTATCTCCACAATTCAAAAATTAAAAAAAAAAAAACTCTCAATATTTGCATTGACTTTTTTTTTATATTTTATACCATAATTTAATATATTTTACTAGTAAGAATTATTTTATTTTTTTGTTTCTTATTATTCTATAACAGATGTAATAAAATGAATCTTTTTTTTGCAATCTTTAAAGAAAATTTTTAACTTTAATTTTATGTTTCAACTAATTTGAAGCTGAGATCTATAAGTATTTATGTTACATTTTATAATATTTTAACATCAACTCTAATACATTTTAACTTGTATATTGTGATGATCATAAAATAAATCTCAGGACAAATGCAAGTTGATTTGAATTAAGAAATAATAACAAATTAGAAAATTAATCCAACTTTAAATAAACAAATATCTTCATGCTTTCACACAATCAAAGAAATGAATGATGAAAATATAAAAGAAATAAATGTGTTTACCAAAACACACAAATTATTAACTTTTTTTCCATTTTAATAAAATAAAGTGAAATAATGAAGCATTAAAATCAATTCTTGTAATATGTGTTGCCCTACTGTTTTTTTAAAGGGAGGGGGGGGTGATCCTTCAAACTGTGGGTTTTTTGCAAAACATCTAATTTGTAAATATATGTTTAATCAATCCAAGTTGCAAATATTAAATATATATGGTCAAAGGATTTCTTGTTATTATATTGATAATAATTTATGGGAACAATTTTTATTATCTCTGTAAAATTTAGTTGACCATAAATTACGCAAATACGAGATCGTGCTTCATTTGTGTAATATATGAAAACAGAAAATAACCAAGTCATTAAAATTGTTTTTAGGATAACCCAGAGATAATCAAAATTGTCTTTTTGAGATAGGCAGTACGTTTTGGAAACATGTTCTGATGGATGGGTGGATTAATACCTGTGTTAAATAGAATGTTTGACAAAAGCATATTTAAACAAAATATTATAAAACTGTACAAAGAGCTTGAAAAGAATAGTTTACATATATATCTTACTTCATAGTAGTAAATTAAGGCTGTACTTGTTTACTTTAAAAGCTAGATGAAAGAGATGTATGATTACTATATTATTTTGCGGCTGTTTATTGCAATGAACCCATTTATGTGTAAAACCGATTCAGCTGGACATCAGTGTAGCCTGCACTTTGAAATATATCCCAGTGAAATAATGACCAACAAAGCTTATGGCTCTAACTTGATCTAAAAGACTAACAGTATGTAAAAGTGCATTAGCTCTTTATGTCACTCATCATTATAATATCCAAAAGTGAGAAGTGTTAGCATGAAGTGTAGAGTATCCTGATGCTTGGAACCATAATTCATATTTGTTTATAAAGAAGTATTTCAGAAATTAGGCTTACCTTATATTGATTTGTGAAAACAATAGATGTTACTATAAGAAATTTTTCTTCCATTTAATTAATTGTGAAAAGCCTTACTAAATAATAGTATTTTTTTCTTTCTCTTTTTTATTATTTATTTATGTAAATATTAAATTTACTTTTTTATTATTATATTTGTTCTATAGACGTCACTTTTCAATTGTTAAATGTATTTATTTAGTAAGGAAAACCATATAAAAGTTAACTTTCTTATTTTATTTGTTTATAAATAAATTTTACATAAGTCATTTTCTCGATCGTTAAAATGTATTTAATAGAAAAAAGCAAATTTTATTTATTATTTACGAGATATTTAAAACATACCACAGAGTCTAAAAAATAATATCAATAAAGATACTCCCACACTTAAGATAGAATACAAAATAATATTTTACAGGATAATACTTTGATATCATCATTAAAAAAAAACTGATCAATTTGGCAATTTACTATCAGTTATTTGATAATTTTAACTGCTGTAAAAAAATTTGATATATTTGTTTTTGTTATATATTGGTTTAATAAAGCAATTGTTGAGTTCAAACGTTATCTATTTCTATTGCATTCCATAATGTTTGATTGCTAAATTAGCTTAATAAGTTTGTGCATTGTCTTGTATAAGGGTTTGATGCTAACTTAATAAAATATAGGAGGTTTGAATCCAGATCTGCAAGATAAATTTTTAAACTAAAGAGCTAGTACTTAAGATCATAGTAAATAAAAATAAATAAAAGTTATTGTTGGTGAATTAGATTCTTTCTCAATATTGACTTCATTTCTTTTGAGGAACAATAATAATTAGAAAATATAATTCATGTTTACAAACTTGTCTATTAATTAAAGAATGATGAGTACTTGGTTTAATCATTTTCATAAATAAGATTTTATGTTGATTAAATATGGCATTGCAAATAATGCTTCAGTATATGGCCGTGTACATTACTATATTCAATAATGAATCTATATTTTGCTTACACAAACGTGTATCTGTTTCAGCATTATTTCTCATCTCCTACGATTCTCCAGTAACATTACAATATTAATATATATATAATTATCATAATTATAAATAAACATACTCTCCGACATATAAAACACATTTCAAATCTTAATCCTTTAATATATAAACAAAAAAATACCAACTGACAACTATACATTTAAACATAACTTTTTCTTAAAATTACATTATTTAATAAATCTTAATATAACAACTAATTTATAACTTAATATCACATGATCACCATCTCATACTAGCACATAATTGTATGGAGAGCCTTTGTTTAATTTATATCTTGTAATTTAAAATATTTTATAATAATAAATATATTAAGTTTGTTCTTTTTAAAATAAATAATTAAACAAAAACTGTAAATACGCCTGTGTTATTTGAAGATACTATTGTTTGTTATACATTATTAAACTATTATGTATACACATAGACAAATCTAATTTGTTTCTATATTTTAGGTATCTTTTTTGACTATTTTAAGTTTTTGTAATATAAATATGATGCACAAATTTATAGATTTTTAATTAATTAATAATAAACTTTTATATTTTTTATACATTAATTAAACATTGTTATCCTTCGATTTTAGTTTTTATCATGTCTAAAATTATGGAAATAAAATAGATGATATTAGTAAAAGAATTTCATTTGAATGAAATGCTTTTGGTAGAAGTAACTTAATATTATATATGTGTGTGTGTGTTAGAAAAAGAAGATTGTTAATAGATATGTTTTACTAGTTCTTACTTATGGATCTGAATGTTTTGACACTTAACAGAAAAGTAATGCTGAGACTTCCACCACTCAATAAAGTATGGAGACATATTTGTTGAAAGTAATAAAGAAATGCTTCAATGAGAGAACATGTAAGTATTGTTATTATCATGGAAAGAATTGAGACTAAAATACAGCTGGAGTAATCATGTTTCTAGAGGAAATGATAAAAGATGAACAGGTAAAATCTTTAATTGTATGGTAAAAGATTATAAAAGAACTGTAAAAAGACTGCATATGAGATAGATGGATGGAATAAGGAAGTTTTTAGAGTAATTTGGAAAGAGGCTATGGATCAAAGGAATGGGATTAAACTCGGAAAAACATTCAAACTAAAGTGGATCCATAATATTTGAAAATAATGATAATAATTATTTTCAGAACTGTTCCACATATTTCATAATATCTTTCTTTTTAACAATAATTTAATCTTTGTTTTTATTACTGAAACAATTTTTCTTCTTAATATCAATGTATTGTTTCATATTTTTGAGACTTCTCCTCTATAACTTTTTTTTACCAATTCACTGTTGTATTTTTTATATCATTATTAAATCAATTTCCTATCATTTTACACAATTCCAAATATTCAATTTTTTTTAATGGATCATTTTTAAATATTTTTATATTGCTTCTTTTTTTCATTTTTTTTTTTTTTGTCTCAGTTGAAAATTTACTGGTAAATTTCTGCATTTTTAACAATTGTCTTTGTCATAGTTCTTAATAAAGTATCAAGTATCTTATTATTAATCTCAAATATATTTAAACTGTCTCCAAAGTCTGTTAATAATTTTAAATGATTTGCAAGTTCTAATTTAAATTTTTTGGAATGTTTTTGAAAGATAAAAATATCAGTTGTTAACATGTATTTCTTAATAGTTTTCAGATTTGCATTAACACTTATCTTATATCTCACTAATTGATGAGTATTATAATCTTGAAATACATTTTTTCTGTTAATCAAAATATAATCCTGTTTGCTATATCTTTATTTGGATGCTTTCATATTCATATTCATTTAGCATTTTTCTCAAGAACAGAATTCATAATATATATATATATATTCTGAAAATTTCACAAGCCTGTATCCTCTCTTATACCTATCTTAACAATTTTTTGCTTACAATATTTCCATTTTTCAATAATTTTCCAATTTTAGCAATTACAATTGTAATAATATTTTTAAAATGTTGTTTGGTCTGATCAAAATAATTTTCTACATCTATACAAAAATCTTTATTTCTTCATCTCAATGAAAACTTATTGGAATGTAAATCTGAATTATTGATACTTGGCAACTTCCTTTAAGTTGAAAATATAATTTTGTCACTTTCACTTTCACAATATCATTCTTTCATGTTTTATTACTGCTAAATCCAAGTTTACTTGTGCTTCAAGTGTTTGTATTTTTATAATAAAGTACATGTCCACTTTTCACTACAATTGTCTTTTCACATTATCTTTAATGATCCATTCAATATTGGACAGTACTTCAAAATCATACAATCTTTCTCTACTTGAAAGTGATCTGCTATTTATGGTTATTTAAACAAAGGTCATCATCAAATAGCAGCAACAATCAAAAAATGTTTAATACTCTAATTTTTATCACATGACTATTACCTTGACTGATGACTTTATACCTCTGCGAATAAGAACCATAATTTAAGTTTGTCCATTAAGATTGTAAATATATTATAATCATTCATACTACACCTTTGACTGCAGAAAGAAGTTTGCTATTAACTGAAAGGAGATTCTTTGAATCCTCTTGGAGGCCTTAAAGGAACTGAGCAGGGCAAATTTGTAATGTCAACTCCATACATTTTTGTCATTGCAGCTGTTATTATTATATGATTATTTGTATAGTATATGAACTTAGATGGCTGCTCACTAACATGCATTAGCAAGCATCATGAGTTTATTGGCTTTTTATCTCTGAGTTTAAGATCAAGAAACACCATGGTCTTTCTTCTCTGTTGCCTGATAAGGCAGAATGAATGTTTGTGTAAATGATAAATATTCTTCCAATAGACATATAAAATTATGACAGACAAAAATAAATCATGGCCCTTATTCCCAGGAGGATGTAAAGTCACCAACCAAGGAACCCTCTGATTGCGAACCCAGGCTGCTATTTGATGATGACTGTTTATTTAGGTACTTACAACTGCAGACCACTTTCAAGTGAAGGAAGATTGCAAGAATTAGAAGAAGAACTGTCTTATACTAAATGGGACATTATTAGACTTTGTGAAGTTAGAACAAAAGGTGAAGAGACAATTGATTTAAAAAGTGGACATGTACACTATTATAAAGGGACAAATATTGTAAATACAACTGGAGTAGGATTCATTATAAATAAAAAATGTAAGAACATCATTGTTGAGATTGATAGTGTATCAGACGAGTGGCAAGATTAGTTATACAACTCAATAGTAGTTACCAAATGCAGATAATTCAGGTTTATGCCCCCAACAAGTTCTCATAGTGATGAAGTAGTAGAAGATTTTTATATGGATGTACAAAAGGCTTTTGATCAGAGTAAACAACATTTTAAAATTGATATGGGAGACTTTAATGCTAGAAGTGGTAAACAAATGAAAGATGAAAGTGCTATAGGTAATTTTGGTTATGATAATAGAAATGAGAGTGGACATAGACTTGTGGAGTTTGCATAAAAAGAAAAACTTTATATTAAGAATTCTTTTTTGAGAAAAATGTTAAAAGGAAATGGATATGAAAGCATCCAAATGAAGGTAGAGCAGAATTGGATTATATTTTGACTAACAGAAAATAAATATTTCAAGATTGTAATGTTCTTAATAAATTTAACACAGGAAGTGATCATCGATTAGTAAGATGTAAGATACATGTTAATGCAAACTAGAGAGACAAAAATTATTAAGAAAAACAATATTTACAGTTGATATTCCTAATCTTCAGAAACATTCTAATGAATTTAAATTAGAACTTACAAATTGGTTTCAAGTATTAGTAGATTTTGAACATGATTCAGATTTGAATGACATTAATAGGAAAATAAGCGATACACTTTTAAAAACTGCAACAAAGATAGCTGCTAAAAAAAGCAGCAATTGACCAATAAAATTTCTACTGAGACTAAAGAATTTATGAAGAAAAGAAGGAATATGAGAATATACAACAATGATGCATTAAAAAAGATTGAATATCTCGAATTTGGTAAAATGGTTTGGAAAATAGTTGAAAATGATATAAGAAAGTATAATTGTGAACTAGCAAAAAAAAGCTGTAGAAGAGAATAAAAGTCTCAAGAGTGTAAAACAACATTTTGGTATTGGTAGAAAATGTATATCTGCAATAAAAAAAAAAGATGAAATTAATATATTATTAAAAAGAGAGATAACATCATGAGATGGGTAGAAGACTTATCAAGAATTATATAGTAATAAATAACAAGTACCTCCTATATCTATTACATCTTGCAAATTGCCCAGAATTTTAAATGAAGAAGTGAGACACACAGTTAAATGTATGAAGAAAGGAAAGGCTCCAGGTAATGATGGAATTATAACTGATATATTAAAAGAAGCAGGTGAAGAAATATAATTTTTTTAGCAAAGTTATATACCAAATGTCTAAATAATAAAGATGTACCAGATGATTGGAAGAATGCAATATTAATATTAATATTTTTAAAAGGTGATATAGAAGATATTAGAAATTACAGACCTATCAGCCTTTTATCAATTTTATACAAAATTTTTACCAAGATAATTACAACTCATCTACAAAGAACATTGGATTTTCACCAACCAAAAGAACAAGCTGAATTTAAAAGTGGTTTTAATACAGTAGATCATATTCAGATATTGAGAGAAGTTATAAAAAGGACAAATGAATATGAGCTGCCACTATTCTTTGGATTTGTAGATTATAAAAAGGCATTTGATTCTACAAACATTTCTTCAGTGATTAAAGCATTGAATCATCAAAGTATAGATACAGGATATTGTCATATTTTAAAAAATATTTATAAAAATGAAACAGCAACAATTAGATTACATAATGATACTGGGAAAGTCAACATTGAAAAGAGTGTAAGACAGGGTGACTCCATATCTCCAAAACTTTTTACAGCAGTGCTGCAATAAGTATTTTGTGGATTAAAATGGGAATCTAAAGGAGTGAAAATAAATGGAGATTATTTAAATCATTTAGATTTTGCAGATGATGTGGTTGTTTTTGCAAATAATGCTTTAGAACTGCAGAAAATGTTGCAGGAGTTATCAGATGAAAGTAGGAAAGTAAGACTAAAGATAAATGTTAAAAAGACTAAAGTAATGTTTAATGGATTTTCTCAAAATATAAAAATAAAGATTGATTATGATGAGTTAGAGAAAGTTAACAATTACAAATACCTTGGTCAGATTATTAATACAGATAAAAACATAATGGATGAAATTAATCATAGAATTAAACTTGGTTGGAGTGCTTTTTGTAGAAATAACTTAATACTAAAAGAAAATATGCCCATGGGTTTGAAAAGGAAGATTTTTAATAAATGTGTTTTACCAGTTCTTACTTTTGGGTCTGAGACTTGAACACTTAGTAGAAGAGCAATACAGAGACTTCAGACTAATCAAAAAAATATGAAGAGATGCATGTTGGGAGTAACAAAAAGAGATTGAAAATGCAATATATATGTAAAAAGACAAACAGGTGTTAGTTACCTCATTGAAAAAATTAAAAGACTGAAGTGGAGTTAAGCTGGAGTTTTTGCTAGAAGAGATGATAATAGATGGACAATTGAAATCTTTAAGTGGATTTCCAGAGATTGTAAAAGACCCAGAAAGAGACCACATGTGATATGGAAGGATGAAATAAGAAAGTGTGTGGGAATGATGTGGAAAAGAGAAGCTCAAGATTGGGGATGGATTGAATTTGGAGATACCTTCATCCTGCAATGGATTGATAATGGTTGATGATGATGATGACTACATCTTCAAAAAACTCAATGGATATTTTAATTAACAACTATCAGACATTTAAGAAAAAACCTTTGACGTTTCTTGATTTTAAATTCAGAGATAAAATGTCAGTATTTTCATGTTGGATGTTATTTGTTGATAATTTCCTATTCTTGTTAACTTACATATGAATAAAGCCATAATAATAACAGCTGCAATAACATGAACATATGCAATGGACATTTAGGATTTGTCTGATTGGTACTTTTAAGACTTCAATGATAAATCAAAGGATTTTTTTAAATAATAGCACATTCCTTTTTACTGCCTTAAGCTGTACAAATATATTTAAAATAACTTATTAAAATAGCATTCTTTCGAAAAATGATTTGTCACCTTATAGTTAAATAAAGAAGATATATGATATTAAATTTAAAAAATTCAAGCTACTTTACTGAAAAAGAATTTATCAAAAAGTTCCTTGTAACATTAATCTTTCATCAATATATCTAGGAATTTCCAAATCCAATACCATGCCATCTCCTTTCATTGATTGATTTGCCTTTCAAAAAACTCATAGACATCTGTCTTATTTATTAAATTTTCTTCCACCAGAAGATGAGTTTTATTGAGAACAGTTATATCAGTTTTAAATCCTGACAGCTTCTTGGCTACAATCACTGTCTTCTATTTAGATTTTAAAAAGTTTGTATCAACTAAACTTTATGTGTTTCATATATCTATATTAAAACACTTGTATTAAAATATTTAAATTAAAATACTTATCTTTGTTACTACTCTTCCTATTATTCTATTATTAATATTATTTCTTCCATAATTGTTTCTAACACTTTAATCTCGATTGTGGCAAACATGATAACCTAGCCAGCTATTTATAGAACATGTTAACTTGATCCCTTCTAGTTCTGTGATAGTCAGAGGAATCTTTAAATATAACTACTTAAATAATTTTTGTCATGTTAAAACTTCTGTCACAAATTCATTCATTAAGTGATTGCATTGTCTCTAACAAAGATCACAACTAAGGACTTCAAGTCTAGTAAATTCTCTATTTAGACAATAAAAATTATTTCAAATACACTATAAAAAAGTGTAATTGATTATTTTCTTTAATAATGTAATAGTGGCTGCTTTTATTGGAAAGATATGGCTGAGAAAAGAATCCAATAAGAAGCTATAGCATAATCATACATATTGTTGAAGTCTAAAGGAAAATGGCTGAAAAAGAAATTAAAAAGTAGCAACGCAAAATATCAAATATACATAGTAGTAGATTAGTTTGTGGCTGCAGAAAGGAGTTTGTTATTAACTGAAAAAAGACCATTTAATTCCTCTTGGAGTCCTTAAAGGAACCGAGCAAGGCAAATTTCCTAATGTCCACTCCCTACATTCTTGTCATTACAGCGCTATTATTATGTGATTATTCATATAATATATGAACATGGATGAGCTGCTCACTAACAACCATTAACCAGCATGATGGCTACCTCCAAGTTTAAAATCAAGAAACACCATGGTCTTTCTTTTCAGTTGCCTGATAAAGCAAAATGAATGTTTGTGTAAATGATAAACATTTTTCCAATAGTTATATACAATTATGACAGACAAAAATAAAGCATGGCCTTTATTCCCAGGAGTCTGTAAAGTCGCCAACCAAGGCAGTGGTTGGTGGCAGAAGGCAAAGGATGCTAAGAATCCTAATTGCAGACCCAGGCTGCCATTTGATGATGACTTTTTATTTAGGTACTTACAACTGTAGATCACTTTCAAGTGAAGGAAACTTGCAAGAATTAGAAGAACTGTCTTATTTTAAATGTGACATTATTGGACTTTGTGAAGTTAGAAGAAAAGGTGAAAAGACCAATTGATTTAAAAAGTGGACATGTACTCTATTATAAAGGCACAAAAATTGGAAATACAAGTGGGGTAGAATTTATTATAAATAAAAAGTGGAAATAGCAGATACCAAATACAGATAATTCAGGTTTATGTCCCAACAAGTTCTCATAGTGATGAAGTAGTAGAAGATTTTTATATGGATGTACAAAAGGCTTTTAATCACAGTAAACAACCTTTTAAATTTTTTATGGGAGACTTTAATGCTAGAATTGGTAAACAAATAAAAGATGAAAGTGCTGTAGATAATTTTGGTTGTGGTAATAGAAAAGAAAGTGGATATAGACTTGTGGAGTTTGCATAAAAAGAAAAGCTTTATGAATTCTTTTTTTGAAAAAAATGTTAAAAGGAAATGGACGAGAAAACCTCCAAATTAAGATACAGCAGAATTGGATTATATTTTGACTAACAGAAAATACATATTTCAAGATTGTAATGTTTTTAATAAATTTAACACAGAAAGTGATCATCGATTAGTAAGATGTAAGATACGTGTTAATGCAAAACTAGAGAGACAAAAATTATTAAGAAAAACAATATTTGCAGGTGATATTCCTAATCTTCAGAAACATTCTAATGAATTTAAATTAGAACTTACAAATCAGTTTCAAGTATTAGTAGATTTTGAACATGATTCAGATTTGAATAAAATTAATATGAAAATACACTTGGATTTCTTTTTACGTGGACTTATTTAACACAATTTTGAAGTTAAGCGATTCATGTTTCACCGGAAGTTGAACTCCGATAATGCGCTATTACTTTAAATAATAAATTTTGCACACTTTCGTTATATTGAAAGTAATAGCACATTATTGGAATTTGACTTTCATCTTAGTAATTTCAATATTTTCAGTGCTTTATAATAGTAAGATTTTATGCAATAATGAAATTAAAATCATGATTTTCACATTTTATGTATACACACATTAAATTTTACAAGATTATAATGTAAATTTGTTCAAACATTGTGCGTGTTAATTTTGCATTTTAAATCACATTCTGTTTTTGCTTTTTAAAAAAGAACGTAATCAATTATTAATCATTTAGTGTCCACAAGTTTATTTTTAAAAGGACAGTAATAGCAGTGGGCACAATTAAATTTGACAATTAAAAATTAAAATCTGATTTTTAATTGTAATTAACAATTTAAAAATTACTTACGGCAACTTGAAATTAATGTGATGTGAAAATTGATTTTTTAAACGGAATTGAAAATTAAAGACAAAAATAACAATTTAATTTTTAGTTGTTAGTTTCATAAACAATTAATAAAATCATCATCTCCAGAATTAATTACTAATTACGTTGTCACCAGAAAACTAATGACACAACATGAGTGTGAAGTTGGCGCTAGTTGTTTGCAAACAAACATGTTTTTCGGCAAATAGCTATAATAATTAAAATGTGTATAAAAAATGTAAATTCCTGTACTGTAAATTATACATAAAAATATATTATTTTGAATAAAATTAAATATTATAGTTAAAAAAAAGTTTGTCTTGTATCAATTTTTTTCAAATTTGAAATTTTTTATTAGTCATATTTTATTTCTTTATTTTTTTTTTGCGCAAATTTTGAAAAATCACAGACCACATCCCCCCTTTTTCAATGTAAGTTACGTCTATTTTTGCGCGATTTCGTTTGCGGTTTTCTGAGGAACATATCTATCGTGTAAAATGAGACCCAGGTGTAACTGATACATTTTTAAAAACTGCAATAAAGATAGCTGGTAGAAAAAAGCAGCAATTGACCAATAAAATTTCTACTGAGACTAAAGAATTTATGAAGAAAAGAAGGAATATGAAGATATACAAAAATGATGCATCAAAAAAGATTGAATATCTCGAATTTTATAAAATTGTGTGGAAAATAGTTGAAAATAATATAAGAAAGTATAAGTATGAACTAGCAAGGAAAGCTGTAGAAGAGAATAAAAGTCTCAAGAGTGTAAAACAACATTTTGGTATTTGTAGGAAATTTATATCTGCAATAAGAAAAAAAGATGGAATTATTACTAAAAAGAGAGATGACATCATGAAATGGGTAGAAGACTTCTATCAAAAATTATATAGTAATAAAAAACAAGTACCTGCTATATCTATTACATCTTCGGAATTGCCCAGAATTTTAAATGAAGAAGTGAAACATGCAATTAAATGTATAAAGAAAGGAAAGGCTCCAGGTAATGATGAAATTATAACTGATATATTAAAAGAAGTAGGTGAAGAAATAAAAAATTTTTTAGCAAATTTATATACCAAATGTCTAAATGATAAAGATGTACCATATGATTGGAAGAAGGCAGTATTAATATTAATATTTTAAAAAGGTGATAAAGAAGATATTAGTAATTACAGACCCATCAGCCTTTTATCAGTTTTATACAAAATTTTTACCTAGATAATTACAACTCGTCTACAGAGAACATTGGATTTCCACCAACCAAGAAAACAAGTTGGATTTAAAAGTGGTTTTAGTACAGTAGATCATATCCAGGTATTGAGAGAAGTTATAGAAAGGACAAATGAATTGCTATTATGCTTTGGATTTGTAAATTATGAAAAGACATTTGATTCTATAAACATTTCTTCAGTGATTAAAGCATTGGATCATCCAGGATATTGTCATATTTTAAAGTATATTTATAAAAATGCAACAGCAACATTTAGATTACATAAGTCAACATTGAGAAGGGTGTAAAAACAGGGTGACTCCATATCTCCAAAACTTTTTACAGCATTGATGCAAGAAGTATTTTGTGGATTAAAATGGGAAGCTAAAAGAGTGAAAGTAAATGGAGAATATTTAAATCATTTCGATTTTGCAGATGATATAGTTATTTTTCAAATAATGCTTTAAAGCTGCAGGAAATGTTGCAGGAGTTGTCAGATGAAAGTAGGAAAGTAGAACTAAAGATAAATGTTAAAAAGACTAAAGTAATGTTTAATGGATTTTCTCAAAACATGAAAATAAAGATCGATTATGATGAGTTAGAAGAAGTTAACAGTTACAAATACCTTGGTCAGATTATTAATGCAGATGGAAACATAATGGATGAAATTAATCATAGAATTAAACTTGGTTGGAGTGTTTTTGGTAGAAATAACTTGATACTAAAAGGAAATATGCCTATGTGTTTGAAAAGGAAGGTTTTTAATAAATGTGTTTTACCAGTTTTTACTTATGGATCTGAGACTTGGACACTTAATAGAAGAGCAATACAGAGACTTCAGACCAATCAAAGAAGTATGGAAAGATGCATGTTGGGAGTAACAAGAAGAGATTGAAAATGCAATATATGGGTAAGAGAACAAACAGGTAGTACTGATCTCATTGAAAAAATTAAAAGACTGAAGTGGAGTTGGGCTGGACATATTGCTAGAAGAGATGATAACAGATGGACAATTGAAATCTTAAACCGGATTCCAAGAGATTGTAAAAGATCCAGAAAGAGACCACATGAGAGATGGTTGGATGAAATAAGAAAATGTGCAGGGGTGTTGTGGAAAAGAGAAGCTAAAGATCGGAGAATATGGATTCAACTTGGAAGAGACCTTCATCCTGCTGTGGATTGATAATGGTTGATGATGAGATTAGTTTGTTTTATATATGAAAATATTTGTGATTCTTACATTAGTTTGTATAATCGCTGCAAACTCCCTCCAGCACATTATTATTATTCTATATATTTTTTCTTGGTATTGGAATGGCCATATTTTTTTGCAAATGGCTGATGATGATGATAATGGTGACTATATATATAATGAAAATATTTTTTAAAATACTTTTTTTTAATACTTGGATATATAACAAAAATATAGCTAAAATTATTTATTTATTTGTAATTGGATGCATCATTATTAAGTAAATAATTAACAACAAAAAATTTAAGTGAGAAATATATGTTTAAGTTTAACTAAAATTGTTAAAAGTAACTAAAGAAGGGCAGATTCTTTCGACTATTAACCAAATTTTTTAATCATTATTCACACTCTTATTGTATGTGCATAGATATGAATGCTATGGGTAAATATTTAACTTAAATAAGATTAATTTCATTATCTCACTATACTTTTAACAAAGTAGATTATTCATTGAAATAAGTTAAATAATTTTTAGAAATATTTCAAATCTTATCAACTTCTATTGTTTTCTAATCTGTTTTTAACCCTAGTTAATCATACTATTCTAAGTGGTTTTTAAGTTTAAGAACAAAAAAAAACTTTGATAAACACTTTATTTCATAATTATTTCCTGATATCTTTTTTAAAAAATTTCCAATACTAAAAAAAAATTACTAGTATTTAGTGTGATGGTGTTAAACATTTCCGCAAGAGAGCGTATTTGTCTCATGAACTTACATTCCACACCTTGAACTCTTAATCTGTAGATTATAAGAAAGAAAATAAAACTGTTCAAGGTTTAGTGTTACTATTATAAAAGAAGTTTAAATCTGATACAGCTGAAGTCCGCACGAAGGTAATCTTTCTAATTTTAATAAAAGCAAATTTTCAGATTTGTTTGCATTTTATCGAGCTTTTAATTAATTATAAATATTTTATGTTTCCAAAAGTTACTGTGCTATTTAATAAATTTTAAATTTCTTTTTTCCGAAATAACTTTTTTGCACCAAATATTAAGTTTAAAATGTTATTCAACCTCGGACCTTTTAAAAAATCATAAGTTAGTATTGCGAGTTTAGTTTTTCCATTCTTATTCTTTTTGAACTATAAAGAAAAAAAAAGTTTTCCTGCGTTTATTTTTTTTCCTGAAATTTCAAAGAAAGATTTTTAAACTTGTGCTTATTTCGATAACTTGTATTCGGTTTCACCTGTTATTAATTTAAAAACTACAATTAATATAATTAAATGTACTTCAAATTAAACTTTTTTTTTAAAAGATAGTCATTAAAATATTCAAGTAGAATTTATTTGACAACTTAATTAAAAGTATACCTAGAAATTATCAAAAAAAAAATTATAATGATAGATCCCACCCCTAGACTGGGTCAAAATAAAAATGGCAGTCATAGTGAAGTAAATATTTTAAATTAAAAATAATACTTGTGCGACAGAAGTAATTTAAAATTCACAGTTAAAAGAAATAGAATGGAAAATAAGTTTTTATTATCTTCGAGAATGTCTAAATCGTCCACTGGGTTAAAATCCTAAGAGATGTTTGTTATTAATCACTATAATTTTAAGCTTAATTTTTTTTGAAATCGGAACAAGCCCAAGTGTTTCCATACATACTACGTCGTTGGTTTGTAAAAATACTTAAGATAAGCAATACGCAGCCCCATCTTAGTTCATGATTCACAACTTCAAACGAAGAATAGTAAATGAATTAAACAGCGAATGTCTGGATGCGGTATTGGGGGGGGGGGGTCATCTGATTAATTTCTGTTATTAAAAGAATTTGCTATTTTAATTTAAATGTGTGTTGTTGTTTTTATGAAATGTATATGAAACCGTAGTAATCTTTAACTATAAAATAAAATGTATACGCTCTTAATTAAATGAAAAACAATAAATACCAAAAACCTGTTTATGCATTAAAAAACAAGATTACAGATATCACAATCATTGAACTACAAAATCTATGTAAAATAAAACATTCTTAGAAATTTTGATAAATAATAATAATAAACGCAAAAGAATAATGTAAATATTCAATCTTTACGAATTTAATTTCTAAATAAAAATACCATCGCATTTGCAGTCCCTCATAATCGAGTGCTATACTGATTTCAGAAAGATAAACATAACTGCACAAACTGATCTGTTAATCATAAATTTATGATATATTACACATAGCGATCCTTTAACTGTCTGTTTATTCAACTTGTGGTGCTATTCTTTAATCTCCTCTGCCAGCAACTTTCTTTCTAAAAGACAACATTACTCAATCTAATTGTAACTATTGTATTATATTCTCCGAACCATAGTTAACCAATGAAAGCAACTGATAGCATGCTTCTGACAGAAAAGGTCATTTGATTAGAGCAGCGTTTCCCAACCTTTTTTGGCTCGTGTACCACTTGGTAGTACATCATGCTAAATTGTACCACTTCGTAAAAATGATTGTATTTCGTGAAATTTGTTATCACATAATGAGACAAAATACATTGTAACATGCCTAAATGTCACGCCGGATTATAAACTCACTATAACATATATATATATGTATGTGTTTGTTCAAAGTTTCATATTTATTTACTATTTTGTCATATTTCGTTTACTAATAAATGGTTTTAATAAAAACACAAAATTATAAAAAACCAATTAATATATTTTCTTATCATAATCAAATATTTTTATAAAATAAATTTAATGAGATCCTTGTGCTTGTTTCGAAGAACATAATTTTTTGAAATTTGTTTCAAAAGATGCGTTCAATCTGTTTTGATATTTATTTTTTAAACAAATATATGAAGAAAAAGCTCTTTCTACTAATTCCGTACTAGTAAACGGTAATAATAATTTAAGAGCGTTCTCAGAAAGTTGTTCATATTCTTTAATGTTTAACCAAAAATTAATTAGATTGTGTCGTTTGAATTCTACTTGTAAAGTTCTGTCACATAATTCTATTAAATTTTCTTTGTCCTTTATTGATAATTATGTAGCTTTTTCTAAATTTTCTTCATAGAATGGGTTTGAATTCCAATTATCATTTGTGTTTTCAGGTTTTGGAAAATATTCCATGAAAGACAATTTTAATCCTGTTAAATGTGCTATTATATTTTCTATCTTGAGACAGACTAACCTTATTTTCAAAGAAAAAAATATGTAGAGTTTCGAATACTTTCGGTTGATTGTTTTCGATACACTGTTTCCAAAAATCTAATTTCTTAATCATACTTTCAATTTTATCATTAACATTAACGATCATTATCGACTATACATATTAACAACTTTACTGTATAATATTATTGATTAAAATAATTTTCATGAATTATAGGAAAAAATATTTCTGATATTTTTATGATTTAATTTTTTTTTTTTAATGTCCGCCATTATTGATTATTTTTCGTGTACCACCAACCAGCAACTCACGTACTACCAGTGGTACGCGTACCACAGGTTGGGAAACACTGGATTAGAGCATTGACTTAAAATTTGATATTTAAAAATCTAAAGGCATAATTTCATAACACATTCAACAAGCTGACAGTATTCTGATTAGTTCACTGTTATATTGTTAGAATATTAAAGAGTATCTTTTATTTTTTGTTTTGTGTCTTTTCCATCATTTTTATTTTTCTGGAATTAGATTGGTCATACATACTTATTTATAATTGATGGATAATCATGAATTATTATATTTACAAGAAATGAAAAATAAACAAAGGTGGGAAATACTGAATGTATTTGACCATTTAAAAGAACAGTAATAATCAAAATTAACATATGAATACTTAATGACGCTCTTTTGATTAAGGATTATAGAAGCTTAAATATATTCTAACTTGCTTACATTAGCTATACTTGATGCACAAAAATATCTTATAACACTTATATTAATAAATCTCAATTGTCAAATAATGAATCCTGAAAAAAGCAGTATGATAATTGATCAAATTTCATCGAAAATGTGCAGTTGAATGCAATTTTCTTTATTCTTCTGAAAGTTTGAGTAATCAATGAACACCAGATTGAATAGAGCTTTTGACTTCATCAGCGAAGAATAAATATCAAATCTAAAATTAGAGCACTTTGTCATACTAATAAAGCTAATACTTTGAACTTCAACAAAATCTTAAGATTTTGTATCTAAGCCATTATTATACAGATATTATTGAAAATATGTAATATTTCTTTTTTTGAACTGAAGTGTTGTATATGTTTATAACTGCATACATTATTAAATTTAGAAGCAGAATTCAAATCACTCTTTTTCAGGTCCATTTATTAAAAGTATGATTAATTGGTAGATTCCATATAATAATGTCAAATAAATCCTCAAGGTAGTTTTTAGTTATTGATCTTCATCAGCAGGAGACACTGCTTTCCCAGTAGCTGTACAAAAGCAACTTGAAAGTCAGAAATTAATCTGGAGATTTGTTTTATATTATTGGCTAATCTCTTTGTAATCAATTACAAAGGACTTCATTTGGAGATCTTTGGAGAGTGTCCTGATGGTCTTTCAGTTTTTTTAGTTCTTTTATGACTATCTATAGCATTATTTTGCTGATTTTGATAGTAGAAAATTGAATTTAAATAATATTAATGTAAAAAAAAAAATATTAAGAAGTAATATTCTTTAACCATTAGGAACTTAAAGATAATCTACTCCTGCCTACTACATCCAGTTCACTTGAGAGTTTACTTCAAGAAGACATTTTATCTAATACAGGAATTAGAAAAAAAAATGAATTTTTTGTCTAGTTTATTCACATAATATTATAAAGTATTTATATAATAATTATTTAAAACAAAAGTCTACTTGAGTGCACTTTGATTTCATTTGAAACATGTTTTATTTTTTAAAATACAAGTATAATGGTAAACATAAAACTATGGCAGTAAGATTTTTAATGCCTTTTTTAAAAACATTTTCTAAAGTGGTAGTCTGGAATTTTTATATTTTAAAAATTATTATAAATGCAATTTTAAATTTTAGGACAGTAGTTGATAGATTTGTGATGGTGTCACATTCATGTTTTAAAAATAAAGTTCAATCAACAAAGATTTTGTTAATTTTTTTTCATCACTGGCTTTCCTTTACATTGTCCAGTCAGAAAAAATTCATTATTCTCATTACATATTTCATTTTATTATTATTTTTTTCTATATTTGCAAAATTCAAATATGATTTTTTTAGGATGTTTTTCATTTGTAATCTTATATTTCTAACAAATCAAGTCCAAATTATAATTGTAATACAGAATAAAGATTTAATACTAACATTAACTGTTAAATGATTAAAAAAAATTGCCACCAGGAAACACAATGAAAATGTATTCACCGGTCATGATTAGTCATGCTTACAATAAATGATTCTGAAGTGGAATGATAGAATAAATGCAATTTAAATGTTACATTCAAATGTGTTACTTTAGTATATATTACTAAAACATACTTCATATTTATTATAAATTAAATAAAAACAAAAGTTATTAAATTTTATTTAAAAATGTTCTACCTAATTTTTTTAAAATATTTAAAATAATATATATTTTCCTAAAGCAGAGATGAATTTGAAGTTAAGTTCTGGGACAACTCTTGAGCATCAAAAGACCCATTATTGAACTTTTTTGAAATTTAATAATTGTTTATTCTAAACATAGTTGGCGTTATAATGAAATCACTATTGTAATAATTTTATCACAATATACTTAAATTTGTTGATAAAATATATTTTCATAAGTGTTCATTATGTCAAATTATACAAATTAATCTGTATGCCAAAAGTTAATATAAATATAGTTCTGGTTCAAATTTATTACTAACTGAACAAAAAAAAAAAACCATAATTTATTAATAATGTTGATTGTCAATTTCTAGACAACTTAAAATAAGTAGGGGTTTTTTTTCCAGATGCTGGATTATGAGTTGTTTCATATTTGACTGCTTTAAAAAAAATTCATTTTATTGTTATCTTTGAACTTTTTAAAAAAAAAGTATAGTAGCAGCTTACTATTGCTGCTAGTTTAATGGTAATTTACTGCTACAAGTGCATGCATGCATACTATTTTGGTGTTTTATACTATCATTCTGTTTATAGTATTCATATGTATCTCTGATGATTTGCCAAAACTTTATAAAAGTCTTGCATAAGTACACCATAAAAATATTTTTTTATATTAATTAAACTAAATGATACTTACATTAAATGCTTTTAATATATATATATGTGCCTTTACTCCATTTTTTTAAAACTTAGTTTCTCTTTTTTTTTAATATAGTCTGTATATATATAGTAATTACAAAATATTCTACAAACTAATTTTAGTTTTTTGTTTCACAATTTAAAAAAAAAATAATAATTTGAATAATGATTTAACTTAACAGTATGAAAAGTAAAGAAATATGTTACTCTTTTATTTTTACTTCTTTGTACCTTTTGTTTTAAAAGTAAATAGAGAGAGAGACTAATTGTTTTTTCATTTATTAACAGAAAAGTTTTTGTTTTTTAAAAAAAAGAAAGAATATTAACTTCAATAATTATAAAATTGTTGTCCTTCATGATTTGGTACAGCAAACTCTGGAACTTAGGGTTCACAGATCATGTTCAACTCTGTTATTTCTGGTTTGAACTCCCTATGGATACTCAACCAATAAAGTCATTTGATTATTTATTTATACTATAAAATTATTAATAATAGGACATAATTATATATATATAATAGTTAAAATAATGTTGTTTTTTAATCTTATAAATAGTATAGGTTTTATAAAGATAAAAAACATTTTCAACATAATAATATACTGTAAATATGACCATTTAAAAAAGATGTATTTTGATACATCATAACAATAAAGTTTTTTTTTTCATATATCAAGTTATACAAAAGGTTGTGAAACTTCTTCGAGTTATATTACAGTAATCTTTTTTTTTTAAATTTGTTTACAAATGTTCAATTAATTGTTAACAAAATATTTAATGAAATAAGAATAATCAGTCAAATGCGATTGTTTTGTTAAAATAATATGATAAAAATAATTTTTGAATTATTCTGGTTTTTTATTGTTTGCATTCACAAGTGTGTGTGGGGGGGAGGGTCATAATCGTCACAATTGTGAATTTCACTTAATGAAAATCAAATCCTCATATAATCATTATTATGAGATGTTCTGTGTGTTAATACATACATTATGCTTTATAATAATAGTAATATATTCATCTTAGAATCAGAAAACTAAATATTTATAAAAATAAGAAGTGTTTACATAACTGAATATGAAATATGGCTTCAAAAATGATGTGAAGCTAACTTCCGTTATAAAGCATCGTATACTTATGATTCTGAGTTCATACTTTCTGGTGATAATGATTATAATAAGTGTTTAATTTTTTTACAGAAACATAACTAAATGTTTTTATATTATTTGTCCGAACTTTATTGTAAACAATGTGTTTATTAATTATTCATTTTGTTACGAATTCTTATATTTCAAAATATTCCTACTTTGTTGACTTATTTATATTTTTTTGAACTTCAATTGTTTTAAAAATGCTAAATATTTAAGTAAATTAATCATTTATTTATTTGTAAATATTATTTATTTATCTTACATTTCTACTCTTACAAAGAAAAAAAATTTTTTTTTGAGTCATGAACTATAAAAAAATACTTATAGAGTTTTTAATTAGATATATTAATACTTTATAATGTATTGATTTTAGC
Source organism: Epiperipatus broadwayi (assembly GCA_028023455.1). NCBI lineage: Eukaryota > Metazoa > Onychophora > Udeonychophora > Euonychophora > Peripatidae > Epiperipatus > Epiperipatus broadwayi. The sequence goes on from JAQFVV010012411.1 coordinate 5,180,905, forward strand.
TTTATTAAAAACATTAATTTAATTATTTATAGATTAATCCAAATGGAGATTAGCATGTTTTTTTTTAATTTTATTTTAGTGAAGAAATCTTTTCTCAGATGCTACTCTATGAAAATTACTCATAGAATTTTTGTTTATGTGCATAATATAATATATAACTCCTTTAATTTTTATTCATAAATGTTAATTTTTTCTTGTAATATAAAAATAATAATTTATGTAATTACCTATTTATAAATCAATCTGAGATATTATAATCTCTCATTTCCATTTTTGAAAAGATTTTTATTTCTGAGATGACCAACTGCAATAAATACTCAAAGTTTTACTTTTAATTTTATTGGCAAGGATAGTGCTACCATTAAGCAATCTTGGCAGCTAGCAAGATTTTTTTGTGGGGGGGGGGGGATCTGTAAAATAGTTTAGCACCAGTCCTGATTGTTAAAACAAGTAAATTATTAACTTTTTTATTATTATTTATTAACTGTAATATTTAAACAGCATTAAACTGTTGCACATGCGCTTTGGATTTTAACTATAAAATGAATGAATACTAACACTTCAACCACATGATAAAGTCTTTGGAAAAGATAGAATGGCCATCTATCTTTTCGAACCCAAACGCTTTTGTATGGGAGAATCTTAAGTGTTTGAAAGTGAAAGTGTGAAGATATTAAATAAACACTTTAAATTACTTTTACATGCTTGAATGAATGACGCCGGTGAAATTTACTAGAATTTACGATACGACATTCTTATTTGAAATTAAATGTATGTAAATAAGACAATTATTTTATATAGCGCAATGTTTTTTTACAAACTGTAAAAAAAAAAAGCGTTTGGGTTCAAAAAGATGGATGGCCATTCTATCTTTTCCAAAGACTTTATCGTGTGGTTGAAGTGTTAGTATTCATTCATTTTATAGTTAAAATCCAAAGCGCATGTGCAACAGTTTAATGCTGTTTAAATATTACAGTTTGTAAAAAAATCACGCTATATAAAATAATTGACTTATTTACATATATTATTTATTAACTTATTTAAAAATAATATATTTATTCATTTATAAATAAATCAGTAGCAAAAATTAATTATAGTTTGTATATGCAAAGATTTGCAACTTATAATGTGGCATATCCTAAAATTTGTTATGGGATTCCAAATTACATGAGAACTCACTGGATTTTGTTTTTATTTTGTTATCAAAAATAAGCTTTTGTTATGATTTTGAATAGAGAATATGTGATATATGGATTTAAATATAATAAAATGTTTTCTGTTTGGCATTCAGAAGGAGTTTCAACATTAATTTTTTTGTTGTTGTTGCCATATTTGTAGAATAATACAAAGACAATATAATTAAAGATATAAATCTATTAATAGTAGTACCAAAGTATTAAATGCAATAGTACCCAAGTCTGATTAAGTCAACATTCAACTAGAAATAAAAATTAGTAATATAAGTACAATTAATTTATAGTTCAACTACTGAAACTTATTTTTAGAATATAACCAAGTTATACTTGTGATTGATTTCTACTTTGCAGGTAATAAATAAAAATGTTTATAATATATGTGTGCATAATTGATTAGAATTCTTAGTATAATTAAGCTGCTTGACTATTAATATAATAAAGTTATAGCAGCTGGTATTATCATGTTGTAATAAATTCAATAATGTTCATTAAAAATAATTATGTTTGTAATACTATTCAAGATGGTAATTTTTATCCTTAATAATAATTATATTGCACTCAGCATTTTTATTTAAATACAAAATATAGATCACATTTTATTACAATTGTTAGTGAATATGATTATATGCTTTTGTGGAACTGATAAAATGATCATTTTAAACAATGATTGGTAAGACAAGCTCTGTGATTAGCTAGAAACAATAGCTGAGACTAGGTCTTACTTTCATGCAATAAATTTATCAAAATCAGATCAATATAAAATTAATTTACTTGTAGAGTTTCTATTACTATGATAAAATATTCTATCTTTGTAGCATGTTAAATGCAACATTAGAAAATATTAACTCAGTGATAAAAAGATATAAAGACTTCAAAGAGTGCTGATTTAGTTTGCGCTCATAGCCATTTTGAAATCTAAATCACCAATCAAAACCGCCACTGACACATCCAACCAATAAATGACATAAGTATTAAATAAAAGTACTTTAAACTCATATTTTAGAAATTATAAGCTAGTAAAAATAATATGCTTTATTTCATATGGGCATGTAGTATAATCTTTTAGTATTTGTAAATTATAAACTCAGTTTGATCAGACTTCTGTAATTTTTGACCACTATTTCATATCGGCCAAACCATCCTTTACCCTCTCCGCAAATTCCCGTGCTTTGCACAATCATAGTTCAAATATTTTATGGAGGTAAATTAAAAAAACCTCTAATAAAATAAAGGCTATTATTTTTACTAGCTTATAATTTCTAAAATATGAATTTAAAGTACTTTTATTTAATATTTATGTCATTTATCAGTTTGATGTGTCAGCGGTGGTTTTTAGATTTCAAAATGGCCATAAGCTAAACTAAATCAAGACCCTTAAAAGTTTAACAATATGTAATAACTAATATTAAAAATGTGATGGAAAATATGTGATTTTTGTTTGATTTGGATGTAACTTATTATGAAACAAAAAGAAAATCAATATTTAAAAAAAGTGCAATTTTAAATACGTCTAAATATAGTCTAAAATTGAGATTCAGAATACATTATATTAAGATTGTAACAAGAACACTGGTGGTGATCAAGTGTGTTAATTCATCATCATAATAATTTAATACATAATTATTCAATCTGCACTTATAGACAACTTAATATTCAAACAGAATTCAAAAATAAAGGGGCTATTAAATTTCATGTTCAAAAAATATATAGATCAGAATCACCTAAAAGATCGTAAATAATGTGAAATTGTTTATTTTTTAATCTCTCTATAAAAAGTGATACTTATAGATGATGTTAGCAGTAAAAACGATGATTGTCTAATAAATATAAATGACATTTTATTTATGCTATGTGAAGAATTAAGTAATAGCATGCCATCATAGTTGATAATAAAGGGTTATCGCTCGATCGTAGTGTCATATTACCTACGAAAGGTTCATATGTCTACATTCTTCCTAAACAAAAAAAAACAAAACAACCTATATAATTGTTATTATAAATCATTTCAAAATGTAAACAAAAAAATCAAATGGGATAGGGGAAAATAATCTTTTTTTAAAAAAAAAAAAAAAGCTAATATAATGTCTATATAAAAATAGTAAATAAGCTAAGATTTCCCCTCACCTCCAACACTAAAGTTAAAAAAAAAAAAAACTTTTACTTTACGAACTTTTTTCAATTTATGAGAACCCTTAAAGGCTGGTCTTTTAATAACTTGTTTAGTTGAGCGAAGCGCATAAGTCATGTGACATTTCGAAGGTCGTTACTGTTGATAATGTAGATTATTTTTTAATACTTTGTGATTTTACTTCATATATTTAAAAAAAAAAAAATCTTTTTCTATAAGATATTTCTCTTTAACTCTTTTGTGAAAATTTAACATGTTTTTAACATTTTAATAATAAATTGGAGACAGAAATTGCTTTTAACAAATATTCGGAAAGAACTGAATAAATATATAAAATACGTAAATGAGTGCTTTGAGGTGGTTGGGTTTTTAAAAACTCCTTCAGTATAACCTTTTTTAGTCAGATAAGGTTAAAAATTATCTATAATAATTAATCATTTATTTTAAAATATTGTTTTATTAATGTAGACATTATACACATTTTTATTTTATTAGATTCCTTTATTAATGCACGCATATCTCACATACGTGATCTAATGTTAATAGTCAACTATTTATGAAATTCAATAGAAAAGGAAAACATAAAAAAAAAAAAATGAAAACAATTTATATGTTCTAATATTTACAATTGAATATTTTACTTAAATATCCAAAATACATGTCAGTATAAGAAGAAATACTCAGTTGTATTATCAACCGGAAAACGAAATAAATTGCAGTAAGGTAAAATAATAATAAAAGAATATAATTTGGCAGTTATTTCCTTTGCACGATGAGATAATTACTTTCAATTTAATTGATATTTAAACTTTACAAAGATTGTTTCTCACAATTTATAAAATTAAGTTTTGAATTGAAATAATATTTCTTTTACAAGATGTTTTCATATCTTCTGACATATTAATGACTGACCTTGCATTTAAGAAAAAAAAAGTCTTATTTCTAACATATATTGCTATTTTTATATTTGGAACTAATCATAATTTCCTATTTTACATATAGTTCGTTTATATGACAATAAATTTTAAAATAATTGCATGTGAATTATTTTTTAATCACATTTAAATTGGATATTAATTAGTTTATGAAAGTTAGTTTAAAAAATATAACTATCTACTACCACAGATGGTCATTCGTAATCTTTAGCCGAGAGGTCATCGCAGCCGCCTTGCACACGGTTATGGGTTCGCGTCCCGGCCGATGCTATGACATATGAAAAAAAAAAAATTATAAATTTTATTATATGAAATGAAACACTAATGAGCTTATCTAGAATGTCCATTCAATAATTAATTGTTATTTTAAAGGCAACTATTATTCAAAAATGAATCAGTAGTATTTAAATATTCCTTGCATATTTTAGTGGCCTTCTCTACTATTTACCTATATATCAATGCCCTGTGCAGTTTAATGCACTGGTAAAATGGCAGACTTGATATTAAAGATCCCATATCAACTCTCAGCTGATTAATATAAATATTAATAGAAAGCATTCAATTTAATTTAACTAACTGAACTATTAAATGTTTAATTCACTACTAAAATATTCATACATTCCATGCCACCTGAGCAATTTCTGTGCAGTTTATATATATAATAATCATGTATTAAAAATGAGTAAAAGTAAAATAAAAGTGTATTACGTTATATTATTTAATTTTACTTAAATACATAATACCTATATATATATGTCTTCTTACAATTACGGCAAGTGTTTTCATAATTTTTCATGCAAAAGAAAAACAGAATTTTAGTTTAATCTGCAAAACATGTATATTTATATTTAAGAACAATAACCAGTCAAAACATATGATTATGTGCTATAATTAGTTGTGTTTTAATCTTATTATTCTGATCCAAAATATATATATTGTAGTTTTTTTAATATATATATATTAATAAAACCATCAATAAATGTGTGAATATTTATTATGCTTGAGGATATTTAGTAAAGTTTTTGCACACATAATCTCCAAGACAATCCAGTTACATAATCTGGTCATGATTTCCAGATTGCATCATCATACCATCAGATATTGTGACACTTAAGATATACTAATAATTATCATCTTTTCTAGAAGGTGAAACCATGTATCTTGTTGTCTATCAAGTAGAGTTTAAAGCTGCTTTCAATTTTCTTAGTTGGAATCATTTATTGCTGTGCAAAGAATTTCATTTCTGCAGCACACATTTCTATTAAGCATCTTGTATCATTTATCTAAGCTATCTCTATTTTTTTACAACTTATTATTTCTATATATATATTTCTAAGGACTCTCTACTAACTTCATTATGTTTTGGAACAAATTATAATATGAAATCATTCCACCTCATTTAGTTGTGAATGTTCATTTTATCTCTTTGTTCATAGTTTGTTTTTTTATATTAAGGAAAAATTGTAATATATTATCTATTTCTACATTTCTAAAAAAAGATTTCATTCTAATCCAAATATTTTATTTAGCCTTGCAAGGTCTTCAGTGCTTTCATCACACTCTCTTATTTTTCCTTTAATATTTTAACTTATCAAATGATGTCACAGATAATTTCTTTATCAATTTAATAGAAATAAATTTAGTAAAAAAAAATCACACATTCTTCATAATGTAACAAAACTTTCTCATAGATCATATTCTAAATATATATATTTTAACTATTGATTCATTTTTTTGGAATATCATTGACCCAATCAAAAATATTTGTTATTCATTATATTTTTTAGATAAGGAGTGGACAAAATGTTGATTGTGATCTGCTGGTGGATTGCCAGAAATTTTGGAGTAACTGTCTGAATTTAAAAAAAGTAATGGTAACCAACCTTACATTATGCTAGATAATGTAGCTATACATAAAAGAAATACATTTCCCACACATGTATGATTACTACAGGTGAGAATTGGTTCCTCACAATCAAGGTGAATGTAGTCAGGCACTCATCAATGAATATGTTAAATGACAAATGTACCTTTGCTTGAAATACAAATAGTATGTATGATGATACAACTTCATCAACTGAAATATCATTGTTCTATGCAAAGATATAGCTAGAAGCATTGAATACATTCAGTCAGTTGTAAAGCCAATAATTCTGTTTTTTTGACAGATGCACAGATTGATATATTTTAAAAGAGGGATGTAATGTCTAAAGTAATTGCAATGAGAAGAAAGATACAATTTTTAATACAGAATGGGAAGAACAGTTTTTCTTTACAATGATGAGTGCAAAATGTGTGCTTATATGATGTCTAAATTAATTTCATGAACTTATCTTGTTTGCAACAGTATATCAACTTGGTATGGTTCCATAACCTTGATATTTTGTATCTCACAACTGTGTTCATATCAACATGTGGCTGTGGTTTGCTGAGTGCTGTTCATTATTGTTATTGCATGTTTTTGTATGTCATTGTGAGATTATCAGAGCTTAAATTAGAGCAATAAACAAAAGTTAAATTTCTTGTTAAACTTGGCAAAAATAGAAATAAAGTCAGAGACATGGTTCAAGTTTATAGGGATAATATCATGAAGAAAATGACAATGTATGAGTGGATTAAACTTTTTTTAAAAAAAACTCATTGCTGAAGAGAAGTCAGGGCAGCCAGTAAGCAACCAGAACTGAGGTATGTGCAAAAATGCCCCACTCCATATGGTGCTGTCTTAGTTTTTATTCAATAAACAAGTAACTGACTTTGCACTCCCAAATTCACCTGATCTGATTTCCAATGATTTTTTTCTTTCCCTGAAAGGAAATATTAAAAGTGACACATTTTGATGACATTTAAATCATCATAGGCAATACAATGAGAGTTCTAATAACCATTCCAGAAAAAGTTTCAAAAGTGGTTTGAAGGGTAAATTAAGCACTAGAATTCATGCACAGCTCTCCTAAAGGAGTACTTTGGAGATGACCATAGTGATATTGAGCAATGAAGCATGTAGCACTTTTTCTAGGATGAGTTTATAAACTTAATTGTCATCTTATGCAAGCATGTCATTTTTAAAAAAATGAAACTTAAAAAGACATTTTAAATGATGAACTGTGACACTTGGAGTAGCTCTTACCCTGAAAAAGTGTGTCCACTCTTGTTTTAGGATTTGCATTCTCTGATGCCACATTTTGTACAAGTTTCAATATTTGACACTTTATAATACTATTTGATGTATCTGTTTAATTTACTTTATAATAATATCCCCATAAGCAATATTTAATTTTAAAATTAGCATTGTTTTGACTTTGTATGTAGACTAGCTTTACATGATATAAATAAAAATAAGTGAATTACTCAGAAAGGTAATAAGTTTGATTTGATCTTCTCAAATTTATCACTCTCCAACTATCTTAAGCATATGGATTTTTTCAGAAGTTATTGTTAATTTACTTTAAATGCATATATATATATATTTATTTCTAGCCTTTTGTATTTCACATTTTCAACTCATTCATTTTTTAAAACTTTTTCAGTTATTTTATACATATTTAGTCTCACGTGGATAATTCATTATGTGTTTATATTTGAGGATAAGAAGTACATATTAGGAAAAATCAACTAAAATGTTTGGTATTTTTCATATACATTCTGCAGTTTTTGTCTAGGTATATTATGTTAAGTCTTTAGTTTTTTTTTTTATTATTGGAATATATTTAACTTCAATTATTTTAGTAATGTTATTTTTTATCTCTTTCATTAGTACTTTTCAAGAATATGTTGTTCACTGCTTTACTAATATATGACCATAAAAAACTATTCCTGATACCTAGGAAGCATACTTGTAGTATATTTTTGTATAAATGTTAGTGTTTATTTTTATATAGTACCTATTATAAAATTTTTATATTTATTCTTAAAATTTAGATTCTATATTATTTTGATTCATATTCAATTAAAACACTAATATAAATATTTATTTGATTTTATTTATATTATTAATGTCCATAGAAGTTCTCTTGATTTACCGATTTACTGTATTAATGTTTTAAGAATTAGCTTTGTACTAGTCAGCAACTGTATGACTTTTCTTTTCTTGCATGTTGACAATTCTCTTTTCTTTGAAATTTTCATTTGCTTTTTATACATAAAAGCATGAAGAGCTTTATAGTGCTATTATTCCTATGATCTAGATATTGAATATGGACCAAGCAAACTTAAAAAATTTTTAAACAGATTTGAAATATTTTTAAACATCCTAATGCCAGTTTACTGTTATCTATACAATTTATAGATTCAAAATGAAACAAAGTTTGAATATAAGCAGATTAAATTTGAACATTTTTTCATCATATTTGGAATATTTTTAATCATATTAATATCAGTCAGTCTCTTATTATTTATCAATTTTTAAATAGAAAATGAAAAGAATGAAACAACACTCTAATCCTCACCACCTAAGCATCTGGAAAACGTGGTGAGTAATGCCTTCTTTTTTCATTGATTCTCTACTGGATAAGTCTTTGTTCTACAATGGGCTATTTAATGGCCTTTTTACCCTTTACCTACATAAGTATCAAAAATGGAATGTTTTGTTGAAAGAAAAGGAGTCTTTCTAGACGACAAATATTTATATTAAAATTTAGATTATAATTTTACTTACTATATAAACAAAACTAAGATAGCAAATTACCATGAAATATCCTGAATACTTCTGTTTTCAAGGCTTCCTCTGTTAAGTTTGTATCTGTGGCTTTTTTTTTTTTTCAATCGTTTCCAGTTCTATATCTGAGTTTTTTAAATAATTGGTCTGGTATTATTACACTAAATAGAAAGTCATTCAAAGTTTATTGTAATTAAGTTCATTAAAGGTTAAAATAGGTTAAACATCAATAAAATTCTGCATCATTTTTTTTTTATTGCTATCAGAGATTGAAGCGCAACACTTCTCAATCCAAATTGTCGCATTGCATCGAGTCTACTCAGGAAGCAATACTTTTAAAAAAGCTCATTGAATCATAATAAATACTTGCAACATATTTTTATGAGCCATTAAAATTATCAAGTATATATAATACATTCTATAGTTTTAAAAATAATAGATTTTGATCTCGAATAATGTTTTACATTTTGATTAGTTTCCAGAATAATCAGTTTAATAAACTGATTATTTTCTAAGTTTCTATTGCATATTATTTTTTCAATAGAAAATGAATTAAAATTATGATAAATTATTAACAATTGTGTCAAAGAATGATTAATGAGAAAGAAAGATCAAAGAAAACTGATAACAAATTTAGAATTATTATAACTAAAAAATAAGGTGGGGGTGGATGCTTTGAATACTGTTTAAATATATATACAGTAATATCAAAAGTATATTTTTAAAAATGATAATCGGAATTGTTCAAACTATATCCATTAGTTCTACGAATATGAAAGCGGCACAAAAAAAAAATAGAGAAACAATATTCGTGCACATGAACTCTGCTGCTAATTAAGCCTTTTGAGGACGCAATGAACAATTATGAATACGGAACAAGTGGATAGTCGAATCGATTGTTTCTAAACTTATTAATGCAGAAATGTTAAGTTACAAATGATCTACTCGTTATAAAAGCTTATGATGATCGGAAAGGTTGATCACATAGATGGATTTCATCAACATAGTAATAAATGTGCCCTTGAGAATCTAAAATATTTAATAAATAATGTCATTCCAGAGAAATATTATTCAAAAAATTCTTGAAATGTGTGCAGAAAACTCTGTATGAAATGAAAACTTGGAGCAATTAAAAATGTTTAAAATTTTTGAAATGTGGATGTGAATAAAAAAGTGGAAAAGATCTTTATGGTTAATTATATAAATATACTACTTTAACCGTGATGCATAAAAAGTTTTTAATATATATTTTATTCTTTTTTCAGCTACATAAAAAATTGTATTATTTGCTGAAGAATGTTATGAAAAAGATTAGATTACATCTTTTGATTGTGTTTTTAAATTAAATCCCAATAATTTATTATGTAATATTAATAATTTTTATTAATCATTGATTATTCTATAGATTATCCACTTAATAAATAATATTTATGTAGTACAATTTTCACAACATCTCACTCAAAATAGAGACTGGTTTCTATCCACTTTTAATACCTTTTGCAAAAGTGTAATCATAAATTTATGGCCAAAACAATGTAAAAAAGATATATGATCTCCAAGATGCACATTTGTGCTGAACCAGTACTCATTAGGTGGACTAGATCACAATCTCTTAGACATATTTTTATCATTGTTCAGTATAAATGTCAAGCTTTTGCTCTCACAACTTTGACCTAAACTACTTAATGGAAGAATATTAATAATTTGTATTAGTCATCAGACTAGAAATTATCCACTTAATGAATATTTCTGTAATGTAATTTTCACTACAACACTCTCATGCAAGATAGGGACTGGTTTCTATCTGCTTTTAACACCTTATGGAGGTGTGTAAACATAAACTTATGATCAAAGACATGGAAAAGATCTATAATTTCCAAGATGCACATTTCATGCTGAAATCAGCACCTTACATGAAAGTGATATAGAGAGAATTACACTACAGAAATAGTGTTTATTATCATGTTATATGTACATATTTTCATTTTAAAGATGATTTTTCATTTGCAGCAAATACTAAGGCTGATATCTTTAAATTTATCATACTGTGATATTTTTTCATATATTTATTATATATATTCTAATGTTATCTAAAACATTAATAAATACATGTAGCTTTATAAACCTATCATAAATGTTATTAATTATACTTTGCTATATTTCATTATATTTAGTGTTATAATCCAGTATTCAGTAACTTATGATTTTGTGGACTACTAAGTGTCTGTAATGTTTTCATTGAGAGTCCAGACAGACTTGATGAAATGTTATAAATTTTACATTTAAAATTAAAAAATAAAAGACTAAATTAATAATAAAAAATGACAGCAAGTAATGAATGTAATCCTAATTTTTTTACTGATTTATTTAAACATGGTTTTTATTCTGCTATCATCTTAAAAAGCAACAAATGTAAAACTTTTTTATGGAAATATGATAGTAAAGAATATATAATTTTAAGGATATGAATTTTGAATCAAGTTTTAATGTCCCTAAGATGTAGGTATCTCTGGATTTTTTTTCATACCCTGTAAAGTTAAAGTTTGAACAGATGCCTAAATTATTTTAGAAGAAATTTAATTTTACATTTCTATACAAAAGGACTGATGAGAAGGGAACACATCATAAAAAAAGTTGAAAATTATGTTGTACTTTATATATATATATATATATATATAATGATATTTATATATATATATATATATATATAATGATATACAATTGTGAATTGGCAAGAAAAGCTATAGGAGAGATTGTAAAACTAAAAAGTATAACAATATTTTCATATTAGAAGCAAAGTTATTTCAGCTGTAAGAAAATATCACTATTAAAAACAGAAGTGATATCATGAAGGGTGTGGATGTTATATTCTGCATAGAATTATAAGCTGATATAAGGCAAAAAAGCAAAATAACCCCTACAGTTTATATCTCTTGAAATGCCATATATTTTAATAAAGAGATGATCATTTAATCAAATGTATAGAAGAATGGAAAAACTTCAGAAAACAATGGAATCACTATTGATATCTTTAAAAAAAAACAGGTAAAAAAACAAAACAGAAAATGTTGAATGGTAAAGATGTTCCAAACAATTAGAAGAATACAATAATTTTATTGATATTTTAAAAAGGTGAAAAAGAAGATATTAAAATTTACAGAACTATCAATCTTCAATGAATCCTATACAAAATCTTTACTATGATCATTATAATTTATCTACTGAGAACTTTGAACTCTAACCAAGAAAAAAATAAGTTTACTTTAAAAGTGCCTTGGATTTAGAGGTTTTGAAAAAATTTCTGCAGTAATTAAAGCTTTTTTTGGAAAACGTTGGGAATTATACAATGGTTCTTGGTTTTATTGTTTATGGATTATAAGATTATTAAATGATTTATATGATGTATTATAAAGTTTGGGTGTTGTGTTCAGGGTAATCTAGAGTACTTCTTCACTGGGTGATCACTAGGGCCAGTGTTTTCTGAATGTTAAGGTAGGTGTGGTAAAGTCTGTTTGGAATTTTTTCAGCATATGATAGAGGGCTGTCTAATGTTCGGGTATTCAGACTTGCTTATGACCAGCTTACATCGAAGAGACCAGATTGTAAAGTTCACAAATGTTGCCAGTCTAAGATGTGCATAAGTTCCTTGTTCTATCACATTGGTCAGAGACAAAGAATTGTGGGTTTGGTTCTTGAATCGGTTCCGATTGTGATTGGAGTTTTGTAGAATTGGGCAGTTTGTCAGCGTGTGGTTGGTGGTTTCATCTTCTCTCTGGAGAGTGGAGTGTTGTAGATTTTTGAAGCTCTTATAGTAGAGAAAGGATTTGTGGGAAGGGTTCAGTTTACTTTAATGAGGAAGTCAACATACTTTGGGGAAGGTGAGTGTTTCGTAATTTGATGAGTCTTTGGTTGGAAATATGGAGGTAGGAGAGATATTGGAATCTTGGGTGTGTAATATTGAAGATCTCCCAATATGTGAGTTTTCTTGTGAATAGGCTTGATTGGCTGAAAGATGGTTCAGGATTAGAGTCACTGATTGTCGAGCAGTTGTTTTGTTTAGGGGGTGGTGGTATCTGTGGGCTCGACAGGTAGTGGGATTCAATGGCATCATTGTCCTTAAAAAGTTTGTGAAGCACATTGTGTGTTCTTTGTAGGTTGACTGTTTCAATGGAGTGGAGTGAGAGACCATTCTCTCTCCTGGGGTTATGCATTGTCTTGATACTGATGGCTGCGACTTTTCCTCCCCAGCAAAGTTTGGTGCATGCCGAGTTTATTTTGTTTATGAATCCTTTGGTGGGGTTGAATCCAGTAAGGTAATATGTTATTTTGGGGAGCAGGATGGCATTTAGTAATGCGACCTTTCCAAAGAGGGACAAGTAAATTTTTGATATTGATGTTATTGTGGTTTGTGTTTTTTCCAGCAGTGAGTTTTGGATTTCCTGTCTCATGAGTGAGTAATTAAAGCTTTGAATCATCAAAATAAATTCAGAACATTATTAAATTTTGAATATTTATTAAAATGCAACTACAGTGATTATATTCCATATCTTTAAAACTTTTTGTTATAATTTTACTGAAAGTATTAAAGTGGAAAGGTATGAAAATAAAAATAGATTTTATTTAAGTCATATGGTTGTTTTTCCAAATAATGCTTTAAATCTTTAGAGACTATTGCAAGAATTATTGGGGGACGGGGAGATAAATGCTAAAAAAATTAATGTTCAATAGATTTTCTCAGAAGAAGAAAATGATTATAAATTAAAAGAAGTTAACAACTACAAATACCTGGTCAGATTATGGAAAGAGAATAGATGAAATTAATTAAAGAATTAAATTGGGATGTAGGCTTTTAGTAAAAATAATTTAGTTTAAAAAGGGGAATGCCTATGTATTTGAAAGTAAGATTTTTAATATATGTCTTACCAGTTTTTATTTATGGGATCTGATACCTGTACATAACAGAAAAGCTATATGAAGACTTCAGACTACATAATAAGATATTGCAGTGAAATATAAGGAATTATAGAGAGAGATACAGAAGGAAATAAGTTTGTGAAAAAACAAATAGATATTATTGATATCATTAATAGAATTAAAAAGCTTAAATAGAACTGATCAAGAAATATTGCTAGAAAAGATAAGAATGATTAATTGAAGTCTTACACTGTATTCCAAGAAATTTTAAAAAGCATAAAAAGTGACCATGTATGAGATGGATGAATGAGATAAAAAAAATTTACAGGATTAGTGTGGAGAAAATAAGCTATGCATCAGAGAAATTAATTAAATTTGGAAATATCTTCATCCTGAAATGGATTAATAGTAGTTAAAAGTAATGACATCGATATGTTTAGGTAAAAAAATTAAAAATTTTTTTTTTTAAAAAATACAAAAAAAAATTTTTTTTACCTACTTGCATATAGTTTTTAACACATGATTTTATTTAAATTTAATTAATGGATGTATGCATTAGTTTAATATAGTTAATTTTAAAAACATTAAATTGATACATTGTACAGGCTTAAACCTGCATTTATATATGTAATATATGCGGGATTCGAACTCAGACTTTCACACGACCCATTACTCTCAGTACCATCTCATATTGGTGATCCACCTGATCACACACATGTTGAAAAGATAAATAATCACCAATATGATGTATTTCATGCTAAACCAGCAATCATCAGTTGGTTTAAATTACTATCCTCACACACACATATATATATGTAATCAGTGCTCAGCTTTATATTAAGATAGCCAATCTTCATACTTTAATGGACAGGCTTCATACTATTCAAATTGCAACTCTTCACCCTTCCATTTCATTGAAAATCTGATGATGGAATGTTCAAAGCTCTTGTTAGTGCCAAGATTGTCATCCTACCCATGTTGACATATTAGTCATTCTGACCCCTCATGTATGGAGAATAATCCATTTATACATACATATGCGAGGGATGGGCAGACCTTTTACACACTTTATATAAATTAATTCATTGTACAGGCTTAAACCTGCATTTATATATGTAATATATGCGGGATTCGAACTCAGACTTTCACATGACCCACTACCCTCAGTGCCATCTCATATTGCTGACCCACCTGATCACACACATGTTGAAAAGATAAATAATCACCAATATATGTATTTCATGCTAAACCAGCAATCATCAGTTGGTCTAGATTACTACCTCCAGGCATATATACAATCTGTGCTCAGCTTTAGATTAAGATAGCCAATCTTCATACTTTAATGGACAAGCTTCAGACTACTCCAACTCACAACTCTGAAGATTGGCTATCTTAATATAAAGCTAATCACTGCTTGTATATATGTGTGAGGATAGTAACCTAGATCAACTGATGATTGCTGATTTAACATGAAATATGTATATTGGTGATTATTTATCTTTTCAACATGTGTGTGATCAGGTGGATCAGCAATATGAATTGGCACTGAGAGTAGTGGGTCGTGTGAAAGTCTGAGTTCGAATCCCGCATATATTATATATATATATATATAAATGCATGTTTAAGCCTGTACAATGTATTAATTTGTATAAATAGTGTGTAATAAATAGTGTGTAAAAAGTCTGCCTATCCCTCACATATGTATGAATAAATGGATTATTTTCCTATACTTGAGGGATCAGAATCACTAATATGTCAACATGGGTAGGATGACAACCTTGGCACTAACAAGGGCTTTGAACGTTCCATCATCAGATTTTCAATGGAATGGAAGGCTGAAGAGTTGCGAGTTTGAATAGTATGAAGCCTGTCCATTAAAGTATGAAGATTGGCTATCTTAATATAAAGCTGAGCACTGATTATATATATGTGTGAGGATAGTAATCTAGACCAACTGATGATTGCTGGTTTAGCATGAAGCATTAAATTGGTAAATGAAAAACAAATTACATCTAAGGAAAAACAAGATGGTATTTGTTTTTGTTTTTTAATAAAAGGATTTTATATACTATTGAAGTTGATGGGTTGATGGGAGAAAACATATACTATTGAAGTTGATGGGTTGATGGGAGAAAACAAAAGAAAATGACACCTATAGAGATAAATAGAATATCAATCTTATTTTTAGTATAGGCAGCGAGACTAATTAAAATATATGATGTGATATGTTAAGTCTATAAAGATGTCAGGTAAAATGAAAAAGAAACAGACTATGTAAGACAAGATTAGAGGATTGTGATGAAAAGAATAACAACAAAAATAAAAATGTAATTTTTTATAAAAATATAATAGCCATAATTGTATAAAGATTGTTGCAGAGCCAGAAAAACAGTTACAACAAAAATCTAGCATTTATTTAATCATATATGTTAACTTATGACATTGATAAGGAAGAGGTAAAAATAATGTATGAAGAAATTGAAAATGTGATTGTAAAGGAATACAAAAATAGCTATATCATCATCATCATTTTCAACCATTTTCAATCCACTACAAAATGGTCTCTCCAAGTTCAATCCATCTTTTCTGATCTTTAGCCTCTCCACATCACTCCAGCACACTTTGTTGTTTCATCCATTCATCTTACATATGGTCTTTTTGTAGGTCTTTTACAACCTCTTGTGATCCAGTTTAAATTTTCAACTTTCCATCTATTATCTCTTCTAGCAATAAGTCCAGCCCAACTCCACTTCGGTCTCTTAATTCTTTCAATGATATCAATAACACTTGTTTGTTCTCTCACCCATGTACTTTGTTTTTGACCTCTTCTTGTTATTTCTAACACATATCTCTCCATACTTTGTTGAGTGATCCAAAGTTTTTGTACTGCTCTTTTGTTAAGGTTGCAAGTCTCAGGTCCATAAGTAAGAATTGGTAAAACATATTTATTAAAAAACCTTTTTTTTGTCAAACACATAGGCATATTTCCTTTTAATAGTAAGTTATTTCTATCACAAGCATCCAACAAAGTTTAATTCTATGATTAATTCTATCCATTATGTTTCAATCTGTAATAATAATTTGACAAAGGTAATTGTAGTTGTTACCTTTTTTTAACTCATCATAATCAATCTTTATTTTCATCTTTTGAGAAAATCCATTGAAGATTACTTTAGTCTTTTTAGCATTTATCTTTAGTCCTACTTTCTTAGTTTCATCTGATAACTCCTGCAACATTTCCTGCAGCTCTAAAGCATTATTTGCAAAAACAACTACATCATCTGCAAAATCTAGATGACTTAAATAAACTCCATTCACTTTTACCCCCTTAGCTTCCATTTTAATCCACAAAAAACTGCTATAAAAAATTTTTGATAAATGGAGTCAGCCCTTTATACATTCTTCCCAATGTTAATCTTCCTAGTATTATTAATTGTTGCTGTTGCATTTTTATAAATATTCTTTAGAATATGACAATATCTTGTGTCTATACCTTGATAATCTATCAAATGCCTTTTCATAATCATCAAATCCAAAGCATAATGACAGCTCATAGTCATTGGTTCTTTTTATAATTTCTCTCAATACTTAGATGCAATTTACTATACTAAAACTACTTTTAAATTCAGTTTATTCTTTAGGTTGGTTAAAATCCAATGTTAACTGAAGATAAATTATTTTGGTAAAAATTTTGTATAAGACTGATAAAAGACTTATATGTCTGTAATTTCTAATATCTTCTTTATCATTTTTTTTAAATATTAATATTGTATTTTTCCAATCTTCTGGTAGACCTTTATCATTTAGACATTTGGTATATAACTGCCAAAAAATTTTCTATTTTTTACCTCCTACTTCTTCATTTAAAATCATTTATCAATTCAGAAGATATAGTAGTTGTATAAGGTACTTTTCCTTGTTCATTATTATTAAATAAATCTTGATAGAACTCTTCTATACATTTTATGGTGTCATCTTTCTTTTTAGTAATAGTTCTCTCTTTTTTCTTAGTGCAGAAATAAGTTTTTTCCAATATGAAGATGTTGTTTTACACTCTTGAAACTTTTATTCTCTTCTATAGCTTTTCTTGCTACTTTATAATTATACTTTCTTATATCATTATCAACTCTTTTTTGCACTACTTTAAAAGATTCAAGATTTTCAATCCTTTTTAATGCATCATTTTTATATATTTTCATATTCCTTTTATTTTTTTCATAAATTGCTTTGTCTCAGTAGAAATTTTATTGCTCAATTGTTGCTTTTTTGTACCAGCTATCTTTGTTGTAGTTTTTAAAAGTGTATCAGTTATCTTCCTATTGAATTCATTCAAATTTGAATCATTTTTAAAATCTGTTAATATTTGAAAATGATTTGCAAGTTCTAATTTAAATTCATTGGAATGTTTCTGAAGATTATGAATATCAACTGTGAATATTGTTTTTCTAATTTTTTTTTTAGTTTTACATTAACATGTATCTTACATCTTACTAATCGATAATCACTTCCTGTGTTGAATTTATTAAGAACATTACAATCTTGAAATACTTATTTTCTGTTAGTCAAAATATAATCCCATTCTGCTGTATCTTCATTAGAATATGTCCATGTCCATTTGCATTTAACATTTTTCTCAAAAAAGAATTCATAATATAAAGTTTCTCTTTTTCTGCAAACTCCACAAGTTTATATCCTCTCTCATTTCTATCACCATAACCAAATTTACCTACAACACTTTTATCTTTTAATTGTTTAACAATTCTAGCATTAATGTTTCCCATGACAATTTTAAAATGTTGTTTGTTCTGATTAAAAGCTTTGTGTGCATCCATATAAAAATCTTCTACTACTTCATCACTTTGAGAACTTGTTGGAGCATAAACCTGAATTATCTGCATTTGGTATCTGCTATTAAATTAAATAACTAATCTTGCCACTCTTGGAAGTACAAGTGGAGTAGGATTTATTATAAATAAAAAATGAAAGAACAATATTGTGGAGATTGATGGTGTATTGAACAGAGTGGCAAGATTATCTCCACAATATTGTTCTTCCATTTTTTATTTATAATAAATCTTACTCCACTTGTACTTCCAATATTTGTGCCTTTGTAGTAGAGTACAGGTCCACTTTTTAAATCAGTTGTCTCATCTTTTCTTCTAACTTCACAAAGTCCAATAATGTCTCATTTAATATGAGACAGTTCTTCCAATTCTTGCAATCTTCCTTCACTTGAAAATGATCTGCACTTGTAAGTTCCTAAATAAAAGATACTTAAGTTATATATAGATAGTGAGTGATTAAAACTTTGTAATTAAGATTAAAAACTGTAGAGGTCGAAGATTGATAAGATATTGTGAAGAAAATAGCATAGTTTAAAAATTATAAGAGAAGTATTTATGTATAGAAAGATCCAAGTAATATGAATAGTTTTTAATTAGGTTATATTTTGATACAGAATAGATTTAATTATGTGAATAATAAAGTTAGTATTAATTCGGATAGTTAATTTAATGATGCTAAAATTAAGATTATCTTTTAAAAGGATTAAAAGAACTGAGATCAAAAATAAAAAAGTAGGACGTTGATAATTTAAACAAGAATGCTAAAAAAAAGTTTTCAAATTTAATAAGTGCAACTAATAAAATATAAATTCACAAAGTATATATAAGTAAAAAAAAAAAGAGAGAATTATTCGAGGAAGATTTCAAATATGCTATTGTCAAGGCATAGGTTATGAAAAAAACATCTTGGATAATAATGAGAAGAATAAAGTGGAAAACAAAGACAATTAAAAAATATGAATACTTTTTAAATAAAATTACAGTAAACCAATTTACATCATTTGGTTTCTAGTTTTTATGCAACATTGGAATTCATAGCTAGCAGGAACAGTATAATTGATTTAATATGTTTGTAATAGGCGGACAGGTGAAATATTAAACAGGATTTTAAGAAATTGTAAAATACCCAGAAAGAGATTACATGTGAGATGGATGGATGAAATAAGAAAGTGTGCTAGTGTGATGTGGAGAAGAGGAAATAGAGATCAGAGATTGAACTTGGAGAGACCTTTATCCTACAATGGATGGCTGAAAATGATGCTTCTGTTTATATATAGTACAGACCTCTTAAATATGTATATACAATTTAATTTAAGATCTACATATTAAGATATTAGCAAAAATAACTAACAGAAAAATATAATGCAGTTACAAGAATAGAAACATATTTTTTTTCATATGGATACACACATTAGACTGTATTCAAATATAAATAGGTATGCATGTGAATGTGTTCACTAGATTAGTCTATCATTTTCAAAAGTAATAAAATGTATTATTCTTCTTCCTCATTCTTTTGTTAAAAATTGATGATGATGAATGCAAAAAATACAATACTTAAGCAATGTTAAATTCCTAAGTTTCTAGCATGCTTGCCTGTCCAGATAAGAATAACCTTCTTTTAAATATTTCTTTCTCAGTACTAGCATTACACTATGAATTAAAAAATTAACAATTTATTTTTTATAGTTAGCAATTTAACCAATGAAAATGATGCCACAGCTGTTATGCAAATATCATTAAAATATGTGAGACAATAAAATGGCTGTCGTTATGCTATATATATATAAGAACCCTTAACGTTTTTAATTTACAAATTTTTTTAATAAAAATTAAACTTTGGGTTATTGGGTATAGAGATAATAAATACTGCAATCTTATTAAATTACTTCAAGAATAGGAGATGAAGTTATTTTCATTTTATTTAAAAGTATTGAAGAAAAGAATATTATCAAATTAATTGCTATTTCTAATATAATCTGTGACTTGATAAAATGGTCATTAGATCTTCTCTCAATATTTTCGATTACTATGAGAAAAAGCCTAATGCAATAAACATACAGCTAAAATATTGAAGGTTCTAAATAGATGATGAAATTCTAATACTTTGGACATGTTTATATTGTTGTCCAGTTTGTATTTAGAAAATATAATATATTAAGGGATATGAATTTTGAAAACTAATATTGATATTTATGAGACATAATGGTATTAATATATGTTTCATTTATTTTTAAAGAACATTCAATAAGATAAATTGGATTACTTCATTAATACTTTGAAAAAGGAAGATTACAGATTGCAAAAAGAGATGTTTACTAGAAAGTTTGTATTTGCATAAAAAAATATTTGTTAGAATTATTGACCTTTTTTACTGCAGAAATAAGAGAAGGAAGGAGTGTGATGTACAAATGTTTTCTGTTTCTACAGTCTCAACAATCAGTACTTCAGTTATATGTTTTCTTTAAAAAAACAAAAAAAAACAAATTAAAAACATTAAAATTTGTAAATTTATAAAATGTTAATTTTATGCTTATATTTTTTTTTTTCAGTAGGCAGTAGCCTTTTTTTTTTTTTTCATGTGTCAAAGCATCGGCTGGGAAGTGAACCCGGGACAACTGCTTGTAAGGCAGCTGTGCTGACCACTTGGCCACTAACGCCTGGCCATTTTTATTTTGCACAAGCTTCACTTCTCTCATACTTATGGGTAATTGTTCTACTATGGTAATCTATTATTTAAATTTCTTTGCCTTTTTTTTTTTTACAAAAAAGTAAAAATTCCACTTGAAATAACTTCAAAGCATAAGAATTTCTTTTCTTTAAGTATTATTATTAACAATTATAAGAGAAAAAAAAATGTATTCCGAAATCTGCTATTTGTATTAATAAAACAGAATCACTTTTGTAAAATAGTAGAAAAACAAAAGACAAATTTTCTAGAATTTAAAAAAAAATTATTGATGATAAAGAATACAGTTTTATTAATTTATTTATTTTGGAGAAGTCTAAATACAAATATATATCAGTTATATTTCTAATATATTACGTGTTCTCAGTTTATTATCTGTTTTTCTTTTCATAATTGCATTATTCTATTTTTTTAATTAATTTTGTTAATAATCTTAATTTGTATGTGTGTTATAATCTTCAAAATAAATTATATGTATATACTTGTTAAAAATATATTTGTGTTGAGTAATAATTTGTACATGCAATGCAGTATATAAATAATATGCATCATAAATTAAAGCATTGCAAGAAAAACTTGAGCTACTATCTGGTAATTTACACTATTTTCTAGGGGGCTTGATATTCAATGGTTTTATTGTATTTAGAATATTGTTAAATAAGTGTTGCTATGGTAATGATGGAGTTTTATGTAAAAATTACTAATAATGATGAATTATGAATTTAAAAAACTATTTGTAAATTAATATTTATTTTATCTTCATTCTATGAAATTTGATTATAAAAAAATGAAATTATTTCATATTCAAAGTGAGTTTTTTAACAATGGATGTCTTTTTTATTAGACTTGCAAATAATTGCTTATAAAGATTTTCAACATTTTTCAATACTCAAGGAATTTCACTCTCGTAAATTACTATCAGTATTATATTTTTTATTGCTGTATACATAATCAAGCAAAGTTGCAGGATCTTCCAGCACTTTAAAACTGGAACTACTTTTTTTTCTTTTCTAAAAATGTTAAGGTAGGACAGTATTCATCTTATCTTACTAACATCAAAAATATATTTTGGATTGATCAATCAGAAGTTCTTTTTATCACAATAAACTTTCATTAAATTTTTATCTATATTAGAATTTATATTTTAAATGCAGCGTAAATCCCAATTATATCCCTATTTCAAAGGACAAATCATTTCATTATTCTTTTTAACAACTTCCAATTTTTTTATTTAAACTATAATTATAGTAGAATTCTGTGAAGCAAATAAAATTGGTTATAGAAATACATTCTTTATATATAGTGTGTTCATTCACTGAGACATTGAAATGCATATATTTAGGGGTAATCCATTCTAAACCATGTGCTAAAGAAAAAATTGCAACCACTATAATCATTTAAGCAGCAAAAATATGGATGTAAAGATAATACAAAATTAATATTGCACCGAAAACTAAAACAGAACATTTAAAAGCATAAAAAAGATCGCACTCATGCCATTACCTACAATTTGTTTTTCATTAATTTACATTAGTAAGAGTTTACATTTGTTCCATGACATTATGTGAATGCTTAATCTGGAGATCCTCTTCACTGCCTTGAAAAAATTTTTATTTTATTATTTTCAGAACCTACATCTCTAAAGTTTTATTACTCTCAAACTTTAATGACATTTCTTACCAGATGTTCTTGTAGGTTTCTTAATTCTTTTTTTAATCTAGTTTATGACTAAAATTACTGTATAAAATGTACATATAATTTTTAAAAAAAACTGCATTTTTATTCCTACAGGTCCAAATAACAAAACTAAATTATTAGCAAATTCTTACAAAACATTATAAAAATATCAAATAAACAAGTACAAATGAGTCAAGATATGCTGTGCATAAATATACTAAGTCAGCCAATGAATGGTATTTGATGTTTGTCATACATAAACATTTTTCAACTATTTCATATTTCGCACTAAAGTGGGAAATGCTTATATTATTAAAATATGTATTTTGATATTATAACTAGTATGAAATATCATAGCTGCATTCATCCTGTGAAAATTATCCTAATTTTGCAATCTTGTACCATATTCATCCAGTGATAATAATTCCAAGTTTGCAATCTCATAAAATATATTGGACATTTTTTGGTCAATCACAGTTATAACATTATAGATCCTCAAACTGGTGTCCACATGCAGACTATCAAAGGCCTGTGGAGTTGGCCAAATGACAAAATGAAAAGCAATGAGGGACCATGCATCAGCATTGTCCAAATTTATGTGGAGAAGAATGCACAAAAAAACAGACATTTTCATTTCCACTTTAGAGAACATAACAAAAAGTTTAGTCTTCCCAAGTGATTGCCCATTATTTTAATTTTAGGATAAAGAAATCAATCGATTAAGTTTGTCTGAAGATCCTGTTCAGGCATTATTTTACAAGATCACAAAGTTAAATATTTCACTGCAAATCTAACTTCAAAGTATCTTAAAATATGAATTGTTTGTTTTTTTTTAATTATTTCATTGATTTATTTTTATTATGCCTAAAAAAATTTTTTTTTAATAATTAAGCTAAAATTAATTTTATTTTATTACAAATTTTATTTAAACTGGATCATTTTTATGTGATTTTGATTTAGTTACTTTGAGCATTTATTATTATTAATTTAAGATGCATAAAATAAAATTCATTAAGCTTAAGTTTAATGCATTCTAAATACTGTAATTTATAAAATGATATAATATATTTTATTTTTAAATTTAATTAAAATATGTATCATTGAGAAACTAAATGTAATATCTCAAATACTGTATAATAGCGTTTCTCAACCTTTTTGCCGCGCGACGCAATAGTCTTCATTGAAATAGTTCTGCGACCCAAATGTTTATTACATAAATTATAATATAAAATAAAAGAGATATTACATCAGCACGGTACTGTGTATATGTATATATTCGGTTCAATTTGATAATATTTATAATGAGCAAATAATTTGTAAGTTAAAAGTTGAGTTAAAGTTAAACTACATATTTTTAATTTAAATCTTAACCCATTTTGTTAATTACCAAAAAAAGTGTTTTCTTTTCAAATAAGGTTTTATTTATATACGAAATATAAGCAAAAATTACAAAAATAAATTATACAGAATTTTATTTAAGTTACATATGAAAAATGTAAAAAATAGTCTATTTTTGACTTATCAGTTCGATTTCAACATTGTTTGAATAACTGAAATACAGGCCCATTATATACCTGCATCAAGATATGTAATATATAGGGTATATGAGCACAGCCTTTCACACGACCCACCACTCTACTTTAGCTCATAACTGATACACTTGAACACATTTATGTTCCAAAGATAAATAATCACCAATAAAAGTATTTCATGCTAAATCAGCAATTATCAGTTTGTCCAGATTATCATCTCCACACATATATGCAATAAGTGTTCAGATATATATTTAGATTTTCAATTGGATGGACAGTTGAAGAATTGGAGTGTGGAGTGGATTGAAGTTTGTCCATTAAAGTATGAAGATTGGCTATCTTAATATATATCTGAGCACTTATTGCATATATGTGTGGAGATGATAATCTGGACCAACTGATGATTGCTGGTTTAGCATGAAATATGTATATTGGTGATTATCTTTTCAGCATATATGTGTTCAAGTGTATAAGTGTTATGAGATAGAGTGGAGAATGGTGGGTCATGTGAAAGTCTGTGCTCATATACCCTATATATTACAAATATTGTTTGAAGTTACTGTAAAAAATTTGTAAAACTGCAGCAGTAACATATTTAAATAAAATTTGCTATTAAAATATTATAAATTAATTTATTAATTTTAATTATATTTATTGCAAACATATTTAAATTATGAACATACAATGCAAAATAATTATTTAATAGCTTTGTTGTTGTTGCTTTTCAATTAATTTATCAATTCTTGTTCCAATAGAATTAGTTAAAGCTAATCTCATTGTTGAACTAACATCGAATGGGTTTCTAAACTTATTTTTCGTAACAATCATTTTTGAAAATCTACTTTCAGCCAAATAAGTTGTTGCAAATGAAAGTAACAATTTTATAGCCTTTTCACTAAGGATTGGATATTCATCCTGAACTTCTAACCAAAATTTAGGCAAATTCTTTTGGTTTTCTTTAAACTTTAATTCTAAACTTTTGTCCACTGATAATTCTATTAATTTTTCTTCTAATAAATTTAAGTTATATAAATGATGTTGTTGGAAAGGATTTAAGATCTACATATTTTTGAAACAAATATCTTCTGTAGGTGGGAATTATTGAAAAACTTTTTTTTTAATTTTAATAAGTGATTTTGAATGATTTTACTTATACCTGAAATTTCATCATACATTATCATTTTATCCGCAACCATTTGTGAAAACAAAGAAAACATGTCAAAACAATTGTTTCTAACTTTGTTAAACCAGAGTTCAGTTTTTTATATATAAATGTTTCCATTTTATTGTAACAAATAAAAAGATTTGTGTGACAAACTTGTAATGACAAGATTAAATAGTTTATTAATGAAAATATGTCAGCTAAATAGACAATTTTGGGAAAGCCACACATTACTTTTAAAATATTCACTGAATACTGTTGGCTTCTGATCATTAAGAAATATTTCAATTTCCACATGAAGTTCAAATAATCTACTCAGAACTCTTCCTCTTGAAAGCCATCTTATGTGAGAATGTAATAATACATTTTTATGAGCTGAACCCATTTCATCACACATTAATTGAAATAGACTCGTGTTTAATGCACTTTTTTGAATATAATTCACTATTTGTACACCGTGATTGAAAATATTGTGTAAATATGCACACCTATCTTTGGTAGTCAATTGTTCCTGATGAAGAAAACAATAGGTTATTATTAAATCTGGATGAGAAATTTTCTTTATGCATGTTACTAAACCTCTATGTTTTCTTGTCATTGCCACAGCTCCTTTGGTACAAATCCCTATGCATCTTTCCCAAGAAATGTTTTTGTTTCAAAATACAATTTCATTATCTTTAAAATTTCTTCTGTTGTTGTTGGAGATTCTAATTTTAAACTGCATAGGAATTCTTTTTGAATATCTTTACATGTAAGATCAATATATTTTATATAAACTAATATTATTACATCATTAGAAATGTCTGTAGATTCATCTAATTGAATTGAATAATACTTAGATTTTTTTATATTTTCTATTAATTGGGATTCAACATCAAATCAATTACTCACTGACTTATGGTGTCGTTTGACAAGGAAATGCTGTTTATTTTTTATTCAAATTTATTACCAAATAATTCTTTACAAATATCTTTCATGCATGGCTCTAGTAACATTTCCCCTATTGTATATGCTTTTTTGCATTTAGCAATGTGATAGGCTGCCAAATACAAATATTTTAAAAGGTTTTTATCTGTAGAAACAAATTTTGTTAAATTAGACTATTTGTTTTAAATTTATCTCATTTTCTTAAAAAAAAAAAATCAACAGATTTATCTTTATATTGACTATGGTTTGTTTCCAAATACCTTAATAGTTTGTTACTTTTAAAGTAGATCCACAGACAAACATTGTGGTAGCTCTATTCCATTTTCTTTTATAAAAGTGAAAGCATAATTAATATACTTTTCCTTATAATTATAAACAAAAGTGTGCATCAATTTTGTTTTTTCCACTACTGGTTCACTTGACGTAGTGGACAGTTCTACATTTTCATCATCTGAATTGGATTCTTGAAAAATTTCTTGTTGCTTTCTTCCAAAAAAATTGAATATTTTACTTTGTTTACTCATTATTAATCAAGGCTGAAAGAAATACAAAAGAAGACATAAATTGAAAATATTACATGCTTTCAGTACAATATATATATATATTCCAAACAACGGTAAACAATTTATAATACAATATAAATAAAAACTCAATAAAAACTCATAAAGAAATATTTTCGATTATATTCATAATCATTTTCAACTCAACTTTCAAAATGGAATCATCTATTACCAACCGGAAACACATGTCGATTTAAATATCCCACAATTCATTAATCCTAACATTTGCTGACTGTCTGTTTATTATCGTATTTTTATACCTACTAATAAAAACTGCCTCTTTAGTTTTTCTTTTTTCATTATCTCTCTCTTGTCCTAAAATTTTTATTTTATTTATATCAAAATGAAACTTAAAATTACAATTTCTATCATGATCATAAAAAACAGATTCAGTATATAACTTGACTTCATTACTATTATCATTACATATCTGTACATTTTTCAAAACTCTTTTATATAACAATTTATGTTCTTTAATTCTTTTCTCTATATTACATCTAGATTCCCCTATATATGATAAGTTACACCCACAAAAATTCTATAAATTATATTACTCACGTTATTTTTTTCTAACTTATCTTTTGAATTATTAACCATTCTATTTAAATTACCTGATCCATAAAAAGAAACATTATATATACCATTATAAACTTTTTTCATAAATTTTACTTGATTATTATTATAAAAAGGCAAAGAAATCCACTTCTTACTCTTAATTTCTTCATCACCAGTATGTCTATTAATTTTCTTACTAAATTGACAAACCACTTGATAAATTTCTTTTATATTATAACCTACACTTAATAATTCACTTACATAATTTTCAATATTTTTCTTTTTATCACATGCATATTTACACAAAATATTATTTCTATACAAAAAAGACCTAAAACCAGCCATCTTATAATTATGTGGCATATTAGATAAATAGGGAATATACCCTCTAGTTTCAATAGGTTTAATAAACAATTTATAGTCAATCATATTATTGTTCCTTGAAATTATCAAATCTAAATATTTAATACTGTTATTATATTCTTTCTCCATAGTCCAGATAAGACCTTTTAATTTATTATATTCATCAAAAATTTTATTAATCATTTCTGAAGAAGCACATATAAAAACATCATCCACATATCTTGTATATATCTTAAACAAATTTATATTTATGGAAAATATTAAGATATATACTAGATATGTGGATGATGTTTTTATATGTGCTTCTTCAGAAATGATTGATAAAATTTTTGATGAATATAATACATTAAAAGGTCTTATCTGGACTATGGAGAAAGAATATAATAACAGTATTAAATATTTAGATTTGATAATTTCAAGGAACAATAATATGATTGACTATAAATTGTTTATTAAACCTATTGAAACTAGAGGGTATATTCCCTATTTATCTAATGTGCCACATAATTATAAGATGGCTGGTTTTAGGTCTTTTTTGTATAGAAATAATATTTTGTGTAAATATGCATGTGATAAAAAGAAAAATATTGAAAATTATGTAAGTGAATTATTAAGTGTAGGTTATAATATAAAAGAAATTTATCAAGTGATTTGTCAATTTAGTAAGAAAATTAATAGAAATACTGGTGATGAAGAAATTAAGAGTAAGAAGTGGATTTCTTTGCCTTTTTATAATAATAATCAAGTAAAATTTATGAAAAAAGTTTATAATGGTATATATAATGTTTCTTTTTATGGATCAGGTAATTTAAATAGAATGGTTAATAATTCAAAAGATAAGTTAGAAAAAAATAACGTGAGTAATATAATTTATAGAATTTTTTGTGGGTGTAACTTATCATATATAGGGGAATCTAGATGTAATATAGAGAAAAGAATTAAAGAACATAAATTGTTATATAAAAGAGTTTTGAAAAATGTACAGATATGTAATGATAATAGTAATGAAGTCAAGTTATATACTGAATCTGTTTTTTATGATCATGATAGAAATTGTAATTTTAAGTTTCATTTTGATATAAATAAAATAAAAATTTTAGGACAAGAGAGAGATAATGAAAAAAGAAAAATTAAAGAGGCAGTTTTTATTAGTAGGTATAAAAATACGATAATAAACAGACAGTCAGCAAATGTTAGGATTAATGAATTGTGGGATATTTAAATCGACATGTGTTTCCGGTTGGTAATAGATGATTCCATTTTGAAAGTTGAGTTGAAAATGATTATGAATATAATCGAAAATATTTCTTTATGAGTTTTTATTGAGTTTTTATATATATATATATATTAATCACATACAACGAAATATAAGTATTATTTGTAAATTACAAATATATGTACCATTTAGCAAAATATAAAATTCAATTATTAACTTAATACAAGGATTTAGAAAAATGGTGTAACTATAATACATACAAATTTATTTTTTGCTGTTTTAACAACTACACACTAGTTCAAATTATACACTGTGAACTGAGAATATTTCTACTGAATTCCACCACTGGTGCTGGTTGATGCTTTAATTGCATTAATTTTCCACCACTGGTGCTAGTTGATGCTTTGGCTGCATTAATTTTTGTTGCATTTTTGGTTGCAATTTTTTGAACAATTACATTTTGAAAATAATGTGAAATTTAACATTATGATTATTTAAGTTCAAATTTACAATTGAATTTGAGAAAACTACACAAAGCATAGGTAGTATTATTTACTAATTTTTTTTATTAATACTAATATTTTTTTAAAATGTAAAAATATTTTTGCTATCAGATATTTATGTTTTTATTTCTTGGTGCATATTTGTGACCCATTAAAAATTAACACGCCCCAATATTGGGTCATGACCCAAAGGTTGAGAAATGCTGCTGTATAAGATCAATTCTGCTTTTTGATAAGATAATTATAGTGATATCTTTGAAAAGTTGTGCCACTAATTTGCATTAGCTAAATTCAATTGTAACATGGTTAACAAAATGTGTTTATTATGTGATTTGGTGATTATTATTCAAACCTTAATTTAGTGAGAAAAGGCATGTTCTGTGCCATTTGTGCATTACTTAAACAGTATCTTCTGTGAGACTCCATTATACCATACTTTCTTTTAAATTTAGAAGGTATTAATAGAAATAATTATTGAAAATTCATTCCAATATAATTACATAAATATAAAATGTGCTAATATTAAAAATGGCTATCACATTTGTTTTATATCATTCTCCTCAGTGTGTAGAGGGAGATAATAGTGAGCTCCTTTAAAATATACAGTTACTCAGTTATGAATATGCAAAAGCATATACTATGAAGACTTGCTTAAAAGATTTATTTTTATATACAAGTACACTTTATATATTTATGTATGTGTTTTGATATACGTAAATGCGAATTTGCAATCATATCATGTAAACAAACACACGTTAGCTAATAGTGTAAATGAAATATATAGTTCTCACTTTTTTTTAAATATTTAAATTTAACAACATTGTTCAATAATTTATCCTGTAAATTCAAACTCTAGAAATTTGCAATGTAAGATAAATAATTAATTTTAAACAAAATACATAGCATAAAAAAAAATTGTGTATAGTACTATATTTTTAAACAATTACAATAAATCAATAAGATTGATTAACAAATGATGAATGTTGTGCAAGGAAGCAAGCGGTACTGGAGCTAAAATATATATATTACTAATATTTGATATATTTGTTTAACTTCCCCTTTTCACTTCTCTGTGATATCTTTTATTTATGGAAAAAAAAATTTATGACTGTTCTTTTTTTAAACTTAGTAATAAAATAGAGAACAACTAAAATACAAAATAGAAGTAAATGTTTCTTAAATAATTATTTTTTAAAAAAATAAAATTTTATTAGCATTTCTTGAGTTTTTTAAATAGCATTTTATACTAAGTAAATAAAAATAATAAACATATGAAAATTTATGGTACATATTTATATAATAGAAGTAAACAACCGACAAAGATATGAGTAAGAAAGAATATATACATAAAAGCAATACTTCAATAAAAATAAAAATTCTTGCTCAACAAAGAAAGAAAAGGAAAAAGTAGAAGAGGGGGGGGGGTATATTTAATTAAGAATATTTTCAAATTAATGTTAAAGTTATAAATTTAAATAATAAAGTTTATAAACGCATTGTATATTTATTAGAACTGAATCTATCAATAGGGTTATAATTTATGAGTTAAAGATGAAATAATGAGGTAATCATGGTGAACACGTATGAATATAAATGGAAATTAATGAAACTTATCTTGGTGATTATTTTTTTACTCTCTTTCTAATATTTCATGTAATTTTAACAGCTAGTTATCTTCATCTCTTGGTCGTACCAGTAATTTGATATTTTCATTTAAATATCAACTTCCTTAGTTTTTATGACTCTTTTTTTTCTGACAAATACAAATTATAAAATAAAAACAAATTCTATTCAAAATAAAAGAAAAAATAATAGAATCTTGTGTTTATTAAAGTTTGTTCTCTCCGCTGCCCATATTTAGTTCCTTCTACTTTACTAAAAAAAAAAAAAGTACATTTTTAATTATTTACACTAATAGAACTGTATTTAATAGCATTACTTTTCAATTCTTAAAAAAATCCATTACTTAAAATAAACTACAAAAATTAAAATAAGAGGTTGTATATGAATATATAGTAATCTGATCAAAGCTTAAGGATGTTTGCCAATGCCAAAATACACAAGGCTGATATTCCATTGCGACTTATTTTAGATTTTGGAGGAGTCCACTATTCCAATACGGCGAAATGGGTTAACAGACAGCTCATTCAAGCTTTGGGATTCGGTTCATATACCACAAATTCATCATTTCAATTTGTTGCAAAAATAAAAGACCTACTTTTGAACCCAGACACTACATTAGCTACTATTGATGTTTCGGAATTATACGGCCCCATTTGTAGGGCTAAATCTATTCAGATTGTAAGAGAAGAGCTTATAAACCACAATTTAGCTCAGCCATTTAATGAATAGATATTAAAATAATATTTATTTGCTTTATTTGTTTTTAGCTTTGTGTGCTTGTGCGTGTTAGCGCATTTTATATATTTTGATTAAATAATATTGTATTTAATTATTATTAGTAATAATTGACTAATCTTAATTTTTTTCTAATAAAACTACTGATAAACACTGTATATATGATAGAAATATATGTGAGATGGGTTGGCCTGGGCCAATTGATGAGTGCTAGTTCAGCATGAAATGCATCTTGGGGATCATTTGTCTAATATGTATTCATTCATATGTTTTAAAAAAATTGTGGTAGTGTGGAAATTATTAAGTACATGTGGTAACAGATATTACACATGGGAAAAGAGAAATGAATTTGAATTACTCCATGTGTATGTTGAATTTTAAAAATGTATATTAATCCATAACTAAGGTTTAAAATTTATATCTGGGCAAGAGATAATCTTAATAAATGATTAATAGTAATCATTATTGTATTTATCTAGAGTGTACCATATCAAAGTTGTAGGTGATATAAATTTGACACATGTAAATCAAAATGTGACAATTTATATTAAAATACTGTGTGTTATAATATATATATCTAAAATAAAATCTCTGAATATCAGTGAATTATCTTACAATTCAAAAACAAATAGATCAATTTTGAGCCTTTTTCCTTCTCAATATAGTGCTCTTGTGGAAAAATTTAGACTATTCAACTATGGTTTAACCATCAAAAATATTATACATGATTTCATCAGACTTTGAATCACAAATGATGAGCAAATCAAATATATGTATTAGCTATTATTCCATGAACTCTTTTTCTTGATGAATATGCATACTAGTTAATATACCCACTTTTAAGTGGGAAGTTTTATATTATGAAACAAATTTTATTTCAAATTTAAAGATAGATTATAATATATAGTAAATAAATGAATAAGTAGCATGAGATTTAGGATAGTGAGATACAAACTATTACATTAGTTAAAATATAACTAGAATTGAATATGCTCTCTTAAGCTATGACATAATTAACAGTACCTTTATATCAGAAAACTAAAGAATAGAGCACATCATCTATTTTTTGCACTTTTTGGTGTAAGTAAAGTTAAATTTGTTCTCCATGTTGAAATTTCTGAATGGAGTTAATATTAATGCCAGTAGTAAATGTGATACTAATAATTAAGTATGACACTGTCTTCTGCTTAATTAAATATGACTTCATAATTA
Source organism: Epiperipatus broadwayi (assembly GCA_028023455.1). NCBI lineage: Eukaryota > Metazoa > Onychophora > Udeonychophora > Euonychophora > Peripatidae > Epiperipatus > Epiperipatus broadwayi. Next base: position 5,214,330 of record JAQFVV010012411.1, read on the forward strand.
ATAATGTCATATTTATATCTAGCATCAATATTAATTTCATCCTGAAATTTTAACATGGTTAGTAAACTTATTTTTATTTATAAGAAGTATGAAAAAATAGCCTGCTCTAACAAAAAGTAATTGATTTGTTTAATTATGTCACAGTTAGAGGGAGCTTAGTCAATTTTTGTACTTCAATAAAAAAAATAGGGAGTCGAAGGGATGGAGAACTAGTATGAGAATAAAAAAAGTTTAAATATATATAGAAGTAAACAGAATATTGAATGTAAGTTAATTTATGATAAACCAAGGAAAGTAGTTTACTGTTTAAGGTTCAAACAGGATCTTTAGCAACAAGGGAATATATACATAAATGGAAAATATACAAACCATTATACAATTACAAATATACAGTAACGCCCTCTGTTTAAAGATCTATATCTCAATAATAGCAAACCTTAAAATGATACCACTTTAAGGTTGTATGCTAAATAATGTTAAATATTGAAATACAGACCTACTCAAACACAGAGCATGAAATTTTAAATAAGCAAACGATCTTAAATTTTGCTAATAAACTAACAAGTTTACAAAGTTATTAAAGACAAACTAAACATTAGATTTTAATCTTTAAACTCCTCCCAAACTATAAATGAAAAGAAAGTTACTGGTAACACTAACTGAAATAATTATGGAAAATATACAAACCATTATACAATTACATGCTTTGTGTTTGAGTAGGTCTGTATTTCAATATTTAACATCGTTTAGCATACAACCTTAAAGTGGTATCATTTTAAGGTTTGCTCTTATTGAGATATAGATCTTTAAACAGAGGGCGTTACTGGATATTTGTAATTGTATAATGGTTTGTATATTTTCTATAATTATTTCAGTTAGTGTTAACAGTAACTTTCTTTTCATAAATGGAAAAATATAGTTGATTTAGTCTGCAAGTTATGTACGAAAGGTATAGAAAATATTAAGCATCTGTTAATTTAATATAAATGTCTAAGTAAAAAAAGTACAAATAATGAAGTTGTGGGAAAATAAATATAAACAAAATGATTATATAGAAAGTTGATTTTGGGTTTTTATGCTGGGTTTTCAAAAAAGTAAGGAGGATTTAGATATAACAGTCATAGAGTTGAGAAAAATTATGTTGTGGAAATGGGATGGAGCAGGATAGAGAAGAATATGGGGAAAACAGGGTGGGAAATGGAAAGAGAAGGTAAGGTGGCTAACAGGTTTCTCTGTGCATACTGAGAGATTCCTGATTCTGACAAAGGAGAATCCACATTGCATCACATCAACATCACATCTACATTACTGCTGTTTGAATTTAATATTTATTACATCAGTTAGTATATCTATACAATAATTTGTTTTGGTATATTACATATATACCAACATTGTATTTGACCTGTAATCCAACTAACATGGGAGTACACAACTATAATTGCCTATGAGAAGAAGAATTATTCACACAAATTAATGTGTGTTTTTCAAGGTTTGATTTTTTAAGTTATCATAATCACTTTCTAATATAGCAGCTGAAATGCTGGATGAGACTGTTACAAGAAGTCTATTTTTCCAACAAAAATTAGTTGAAAATGTTTTCCTGTTGCTTTAGACATATCCAGAAAAGACATATTTCCATGTAGTTTTTAAATACTTGACAGGCTATACAGAAAAATGATCCATATTTAATTGGTGCTTATCTTTGTTTAAAGTTACTATTAGAACTAATTTATCATAAATTAATTATTGTTGTTTTTTCCAAATATTGTTGTCAAAATTAAGACCAAAACTTTTCATATTTTTTTAATAGTGACAACAGTTTGGTTAAATTCAATCAAAAAGTGCCATAACAATGTCATTATAATTTAAAATTTCTATACATTGTTCCCATTAAATATATATTTCATCCCTAGAAATATTTCTGGTGATAAAATAAAAAATTTAAATAATCTAAAATCTTTCCTGAGAATTGTCCTATATGTTAAAAAAAGCATTGAAATTGATATATTGTTGAGTTATGAGAGACAGAGAGATTCTTTATTTTATATATGTATGATAATAGTGGCTTTTTGCATAGTGATTACAACATTGATTTGCAGTGATTATGCTTTGAGTTTCAAATAATTGAATTTTTTAAATAGCTTATTATTTTCATTTTCAAATTGCAGCCCAAAATTAGAACCTCTTGGTATTAGTTGATAAATGTTTTCTAATCTTGATAAAAGAGATAAAACAAGAAAACTATCATTGATTGGTGACTAGTTTGATGAGCAACATCTAGTTTTTAATATTATCCATTAGTCATGAAGTTGCATTACAGTTATCTATGGAGAAGTATGTTTTTTTTTTGCTCAAGTCAAGCTTGACAAACAAGATATTATAGTATTTTATTACAGATACCAATAACAGTATTCCAAGAGCAGCTCTCTTTTCCTATTCTTGAGATTTCTATTTTAAACCTTAATAACTTATAAATACCAGGTAATGTCCTCAGACCCAGACTCCGTTGATGAAGTTAAAACCATGAACCTGTTTGGGAATATGAATATTATACTTCTAACTCATCTGATGAATGTTGATTATTCAGATTTTCAGTAGATGATTGCAGAGAAGGGCAAAGAGAATTGCTATTCTACAAAGGTGCAAGTAATAACATTTGCCCATCAATAAGAGTATTTTACCATGTAGTAAATTGCTCTAATTGATGATGAAATATTATATTTATATAATATTTTGTTTATTGAGAATTTCATCAAAAACTGTTTTTTATTTTTCAATTTTGTTATTTATAAATTTTAATGGATAAAATTATTAAGCAAAACACTGCTAGTTTTAAAACATTAATTTTTTTTAATGTTCTTTTATATTATTTTTAACATTTTAAAGCTTATATCGTAATTATGAATTTTTTTCTTCATTAATAAAGGATGTGTTTCAATTTTGAATTTTAAGTTATTTTTATCATATTTATTAAAGTATATGATGGTTTGATTAATATGATCTCATATATAGAATGACATTTGTTAAGTTGATGAAACTTCCGCTTCACACACTCGTACCAAACATTTAAAAAATATTAAAAAAAGGACTCAATTTTTAATAGAATTTGTCTTCAAACTATCAACAAAACAATAAATTTTCTTCAAATAATTTTTTGTTTAATAACAATAATTATGTCATAAAATATATACAGTATATTAAAAATAATGACAGAAAGGTTGGATTTGAAATGAAAAAAAGAATGATGGGAAATTTAAAAAAAAAATGGTGGGAAAATCAATTATTTATGACAAAATTAAATTTATGAAAAAAGAAAACCCACGTTTCAATTATATATGATATTTAATGAATAAATTAAGTAATTTTAAATAAGATATACTGGGGGGGGGGGGGTTTCTGAAAATGCGAAAAAGATGAAACATTAAATTGAATACATATATATGTATGTATTTTAGTGTATGTATATAAATATTGTGTATATGAGAGACAGAGCAAGAGTGCAACGTGATCCCTGAGGGATTTTTATGAGAGACTGATCTCATCACTCAAAGATGGAAAAATAAAATTTATAAGTATAATTTTATATAATACATAGATATGAAAACATCATATATAATTACATCAAATTTATCCTACAATCTTTTGATGGTTTTTTAAAAATAAAATATATTTCATCACAGTTTCGATTACTAAAATTTTTAAATATATATATATGTTAAACTTAGAATTTGTAGATTGTTTAATGACTTATAACAGTAAATTTACTAATACTGATGTGATCTTGGTTTGAATTCAGACCAGTAAACCTTAAAACCGTAATGGAAAATACACAAATCTCCTATTACCAAACATTATCGAGGTTGAGAAAGTATGTTTGTTTGCTGTTAAAAAGACATTTGCCTTGCTCTGACCAGTTTAATGTTTGTTTCCCTTTTACTTTATTCATATTTTGATGGGTTTTTTTGTTTACTTTAACTCATAAAAAGAATAAACTAAAGGGGGGGGGGTGTATTTAAAATTTAATCTACTTAGAAACGGGAAAATATTTAATAAAATTTTAGAAAATACAAGATGGCATTTTTCAAAATATTTCATAGCTTTTTTTTTTTTTTTCCACTTATAGTAATCATCTTAATATTAAACTCATGGCTTTTCACTATAGATATTTTTGGATAATTTTATTAAATCTGATTTTTGTTAATAATATAAAAAGATGATAAGCTAGTTTTGATAAGATAAATTGGGAGGGAGAAGATAACCTATATTAGTTTTAAAAACAAATTTTTGTTTGAACTTTGGGGGGGGGGTTAAAAAAAGATATATTTTGCTGTGTCTATGTGTCCTTTTGATTTGGAAGTTTTTTTTAACATGCACAATACTTTTACAATATAGTCAAAATTATTGTGCAAAATTAAAAATCGAAGTGTGGCTGCACAAATAACATAATAATCGTATATTATTACAGTAGGAGTAGGGAGACAATTTAATGGCACAAAAGACTTTTGACGGCTGGATCCTATAAGGAACTGGAATGAATTTTCATTAACGAGAAAAACTACAGTATATGATTTTTAAAATTATTGGCTATTAATTAAAAATAAAAAGTTTATAATTTTAAAACGTCTGTATTGATTATATGTAAACAAGATATATATATAAAATTAATATGCTAATTGAAAAACATCATATTAACATGCCTATAAAAAGAAAATGAAGACTAATTAATGGGAATTATTATTACACTAATCAACAATGAAAAATGATTTCTATATAAATCACAAAAAAAAAAAAAATCATATGTGAATATTCTTTAATTATCATGAATGTGTATACATTACAAATGTATTTCATATAAAGAATATTCTTTTAAATAGTTATTTTGTGTGGGCTGCAATCAACAAGCAAGAAATAAATGATGAATTGTATAGAATTAAAAAATAATAATTAGTGCTATGTTTTGTTTTTTATTTATTTATTATTGTCTTGAATTAATTTTTGTGACAGTGGCCCTCTGATGATGATAGTTTTTCCAGGAAAGCCTGATACCTGTCTGGTACCCATTGAATTAGTCCACTTCTAGTCCTATACCAATCTATTTCATTTAGGACAATGATATAAAAGCAAAAGAAAATAAATACTGACAGAAATAATACACAATGAAAAAAACCACTAAAGACAGGCTAAAAGCAAGTTTCTTGGATAAAAATTAGTGTAACAACTTTTAAATATGAGTTCAGTCTGTAAATAATAAGTAATATTTGATCAATAGTATTGTCTGTTGACTTTTAGAATAAAATGTGGATTCATCAGAAACTAAGTACTGTTTTTGGAGATAATATAAGATTTACATTGGATAGTAGCAATAAAAAAATGATATTGAGACATTTCATCACATTGTGTCAATAGCAAAATATCTTTTCAAACAGTGCAAGAGAGAATCATAAACCATATCTGTAATCTATATTGAAAATTGAGAGAAAAAAAAATATAAGCACTAATTAGGAGACACCATTAATTTCCTAATATTAGAATAGTAATTTATAGATCATTTATAAAGGCTATAGAGATTCCAAACAAGAGATATACTTCATCATGGCTTTACTGAGGCTCTTAATTTTATGCATAAATTTAATAATCATTAACTGAATGGTTTATAAGTCAATAGCTGTGGTATGACTGTAATAATTATCAAATAAATTAATTCCCCAAATCATAAGTATATAGTTTTTATTTCTGTATTTGTGTGTGTGTGTCTGAAAAATAATAGGAAAATCTTTTACAAAATTATTTTATATTGTTAATATAAGAACCATTTGTATATTGACAATGCATCTAATTGACTTGCCCACAATCTGATTTTGAAACCAGATCAAAATAAAGTTAAAACTTTTTCTAACAGACTTAGAATTTTTTTTCCGGATGGTTGGTCCATAACCAATTTAATTAATCATCTATAAGAATATCTAATTATTTGGTACTTACATATTATACCTGCTGTCCATATTTGCAATGACAGAATGCTGCACTCTTTTTCAGTTGGGGGTGGGGGGTGAGATTTGTAGTGTCAGAATGCCATAGTTGTGACTTTCTAATACATTTTTAAAAGTTGTGATTTTTTTAATATGCTATATTAAAAAGTCATGATTATGGCATTTTGCCATCACAAACACCACCTCCACCCCCACTGAAGAAAAGTATGAGATTTTGCCATCATAAACACAGCAGTTCTAGTAAATTAAAAAATGCTCACATCTTTACCACCTGGCAGTTAGAAAACAGGTGAATACCAATTATTTTCCTCACAGTAATTCTATGATGAGCTGTTGGTGATTCTTTTGCTTATTTAAAATAAATAAAAGTGATGTTATTTGATTCATACAAAACTGAGTTTTGCAATTTTTATATTTATTATTATTTGCTTTATTCATGCAAAATAACTATATTAATCACTATATTTATTATTACTGAATTACTGTGAGATTACTAATAATTTTGTTTTGGTTACAATTTTACATCAAGTGACATACTTTTGTTTATTCTCTACAAAATAATAATAAAAATAGAATAACCAAAGTGGTAATAAATATGTTAACTTTTTTGATATTTTATGTAAAATAATAAATGAAATAATCAAATAATACTAAAGTAATTAATTTCATAATAATAAATACTGCAATTTACACTGTTCTTTCCTAGACCAAATGTTAATACTAACTCAAAATGTTATGCTTCCCTATAAAATTCAAAATCTGGATTGCAATATCCAAGTTGCATAAATGAATATAGATAATACTCAGTGAAACTGTTGTTTTATAAGTAATAAAAATGTTTATAGGTATATATGTTGAAGTAAAATTAAGCTTTAATTGTAGCTATTAATGTCTAATGCAGTTTTGGTGTGGAGCACCCAGTTCATGGCTTTTAATTACTGTAAATCAAGTAGATCACATTATTTATTTATTTAGTCAATTTTTTAGGATCATGAAAATGAATACATACATATATATATAATCCAGAAAATGTTAAGCTTATGTATACAGAATAAAATGACCAAAAAAAAAATATAAATGGGGCATTGAATATTGTTAAGATCATTAACAAAAAATTATTCCACTGATTATTCATTTGAACATTTAAATTTGAATACTAATGAGAGAGCTTGGATAAATAAATAATGCATTCGATTAATTTACAGCAATTAAAAAGCTATGAGTAGATGTACCACACTAAAAATGCACTAGGATTATAATTAAAGATTAATTTTACTTTCATCAATGCATACATACATATGTATTTACAAATTTATTATATATGTATATGTGCATATATAAATATGTTAATGTAAATAATATATATATATATACTGACAGTAATTATCCATTTTACTTTAACCATGCATAATCATATAAACATTAGTAATCAATGAAGACTAAACAGCAGTGTAAAATCGATTTCTAGGTTAGTTTCTCATTCTCTTATTCTTCACCTTCAATATACATATATATGATTAGTTTCTCATTATTTGACTTTGCCAATAGAGAGCTCAGTTTGTACTATAGTCATCCATCCACTACATTTGACTCCTGCTATGTTATTCAAGTTAATATGTAATACATTTTTTTCTTTTTTTTTCTATAGAAGATTTATATCCAGAAACTAATCTGTATGTCATTTATTTTTACATGGATGACTCAGAAGTAGAATGGTGTAATATGAGTTATTGCTATTAATGCAAATTAAATATTTGTAAATTAGAGAAGTCATCTGTTGTATGCCATGCTGTAGCACTAACAATTCATTTTATAATTAATTGAATGGAATTAAAGTTATTTTTAAAATGTGAAAAATGTTTTATTTACCAAACACATTTACACATTGCAGTGTTCATTTTAAAACCTATTCATGATTTGTTGATGTGAAGAAATAATCTTTATACTTTGAAAATAAAATGTATCACATTTATATAGGTATAAAATTACCATCTACTTCTATATTAATTTATGGATTGATTGTTTAAGCTATAACATGATCAGTATGTTGATGATTTATCCAGAAAAATATCTCCTGCAAGAATATCATTTGTTGTTGTTGCTTTACACTGTTGTAATTCATAATATTGTTGGTTTATGTAACATTTAGCATGGTAGAGAGCAGTAATTGTACTTCAGCTAATATATTAACAAAATTGTTTATTAAATTAATTTAAGAAAAGGCACTAAAACAAATCATGAAATTGTCCTTATGTGAATACACTTTATATTAACATTATTTGTTTAAACATAATATAAATTATAATTATGAAAATAAAAATGAAATACACCACATTAAGACAAATATTAAGTGTATTGGAATAGCACAATCTATGAATTGTTGTTTACTCTGAAAAACACATCTTTCTAGAACCCGAATCTTTTTTTATTTATGAACATTTAACATGTAGATAAATTATTTTTACAATTTTGATTCACAATACAAAATTTAAGTATGAGTAAAAAATAATATTGAGCAGGTCTTATCTCAAAGAAATACATAAAATGTTTTCTGAGAACCTATAATGCTTGTTATGAAATGGTAGGTTACGTGACTATTTGCACATGGTTTTTTTCTTCAGTTTCCATAAATCTTCAGGGAAAAAACACTATTCATTAAATGATTTACTGAAACAAAATTTGATTTGCAGGTTTATCTAAATGATAATTTGCTAGCCAATGATAATATCCTGAAACAAAATAAATACAGACCTACTAAAGTACATTGGAAAAAGTCTTACTATAATTTGAATATTTTGAATTTACAGCATTCACATTGAATGTCTGTAAATGTTCTTCCTAATATACAACAATTTTTGAAGTTAATTATGAATAATTTTGTCCAAATGTTTAGTCTGAAGTTTCAAATTGTTCCTTATAATCAAAACTGTAAAGATACTAAAATTTTATTTCTATTAAATATATATGAATATACATTTATTACTAATATTTCACCTATAAGTGTTAACATTTCTGCACTCATATTTTCGATAACATGTCTTTTAGAAAAGTCATTTTTACTAATCATTTATTAGTCTACAAGTTGTTATATCAATTCTATTCATGATATAAATTTTAAACTCAGTTAAATATTAATATATCTGGTTTTTATTAAATATAACCAACCAATCTATCTATAATGAAAGTATAGCATACACATCCAACTAAAACAAATCTGATATCGACTTGAATTTTTTATCAAAGCTGCATGAAAGGAATTTTTTGAGTGTTTGGTCTAAAAAATTAAAAGAAAAGTTAGTTTATGTATTTAATCATATTATTAAATATTTTATAACATTACTTTATATTATATGAGAAATAATAAAATGATAAATTGCCTGTAAAGAAAGAAAGGAAAATTGTTTTGATACAAATAAAAATTTTGATTTGTGTAGTTTATAAAAAAAATATAAATTATTTTGTACCTTTTCTCATTGGCTTTTTTCTGAATGGATTTTAATTAAACAATTTTCCAATTCTTGAAGTAAAATTAATGGTAAATATGAATATGATATTAAAATTTTGGAGTTAATATTTTAAAAATTAGTTATCAAATTTTAAAAGTTTTTGGTAATTTTTTTTCCTTTCTTCTTATCACTAACTAATGTAAAGAGAAAGAAAAATCTATTTTTTCCTTTCATTCATTTATTTATCAAATCATGACATAATTTTTAAATAACCACAGAATATTTTGTTTCCACAACATGTTATGAAAGGAATAAAGAAAATGCTTTTCAAAAATATGTTGTTAGAAACAAACAGGAATCAAATCTTGTAAAAAGCTGATGATAAAGTGGTTGTTTGAAAAACATCCATCAAATAAGTATAAATAGGTCTGAAAGAAAAAACTCAAGCTAATTTAGTTTAGTCTGCTAGTCCAATCCAGAAGTGCAGTGTGCTCTAATCTATTTGAAGATTCAATTCAAGAATCAATGTTGCAGTGATCCTATACAAAGTAGAAACACCACTACCCCAAACAATTGATTATTTATAGTCTTTTGCTTTAAGTCTTAAGCAATGTTATATTGCTAAAACTATTAATATATCATTTAGCTGAAAATCTCTCAGCCCCATATAGCTATTTGAGTTGAATAGCTGGGTTTGAAAACTAGGTATCTAAAAATTGCAGATTTTCTACTCAATACATAACTTTTAGATAAATCTGGCTTTGGGTTGGTATTTTTAGATTGTGATTGAAACTACTCTAGTGCCTCACTGAGGAGTACCAAAGCATAAAACCATTGGTCTGAGGTTGGTGTATGATTTCTAGATAGAAATTTTTAAATGCTTTCTCTTGCTGATATTTATCAATAAAGCTTGTTAAAGCTATTAGCACAGCTCATTATTATTATTATTTTATTTACAAGCTTAAAAAATTAAGTCATATGATATATGACTTTAATTTTTGTTGATTTTTGTTGTTTTATAATTTACTTATAACTTAACAAAACTTTCAGTTTTATAAAAATGATAATTTTTTTCCAAAAATCCCTTTATTGACAATTCATTTCTTAATTATTAAATGGCTGAGTTCTGTCAATCCTAGAGTTAAGCATAAGCAAATGTTAGCCTGTTGAGTATTACTAACAGTTAAATATGTTTGCAAAAAAATATAATGTTTGAATTTTTTTAGAAGCAGTGGTATTTTAACTATAATCAGTATAATTGAGCTTATATATTTAATTTTAGTCCACATTAAGGCTTCTATGATCTGGTCATTTTAGACTAAGATGTCTGCTGAGTAAAAATATATTAAGTAATTAAGTCAATAAGTTTACCAAATTAACTGTGCAGCATAGTGTCCTGCTTTTTATCATTTAACTTGAGGAAAATCAAGCAAAACCTCTCTGGAATTCCTGGCATTAATAAAAACATTACACACATATCCTATGTGGATGACCTGGCTGTATTCCTGACATCTCAGGAAAATAATCCCAAAATTAATGGAAATCATGACAAATTCTTCCCCCAAAATCAGAACTTTCATTTAATATTAATAAATCTGCTTTTTGGAGACTATCCTTGGAAAACCCCATATCATCGCCATTTACTGTGAAGCCACAAAAATTTCTTGAACTACCAATCAGTCTCTTTTCTTTGGCTATGAGAAAGACAGTTCAAGATGCTGTACTCACATCAATAAGCAAAATCATAAATTCTCTGGCATTGTATATACATTCTTATTTGCTAAAATCTCCTTGATGAATATGCTGGTGTTCCCAGGATATCATACTTCATGCCCTTTATAAAATTTATGAAAAAATTCATTAGTAATATAAACTCCCTGTGCATGCAACTACTATGGAAAGGGTGAGATTGTGGTTGTCAGTCTTTGAAATATGCAAAGACACTTTAAATGAAATGGGCTATCACTCCACTCTTTGCAATCACTACAGTTCCAGTACTTCTTTAACTTAATATGCAAGTGAAGTTTATGTTTTCCAAAAGAAACCTCTTTTATCCAGATTATCCTTACAGATACTTCACTGCCTCCAGATAAAAGCTGGTTATCTATAATTATTACTGACATATCCACAATCATTTCTCTACCAATTCAAGCAATTGCCAATAAAATCACTTACTGGGAAGCTTAACAGTTTATCAATAATCTTACCTTCCTCAGTCCAATGCTCCTCAACATCACTAATTTTAATTTAATTAAAAAAATTCAAGCTCTGGAATCTGGAGCCAAAGTTCTTCAACTTCCTGGTAAAACTTAACGTAGTTGCCCTCTCCACATGCCATTTTCTTGTTGCCTGCAGAAGATTCACTTGTTTGGACCTGATATGCTCACTATGCCACAGGGGGGATGACACCCTTACCCATATCTTCACCTAATGTACAGTCCTTTATGGATATAGAACTATGATCCAATCAGTATATGCTGTAAAACAATTTTTAATCAACTCCTTCATGGCTGGTGTTGCTGATGGAAATTTTTTGGTAGTGAGAAGTTCCACTTTCTTGTTTTGTAATTACTGGGTTACCCATTGTGAAATGCTTTATAATCAACTTGACACTGTCCCCCAACAAATTTTTATGTATACACTAAGGATAATGAGGGATAGAGATGAGCAAATTGTGCTACAGCTTACTTTCAGGACAACTTGGGACCTGATAGACATTTGTTATAGAACTGAAGGTGACTAGCAATCTTTCATCTGTCAGGACAATTACTCTTATGTGTTGATAAGAATCATGTTTCTTCTATGTATCAAATCTTATTTATTGCTTTGTACAACTAAATTTAATTAAAATATGTAATAAAGTTCCTGATAATAAAAAAATTGTATACCTAGACTAATAATAAACCCAATAAAGTAGAAAGAAGAATTTCTAAAGTAAATCATTAAAGAATAATCAATCAGTCACCTTTGCAGATAAGATCAACTAAAAAAAGATTTTAAATAATGTTAGAGCAAAACTAATTTTTAGAATTTATTATCTTAGATAAATTGCATTTGTTGCATAAATAAAATAATAAGTGAATAATTGTGTAATAACAGTAAACTCTAAGTCTGATTCTTCTCTATTTTTTTTTTTTTGTAAATATTACTGATAATATATATATAACATTACAATATATATATATATATATATATATATATTGTAACATTCTCATGTTTTAATAGATTCTGGTAGACCTTCTTTTACTCACTGTAAATTTAGTGAAAATTAATCAAGCTATGAATGCAGAAAATGCAAATATTTTGTTCATATTTCTATAAACATAACTATATTTCCTGATTAACTGGCTTATTAATTATTGCATCCAGAATTGCCAACAAATTTAGTTTTAATTTATAAGAGAGTGCCACATTCAATAGACTTCTAACTTCTTCGAATCCCATAATTTTGACGCAAGTAGCTAAAAGATCAGATTTATTATTACCTGTAACTTTATTTTTTTTTTTTTTAGAGAATACTATTCCCGGAGCTTAGTCAATAATTATTAAATAGAATAGCAAAGGTAATTTCTTTAAATAAATATTAATTAACTAACATTCACAACATCTAATATTCAAATTAAGAACGTACAAAGAGAGTGCTAAATCAATACTAAATATTTTATTAAAATCCATTAAAAATATTTCTATGAGAATTAGTAAAGAAAAAATTGAAAAAAAAGAACATACACTAATCCAAATACTATTAATCAGACGAAAAATTCTTGTTATATTTAAATTCTTCTAGCTAGTTCTTTGAAATTTTGAAAATCAATCACAATCGGTATTATCTTTCCTGATTAACGTTAACTGGCATTAAAGTCACAAATTGGGAGTACATAATCTGAACTTAATGGTAAACTTGTATCAGTTCTTATAATATACATGTCTTCTTTTGGGATTTCGTGTTCCTTGACATTTAGTTGATCTCTTCTGCCGGCATCTGGCCCATTCCCTAGCTGGAGCAAGAAGCTCACTTGTGATGGTCTCTTCATTGCAAAAGACTTTGTTCACAAGGTTTCATTTCCATTTTTGTGTGACAGCTTCGTTCAACAAGTGTTGTGTTGATGTGCAGCTGCATTTCATTGCAACAGGTCTCTCTCATTGAAACTTCCACTCTAAGAACACATAACCAGAAAATAAATGAAAGACCCAGATTGAAGTTGTCCTCTTTATACTTCAATCCAGTTTTGAAACTTCTGTGCATGTTATTATTATCATGACCCTTAGGTTTATAATCTTATACATTTATTTTTAACTTTCTGAAAACAAAGTTCTTTTTTTTTAGTAAATCATTCCTGCCATCTTTAATTAGAGTTAGAAAGATTTTATTGATTGTAATCTTTTACTTTGAAATTCCTTTCCAATTTTAAGTTTTAATTGAATTACAGATAAATAATTCAAAACAAAAAGAATCAACTCTCATTGTGCGTTAAAAAAAAAAATTACACAAACTAAAAAAAAAAAAGTTTAAAAACGTTAATTTAAAAGATTTTTAAATTCACTTTTTTTTTTTTAAGCTCTTAAATATTCTCCAAATGTCAATATATTTGTGATATGTCTTGAAGTTTGCCGTGGAGGGTGGTCCAGAAGTTACACTATGGGTCGGATCAGGAGTATGAACACTGCGGGGATTATCCGGCCTTAATTGAGGCTCCCTATGTATCTTAGTGCTGCACTGCGCTATGATATCAAATCTCCCGAAGTTGTTGCCTTCTCCGTTGGCTCTTATATGCCTTCCAGATTATATTCTCCGACGAGTAAATTATTCCTTCTTCCTGGCCGTGGAACTTAAGTGTGACTGCTGATTTCTGGGAAGGGTTTTTTTCTCTCTATATGGCTATTGTTCTCTAAAGTATATTTTTACCAATGAAATCTCTACATTCTGAGAGCAAAAGCTTATCTCCAATCAGAAAGGTCCACTTATAAATGTAAGTAAATTCTTATTAGATAAAAGTTATCAATTGCCCCAGGGATTTCTTGAATCTTTTAACCCGTATAATTTTAATCCAATTATATATATATAGCACTCCTCCCCTTTACTTTAGAGAACCACGGTTCCCCCCCTTTTTTCTTTTTTTTTAACACAAATAATCTTTAAGGTAGACAGGAGGCTTCCGCACTCTTTGAGGTTTATCTTTCCCTGGTTTAAGATTATCTCATGTGTGGTTACTTCTTCAGCCATTTGGTCAGCTCCCTTTTCTTCTATAATTTTATGATTTAGTCCTGTGTAGGGGGGTGACTTGTTTGTTACTCGCTTCTTAATGTGGTTTGTGTGGCGACGGAATTGTGTGCCCGTTTCTGATTCTATGAGTACAATTTTGTTTGAAAATATTTTCAAGATCACACCTGGTGTCCACTTTTTTTTTAGGGAATCTCTAACCCAAATGCTTTGACCCACCATAAATTCATTGCATTCCTCTGTCATAGTTTCAATGGATTCATGTTGTGGGTGTAGTAGTGATAGTTTGGTTCTTAGTTTCCGGCCTAGTAACCTTTCAGCTGGTGAAATCCCAGTCGATGCTATGGGTGTGGAATGTTGGTAAAGCATTGCTAACTGAAGAACTTCATGGGTTTGTTGAGATTCTGATTTGTTAAGGGCTTGCTTTAACTGGTGTACGGCTTTTTCAGCCAGTCCATTTGACTCTTGGTGGTAGGGTGGAGTGTAAATGTGTTTGATACCCCATTCCCTTGTAAAAATCTTTAAATTGGTCTGAGGTAAAACCAGAACCATTATCTGTTGCTTTCTGGTATTCCATGGAAAGCAAAAATTTCTTTAAGAGTTGATATTGTTTCATTAGACCCTGTATTCCTAACTAGTCTATATTCTACCCAGTTAGAATATGCATCTATTATAACCAAGAATAGGTTTCCTCTGAAAGGCCCTGCATGGTCCATGTGGACCCACTCCCATGGTTTAGTTGCAGTTGGCCATGATGTATACATTCACGGTTTCTGATTTGCAGTTGACTGGCAGTTTGTACATGCCTTTACAGTGTTTTCGATGTCTTTATTTATACCTGGCCATCATACATAGGAACGTGCCAAAGCTTTGGCTCTTACAATTCCAGGATGTCCATCATGGATCAAACTTAGGACTGCTGGGCGACCTTGAACTGGTATGATTACTCGATCGCCTATCAGTATGCATTCTTTATTTATTGACAGTCGGTCCCGTGCTTCCCAGAATGCCACTGGGAGATTGTTGGGTCATTTAATTGGCCAGCCATTACATATCCAATTCCATAATAGTCTATACCCATCGTCTAATTTAGTCCCTTTTGCTACTAACTCGCTATTCAACACATTTGATTCCCATGTATCTATGTAGTTTATAGAGACTTGTCCTATTGTTTTTCCATTATTATCTGGTATTCGGGACAGTGCGTCAGCATGTGTTATAAAGCTGCCTCTCCTGTATTCAAGGGAATAATCATATGCAGATAATATTTCAATCCAACGCAGCATGCGTGGGCTTAAGTGATCGGGTAATTGTTTTGACCTCGAAAATATTCCCAGTAATGGTTTGTGGTCAGTGATTGCTGTAAAATGCCTTCCATATAGATATTGGTGGAACTTTTTTATCCCAAAAATGATTGCCAGGGCTTCGTTGTCTAGTTGACTATAGTTCCGTTCAGACCTTGATAATGTTCTTGAAGCATAAGCTATGGGTTGTTCACCTTCATCTGTGGGGTGGCTTATTACTGCTCCTCCATATTCTGATGTGTCAGTGGTTAATATTACCTGTTCATTGTTATTGTAGTTTATGAGTAGGTCATCTGATGTTAGCAAGCTTTTTGTCTTCTTGAATGCATCTTCATGTATTCTATCCCAGCTCCACTTCCGGTTTTTCTCTAATAACTCGTATAACTTACTGGCAATGTGGGCTTTTCCTTTAAGAAAACATTCAAAATATCCAATAAGGCCCAGGAAAGATTGTAATTCCTTGACATTCCGAGGTGTTTTTGCATTTTTAATAGCCCGTATCTTTTCAGGCATTGGTTTTTTTACCATTATTGGATATTATATGTCCTAGAAATTTAATTTCTGGAGTATTCCAGATACATTTTTCTTCATTTAGTCTGGCTCCTGATTTTGCTAGCTTTTCACAAACTTCATGAACCTTGCTCTGGAGTTCTGTCTCTGAATTTGCCATTATTAATATATCATCGAAGTAAGGTGTCACACCATTTATTCCTCAGAGTAGTTGGTCTATGTTTGATTGGAAAATATTTGGTGCAGTGGTAATTCCAAAAGGCAAACAGTTGTATTTAAATAGACCAAAAGGTGTAGTCAGTGTTAAGATCTCTGCTGACTTTCCTGTTACTGGTATTTGGTGAAATGCAGCATTAAGGTCTAATTTTCCATAGTGAGTTGCTCCCTCGAAAGTGGCTAATACTTCACGCACATTTGGCACTGGATAATTGCTTTTATTTAAAGCTGGGTTAACTGTTATCCGGTAATCCCCACAAATACATATACTGCCATCTGGCTTAGTAATGATTACTATAGGTGTTGCCCACTCTGAGTTTTCCGTAGGTGTTAATACCCCTTTATTTGTTAACTCTTCCAGTGCATTGGCTAGTTTTTCTCGTTGCGCGTATGACACTCTCCGTGGTTTACACAACACAGGCTTTGCATTCTCCCTAAGCTGTATTTCAACTGGTTTTGTTCTAATTTCCCCTAGTTCTTTTTTAAACAATGACGGGAATGTATTGCGTATTTCCTTTTCAATCATAATTTTTTTTGTGATAGTTATTTTGATGCTCATAGATTTAAACCAATTTCTTCCAATTATGGGGTTTGTTTTTCCGTGAATGATATATAATGGGAGATCGGTGATTTTGCTATTTGTTTGTATCGGAACAATAACTTTCCCGACTATTTCAATGTGTTTCCCATTTACGTCTTTTGCTATCAGATTTGTTTTTTCTAGATTACTGGTTTGACTGCGAAATTGCATTATTGTTTTCCAATCTCTATAAGCCATTAAAGATATTCCGGAACCGCTGTCAATTTTCATGGCAAATGGTCGGTCAAATATTTTTACTGACAACATTATTTGATCATTATTAACGGTTTCCGTATTTTTAATTTCCACTTGCTTGTTGTTTTTACATGCTTCCGCTAAGTGTCCTATTTTCCCACAATTTCTACATTTACTCTTTTTCTATTTACACATTTTTGCTAAATGTCCGGATTTTCTGCATCTGTAACACTTCATTTCGTTAATTTCATTTCTTTCCGCGAAGTTTATTTGTTTACACGTTTTAGCTAAATGTCCAGATTTTCCGCACCTGAAACACTTCATTTTGTCATTTCCGTTTAGTTCCACGAGGTTTATTTGATGCCATTCTGCTGCCGTTGCGCTCTGGAATTGTTTTGATTGCTCCATAGCTGCTTCGTGTGCGAGGCCCGTTTTGATCACTGTTTTGTATGTAAGGTCATCGATTGTTAATAACTGCTCTCGGAGCCTCCCATCAGACATGCCCCATAAGAATTGCTGCAATAGTGCTTCTTCCAAATAATTTCCAAAAACACAATCTTTTGCTAACTCCTGTAGTGCAATATCGAATTTGCGAGTGTTTTCACCTCTATTTTGCCTACGATTCTGGAAATGGAGGCATGCTACATGTTTGGTTGGTTTGGGATCAAAATATTTTTGAAGTATGTCCTGTAGTTCTGAATATTTCAGTTCTTCTGGTTTTTTCGGGTTACATAAATGATTTGCTGTTTTAATTACATCTGGACCCGCAAAATACAGTAGAATGGCAATTTTTCTCTCATCCTTTACAATATTATTCATTAAAAGGTATTTATCTATGCGGCTTGAATATAGAGGCCATTCTGATTGTCTATGCACGTCAAATTCTCCAACGTTTACCTGCGCCATGTTTAATTTGAACGGCGTCACTTATGAATTTGTGAATTTCGGATTACTAGTTTCCCGATGTTTATATATTTCTGAATATCCTACTGGTTTGTCGACTGTGCCAATGATATGTCTTGAAGTTCGCCGTGGAGGGTGGTCCAGAAGTTACACTATGGGTCGGATCAGAAGTATGAACACTGCGGGGATTATCCGGCCTTAATCGAGGCTCCCTATGTATCTTAGTGCTGCACTGTGCTATGATATCAAATCTCCCAAAGTTGTTGCCTTCTCCATTGGCTCTTATATGCCTTCCAGATTATATTCTCCGACGAGTAAATTATTCCTTCTTCCTGGCCGTGGAACTTAAGTGTGACTGCCGATTTCTGGGAAGGGGTTTTTTCTCTCTATATGGCTATTGTTCTCTAAAGTATATTTTTACCAATGAAATCTCTACATTCTGAGAGCAAAAGCTTATCGCCAATCAGAAAGGTCCACTTATAAATGTAAGTAAATTCTTATTAGATAAAAGTTATCAATTGGCCCAGGGATTTCTTGAATCTTTTAACCCGTATAATTTTAATCCAATTATATATATTTAGCAATTTGTACTATCTATTTGTAGACGGTACAATATATTAAGATAATATTTATATTGTTAAATAAAAGTTTGAATTATAAGCAAAAAAGGGGGTGAATGATTTGCTATTAATCTATATCTTCACAAGAGCAATAAATGGGTAGCTAAGATTTTGATCAAAAAATAATATATTTATTAAAATGGTAAATTATGTCAGTTTAAATAATTAAAGATATGTCTATAAATCATTATGTATTATTGCAAAATAATTTGCAGTTTAGCCTTGTGATTCTAATTGCAAGTGATTCACCTTATTTAATTTTATTACTTCCAATGTTGTTATTGATAGGGCTGATCTTTTGCTGTTCATGTGATTTTTATGATGGATTAGAATGATTTTCAGCAGAGACATTTTGAAGCTTGGATTTTTTTTCACCTTGTTCTCCATAGTTTTTCCATAATTTTTCCAAAGTATTCAGGATTGCTCTCTTCTGAAGATCTTCGAAGCCATTTGGAAGAACTTATAGTAGATTGATTTAGTCTGTATTTTATGTTATCTCCAAGTATTTTCCTATTTCTCAACTTATCTATCACAAATTGGATTTCTCAATATTGTACTCTTAAAACACTATTCATATTTGAATTCTAGACTTTACAAATAATTCCTAGTTGTACTTTTTAATTAAAATTTTCATTATACTCAACTTTGCTGATTGAATAAGAGAGTCTGATTGTTGGGGGGGGGGCAGAAACCTAAATCCAGATTCTTTTGAGGGGGAGGGCTAGGATAAGAGTGCTGTGGCGATTGTTGCCAATGTTGATTTTCTCATTCACAAACAGGAAAAAAATTCTATTCATAGCGGTTTTAGCATTATTGTTATAAACAATTTTTTCAAGTATTATTGCAAAGTAAACTGCAGTTTGGCCTAATGATTTTATTTGCAAGTGATTCACCCTATTTAAATTTATTATTTCCAATGCTGTTATCTCCAAGTGTTTTTCTATTTTCAACTTATCCATCACAAATTGGATTTTTCAATATTGTACTCCTAAAATGTTACTCATATTTTTAAACTCTAGACTCTACAAATAATTCCTAATTGTAACATTCATTTGTCTTTAATGGTTAATACACACCCTTTCCACATCCCTTTCCCTTTTCATATGTATTCTTCCTCTTTCACTATGTTGTTCCTGAATTTCATTTTTACAATTCTTTGTAAACCTTTTATTTAACTGTATTTGTACCACTTTTTTTGATGAATAAACTTTCATCACTGAGTAAAAAAAAAAAGTATTTATAAGAGTGCTAATCCATATTATTTAAGAGGAAAAAAACAAATTTATGTAAATGAGATATTTATTTATATAGCGATGTATATAAATTGTAATTGAAATGAAATGAAATGAAAGTATTCATTTATTATTAACATTCATAAAAAAGTGCATATACATTAACTTGAAATGTTGATCTTTAGTTTATTATAAATTTATGTACTAAAAAATGAGTTAATAGCCAAAAAAAAAAACTTTTGAAATCTAATAATGAGTTATTAAAATAAATAATTTTTATTTATGCTCTTTTAGTCTGGTCAATGTATAAAAAGCATGTTTATGTATATGCACACATGCATGTAAAAAAACTTGTTTTAAAAACTGCAAAAACTTTAAGTCAGTTTGTATAATAGGCATTAATAATACAATTTTTGCAGATACATTTTTGGTACATTGGTATATATATGTAATTATATATGTGTCTATTTTCAGCTACATAATCATTATAGTATGGCTATTCTAAGTCAAAAAAGAAAATGAAAGAGAAATGAAAAGGTTATGGATAAGTTTTTCATTAACTAGATAATCCAGTTTGTGAACCTTAAATATATTCACATATATCTTATTCTGGTCTTTTATTTGATCTAATATTTTTTAATCTCTTATCACAATTTATTTTCTGAAACCCCTTTAATATTATGCTTAATTGTAGTCCTTCTGTGTATTCTATTCTTAGCTATATTTTTACAGAGTAAAGCAATCAATATTACATTTTTTTATCATGTCTTTGAGATATAACATGAATAGATGATATACTTCTACATAATAATAATAAAAATATTCTTTTCATTTATATGCCAATCCAATAAAGTTGTGTTCTTAGAATTAGAAATTGTAAAATCTTATGATCTCACCATAGCTTGCATATAAATATTTTTTTTCAGAAGTACTTATATGATTAGCATGAAATATCCTTGCATTCACCATCCAAGTCTGTCTTTCTACCTAAAAAGTGACCAGATATTTAAACTGATTTATATTATCAAGTTAAATGCATCTTATTGTTACTGTAAAAATGGAATACAATGTAACACTAGTCCACATCGGTGTACAATACTAGATTTCATTTCAAATGTCTCAAATTTTTTGCTATAAGTGATAGTGATTTTTGTTTTTGCATCATCGTATAGTAGTTTAATAATAAACTTTAATGAACACTACCCTGTTATCAAACATTGCACAGTCTTCCTGATTAACTGAGTCAAATGCCTTAACAAAATCAGTAAGCAATATAAAATTATATTTTTCAGCCAACAAAAATCATCTTTAGCACATCCTAATTTTCTAAAAACTGCAATGCATCTTTGCTAATCACTCATTTGTGAGTGATAATAACTTATTTAATAAAATCCTTGAATGAATTTTTGCTGTAATAGACAATAGTGATAATCCATGATCATTATTAAAGGTCATATTTATTCTAAAAATTAAAGCAAACTTAAGTCTAGATAGCAAAATTCATTCTTCTGATATTTTTTAAAAATTCCAATGTTTTGGAGCTAATGTATTAAAATATATTTTAAAAATTCTTTAATGATCCCACAATGTCCATTGACTTTTTGCCCAATTCTAACATTAAATAAAATCATTTAAATTTTGTATCATACTTCATTCATCTGTTTAAAATATCATTGTTATTTTAAAGAGTGATGTATTAATTTAATAAGATTATGATATTTTAGGGCGGAGGTGAGGGAGGCTAGTTATTTTCATCATATCAAAAAAAATATAAAGCGACCACAATTGCAAAATGACTATCTCCTCTGCAATTTTAATCTTCTGACCATTTTTAGTCTTTTGTTGTCATCAAATTTTTGTTTTTAAATATATTATTTATGAAGTTCCACCTTCACTTTATTACTCAGCCTAGCAATGATGATCATTTGTTTTTCTTTAATCAAATCATTAATATTACAATAATTGTCATAGAACCACTCTCTAATTTATTTATTTTTTATTATCTAAAAATGAGTTTGAAAGAGTTTTTAAAAAAAATTAGAGACAAAAATTTGCAAAAAGATTTATGGATACACAAAGAGTCCTAATGATTGGGTATAGAGGATGTCGTAAAGCATTATGAAGAAGAATAAAAACTATGATAATTTTCTGAATGCCAATTTACTATTTGCTTTTAACATAAATAATTAAAGCATCTAAGTATTATAAATATATATATAAGACGCTCTTATGTATTAAAGTATGTATGCAGATGTGTTTGCATATATTTATAGATACACTCAAAATGTTTTTAAATTTTTATCATTTTCTTCCAATTTTATTAGTATTTTATGACATTTTATTGGTTTTACTATTTTATTCATTGAACCACGAACTCTCCTGGGCCCTTAAAGCATTTCAAAGTCACTTTCAAATATTTAACTATCATAACCGAAATAGTTTAAGAAATAAAAACTTTGAGAGAAGAATTGCAGAAGAAATAAATAATCGTTAATCAGAAAAATAAATGTCAGCCACTTATTCATAGTTTGAAATTATTGTCATGTAGTTTTTATTAACTTTCTTCTTATAATTACACATGGTCAAAAATATAAAGGGATTCTAAATTAGTTATCCCAATAAATCTTAATAATTTTGTTTGTAATGATCAGAAGAAAAAAAACATTTATTTAGAAGGAAGAGGAATAGCTAATCAATTAATTAAAAATAAAATATTTATATAAACTCTTTAATACTTGTAAAAATCTAATAAATACAGAGCTAACACTCCTATACTTATAGCATGGTGTAATTGAAAGCAAAGAGAACAGAAATTTTAACCATTATTTATGTCTAGAGCAACAATTCACTGTTCACTCTGTTCCAGAGTCATCTCTTGCATGATTGAGTAATCAGTATGCATTAGATAATAATATCACATCCAAATTACCAGAATAGTTTTAAATATTGGCTTTCATTAGTGAGTAGCATTGTATTTGGATATAGTGTCATCTAGTGTTCATTACTCAAGCTTACAAATATCTGGTCTGGAATTGAGTAAAAGGAATGGAATTCTGTTTACAATACAGATATTGAATGTAAACAAGATCATGTATTGCTTTATTTGATTTATTCTAAGGCAATATGTAATTTGCTTATACTGAATTTGTCTTATATATATAAATAGAGGGATTTGAACTCAAGATTTTTCAGACTATTCATCCTCCACTCTGTCTTAATCAATCAATCAATACACATAACCACACACATATGGAAAACAATACATGATCCCCAATATATGTCTTTTATTCAGACCCAGCACTTATCAGATCATAATCCTTCATGCAAATAAACAATCAGTGCTTGGTTTACATTAAAATAGTAATTCCTCAAACTTTAATTGACAGGCTTCAATCTTCTCAGCCTTCTAATTATTCAACCATTTATTTCATTAAAAAATCAATGATAGAAGGCTCAAAGCCCTTGTTGGATTTGATATTATAGTCATACCTATGTAGACATTACTTCAATTTAATCAATCATACTATTATCCATATATATTAATAGAAGAGTGATGGAATGAATCTTTCCCAAGCAATATGCAATTTTAAGGTAGAATATAAATTGCTTTATACTGAATGTTTCTTATATATGTAAATAAAAGGATTTGAACTCAGGATTTTTCAGTCTATTCATTCTCCATTCTATCTCAAGCAACTGACACACATGGCCACACACATGTGAAAAAGATACATGATCCCCAATATATATATATATATATCAGTTGTTTGAGATAGATACATGATCCCCAATATATATATATATATATCAGTTGTTTGAGATAGAGTGGAAGATGAATACATTGAAAAATCCCTCGATTTACATATATAAGAAATATTCAGTATAAGCAAATTACATACTACTTTAGAATTACATATTGCTTGGGAAATAGATTGATTATATCTTAATATAAGTTTAGCCACCCCTCTTCTATTAATATATAGGAATATATAATGTCTGATAATATGAGGGATTAGATTGACATAATGTCTACATGGATATGACTATAATATCAAATCTGATAAGGGCTTTGAGCATTTTGTTATTGGTTTTTAATGAAATGGATGGTTGAATAGTTGGAAGAGTGAGAAGATTGAAGTCTGTCTATTAAAGTTTGAGAGATTGTTATCTGAATATAAACTGAGCACTGATTATATATATATGTATATATATGTGGGCATATATATTATATATATATGTGTGTGTGTGTGGGAGATTATAATCTGGCCCAACTGATGAGTGCTGGTTCTGAACAATATATATATATATATTGGGGATCACATATCTTTTTTGCATGGTCATGTGTATAGGTTGCTTGAGATAAAGTGGGGAATAAATAAATTGAACAATTCTGAGTTCACATCCCTCTATTTATATAATCACTGCTGTAATAAAACATTTTTCTTGAAGTAAAATAGAGTTGATGAGCTTTCAAACCAAAAAAAAAAAATTGTATTTAAAGTTAACTGCTGAAATTA
The DNA here is from genome assembly GCA_028023455.1 of Epiperipatus broadwayi. NCBI lineage: Eukaryota > Metazoa > Onychophora > Udeonychophora > Euonychophora > Peripatidae > Epiperipatus > Epiperipatus broadwayi. Next base: position 5,239,064 of record JAQFVV010012411.1, read on the forward strand.
CAATGTCTGAATAGTTTTAATTTTAATATCATCATTTACAAATTATGACAAATCTTTAAGTATCTTATATTAACATGTTACAATTTAACATTATTATAATGGTCCACTAATATTGATTGAAATAATGGATAATAGCAATATTCACACTGTAGAAGATCATATTACTCTGAACTCTATTTTTAAATGCTTTTATTAATTAACAAAATAATTCTAGTTTCCAGCTGATATCATACAGTGATGCTCATCTTAAAAATTATCTATTTGGTTAGAAATTTTTTTAACAGAGTTTAAAGAAATAATAAACTTATTTATAAAGTGGCCATGAGACTGAGCCACAAATGTTTATAAAATTGTAATTTTAAAGGGTAAACCATGAATGGATGTTAGCAATCTTATTTTTATATAATTTATTATTATTATGGATTTTGAAGAAATAAGTGCTTTTGCTATCATTTTGGTACTCAAATGTCATTTGACTCCTAGACAAATTATTGTGATTATTTTATTATGTCAATATTTAGAACTTCATTGTTAACTTTAATGATTTATTTACATTAGAATGCTTGAATTTTCATTTACATTTCATTATATTTTTGTGAGCTAATTTCAATTTTTGTAATGGGCTCCTTAAGTAATTGTAAGGTTTATTCCTTTTTTCGATATATTTTTTGATACTATCACTATTAAAGCACCATTTTCACCTTTTTAAAATTAGGGTTATTTAAGCTAAATGTTTAGATTTTCACGAAATTACCTCAAAAATCGTAAATAGCTAATTTTCAGACTTCAAAACAATTAAGTCTATATCTTCCAAAGCATTTTAGACCACTAAAATGTCAGCTGACTTCCAAGCAACTTGCCATATGATTAGTATATTGTGTTAAGACATTAATATATCTTTATTTACTATACTGCTGTAAATTAATTTCAGTTTCTGCATTGCCCCTTTAAATATTCCTTACAATAATAAGTGTGCATTTATTGTTCCTTCAATAGATCTTTGATATTCTCTTACAGATGTAATTGGTTTTAAACTGAAAACCAAATGTTATTTTGCAAGATTTTTTTTTTTGCAATTTTCAGTATGAATAAAGTGAACATTTTTTGAAGTGACTTCATTTCTTTAATGTTATGAAGTACAGAACATTGGCTTGATCAAATTTCTTTTGAAAAACTATTGGATTTTTTTTTCATTGGAATGATTTACAAAGACATGGTTGTTCATATATTAAAAAAAAAAAATCTTTACTGCATAAAATAACTGCTAGCTTAGATATTGATCAAGAAGGTTTTATAGATGAAGAATTTGGGCAGGTCAGTAGTTTAGAATAATTAAAGCGTGATAGATTCAAAGATTGAAGATTACTGGATTGAAGTTTAACCTGTTACTTTTGATATTTAATGCAACTAACATTTGATTTTTTTATTTATGCTTGATCTTGAGCAGAGTGAATCTTTCACAAAATGTATAAAAGCACCAAATTAATAGTTTTTAGTTTCATGAATCATCAAACTAGAATCTTAATTATCAATCTGATTCAAACAGTTCTGATATTCATTAAAAATAAATATAAACACCAATCCAGCATGAATCAACAAGTTTGAAATTATTCATAGATATATTTACATTGATGGTAATTACAGTAAGCTAAACAATTATCACTTTTTTTTAATTCAAAGCTCTTGTAAAAGTATATGCCTGACCAAAGCAAAAGTTATAAAACTTGATATTTCATGTTGTTTTTGAAATTTTTGGAATGATTCAAAACTTCATCTAAACATAAGTAATTTATTATAAGAGAATAACTTAAATTTTAAATTTTATTTTTCCAAACTGGTCAGTACTTTTACTATTCTTCTTGCATTGTTTGTATTAATAAATCTCTCATTGCACTTTTCATTATGCTTGATTCAATTTAATTTCTTTATAATTTTGACTATTAAGTGGTTTTCTTCAGAACTGTTTAATTTCTTATTATTATTTACATATTGGAGGAAAGAGAAAATAATCAGTTCTGAAAAAGACTGTTAGACAGTTGAAATTGTAAGATAATTAAATTTAGTCAAGCATTATGATAAATGCAAAGAATGAACAAAATTTTATAGAGACTATACATAACTTTTAAGAGTTTTTATTTAATTATTAAGATGGATTAAGTCTAAAATTCTTTGAAATTGTTTATTTTCAGTCATATGTCTTTCAATATTGCTTATTTAGTTTTTATAAAAAAATAAAATATTAATTTTTTTTCATTATATTTCACATTTTTGAAATAATATGTATGTGTTTGTTATTATTGTTAATTTTTTTTTAAAATCTTTTTTGTCCATAAGTCTTACAAAGATATGGGTTGAATTGGTGACAATTTAAATGATATGGAGTGAGTTGGTGATAATTTAAATGGTAAAAATTAAAGTAATCACATATTTAAATAATAATAATAATTATTATTTTTATTAGAACATTTAGAGATTTTAATAGCCATTTTTATATTTATGATTTTTCATTTGTTACATGTATTTTTGGTCCTGTTTGCATAAGATTTAACCCTTTGTTTCAAACATTTTCTCTTTTAATAAATGGAAATCTAGGTATGTCTTTTACTGGAAATAGTAGTCAACTAAATGATAATACCTGAGCTTCAATTAAGTATTATTTACTTGTCATCTAATAATATTATTTTGCTTCCAACATTTAGAGTTATATACATCTTAATAATGTATTGACTCATTAAAGTTTGCCATGTCACTCTGTAATTGAAATGTTATATATTTAAAGAATTCTATTACCCTAAGTAATCTACAGAATGGATTTGAGAGCTAAAACTTTGTGATTCATAACTTGGTTCAGTCAATTTCAGTGTCCAAATACTTTATAATATTCTGAGCAACAAACCATATAATTACTTTTTTAACTTAAAGAATAAATACTAATGATTATCTATCAATAATTTCTTGATCATAGAACTTTCTGACTAATTCTTCAGGCAGAGAATTTAACATAAAGTATTTGAATAATGTACATACAATAAAAAAAAATTTAATATGAAGTCAAAAAGGACAAAAAAAATTAAATTGACAAATCAAAACTCAAAAAGTTTGTAAGAAGCTAAAAAAAAAATTTATAAATTATCAGAACAATATTTTTTTTTAATTTAGTTTAAATATTATTATTAATTATTTCTTTATCATATTCCTTTCATAACAACAAAATTAATACAATTAATGCTTCTCTCTCTCCTCCCACTCGTTAATTTATATATGTAACTTATACATTATTTAACAAGTTTTGGAAAAAAATAATATTGTTTGTTTAATCACACCTGCAATTGGAATCTGAGTGGAAAAAGATTGAACATTACTAAACCATATAATAGATTTTTAAAAAATACTGTAGTATCATGCTTCTTTCAAAATTATCTTCATGATAAAATAGATATGTATGATCAAAGGTAAATAGAGCACTCTTTTTTTTTTCTTTCAACATGTTTTAAATCATTTGACATCATTATTTCGATTTAATTAAGTATAAATATTTATAAAAATATTAAAGTAATTACATTAATGCAAACAGAATATGTATTTATAAATATCAAATGCCAAAAGCTAGTTGAAACATATATATTAGTAAGACAATCCTTTAATATAGAATTATTCTAAACTTTCCCAGATTTTGCAATAATAAAAATAATTTTAATTTTTTACTGATAAAAATAATTTTAATTTTTTACTGATAATAAAAAAACGTATTAATATACATATTTTTAAAACTAGATTATATTTTTAAATATCTAATGAGATTGTTTTTGCCTAAGGAGAATTACGAAAGTTACTTAAACAATGAATTGTAAAAAAAAATTTTGAAAATAATTTTGAAATCTACACATTTTTGAATTCATGCCAAACTTCAATTGTTTGTGTAAATTATAAATATAACAAGACTATAGTGACAAAGGTAAATGAACATGAGAAAATGAAATTTAGATTTTTAAAAAAAGTCTTAAAACCAAAATACGTATTTAAAACATTTTAAATATCAAAATTATTAATAATCGAATGATACATTGTTCGGAAGTTCACAGGAAATTCGAACATCGAAAGTGACTGCAGGTCCTTGATTCGTGAATCTTGAATTCGACTTAGCACTGCACTATATAGGATAATATATATAAAAAATATTTTATATATAAAAATTATATGTCAAAAATTAATTTGTCGAGGTGTAAAATAAAAATGTAAACATTTACATATCCTAATAAGAATTCACAGATTATTGAATTTAGAACTTCCACTTCCTCACAAGGGCAATGGGTTATATTTGAAAGAGCACCTCGTCATGTTTTATAAAGTTATGCAATCCGGTTCTTTTGCTGAATTTAATGAAGTATATTATTGTACTAGCAATAATCTTCTTCACAGAAACCAACGTTTGTACTAAAAGTATTAACTAAAAAATTCCTCAAACAATTGCTTGTTTTTTTCACAAATGATAGATTATCATTTGCCATTTGCTCATTTATTAATCTACATTAGCAAAAGAATTTTCATTTGTTCCATGATGTCGTAATCCTGGAAATTTCTGCTTTTTATAAACTTGTAAGTTCATCCTCTTTTTTTTTTCATTTAAAAATAAAAAGCACTTTATCGATTTAGCCATACTTTATACAGAATTTAAATCAACAACTGTTTTACAGTTTTCTCTTTTAGAAGGATATTTTTTTCATTTCAATGCTGATTTACTTTTGACTATATTTCTGGGTCAAAATTAAAAGTAATTCATAAACATGAGCATATTGCAGGAAAAAAACTAAATGCATACATGTTCACAAATTGTGTTAAAGATATCTGACACTTTATTCAGAGTTGAAATAATCTGCAATGTCTTATAAATATAATTGTTATATGAGTTAGAAGCATAACATTTGCTATTTCAGGCAATGGCGTTTATTGATTTCATATTTAGCATGTATATTTTTGTCATTTTTACCATAATTTCACTTCAAAATTTATTTCTTTTTTTTTTTATATCAACATTAATTAGTTTTCAAAATTTGCTTTTGTGATGCATGATTAAAATTATTTCAGTATATATACGTACGGGAATACTTTTAAATCTATATAATATTTTCATTGCTAGAAATTGAAAAAGATAAGTGAACTAGATTTCTAACTAAGACTTACATGACAAAGATAGTTGCCACTCTAGTGTTCTCTATAGATATTCTGGATTTGATATATAAATCTTAATTTAGGAAGTTGTCATATTGTTTATTCTTTTTGTACTCCTTTGTTGCACTAAAACTCACTGCTTTAATAGTTTATTAATATTTTTTGATTTAAGGAACTATTAACAAATATTTGAGGTTTTTTTTTTTTTGTAAAAAATTTGGAAATATAAACAAGTATTCATTTTTTACATGAGTTAACTTCTCTCATTCCATAGTAGAAATTCTGCAAATAAAAGGTCCAGCCTTATAAACTTTATTTGCTATCACCAAGCTACTACTCTTGGACCAAAAACTTACTAATAAGAAAAATATTCAAGTCATCACATTATGATTGATTAAACATTAAGACCCAATAATCCCTGTGATCTACACATTCCATCTACCTTAATTGATTCCTACTATGGAACAACAAAGTAAACTAAATAAATTAAATTCAAAAAAGCAAAATACCAGTAAAATAGAAAAAGTAGTTGTCAGTAATATTATATTTCCACTAAAATATTTTGCATATTTATATCCTAATTCAACCAATGGCATTTATTACAGCATTTCATTTATTAATAACTTTGCAGCTTTTTTGTTTGTAATTTTTTCTCTCCATGACAATATTAATAAATTTTCTAATTCAGATTTTTAGAATTATTACTAAATTGTTCTAAATATACAATAGAATAATTAAAATAATCATATCTACAGATATTTATACTGCTAAAGATAACAAATAAACAGGTAAGTGAACACTAAATTGGTAACTTAAATCTTGCAAAATGTGACAAAGATGTCATCATTTCCCTTTCTTGTACAAAAGTGTTCAATATACATTTTATTGCAATATATTCTTATGATATGTTTCATCATCATCCTGATTTATCAATTTGGCAATGAGTTACAGTATAAATGAAGTGTCTCCAGATCATTCTTTTTTTCTGCTTTCCTGTTTGCTTTCAGTATTGTCAATCCCATCCATTTTCATAAAGTTATCTATCTATATGATAATCTTGGTTATCTTTTATTCTTGATTCATTCACTATTCCATACATGATAGCCCTTTCAAATGTATTAATCTGCCTTGCCTCATCCAAAATATATTTTTATCATTTTACTATCTCCAACAGTTGTCTTCTTGCAGTACCATCTCCAAAAACATTCATTCATTTTCTTCACTGTTTGAGGTATACCAAATACTTTTCTATAAACCTTCACTTCAAAAATCATTAATTTTTGTTTTTTTTTCTTGCTTTTTCATTGTCCATGCTTCACATTCATATACTGCAATAAACCACCATCAAAACTTCAACAATCTACACTTTGATCATCTACTTATGCTTTTAGGTTTTTATATAGACAGTAATCTTGCAAAACTCTTTGATATTGACTGTAATCATCTATTTGTTTCTATATAGTATAATCTATTTTGATTTATTCTGAAATGCAAATAGACAAAGAGGAACTTGTTTCAGCCAATCTCCACCCACATATCTAATATTCTTTCAGCTTATCACATTATCATTGTTTTACTTATATTTATCTCCATACTCTCTTCTTGCCTAACATAAATAATATACCAGTTCCTGTAATTCTTTCTCTATTATTGCAATTAAAATTATGTCATCTGCATATCAAAAATTACATAGTTTTCTTCTTACAATACAAAATTCACCCTGAAGACCATCTAAAGCTTTTCTCATTGTCTTCTCTGTAGCAATATTGAATAAGCAAGGCAACAACACACAACACTGCCTCACCCTTTTATCGACTTAACATTGTTTTCCAAAGTTTATTACATCATACAGAATCAAAAGTAATGGCTGTTAAAATTCCTAGGTTTTATTGAGAATAATGTTTAAGTTAGTTATCTGATCTCTTGTTCTTTGTCATGATCTATAATGCACTTGTTCTTGTGTCAATTCAAATTTTGTCTTTGTATTCTATCCAAAACTATTCTCAATATTATTTAGCTGGCATATGAAAGTAAAGCTACTGGCGTATATTTAACATAGAGATTGAGATTTTTTTTATATTGGTATAAATGTTGCTGCAATCCAGTTCTCATACCAAATTTAACTCTTCCATACAGTGACAATAAATCTATATAATCTATCTACAATTGCATGATTCTGCCGGTTTATCAGCTGTTATTGAGTCTCTTTGTACATGTCTCCACAAAAATCTATCCATCAACTAACTATCTTTTCTGGATTTATCTGCAATACACTAGTCTCATATTCAACCATAACTATCATGGTATAAAATTTCCTATAAGTTTTTTTACAATATTAAACATTTGCTTAGTATTACCACATTCCCTTTCAATCTACATAATAAGTTGTTTATATAATCTTATTTGTCTTTATTTACTCTCTTCTATACTTTTCATTTCAACTCTGCATATTTTATAGGATCACAATTCTTAATTCTTTTTTTAGAAATCACTTCCACTGTTTTTACAGATACCTCTAACATGTTAATCTTTAACTGCTACTATTGTCCTTTCTTATTACCACATTCAGTCAGATGTTTAAATTAATTTCTTAATCTATAAACTTATTCTAGTACTCTATCATCAATTATGTCATCTATATTCCATTTTTTAACACTCCTTTTCCTGATATTACTTATTTTCATTCTTATTTTTGCAATCAAAAGCAATTATCTGTGTCTTGGGAAACTCCTGAATATGTTTTTCACTTTTTAGTGTTCTTTCTCTATTTCCTATCAACTATGATATAGTCAAATTGTTTTTTTAGTAAGACAGATGGTTATATCCATATAAACTTTTTCCTTTTGTGTTTTGGAAAGTTGTCCTGCAGAAATCTATTAAATTTTGACTAGTCATGTTATGTGGCTCCAGTCTATATTTATCAGTTACACCAGTTTGACATTTATATCACTTTGGATAATAGTCATTTCTTTATTTTTCCACTTCTTATAAACTGAGTGCACCAATAAAATTGTTGTATATCTTCATCTATTGCCACTATCATAACATATAACATAGTATGACTACAAAATTCATTGGTGAAACCCTTGTATGAAGCACCAGAATTATTTTATTTATTGACACATATTCTATCAATGCTCCATTATATCTTTTATGAATCCACATGCTTACATTACGATGATTCTCTTCTTCTTTTACAGACAATATAATATGTCCATCCATTGTATTGTAATCTCCAACAAATATATATTCCATTTCTTTCTATTCAAGACTCACCAACCTCAATTTGCCTATTCTTCTAATATTTCACATACCAATTATCCATTATTCCCCAATATACTTATTGCCTCATCCATCTATTTGGCTAGTTGGTTGAAAAGAGGATGGAAGAAGTGAAGATGAAGTTAATAGAAGAATAGCATTGGCAATGGAGGCATTTATTAAAAACAAGAAAATATTTTTTGAGTCTTTGATGAATTAAGAAAAAAATAATTAAATGCTATGCATAAAGTGTATTATTAGACAGTTGTGAAATGTGAACAATGAGTAAAAAAATTAGGAACACATTGGAAGGCATTGAGATGTGGTCATGCAAAAGAATAGAAAAAAGTTAATTGAATAAATATAATGACATGATATTGAAAAGAATAAATGAAAAAAAAAGATTGATTGAGGAAATTGTAGATACAATTGAATTGGCATATATTAAGAAAGAAGAATAGTTTAATGAAATATGTTTTGGTGTTAATGGTGAATGGAAACAAAAAGAAAGAATGGAAAATCTGAACCTGTCCATAGGACAAAAAATTTAATGGTGATGTCTATTGTTTTTGCATTAAATGCTGCATTTCATGTTGTCTTCCAGAATTGAATTTCATTCTGATTTCTCAATAGGGTACATGATTTTTGATTATCCAAATGATGATGAACTAGTATAAATCAATATTTATCTTTTTTATCATCAACAAATCTCCTGACAGAGTTATCCTAACTGCTCTTTGGAAATTTAATGAGATAGTAAGATTCCTTTTTACTTTGTGGCTGACCATTGTCATGCACTCTAATCTTGAGTGGCTTTAATTATAAGCCGTGCATCACTACTTCCTTGCATTTTCTCCCCAAAACAGTTTGCTGATGATTTCATGCACCTAGACATTGGCATATATCATGTCTCTGACAAAAATATCTTGATTTAGCCTTTTAACTGAGCAAGTGTATTAGCTATAGATATTATCAATAAGGATCAGAGATGATCAACCTTGGTACTATATCTTCTAGCATCCCCATATACTCCTATCATATATTTATATGTATATATTTTACTATAAATGTATATAATAAGCCTGTGTTTCAGTTATAAATGTATAATGTAAGTTCAATGAGGTGTGGTCCAATGAAGACTTATAGAGATAATAAATAGCACTTTCATTCTCATTAAATTTTTGTCATGTAATGCTTAGTTATCAATTTAGTTTATTTATCTTTTTTATAACTAACTATAAAATTATTTTAGATATTTTTTAAAGTATACTGTGTGTGAATAGTGTAATAATTTTAGCCATGATCCACAACTGCAGTATTTAAGGTTATTTAATGTTGACATTAATAAAAATAATAATTTCAAACTGAACATATATTTAAAATGCAAAAAAAAAAACTAGGTGCTGAACATAGAATTGCTAAATCTCTAATGATGAAAATACAGGATATACTATAATAATTTTAGCTATGAGTCATATATACAAAATTTGAAATTAATTAAAACTATCAAAATTATCTATTGTTAGTAAAAAGAGACAACAACAAAAAAAAAAAAGAGAGAGAGAAACAAAGAAAAATTAAACAATTGTTGAATGCTGTATAAGATTATGTTATTTTTTTAATGGAAGAAAATAATGCTAATGATTGTTATAATAAAGAAAGAAATGAGGAAGCTAAATATATTTTATCAGAGATTTTCTCTTAGAATATTGCCAAAGATATTCTCATTTTGGCAATAAACCTTTTGTTGAGACAAGTGATATATGTAGGAAGAAAAAAAATATTTTTCAATATGGCACATTTGAAAGAATAGAAAAACTATGGATTTTAGCCAATTGAAAGAGTGAGATGTTTTTAAGAGTGATTATAGCAATGTAGTCTTGTATGGTTTGATATAATGATAGGAATAGTAGACTCTAAAGCAGATTGTGTCCAGCTATTATTGCACTTCCAATGCTTCATCTTCTTATGAAATTCTATTTATAACAATGTGAACTATATCCAAAAATACAGAAAGACATACAAAGAATGGAATAAATATGAGTTGTCACATGAATATATATTGTCATATAACACCGGTGAGTAGACTACACAATGATGTTTAAAAAATTAGCACCATTATGAATGTAACAAGTGTTTTTATTTCTTAAAAAATATTTCAAAATATTAAATAGAGATTTGAACTTAGGATTTTCTGTCTATATTCATCCTCCACTCCATCTCAAACAACCAATAGACATGACCTCACATATGTGAAAAAGATAAATGATCTCCCAATATACATATTTTATGCTAAACCAGCACTTATCAGTTGGGCCAGATCATAATCTCCTACACATATATACAATCAGTGCTTGGCTTATATTAATATACCAATTCCTTAAACTTTAATGAACAGGCTTCAACCTTCTCACCCTTCCAACAATTCAACCATCTATTTCATTGAAAAATCAATTGTGGAATGTGCAAAACCCTTGGTGGATTTTATATTGTAGTGATATCAGTCATTGTTTTAAAGGAAATATTTGATTCAATTGAATGCAAGGAAATAAAAAATAAAGATTGCCCAAGTCATATAATTTTGCAGCTGGCACTTTTTAAAAATTGTTGCAGAAAAAATTACAAGAATAAAAGTAAATATAAAAAAATGGTAATATAATTCTTGGTGTCAAGCGTTGTTGGCCGAGAGGTCAGCGCAGCCGTTTGCAGGCAAGCAGTTGGTTGCAGACGATTGTTGTGGGTTCGCCTTCCCGGCCGATGCTATGACATATAGAAAAATGAAATAGTAGAAATTGAATAATGAATTAAAAGCAAAAAATTAGTATTATGTTGTCCAAAATTTTAATGTAGATTAAAACATCATGTATAAAATTAATTATGAAATTAAATAGTAAAAATTGAGTGAAATATTTTTGGTAGAAATAACAATACTTATAGCAATTGTGCCTTAATGGGTTCTAGCAATGCTTGCTTATAAATACATATAAGGATTTGGAAGCTTAACCGAAGAACAATGGATTACCATGAGAATTATAGATGTATAGCCTGGGATTAACTTAAAAGGAGGAATACAAAATATGTGAGCGTAATTAATAATATTACCAAAGATAAAACTGGAGATAAAAAAGTAAAGTCCTAAGCTGATTCCAAAAGATTTTAAGAACTGTGTATAGATGGATAATGAGATAAAAGAAATTATTAGAGTGATATGGGGAAAGTGAAGCTATAAATAAGAAATAGTCAAAATTCGAAGAAATATTGATTCTGCAATAAATTTATAATGATTAAAAATAAAGTATATATATGCTTGATGTGTGTAGAATTATATACAAATTTTGTTTTCATTTGTTATGATCTTTATGAATTATCTCAACGAATTATTTTTTTAAAGAGATTGTTGTTTTTTTAATCTTTTAAATTCTTTTTAAATTAGAAATGTTAATTGCCTATTCTGAATTGCATCACTTCAGTTGATTGGTGAAACTCTTTCAAGGAAGCTGCAACTCAAGTTAATAGTCGTACATACATCTATATCTATAAAGCGGAAAAAGCTAATTTAATCTAATTGGCTTAATCTCCTTGGAATTGTCATGTTTGAAAATGACAAAACGATATCTCTAGTCTCCAAGTTTCATTTCAAAACCATTAACCCAAATTGTATAAATGGAATTAAAATAGCCATACTTCTAGAGAAATAGTATTGATCGGAAAGAGAAAATCTGCTAAGGTCGGTTAATTCTTAAATATTCAGAAGTAAAAATAACTTAGAATAGCTTCACGGGTTTTTTTTAATGCATGTTTTTTTTTAATAAATGTTCCTTTGAATGGACATTAAAAATTTATAAGCAAGCCTGCTGAATAGATATTAGCGATCTAATAGCTTTATTCAAAGAACTCATGCCTGCGTATAATATATATACATTTATTTTATTATATATATATACATTGTATAAAATACTTCTGTGTGAACGGTCCATTATGATGTATATGTTGTTTGTGTATATATATTGCAAAGAGTCTCATGACCTTGTAATTAAAATATTTATTTATTATGAAACATAATATCTTGGAGAAACTTAATTTATATATATATTAAATAATAATTTAACATATCAATGACACAGTTTTTCTTTCCAAAATAGTTCATAAATATCCAATATAAAAAGCAAGTTTTAAAAAGAAAAGAGTTCGTTTGTTTTATTTTTATATTATATATACAAGCTTAGGTTTTTATTTTTTGAGTATCAATCTAATTAATCATTGAATTATTAGTTAATAAATGAGTATTTTGCTATTATTAGCTAGAGTTTTAAAAAAGAATAATACCCCCCTTCCTCCTCATTTACCTATCAAGCTTTCATTTTTTCTTCTCGGTGTTTTTGTTTTGCTGTAGATTAAATAAATGCTGTTTTTATTATGCATAATAATGATATAAAAATATTTATCTGATGGTTAAATAGACTTAAAATATAAGTTGAAAATTGTGATATCATCAATATATATATATAGACAAGCCAAAACCCATCAGCTATACAACTGCCCGAACTTATATTCCAAACAGCACAAAAAACATATTATGCTTAGTCATAGTATCTTAAGATTGTTATCTCAAGTTAGATTTGAAAAAGCTTATTATACATATATGTATACGTATTTATGTATTTACGAAATCTTACAAAATGAAGGTCGCACAATCATATCCATTACCTGGATTCAAAACTTGAAAAAAAAAATTCATATTCCATTGATGTTTAGACTATTATCTCAGACAACTGATCTTAGACAACCTAGAATCATCTAATTTATTCTTAAATGGAAGATAAAATAAAGATGAAGAACTTTATAAACTCTTATCTCCTTACAATGAGGAATTTAAAAGCTGTTTGAAATTTTATATTTAACATGTAAATTGATAAATTTTTAAAAAGCCTGTGTTTTATTTTGATCATTTTTTATAGCTGTTACTAGAACTGCATGCAGTGAGTGGTATGCAGAAATGGAAGAATTTTGAATATCTAACCTTGTAGACTTCTGATTAAGGCCTTTTATGGCTATATTATTGGGTAGGTTAGCTTCATTACCTGTATTCTAATTATTATTGGCAAGTTTTTTACTTCTCTATCTGTTTGATAAAATATTTGCATATTGATCTCAAAAAAAAAAAAAAAAGAAGGGATTGTATACTAACATCATTAGTATTGATAATTGGCATATTTGTGTATTTTCTCATCTACGAAAAAACAAACAACTAGATAACTAATAACACACACCATTTAAAAATATTTATTTTATATGAAATTTTTTTTATATAATTATATTTTCATTTTTTATACAAATATTTTCCCAATGGATGGGTTGTATATTAATTTAAATATGACTAAGCTAAACTTCTCTACAAAGGTGCTCAGAAAAATGAATTATCTTTGATTTGTTTTATTCTTTGTGTTTTCCAATGATGCAGCAAAAATTTGTAAAAAATAAATATTTGCAACTTTTTTTAATAAGATCTAATTTTTGTATTTAATTGGGATACTAATTTAAGTAAGGTATTAATGTAAAATATATTTTAACAGTAATTGTAAAACTATCTACCAGTGTTGATAGAAGCAGGGAGAGGTTCATAGTATTTGTAATGTTTAAAAAATAAGTTTCAGTAATGGTTTGATTGGTTTTTTTTTACTTTTTATTGATTTTACATTGAATTTTTGTTTAATTGGTAAAAAGTTAAAAATGTAATATCATTATCAGATGTAATGAATTTGTCAAAATTATAAAATAATTCATCAATGTGATAAGCCATGCTGCAAACTGTGAATATATGCCAGAGCAGCTTTTTTTAATATTTGTTTTAGTATACCTAAACTTTTTTTAATTGCTTTTTTTTTTTAAAGATCCATTTCTTTTCTTTTTTTCGGAATAATAATTAAAGGTTCACTGAATAAAATATTTTAAAAATATTTCATGCAGAGCAGATAGAAGATAATCATACATTGCTATAATAAATTAAATATCCTTATGGAATTAGAAAGATTGTTAAAACTGGTTTTAAAATATTATTAAATTTATTTCTAAGAAATAATAGAAATTAATTTTTTAAAAGTTTGATGCAAATATTAGAACCCAGGATTTATTAAGGCAGAATGCTTTATTTTTATCATATATTAGGGGAAATCATTATAAATTTAGCTTCTAAACTTAAAATTATTTCACTTAATAAAATGAAATGTCCCCTTGTCTAACAATTACTAAATAATAAAAACTATTTGCAGTTTTATAATTATTTGATTATGCATTGTCAATAAGTGATCTGCATATTAATAATAACCTAGTTACATGAGAAGTCAATAATGTCACACTATGAATATTTTCACAACTTGTTTTAAAATTCCAATTTTTTTTTAAGAAAAAAAAAAGATAATTCCAAATCAGTTTAGTTGAGCAACATATATCAAAATACATTGTAATTAAAAAAATTATACAAGTTTGAAAATCTTTAATTTTTATTGCTAGTACAACATAGTCTTATTCAGATTCAATAAATTAGTCAACTTTTAAGATACTCTTGTAGTTTTTTAGATGAGGCACATTGTAACTTATAGAATAGATTAGCTTTATTATATATCTTAAATTTTTTTCAGACAATGTTTTACTTTTCTATCAACTTGTCTTTGAATTACTAACCAGTATTTCAGATAATTAGCAACTGTGTTGCTTCTCACCTAAGTAAGATCAAATAGCTGAATGACTAATAACACAAACTATTGTGAAATCTGACATATTGGTACAATTTTTTTTTACTTTTTATCTCTTTACTCAAATAGTTTGTAGAACTCATTAATAAGGAGATCTTCATTTGATTGAACTGTATATCAATTTAGAAGCTATAGTTAGACAAAGGTTTATAAACAATAAATATGTGCAATTTTTTTTAAGAATGTTCAGTTCCAGTAAATTAAGATTTTAGGAGATATTGTTACTTTAGGGAAAATTTAAATGTAAAATCAAATATTATCAAACTGTTTTCCAAAGTTGATAGAGATGAAGAAAAATTATACTTTGTGGTATTATTCTTTAATAATATGTATATGCTGTTAGGTTTACTTTAATAACCTGATAAAAGTAATTGATGCCTGTCTTGACAATCATGGAATAAGGAAAGATGTAGTTGGGTTGTATTATTTAACCAATATATTTAACATATACTGTAATTAATATAAATGCCTATGATGTGTCAAGTCAAATTCTATGAAATGATGTTCAGTAGTTTTTTAGAGTATGTACTATCTTCAATGATAAATTTTTCTAGCAATAGTTACAACAATGCAAATCAAATTTTTTAAAATGAAAAATGAATCAAATAATTTTCAAGATCTGAGAATACATTAACTACATTTAAAATACCCTCTGGCGCTTATCATTTGACATATTTCATTATTAATATAGGGATTACTAAGATATGATCATAATTTGTGCCATATATATATATCTGGTGTCAATATATTAATCCCACCCTGAGATTTCATTACCTCTTGCAAATTTAGCTTTATTTACATCTAAAAGCTTAAAGAATTTTGATCGCTTTATTCTTTAGTTGGTTAAACGTAGTGAGTGTGATAGCGAGGTTGTGAATTTGCTTCATATATTTTCATATACATTTAATTATTGTGCGAAGTTATTGTTTAAAATATATATAGCAATAATTCTTTTATAGCCATACATTTACAAAAATTTTGAAATATGAGAAAAGTTAAATTCGTGAACATTTTTGTTAGATGATTTATTTTATGAGGATCGATATGTCCTTGCGTTGCTAACTCATAAACTCGCCAATAGTGCAATATTGCTGTTAAACATAAACTACGCCTCCATCAAAAAATGTTTTACTTTTTAAAAAGTTTATTCATAATACATAAACATCCCAATAATGCAATAATATTGTTGGTAAATATAAATTACGCCTTCATCGAATTATAGTGCACCGTTTAAAAAAGTTTAATTTCAATATGTAATCACAGAGTTGATGAGATATATTAAATTCCAGTTTTTTATTACATTTATAATCAGAAAAAAAAATGATTAAAAGAAAATTTCTGACTATAGATATAATAGGATTTTCTATTATTCTTTTAGAGAAGCTAACAGATTTAATGACTATTTTGTTTTTAGAAGCATCACCATTGAAAAGATTGATCTACGCTTTAATAGTTTTCTGAACTTTTCACTTCATGTTTAGATTTAATTCTAAAATAACAGGACATTTATTTTATCTCATTTCTACATCTTAATTTATCAGTTATTATAAATTCCTATTCATTGAAAGAAAAGATATTTCTTTTACTAAAGCATTGTCTATATAGTCAACATGAATTTTATGAATATATAAAATCTACTTACATATATACACCCACATTGTTTATTGAGATATGTAATTTTATAACTTCCTAAATTATTGAAGAAATTCAAATATTATGCTAAATAATATCCCCCCCCCCATGATTGTGTTCTTAACAAATTATAAATAATTTATTGCCCTATTATTATTTTTGACTGCCCTATTATTATTTTTGACGCGTTTAATTCTAAATATATTGTATTACAGTATCATGTCCTGATCGTCTAATAATTGTTTTCTACATGAATATCTGCCAATGTTTATTTTTTTTGTCTACTTTCAATTTTTCTCGTTCATATATTATTTAAAAGCATTCTATACTATTCTGAATAACTAATAATGTAGTTTTTTATTCTCTACTGCCAGACTTCCTTTTCTTCATTTCAGTCAGTGACACAGAATTTTTGAGTCTCTGAGATTATTTATTCATTACAATCCTTTCCTAAGAACTAGAAGTTGATACTCATTGTCTTGTTTTGCATGGAAACTATACCATAGCACTTAGTATTTTCACATTCTGATGATTTACAGAATTTTCCTTTTGTAATTTTCCTTTTCAACTACTTTAGATTCTATGTCTTATTTTAAATGAAGCTATTGATAATACTATTCTTGTTTTTAATAATCTCCCTCCCCCTCTTTTCTTTTCTTTTTTTTTTTTTACAATATTAATACTTTTTATTATTATTACTATTATTATTATTATTATTATTATTGAATTTTCATTTATTTATTTAAAAAAAAAAAATTTAGAGACTAACATAACTTCAATATATAATATAAATTTTTCAAAATTGAATTGGAAAAACGTTTTTAAAAAATATTTCATTTTAATTACATTTTAGTACAAATGCATTTAATATTTAACAATTGGTGCTTATTATTAGAGTTTAATATTACTGGTACTCTATTGCCAAATCAACTATTGGAAGTTTAACTAGTTAATGGTTACTAGGCAGTGATGTAATTATCACTTCTCCAGTCTAATTTCTAGCTATTAGCTTTTAATTGAAAAGCTTTGGATTTTACCAACTTTTCCAGATAATTTTAACTGATTACTCAAGCTTACTATAAATAATTGGAATAAATTAATTAGAGTGAAATTACTGCTTGTAAGTGTTAAGAAATTATAAAAAAATTTGTGTGTACAATCACATAAAGATTTAACATTATAAATATACAAACATTGAAGTATAAATGAAATACAGTCAAGCTGCTTAAATAATTCTTTTTCTACTACATGCTATTATATATTTAAAATATATTAGTCAGTGGAGCTGTAATATCTGCTATGATTGTTTTTCAGCCCCCCCTTCCCATTCTATATCATATATCACAAATAATAGCTCACATTTTGTTGATAAGCTTTGATTACAATATGTAATATTTTCCATACTGTAAATGTAAGGGTACTGATATAGTATGCACTCAGTGGCCATTTTGAATTTTAAAATACCCAAAAGCAAAGTGTAGTTATTACTAATAAATTGAGTGAGCATCTTTCACATTCATTCAATAAACAAAAATAATAAAAAATGATCATACAATATATTTATTTATTTTAATAAAATAAACAGGAAAGTGTTATACTTTGATCTTCTCAAGGCACTTATTTAGCTGAATAATCAGTTTCATTGCAAAGAAATACTTTACTCTAGATGATTTTTTTTTCATCCTCTAGAAGCATATTGTCAGACTTGGTATCAACAGACAGCTTCTCCAACTGCTTTGATGTTTTTACACTTTTATCAGTTTTGGAATTTGACATTATCCATTTCAGATTTTCAGATAAATTATTCATACAAACTTTAAATTGTCTGACAAAATACGAGAATATTTAATTGTTACTTTTTTTCTGTAACTTTCATTTTATCACTTAAGAAAGATACTTTATGAATTTTTTAAATTTTCATGAAGCTTTTTGTTTTATGCTTAGAAAACTTTTTATTCAATGAAATATTGTATCATATCAACTCATGTTTCACATTGTTTTTTGAACATACTACTGCACTTAATAATTGCATTGGAAAATTACTTGACAAGTCATTCACAAACACTTAAGAACTTACCATATTTTGAATTTTATGCCCCCTATTTAAGTCACTAATCTGGACTATATTCAATCCAATTAGATTTCAAATTGATCTGTAAATGTTTATATATCTATTTTTAGCTCTAAAATAATGAGAAGCCCAAATCCATCACTGCTAAGTCATTGTCAAGCCTGATGAGTAGTTTTCTCTTTCACCTTGCTGTATGAGAGTCTGTTAAAGAGATCTTGATTCTGCAGTAAACTATATATATATTATGAGCATAATAATGCAAAAATTACTTAATTGTAAATAAATATAAGTAAATGAATTGCTACATATAGTTTAATTATTAAATATCACAAAACTATATAATGTAAAAATGAAATAGATTTTAAACATATATCATAGATCAGATATAACATCCTTAACATATGATAATAGTTTTTTTTTTTCTAAATATGTTTTATTTATAAACCCATTAGCAGTAACAACTATCTAAATGTAGTATAATTTATGTCAAAGCACGAATGATGTTATCATATCTGTAAATTATATTAAATTGTATTTACACCAGTAATAAGAACACAGTAAATATGCAGGGTCATTTTAAAAACTATATTGTAATTTTATAAAATGTTAATACTTATTAATGTACAGCTTGAAACAATGATGATAAGAGAAGATTGTAAAAAAAATAATTGTGTCATCTTAAAAAAATTATATGCTCTAGTTATTGACTTGGGTAAATTTCTTCATCAATTTGCATTATTTATTTAAAAGCAGGTTGAACAAATAAGCTAATAGAATATGAAGAAAAACAATTGATTTTTAGAGGTGGTAGTTTACAATTGTAATTCTCTTAACACAATTTATTCTACCATCTCCCTAATTGCAGCCATATTATAAAGCTTTAGTGAGCTCTATATTTCCAGAATTTTTAGAGCAGTGCTGCAAAAAATATTTTGTGGATTAAAATGGGAAGCTAAAGAAAAAAAGTAAATGGAGATTATTTTAAATCATCTACATTTTGCAGATTATATAGTTGTTTTTGCAAATAATGCTTCAGAGCTTCAGAAAATATTGTTAAGAGTTATCAGATGAAAGTAAGAAAGTAGGACTAAAGATAAATAAATGTTAAAAAGTCTAAAGTAATGTTCAATGGATTTTTTGCAAAAGATGAAAATAAAGATTGATTATGATGAGTTAGAAGAAATTAACAACTACAAATACCTTGGTCAGATTATTACTACAGATGAAAATATAATGGATAAAATTAAACATAGAATTAAACTTGTTTAGATTTTTTTGGGTAGAAATAATTTAATATTAAAAGAAAATATGCTTATGTGTTTGAAAAAGATTTTTAATAAATGTGTTTTATTATACTTATGGGTCTGAGATTTGGACACTTAATAGAAAAGAAATACAGAGACTTCAGACAACTCAAAGAAGTATGGAGAGATATATGTTAGAAATAACAAGAAGAGATTGAAAATGCAATACATGGGTAAGAGAAACAAACAGGTGGTACTGTCATTGTTGAAAGAATTAAAAGACAAATGGAGTTTGGGGTGGACATATTGCTAAAAAAAAAAAAATGATAAAGATGGACAATTGAAATCTTAAATTAGATTTTAAGAGGACCCAGAAATAGATTACATGTGAGATGGATAGATAAAATTAAAAACTGCAGGCTTGGTGTGGAAAGAGATCTGAGAAGATGGATTGAACTTGGAGAGACCTACATCTTTCAGTTGATTAATAATGGTTGACAATGATGTTGATATCATAGATCCAACATAGGTGTGACATGTCTTTTTAATAATGATGATAGCCACGACATATTTCAATCATATTTTTTGTTGTCTTGATAATAGAAAATGGAACTATTATGTCATAAGATTCTTTAATTCAATTCACATCATTAGAGGGGGAGGAGAAATATCTTTATTAAATTTATTACTTGTATAGCAAGATTTTTTCTAATTGTAAAAAGTCACTTTCATATAAAATTCTGCATAAAATTTTGTGCGTAGGATGTTTGATGAGTCTGAACAAAAATAACAATGATAAGAAACTAAAATCTAGGCAAATTCAAAACATTGAGACTTACTATAAAAAAATTATCTATTGATTTATTGCTCCGAAGGCTGGCCACGATCCATAAACTTTACATTCCAAGAGTGTTGCTAGCTATGATAATGTGTTAAAGAAATTCACAGCGAATCATAATTGTGTTTTTAGAACATAAAGCAAGACGTTTTTATGTCAATCCTCTGCTGACATATTTGTAGTTTCATTTATGCTTCAAATAAAGTGTGCTATTTTTTAATATTACATATATACAAAGAACTAACCGTTTTTATGTTTGTTGAATTCAATTTAAAAAATTAGTATAGAGCTTTTTAATTTTTCAAATCATAATGAACTTTATTATTTACATTATATAGACAAGTTTTAGAAAGCTATCAAAACTTTTAAAACCTCTAAAAAATAAAATAGTTTTATTCTGCCGACCACATTCAAAGATTGAGAAGTTAAGAAAAGTTTGACCAACCTCCATTATTAATTCTAAACAATCTGTTCCTCCAAAGAAGAAAGATCGGTTAAAGCTATTAGATCAATTGTCTGTCCTGTCATTACTATAATAAAAGTAGATTGATACTTGTGAGTCCAAAATAAACTTTTGGTCTTAAAATAAAGCTTCGTTCAAATAAAAATTAAAATTAGATAGTTAAATTTTGTAAAAATATTTAACAGTGGATTTTGTATTACATATACACACAGAGATATATATGGTACAAAATAAGCTAGTTAAATATAAATAGTTTATGCATAAATATGTGCCAAGTGTTTATGCAATGATGCCAACTATTGGCATATGATAAATAAGATCTACTTCATAATTATCAAAAATAGGTTAATTTATCAAGCGTTAACAGTTATTAATTAATTATTGTATAATGACAATATTTTGATATTTGCTATCTGGTCATGGATTATATATTTAAATTGTATTTGGAAAAAAAATCTTTTTTTTTTTTCAAGTGTCATAGCATCGGCCGGGACGCGAACCCGCAACCCGGGCAACTGCTTGTAAGGTGGTCGCGCTGACCTCTCGACCTCCAATGCAAGACGAAAAAAATCTTTTTGCGAATCATTTTAATTTTTAATTTCGATTTTAGCAAAATGCTGTCGGACTTGTTACCTCCTTATTTATAGACATCTAAAAGACTGCTATTTCAAAAATGGTAGCCAGTTTAATAATAACTTAATTCTGTATGTGGTGATCTTTCATTTCATATCTGAACCCGTTTTCCAGAATCTTATTAATGAATATTTTTAAATCACATGCTCATTTTTCTATGTTCAGTCATGTATTTACCATTACATTCTTGACAGTGAAAGTTGATGATTAAATAAGATTATAACACTCTCATAATTTTTCAAATATTGATTCTAAAAAATATGCAAGTGCTGCCTGAGATTAAAATATTCCATACAACGCTGCACCGCACACACCAAAATTATTAATTTTAACTCTGATTTAATTTCATTTGTTAAAATGAGACTATGTAATCTATCTAGGTAAGCTGTACAGTCCTTCAAAAAATCTGGATTAACTACTTCAACCAACCTTGTTTGAGTCATAGTCAATCTTTTTCATTTTAAAGCACTTAGCGTAACTTCTATACTCATACAGTATGGTCATATTGTACCAATATCCTTTATTTACTAAGCTGATACTGATTAAAGCTAACTACTGAAAGATTTTATCTTCATTACTTTTATATTTGGAAAAAATTCAAGACATATATAATTTTATTAAATACTGCCTAATGCTATACTAGCAATTAAAAATAAAATAGAAATTCATATAACACTACAATCGTAAACAAATCAATGAAATTTTACTAAAATTCTTATACAACCATGATTTCATCTATTAACAATTCCATTTGAAGTCTATTTGTTAATAGATGAAACCATGGTTGTGTAGGAATTTTAATAAAATGTTGTTGTTTTGGCTAATATTGTAGTGTTATGGGAATTTCTATTTTATAACTATTTATGTATTATTATTGTTTTGCATTGCAATTCTTTATAAAGTATTGTAAGTCTTTTATGTTATGGTCATAAATTTAAAAATAAAATTGGATTAAACAATTGTCCACTTTGATTAGTCATTTGTTATTAGTGTATTTGTTTGCAGAATCCTTTAAAATTTTGGTGAGTTCATTTCTATCTGGTAAGCCAATTTAATTAATGGGATTACTACACATATAAAGGTCATAGCAATCAACCCTTAAGAATCATTGGTCAAGTTGTAATCTTTAGTGTCTATATAAATGTATCAGACCATAGATAAAGTTCATACCACCTTTATTGTTTAAAGAGATTACCTTGATTATAGATTAAGATTGTTGATAGCTTAAGATTGATTGTTATCATCTACATATATTTTTAAAACCTTGAGTGATTGGTTTTATTGTCTTAATGTATATAAAGGTTATATGTCAAGAACTGTGTTAAACTTAGTTAGATTAATCATAATTAAGTACAATAAATAGCCCATAGTATTTGGTATTCATTTTTCATCAAGTTTCAAATGTCGAGAGATCAGCGACAGCTGCTTTACAAGCAGTTGTCCCGGGTTCGCTTCCCGGCTGATGCTATGACACATGAGAAAAAAAAATGAAGAATCATATCTCTAGATTCTTAAATTAACCAAATCATTAGATTAAAAATAAAAGTAACCATAGGCTTAAATACTAAAAGAGTTTGATGCCTTTTCTTCTTTTATTAATAATGATACTATTATATAATTATATTTTTTATTCTTACAGTAAGAATATTGATACTCATATGACAAACTCAGATTAATCTTGAACTTTTACCCAGTAAGTAAGAATAACTAGATACTGTTGTTGTAATTGAAACTCTGGTGATTTCTGATTAAATTAAATTTTTAGTTAAATTGAATTATCATTCAGATGTTGTTGGGCATGAAATATGTCATTAAATATAAAAATAGTTTTTAGAAAATAAGCATGGCAGGTTATCAAAAATATGGTTGCAGAACATGATTCAAATAATAACTGAGGACTGTGGTGACTTAATAATGAAATTTGTTTACATATTTTCTGCTTAATATATATTGGGAAATGTTTTTATATATGGGTTTACATATACTGAGTTTACAAAAGTAGGGGATTGCCTGCACTCTATTTATTAATGTTTCATGACTAACCTGGCCTGAACTTGAACTTCAGGTCTTTTATTATTAGATTTATTATAAGAAAGATCTTGTTATCCATCTTGGAATAGTTTATTGAACTTTCATTCCTAGCATATCGGAAACACTAGGAAAGGACATGATAAGCAATAAATATTTAGTAAAATATGTAAACTTTTACATAACCTCATATACCTAAGTAATGGAGCATTGATAAGGTAACAGATAAAGCTAAATATTTTGAATTGAAAGCTCAAATTGAAATTCTTTTTCTTGAATCCATATAATTTTGAAGTTTATGCAATTTTAGAAGAAAAAAAATCATATTGTTATCTTTTCCTTCTCTTGTTAGTATTAAAATGTTCTTACAGTTAGCAATAAAAAAGTAGTGTAGTAAAACCATTTATCATAATGTTTCCAAAGTTAATTTTGTTTGATTTATAATCAAATTAATTTTGATTATGGTAAAACCTTTTTTTAATTGCAAACTATGAGAACATTTTGTATAATCTTTAATCGAACTACTTATTTCTAAAGAATTAAAAACTCATTTGTCTGACATTTGGTAAGTTTGATGGAAAATATCTTCTCTCCTGAGATAGTGCTTTATGCTACTTAAATGTTATTTTATCACTTATAACAGCGTTTCCCAAACTTTTTTGGCTCGCATACCACATGGTAGTACATCACGCTAAATTGTACCATTTCATAAAAATGATTGTACTTCGTGAAATTTGTTATTGCAAGTGTGTTATTTTATTGGCATTATAAATATTATAGGGTGACTATGTATGTATTCACATCTCATAATGAGACAAATTACATTGAAACATGCCTAAATGTCATGCCAGATTGTAAACTCACTGTAACATACTTATATGTATGTGTTTGTTCAAAGTTTCATATTTTTTCCAAAATAATTTATTAAAGATTACATTATTACATTAAAGGTTATTTGGTACATATTATGTTCAAAGTGTTTTCTCATTCCTTCATTTGGTTTTCCTGAATTTGAGTCTGTTTTTTCTTTTTCGGAGCATCTTGCTATGTGTTGGGCCATTGAGAGGATAAATCTAGCATGTCCCAAGTCATGGTAAAAATAACCTCAGGGGTTATCAGGCTATCTCTTGTTTTCTTTATATTGTTCAGTATGAAGTTAATAGGATTAAAATTTTGATGATTAAATACTAGCTTACATTTAGTAATCCACAATAGATGATCAAGAATTAATGAGAGTCTAATTTCTGGGTATGATCCTTTTCTGATACATTCTTTCAAATTAAATAATTTAGATTGATTTGCTTTGATCCAACTCATTATTTATCTACTATTTTGTCATATTTCATTTACTAATAAATGGTTTCAATAAAACACAAAATTATAAAAAACCAATTAATATATTTTCTTATCATAATCAAATATTTTTATAAAATAAATTTAATGAGATCTTTGTGCTTGTTTTGAACAACATAATTTTTTGAAATTTGGTTTAAAAGATGTGAGGTATACCCTTAAGTCTACAGCTGCATTCAATCTATTTCGATACTTAATTTTTTAAAAAATATATGAAGAAAAAGCTCTTCCTACTAATTCCGTACTAGTAAACAGTAATAATAATTTAAGAGCTTTCTTAAAAAGTTGTTCATATTCTTTAATGTCTAACCAAAAATTAATTAGATTGTGTCGTTTGAATTCTACTTGTAAAGTTCTGTCACATGATAATTCTATTAAATTTTCTTTATCCTTTATTGATAATGATGTAGCTTTTTATAAATTTTCTGCATAGAAAGGGTTTGAAATCCAATTATCATTTGTGTTTTCGGGTTTTGGAAAATATTCCATAAAAGACAATTTTAATCCTGTTAAATGTGCTATTATATTTTCTCGTATATCTTGAGACAGACTAACCTTATTTTCAAACAAAAAAATATGTAGAGTTTCAAATACTTCCAGTTGATAGTTTTTGATACTTATATATATTACTGTTTCCAAAAATCTAATTTCTTAATCATACTTTTAATTTTATCATTAACATTAAAGATCGTTATCGATTGTACATATTAACAACTTTACTGTATAATATTATTAATTAAAATAATTTTTATGAATTATAGGAAAAAACGTTTCTATATTTTTATGCTTTAATTTTTTTTTTATGTCCGCCATTATTGATTATTTTTCATGTACCACCAACTCGTGTACCAGTGGTACGCGTACCACAGGTTGGGAAACACTGACTTATAAAATCCTTTTAAATGAAGGCAAAATATTAAAAGAATGATTCAACAAAGGTAAATATGTCAAAATGCTCATCAGATGGCTTTAAAAAATGAATATTACAAAGGAAAAATTATTGAAGCAAAATGAAATATAGTTAAGATTGATTCTCAGCCAATTAATATTAATTTATATTTAAAAAAAATAGGAGATAAAAAAGAAAACAAAAAAATCTAAATAACAATGATATTGAATGAAATATTAATATTAAAAATTATCAGAATTTTAAACCCATGTGATTTAGTGCAATAATAAATTGGCAGACTCGAATTAATAATTCACAGAGCCAGAAGTTAAATTTCATATATAATTGGTATTTTAAAAAAACATAGTACGATTTTTGGAAGAAAAAAAATTGTCTGCTCTTTATATTTAAAACAGATTTGGTGAAATTACTTTAAACTAATTATTATTTTGAATAAGCAATATTGGAAAAAAATTTTATAAGATAAACTTACATTCTAAGAATAATAACAAATCATTTGATTCTTTAATTTAAACAATATGTAAAGCAACAACAGTAACTTTTCATTTGTCATCTACAATAAGCTTGTGTAACAAGATCTATAGAACTGTTCAAGTGGATTAGCTTGGATTGTATTTGGAATTTCAGACTTTTGGCTTAAATAATGAGATGGAGTTAATGGTGGTTGTTAAATGCATAAGTGCTTTACTACCTTCTTTTAATTCCAAGATCATTGATAAAGGCAAATGTTAGAAAGCTAGTCTGGAGTTAGAGATTTAAATATATCTGGTAATCACTAAATATTCACACTTACTATAAATGAGTAAAAAAATAAAAGATACTTGTTTTAATTTAATTAATATTCTTTTACTGATCACTATTCAATGGCTGTTTTGGTTCACTGATGGGATAGTGTGTCTATTCTATAGTGTATGTGTTAGTAGTAGTTTCCTTCAACATATTTCATGCATGTAAATTGCTTTATTTTATATATATATAAAGAGAGAGAGAAATGAAGGAAAGCTGATTATATGAAAAAGTAATAAAATGCAAAATATAACATGATAAAGCCTTAAATTTAATATGATTTTTTTTTATGTTGCAGAATTCAATGAGGCTTCAAGGCCAGCTTCTAGTTGGCCTGGCCTTAGTGACATTCCTGGTGGCAGGGGATCCACAAAAATGTGAGTTCCCTCCACATTGGACTGTCAATGGGCAAGATGTGATGACTGCCCATCGGGGTAATGTCACTTTGGTGGGCCTTCTTCAAGCTTCTTGACACTTCTGTTTGATGCAGGCATCTCAGTAAGTAAAATCTTATATTCTGTTCTGTTGTTTATTTTTTTGAAATGTGTGAAAAATATCAATTTGCTTAATTTATTAGTATATATGATAAATTATTATGATCATTGTGTGAGTAACATATAGATTCATAGATGCTAACAAACTTATATATTGCGAACTCATATTCAAACTTATATATGATTCTGACTGAGCTGGAAAATTAAACTCATATTTTTGGATGAAGCATGTTGAATACATTGTTTAATGTTTAACATTTGTTTTGAAATTTTTACATATCTAAAGATGCTGACTTGGTAATATAATTGATAGTGAATGAATTATCAAATTAAATTCCAAAAATAGGAAAGAAGATATTAGTAACTGAATATAGGTCATTTATATTCAATACAATTTTAATGTATTGTTTTTTTATAGAATGAAAGTTTCATAGCAAAAATAACAGTACACCCAAATAAGTTCCAAAAAAAAAGCTAGATATTGGTAAGTAAAATATAAAGTCATGTAAGCATACTATTAAAATGGTAAACATTAAAATGCAATAATAGATTATATAAAATCAATATAAATATTATTATTATTACTATTACTCCATGGTATCATGTAGGTACCATCATGGTGACTATATAGCATTTTTCTTGAACAATCTTTGATTTGTTGGTTTTGCAAATACCACAAAGGCATTTTGTTATTGTAAATCTATTTGCCTTATTTCTGGTTTTTCTCTTCTTTCACCAACAACTTTTCCAAACATTATATATATTTTTAATGAATTATGGAATACAGGATATAGTCAAAATAAAACCAATTTCAACCTAATCATTTGTACTTGGATTAATAATTTTTGTATAATATAATTGAATATTCCATTTTTTGCTATTCAAGGTTTAACTCAAATATTTTCTCCAGTAATATAGTTTAAAAATATTGATATTTTCTTATTTGTTTTCAGTGTCCAACCTTCATGTACAGGAAATAGCTTAAACAATTCTGATCTTGGTTTTTACAGACATATACTTACAATTAAAAATCTCTTATCATTATTAACCTACTATGAATCTCTTTTTTGTTAAATCAATTGTTGTCCAGCAATGATTCAAGAAGACAAAGGCTGCCAATGACCTCAATGTCGTCATCATCAGATTTATAATTCAGATGCTATTGCTGCATCAATCTTTTGTATCATAAGCATGTTTTTTAAACAATTTAATATTATGAAAATACATTTAGTTTACTGAATATATTTATAAATATATATTCAATATTCTAAATTATGTAATATGCAAATAAGCAAGTAAATAATAATTACAGTTGTTATACATGCAAACATGCAAATTCATTAAAATTAACACCTAGTGTAATTATGTTTATGCAGATGGAAATATCTATACATTTTGCTAATTTTCTCTCAATCATGATTTGACAAAGTTACACCATATCAAAAGCCTGGCTTAGTAGATTGATCTATTTATTTTATGCTTATTTTGTCTTACCATAATTATTATTTACTTATTTATTTGTTTATTACATATTGCCTATGGTATTAATCTTTCTACTTTTAAATATTCTAAATTAATATTTATATTTTAAATTTTAGTAGCTTATAGAAGCTTTAAATTACCAAAGTTCTGGAAAAATTAATATGGAAAAGCAGAAATGTATTAAAGTATCATGTTGCATGAAACGATGTGATGTTCGCATTTTAGTTGTATTTGAAACATTGTGTATATATTAACTTGTGATGTAATTGAAAAGTTTAAATAAAGTTTAAACATTTTTCTACAGACATTACTATTTAATGTTAGATGGTGGAAATAGTCCTACATGTAAACAAAACAATGTTACATCTTTATTTAATTTGATTTGCTGAAAAGGAAAAACTTCTGAACAAAACAAAATAGATTTTCTTCACAATATTTAATAAGCTTTTAAAATTATTTTCCAAAATGATTATTTTTTAAGATTAAAAAAAAAGACTAATGTAAGCTAAAATATTTAACTTAGTTATTGGAAGAAGGATTTAGGGATATATTTATGGTATAAAAGTTTAATAAAGTGATGAATCATTGAAGTGTGTATCATAATTGACGATGGAACAAGTACTGAACGACAGAAATTATAAAAGTCATATTATATAAATTAGAATGAAGATGGAATGAACATTTTAACATTTAATATTTAGTTTGATTTATTAGAAAGGAAAAACTCTTGAAGAAATCAATGTTTATTATATCACATGTTTAATAAGTATTTAAAATTAGTTCACAAAAGAGTCCGTTATTTTTGAGAGGGTAAAAAAAAAAAGATTAATAAAAACAAAAATATTTAAATTGTGTAAAGTAATAAAATGTTATAAAAATGTATTTCCTCTTTTAACAAGGTTATGTCTATCAGCTTGATCATATGTTTTTGCAATAAAGAGAAATAGTAACAGTAATAAATAACAATAATGGGTACATTTTTATAATGAAGTCCTATGGAGTTTGGTACAGTAGTAGAATATCAGTATATCACTCATGGTCCAGATAGTGATCCAGTTCTATTATGAATCATAATGCATATTATTTAACTATACGTTATTTATATATTGTAGTACAGTATATAATTTGTTTTGATTGTATTGCATTGCATACAATTTGTTTTGCTTTTAATGCATAATCTGGAAGTATAAAAAGCAGTAATACAAAGCTTTAGTAGGAATTGCCTCTATTTTTTTTTTTTTTAAATCTAAATAATACCAATAGTGAGTATATATTTATAAAGTATGTCATCCCTAAGTTTTATATTCTAATTATAATCTAGTATGCTATAAAGTACAGTATAATACAATATATATATATATTATAAGGAACTTGAA
The DNA here is from genome assembly GCA_028023455.1 of Epiperipatus broadwayi. NCBI lineage: Eukaryota > Metazoa > Onychophora > Udeonychophora > Euonychophora > Peripatidae > Epiperipatus > Epiperipatus broadwayi. Next base: position 5,269,556 of record JAQFVV010012411.1, read on the forward strand.
CTCAGATTTTCAAGCTTCCTGTAGCCATCCACTCCATCTTATGCAACTGATACACATGACCACATCTGAAAAAGATAAATGATCTCCAATGTACATATGTCATGCTGAACCAGCACTCATCAGTTGGTCCAGATCACCATCTCCCACACATATATACAATCAGTGCTCAGTTTATATTAAGATAGAAAATCTTCAAATTTTAATGGACAAGCTTCAATGTCCTCCACCTCCAATTCTTCAGCCATCCATATCATTGAAAATCCGAGGATGGAATACTCAAACCATGTCCCTTATAGTCACATTAAGTTTAGTATAGAAAATATACTTGTATTTAATATATTGTATACACGTATGGATTCTGTAGCTGTTAGCATAATACAGTTCCTTTTGTATTCAGTACACAAACGCTAGTATAAATTTGAATGAATATTTGTCAGAAAGACTTATCAATGAATATTTATATTTTAAAACAAAAGAATAATAAATATAAGGTAAAAAATCATTAAAAAAAAAAAACTATTAGAAGAATATATTACTATAATTATTTACATTAGTATTTATTTTTTCAAATTAATTTATTATCATATATATTCTTCTTACTATTATTGGTAACATAAAAAGATATTATTTTTGGATCTGCTTTCTGATTTTATTTTTGGAAATTGCTTCAAAACTCTTTTCATGCCACATATATATATTTGGGATGCAGTTATTTATTTTTATTTCTCATTTTATTAGTTTTCTTCTATAATTTTATTGTTTATTTAAAACTATTAGCTTTGTACTTCAATTATTTATTACATTCTTGATACTGAAAAAAAGGCAATCATTTCTATTGCAATGATCTTTTTGTCAAACCAAGTCTTTAAGATCTGATGAGATCTCTTTAAAATAAATTACCATCTGTCTTGAAAATTGCTAGATATTTTTATCAAAAGAGAACAAAAATTATAAAAGTTTTTTATCAGATTTGTTAATGTGACTTGGAAAAATCCATAAAAATAAATTTTAATAGCCATAATTCATTTTATTGTATTTTGGGATAAAGTTTCAAGATGACACCTAACTTTAATAATCCCATGAATAGAAAAAAAAAATTACATGCTAATTGATTTAAGTAATTCTAGGAATATTAAATAACTGAATACAATATGTTTTTATTTTTGAATTTTTATTTTAAAATAAAAAATATTATTGTGAAATTTATTTGAAGAGTTTTTTTAAATAAGCATGAATGTGTAGAAAAACTAAGAAATGTAAATCAAATATTTAATTTCAAAATATCATTGCCAAACTTTTGTAAAATTATAAAAGAATTCTTATAAAACTTCTGTGTTATTATTAGGTTCATCAAATTAATATTGACTTTTGGTAACCAAATAATAGCATTCATCTAAAAGGACCTATTGTTTGATTTGAAGGCACATTTATTATTGAGATGATGGGAGCAATTCATCTTATTTCTGATTATTCTCTTCTTCTTTCACCAACAATCTTTGCAAATATATACACATTTCTAATAAGTTTCATTTTTTTCATGATATGATCAAAGTAGGACAATTTCAATCAGGTTATTTGTGCTTCATGTCTGACATAAACAAGCCTTATAAAACTAGAAATATAGAAATCTATGACTATACTTTGGAAGCTACTAAAATTACAAGCTGCTGATGACAAAGCTGATGAAATCAATAGAATTCAAATTAGTGCCCTTTATTATTTTTAAAGCAAAATTAAGTTTTTATACAATTAGAATATTTTTAAATTTAATTTTCTTGGAATAATTTTGCACATTTGTCAGCTATTAAAATTACAAAAAATAAAATGTTTTTACAGCACTTCATTGAAAACAAACTAGCAAGGGGATAATATAAATATATTTTTATATATTTGTTTTAGAAGTCCTTATATTTCAGGGGGGTTTTTTAGTCATCATTTAGAACTATGATTAAATTCTGAGATGCTACAAAGCATTATGCCAAGAGACCTTGCCAATCTTTTATTAAAGAATTTATATTTAATTAATGATTCCATTAGTGTGTTAGTTTCACAAATTTAATTACGATTTGTGTGATCAATTATACTTTTTATATCAGATTGTTATGAATTTGATAGATATATATTGAAGTTTTCCAATCGAAATAGGATACGAGTTTTTTTATCTTTTATTTTTAAAAAGATTGTTATATAGCTTATTACATAAGAAACAGCTTCACTTGATATTGTCACCATAAGCCTTTAAAGGTATAAATCCAACCCTGAATATGTCCTTAATATTTAATAGCTATTCTAAAAACAAAATATGCTTTTAAATTTTATGTGTTTGGCATTAAAAAGTAAAATAAACGTAAGATAATTAATATGTGTTTTCTGGTTCTGCCTCGACCAAATAAATTTGGTGATATAGTATATAAATGTGAATTCATTATAAATATTTTTAATGTGTGCATATATATATATCGCTACACATATATTTCTATTATATAGCAATACTTATATTTTTATGGATCTTTTTTTTTTTTTGTCTTTTTCACATAAATTATAAATTACTTTCGTATTAAATAAAAACTCATAAATTGCTTAATCTATTAATTATGCATCTTCTCTTTTTTTCATTATAATGATTAAAAGTAATTTTCTATACCCCTCCTCTCTCCATGTTTTAAAGCTTTGTCTTTTAATTCTTAATACTATCATTTTAGTTTAAAGGTTCTTTTGATAATAACAATTAATGTTAAATTCATTAATAATTTCAGTAGGAAAATTTAGTGAAATGAAGTAAAAAAACATATAATAGGTGATGAACTTTGAAGATATTAAAACTATTAGATCATAATAATCTTCAATAGTTTTAACAATGTGAAATCTAATTAAGTGATTAAAACGCTTCTTGATAATTTCTCTAGATGGCAGCACTTTGGGGATACTTCATTTTTTTTTTTTTAAAGGAAGAAAATTAAAAAAATATTTGTAAAGTTACTAGCTAAACGTGAATGTATGAAATAGATTCTAAAAGCATTATTTAATTGGATTATGTGGAAAGAATAGAAAACATGTTGGATAAGAAAGATATTTATATAAGAAATAAGATAAATGTGTACAAATTGTAGCCATAATTAGGAGAAGTGAGCAATCAATAGATAAGTTGAATGAAGAAAAAGGAGTAGAGTTATAGAAAATGAATATAAATTAAAAAATGGAATTATATAAGAATAAAAATATATAATTATTTTAATGTTATTTGTAATGCAGAATCAAAAATCAGTATAGATATGGTTTTTGTTGCCAAGAAAATGTAAGAAAAGTGTTGAAAGTAAAAGAGTGATATATTAATTCAACCAAGTTTATTAAGACAGTTAGCTCAATGAATTGAATAGTTTTTATACACCAAAGTTTGTTCATATTATATATCTTTTACATAATAAAAATTGCAGTAACTGTTATTATTACAAGTAGATAATTTGAAATATTTAAAATAAAAACTAGTGTTAAACAGGGATGTATTCTTATTCCAAAACTGTTTTTGATTTTTATGATTCTAGTTAACTTAATGAACCAAAGATCAGGGTAAAAATGTAGATTTGATAGTAAAAATTTTTGAATTGACTAAAGGCAACAGTAACTTCTTGAATTCTGAATTTACAATAGGTTGATGATACAAAAATATATTGGTGTTCTGCCATTGTTAATACTAGTATAAAGTACTGAAAACAGAGTTTAAAAATATATATTTTTTATTTAATAGAATTAATTAAGCCAAGTATACTTTTGACACTTTTGCATCACATTCATGGTTATTCTGCTGGGAAAATCCATTTTTTATGGATTCAAACAATGTTTGATTGTTGGTTCATTACATATTCATTTTTGTGCAATAAACCATGCCCCCTTAATCTTGCTCTTCCTGTCGTTTCTTTTCTCACACATTTTAATAATACTTGGATCAAATTTGTGTTCATGTTCCCTTTCATGGTTGTAAAAATTGATGTGTTGGTATAATTGGATTTTGCTTTTGCCTTGTTATACATTAAAGCTATTGTGTAATTCTTACTTTTAGATTAGCCTTTGTTTTACCATAGAATGTATGTGGACAGCCTTTTAACTGCATCCAATGGTATAAATGACATTAGGCCTATCCAATTTATGAATTTTGTCATTCATATTTAGTTTGATGTGTATTCTCTTAGCTTGGATGTTATTAATTTGAGACTCTAAATTAATTTAAATATCTTGATAGTTTTTTTTTTAGTTTAAAGATGGACTTAGAGGCTGAGATGGAGCAACACTAAATGTGTTGCTGCTACTTTTAACAAATTAAAAAGTAACATAGTTTATTACAGTAAAATGATTACTATAATTAAATTAGTTATATTTATGTAGAGCTGTTATTTTTATTCTGTGGAAGTAGATGTGGATATCTATTAAAGTAATAAAGTCATAAGTAAACTAGGGAATGAGTCTGTGTATTTGGAAAAATTTGGATAAGATTGGTGATAGAAATTACACAATTCAAGAAAATATTCTGTTTATGGGTCAAGGGAAGTGTCAAATGGCTGAAATCTTGTTAGGGTATGGCTTAATTCCTTGCTCTTTGATTAAATGTCCTGGAAATGAGATTCCCAAGTGATAAATTTTTTTTTTTTATAAATTGGCGATAAAGTTATTTCTTAAGAAACATGCACAGATGTTCCATGTGTTCCAAATTTTGGGATGCAGTGATGCCATCATCAAAAAAAGATGATTATCTCCTTAAGCTCTTTATGGAAAATTCATTCTAGACATCTCAACAGGCTAGTCTGAAGCCCATACATTTGAACCCATTATGTGCACCCATATCTGAAAGCTGTGAACCCAATCCTGTGGGTACAAAAAGATTTGTCAGTAGCTGGACATGAGGTCCATAGTATGAAACTAGTTTTATACTTAAATTTGACTAACAACTCTTGGATGGTGAGTGAGACATCTCTCTCAGAAACTGCAATTGCAGTAAAACTCCTAGCATTCAAACAATCTCACTGAACCATTCTTTTTTTACTATCATTTATTGCAATTGAATATTCATGTCATCCCTATATTGACAAGAGAGTGGAATAAGTTCAGCTTTGAAAATGATTCTCTTTTTTGATATATATATATATAATGCACATAATTCTACATCACACCTGGTTTATTAAAAAATATGGAGAATAATCCATCCGAATTTTATTCATAAGTTATCTCTCTTCCATGGTAGTAAGTGCTGATTCTTCTATTTTAAGGTGAATGTCAGTTGACCTCATAACATGCTATACACTGTTAACCTGTATAGAACTATAAATTTCTCATGCAAGAAAAACAATTGATTTTGGAATATGCTGATATAAGAAATCTGACCAGCCCAGATATAATGAAAAAGATGTAATCAAGTATTTTTGATTTTATTTGCATCTTTATCCATGCCTATGTAACTTCTATTTTTGGTGCTTTTCTTATTGGCCATAGTTATTTGTGCTTGTTTTATTGTTAGAGTATAGATAGGTTGCTCCTGAGTTTTAATTTACATAAAGATTTATTTTGAAATCAAGGATATTTGGCTGTCTATATCCAGTAATGCAGTGGTCAACAATTTTTCAAGTTTTATCATAATTACTGGACAGAATTTTTTACTGATTGCCCAGTATGTTGTCATCATCATGAAATATAGCCAATAAGTATGGCAGATCTTCTAAATATATATTATTTTTCCTTTGTTTTCCCTGACAATCCTGCCATAGGAAATGTCCCAATGAAGTTCTCTTTAGTTTTCTTGGTTTGTGTTGGAACTTTTGCTGCTTCACATGAATGCAATTAGGGTTTAACTCAGCTTCGATACAGTATATGGTTAACTTCTTTGGTTACAATTACTCCTTCAATCTGCATTTTCTTTTCTTGTCTGATGACCTACTGTGGTACACATCTAGTTTCTGGCTGGGAAATATGAAGTCTGCATTGCCACAGTATATAGCTCCCAAAATTGATGGCAGTTAGCAATTGAGCCATTTCTTCAATACTGCACTTATTGTGATCTAGCATGATCTGTTGAATTGAAGGTAGCATGTCATATGTTATAGTTCTTATAATTTGTCCTTCCAATAGTGGGAATGTTGTCAGTGACCTGAGTTTCAATACCTACTTATAAAAACATTGTGTGTGGGTTTCTCCTGCAACTGTGGATATCTTTCCTGATACATGCACTACAGTAGCCCATCTTCTCTTTACCCCAGAAGCTATTCATCAAGGCTGCATGATAATCCCCAAAGGTCTTTCATTGAAATTCAGGCAATGCCATAAATCTTCCCCTGTCTCTTATAAATGATTACAAGCAACTATAATCTTTTCTTCTTTTTTCATTTGGTGGATGAAACCAATTCTTTAAAACTTTCAGGGTGGGCCAGAGGACTTTCTCCTATGTCATCCTTAAATCCATGCACCTGAATATATTTACCATCATCTGGCTATTGGATCACTCCTGTTTTTCTTTTTCTAGTAACTTAGTATTTAGAAGATTTAGTTAGATGTTAATTACAAGAATGATGTGTGCAATATTTGGTCATTTGATACATTATGATAGCTATTTTCTTTAAGTTGAGGTTTATCTAGATCACTAGAATATAAAACACCTTGAACTGGCTGGAATATTAAATTTTTAATTTTATTTTCAAGGATTTGTAAATTGTCTATTAAGCCCTCCTTCTTCCTCACTGCTTCTGCCTGTTTTTATTTCACTTTTTTCCATCTGTTTTAGGATGTCACTTTTGCTATTGTATATATATTTTTAATTTTTTTTAAGTGTAGATTTTACTTGGACTTGGTCCATGCTCTTCCAAATCTTGAAATTGTATTTTATTCTTCTGAATCTCTTCCTAAAATTCTTGTTTTACTTCTATTATTTCTCTTTGTCCTCCTTTATTTGATTTTGGTTACAATTGTTTGTCATGCTGCATTCAATGGTTGATTATAATTTCCTTGATTTGTTTTATCTCCAGTGTCAAATCTTTAATATCTCTTCTTGCTTTTAATCTGAATCTTCCTTCATTTATTTTTCACTCTGTGCCAAATCTTCTTTCAAGTATTTTTCTTCCATTTTTTAAACATTTCTGTCAGGACTGCTTGTTCCCCATATACAATTTTGCTTGATTGTAGTAGCTTAAGAATGCTTGATCATATGTTTAAAAAAATAACATCAATCTATTGCTAAGTCTTTTCTAAAAACTTGTTTTGCAGAGATTAAAAAGCACCACATTTGAACTCTGTGGTCCACAAGATATGCATTCCTATATAAAAATAATACCAGAAGATATGTTACAAATTTAAAAACAAAAAATTAGACAATGAAACAGAGAAGAAAAAAAAATTATTCTACCCAACATATTTGCACCTACATAGTTTTTTATATGTCAATGCTCTAACCTAATTAACTTTTTAATGCGAAGAACTATTTTGTATACTCCCCCCCCCTCCCATTCAAGAAAGTCACAAGAAAAGAAGTGAAAAATAAGTTCATAAAAAATATGAATTTCTGAATGGCTGTTGATATTTATTTTAGTAATAGAATATTTCCAAATCTATATACATTCTACTCACTTAAAACAATATCAAACAAAAACAAAAAAATATTTTGACTGATTAATTCACAAATTTTTTACATATACAATAAGGCTGAATTCCAGAAAGTGTTGTAAAACACATTTTTTCTTCTAAAGTCTTCAAAATATTTACAAAAGAAAATAAAAAATGTGTTTATGTTTATTATGATAAAAAGAGCCATGAGATTGAGATCAAAGAATTGCATTTGGTCAAACCACAGTTTGTCAACTCTTGTTCTAACCTATGGTAAGATGTATTTGCTATGTATTCTATTTAAATATTAAAGTCCAATGTATAATGTTTTATTTTTCATTGTAAGATACTGTAGTGATTAATGTAATGCAGAATTTTCCAAGTTGTATGAATTGGATCATTATTTCTATTTTGTAATATTCTATGAATTGTTACTGCTGCATGGTTTAGAGTAGTAAGGAATAGTGGATATTATAGCTCAAAGTTCATGGATCACAACTCAGTGCTCACCCAATTTCATGAGAATTCCTGAGTAAATTGTCAAAGTAATAATTAGTATGAAAGAAGTATATTCACTGATCCTTAAACTGCAATAATCAAAAATGAGTTTACATGTATAAGTGGTTTTGTATTCAAAGCACCCAAGAGAAACATGTCACATTCTACTTGGGAAAATTTACTAACTCATTAAATCCAATAAAAAATAAACATAAGATCTAATGAATAAAGAGAATCAAATATATATAATGAAGGAGATGATCTCTGAAAAATTATCATTTCATATGATACTAGCTGATTTGAAAATGCTAGCATGTAAACATCAAAATTAGCTACATTTAATATATTTATAAAATATGTTTTAAAAAATGTGAAAAAAAAATAGCAGTTAAAGGGTTAGGGTAAAGGACTGTTGTTGTTTTTTTGAAATGACAAAACATATACTAATTAAATGAATATATATATACTTTCAATAACATAATTAGCAATGAATGGTGGAAAACAGAGCACCAAGATATAGAAAATTAAATACTTTATAACCTACAGTTTTGGGGAGATGAATAAGGCAATCCAGAGATGAAGAGAGATATTTTAATGTGAAGTCTTTTGTAATTAAAAAAACAAGCCATTATAAATTGTCAAGGGTTGGTGGCCTAGTGGTTAGCATAGCTGCCTTTCAAGCAGCTGACCCGGGTTCGCTTCCCGGTCAACGCTTTAACATATAAAAAAAAAAAGCTATTATAAATTTACCTGAAAATATTACTTAGTATGTCTTATAAACTGTATTGTGAAGAGGTAAAAAATGATAAACTAATTTCAATAATAAAGTATATCCAGTTGATGGTATCAATCCATTTTCTAGTTATCTCAATTTGCTTTGGGCAAAGACTTGGGCACAGATAATTAATTATATCACTAAGTTCTTCGCCCAAAGACAACTTGCTTTATAGGTAGACTTGTTAATAACTGATGATAATTTGTCATTGCTTGATACCCCCTTAATCTTTTTAAATCTCAATTATAATCATAGATATGATTTGATGTTGGGAGATTTTTATGGCATAATAACAAATTAATTATAAAAAAACCCTAAATAACTCAAAATGTCTTTTAAATATTTTTGCTGAAATATATGATCAATGTTGTTAAACGTATACTTCCAGTTCATCTTTAAATATAATAATTTATAAAAAGCTATGAAAACTCTATCATTAAAATGTAGTATTTTATATATTATTTTCTTACATAAAGAAAATATCAAGATCAATGCTATATACTTCCAATCTGTTTTAAAAATATAATCTTTAGAAAGATAAGAAAACTTCGTCATTGAAATATATAACATCATTATAATATATATTAGTGATTATTTATCTTTTCAACTTGTGTGTGATCAAGTGGGTCAGCAATATGAGATGGCACTGAGAGTATGAAAATCTGAGTTCGAATCCCGCATATATTACATATATAAATGCAGGTTTAAGCCTGTACAATGTATTAATCTAAACCATTATGTAATTAGATATAGAGTACAGTATTACAATTCAATGACGATTTTTCATAGTTTAATTGAAGAATAATGAAGAAGAAAGCTAAATACTATAGTTGCTAATTTAGAAGGTTTGTCAGTTCATTTTCGAATTTATCTTAATAATAATCACTCACCTTATTATTTTCCATAAAAACTTTCCAGTTATATGGCATATTTAAAAATCATAGAAAATAACTCATTCACTTACATATATATAGCTTTGAAAATGAAATATATTAAAGTAATTTGGTTTTAAGATTTATTTCAAAAACATTTTATACAGATAACATTTTTGAAAGAACTACCATTTTATTTTACAAGTAATTTAAGTTTTTTTTTTTAATTCAAAGATTCATCAATTCTATTTTGAAGAGTGGCAACTGATCATAGATTTATAGATTTTTCCACAGTTTATTTTAAAATCAGTAGTGACTGTGATAAGATGCTGGTAAGAGTAGAATATATTAGATTAGTTCCGAGGTCAATGACCAGTTCTGCATCTGGTATAAATTGAGTTTGATTAATGATTTTAGAAGAAAAAAAATATATGTTAAATTTAAAATTAGATAATGGAACAAAAAAGTAATTTAATTGACTTTTGCTTGTTCTGTGTAGAGGAAAGTAACGTTATGTATATATGTATTACATGATTTTATCTAAACCATGGATCTTCAATATGTTGTCAAGATAACCTCATAAGTAGTTCCCTTAGCAACAGATTGAATATAAGCTTGTGAATGCTATTATGTGATTAGATTTCTAAAACCATCCAGCTTTTAGCAAAATCAGGTTTATTATCTAAATAATATAATGTATTAATATTTTCAATTATTGTTTTGCATCAATGCAGCTCTCAACTCTATCATATCACAACTCTCTATCAGAGCGGAAATTGAGGTTGCTTTTTGTAAACAACTTTCACTCATTATATGAAATAGAAGTATCAAATAACAGAGTTGTCATGATCATATTGACATCAATACTTTTTCTGTGGATATATATAAAAACAAAAAGAGTAAATCACCCTCCTCCAGGCTGTAAATTAAAAGCATTTTAAATATTGAATAAAGCTTTATTCAACATTTAGAGTGTTTTTATTATAACCCGGGAGAGGGTGATTTATTTCCTTTATATATACATTTAGCTATGTTTTAATTTAAAGTTTATATATATGTCACAAACATTAAGCATATATATATATGTGTGTGTGGTTTATGGCAGTTTTTTTTAGCTCAATGCATTTTGGGTGCATTGCTAAATAAAAATGAGAGAATTTCTTATTTTATACCTCCTAAAGCATATCTATATATGTATATATAAATAAAGCAAAAAATAAGAATATTAAAACCTCATTAATTAATAGTCATTTAGTCTAGTTAGTGATACCTTATTCTCCATTGCTTCTGTCCAGGGTTCCCCATTCATATTTTGCTTTAATAGATTCTACACTAAAAAAAATTAGTAAAGCAATATATAAATTATTACAACTTAATCTGAAAATGCCAAATTTCTGTATCTGTATGTTTGACAACATTCTTTTTTAAATAAAATATATTAATAATTATTACCAATCATTTATTACTCTGAATATTTTCATATTTTTACTTCAGATATCCATCTTTTTTTTTTCATGTGTAATCTCTTAAATATGTTTGAAACTTCTGCTTAACACACACTTCACATGAATAAAGAAATCTGACAGAAATAAAGGATCCAGGATGCATTTCTTGCTAAACCAGCACTCTTTAATTGATCCAGTCCAACTTTTCACATATCTTCATCATTTCCTTTCAGTATTTATGTCAAATTATTACAACATTATCTCACACATTTGACAGTATCTTAATGATTGTTATTAATTATTTACTAGGCTAGAGACTATCATTATATTTTTAGTCCAGCAATGCATTTTAAACCTAATTAATTAAATTGATGCAGTATATCTAAAATAAAAACTTTTTTTTAAAAAAGACTATTTTATTCTTTAACTCAAACAGAAAGTTCTGTTTTCAATGCAATCCATTTTTTCTGTTTTCTTTCATTTTTTCACATTTTTTTACTGATTTCATTAACTGAGATTGATATAAGGTCTTATAATTATGACCTGTTTATGGCATCGGTTATCTCTGATAATCAGTTGAGATAGAAGGGCTAGCATAACAATAATTCTGATTCCAATCTTTTTTATGTATGAGTATGTAAAATACACAAAGCCCACAGTATTAAAAAAATTAAAGGCAGGTTTCGAAGATTTGAAGTCATTAGTTGTGATTTTGAATGAGTCAGTATAACTAGTAATGAGCCACATGAAAATTGATTTTCAGCAAGAGTTTTATTCAGCAAAAAAATTATACACTTGAAAAACTATATTTATGGATTTCCCTGATTTATGAAATTATAGGAAGCTGATCTAAAGTATGGTCTATTACACAGAATCTGTTTAAATCATTAAACCTGATAGATTTCTTATTTATAAAAATATCTGTAATATAAATAATGATGACAGTGGAAAGACAAAGTGGTGGTAGTAAAACCAATATTTCAAGTTTTTTCTAAGTATGCATATGTGGAATATGCAATCTTTTCATGATATGGATTCTTTCAGACTTGAACAGCACTTGCAGCTAAAAGTTTGCTGTGAAACTCATCACAGACAAAGCAAATTTAATTTAACATAGAGACTGTTGTAAGCTTTTTTTAAAGGAGACTATTCTGGAATTGGATTCACCATAAGATCTGTATTAGTATTTTTAATCTTGGAATTTTTAGATATATTAATAAAATACTGATAATATTAAAAAATGTTTTTTTAATGGTATGGTAATTTTATTAAGATTTATACACTATAATTAAATTTAATAAATTCAGAGAAAGAAAGCTTTTATTTATTTCTGAATAATGTTATTGCATCAATACATGTTTTGGTAAGAATAGTGTAAATAATGATATTAACATAATGAAATTCAAATTGGCATTTTTTGGCGAATTTTTGCATGACACATAAATTAAATTATGACCACTTCATTCAGCCAAAAAAAAAAACTACTTTAAAAAAAACCAATTATGCATTCATGCTCAAAGAAATAATATCTTATGAAGTATATTACAATTAGGAATTCAAATGTAAATGAAAATTAATAGGTCATGGATTAGAATATAGCAAGCAAGGTTAAAATGGTAGTAGCAATTTAGATTGTCATGCTTATTGTGTTGCTGAAGTATAGAATTCTTTTAAGAAATATGTTATAGATATGACTAAGTTTATGGTCAAATTCATTAAAAACACTTATAGCATTTTTTGCTTGTAATAACAATAAAATAAATATGAAGCTTCATAAGCAATATAGAAAGTTAAATGCAAAAACTCAATGACTAGTGGAGAAACTTCAAAATGCTGTCAAATTAAAACTACAAAGATGTGGTAATTTGCTGTTTATGATGACTTTAGATCTTGTTTTAACATGTTGAAAGTAATAATATATGAGTCTGAAAAATATTTTTCTATTAAATGAGTGAGTGGCATTTTTTATATGCTATTGATATTTTAACTTAATAATGATAAAAGAATGTAGGTGAATCCACCCTGGTTAGATTAAAACAAAAAGCCATGGTCCTGATGAAATTCTTAAATAAATTGTAAATATGTTGATGATATGTTAACTTCAGAAGTGTACAAGTTAAAAAGTTATATCATTTAATCTCATTTGTTCCAATTTATATAAACAAAGGGAATAGAAAATACTGCAATAATTATTATGGAATATCATTGTATTTTAGCAAAAATATGTTTAAGAGTTTTATTGCAGCCTGCTCCAGTCATATATGAGTAATTACCAGAAATACAGTGTGCTATTAAAAACATGAAGTATAGAGATTATATTTAATGTTTGTTTAGAAAAATAGAAAATTTTATAATATTAAGCTTGCATTTTATACACAATTAATGAAGCAATACATAACAATTGATAAGCTAAGTGTTTTTTCTACGTTCCTATATTCATAGATATTTTCACTAATAATGTAATTAATGCTATGATTTATATTTTTATTTTTGTTGATTTGGTCAAGTATTTGATTTAGTTAAGCAAAAATATTTGTGACAATGTTTGAAATGAGCTGAATGTTTACTCATATTATGTGGCTTCTCTATAATAGTATGAGAAAAAATGTTATTACTGATCTAAAATAAATGAAGTAATGATTGGTAGTAAGTAAAAATAAACATAATTATAATGTTTTACCTTCTATTCAAAATTTCAATGAAGGTTCTTTTTAATACTTATAACACATATCTTAATACTTTTTTTAATATATATTACATATTTAATAAAGAACTTCTAATGTACATTATTTTTATTTACTTCATGACCTCTGCACTAGTAATGCATTGTGACAGTAACAGTTTATAGGATTAAAATTAAATGTAGATTTAATGGATAGAAGGTGGAGGTTTAAGCAAACAAAATAATACATATTCTTAAATTTTTTATTTGATTATTGTTGTACCTTTTTTCTAATTCAGAAGATAATCTATAATCTACAAAATGTTTATTTTTTGAATTTAAATCATACTTAACTTGAGGACTATGGACTGATTTCAATATGCTGAAAGATTTTTAGATTAAAAAAAATATTATAGAGTGGCAGTATAGACTTAAATATACCTCTTCTATATTTGACAAACTTGAATTAAATTACTTGAATATAGGTTTACTATTTTTCCAGACATTTTGTGTAGAAATGAAAAATGGATTTTGCATTAAAATAAAAATTTAATTTATGCATGTTCCAAAATATCCTGATAATACAATGGCAGAATCATAAGACCATCCATTAAAATAAAATTTCATTTTAAATGTGAAGATATTAAATGTACAATCATCATTGGATTGGGCTTGCAAAGCAGATGAATGTACTTTATGAAAAACTTAAGCATAGTTTTTATAGAAAAAGACAATATACTATAAATATTATCTTAAAGATAGAATAAAGAATTGTAATATTTATCACTCTTATTGGGAGCATTTACCTGAGAATGTATAATGGAGAACTACAATTATGCAAGGTATTGTGAAGATATTTTTTTTAGAAAAAAATGTTTTCTATGGCAAAGGTTAATACAGCACCCAAAAATATCAAATGTAATGTGTGTGAATATAATTGATTCTCAGATTAGTTTGCATAATTATTACAAAATTAATATTTAATTTTTAGTTGTTTTTTTTTCTTTTTCTGGAATTAGCACCACAGTGCTCACTTGCAAGTAGCTGCTCATATGAGATGAAGAGAAGTTAAAATTTGCCAACTTTTAGATGTGTTTATTGTAAAAGAGCTGGCATAAAACAAAAGATTTTTTTATGTATGTCTATTTAAAAGTAGCTATCATTGAATTTGATATAGTTTAAATTGTATTTGATCTTAAGCCAAAAATAGGTAGCAATGATATAAATATGGCTAAATGAACATACTTGCAACAACATATTCCATTTCTCCATCAGTAATAAAAGACAGGTGAAATCAGTGTTTTATAAAGAAATTAAATCAAACAAACACAAGTTAATTCAAACCCTGCTGATGGTGTGGATATAGTCATATGAAGAGAAATTTAACAATTTTTATGGCTTTCAAGAAGGATTTTTGGGTGCATAATTGTATTTTTGGAAGTGTGTCAATGCATTTGCATAAAACCATATCAGAGAAGAGACTGTCATTTTGCTACATTTATTTTGAATTGCTGGGTTCTTAATAATCATCTTAAAATTTTGTTAATTTATTTACTTAAAAACTTCTCTGGTGAGACCAAAATTATAATATTTTTATCCATAACTTTCATTCTTCTTCACCAACAATTCAAGGTTTTAATGCTTTCTTAATTTAATTATAAACTTTTGTACATTATATACTATTGTCTATAAAGTTCACTCACTTTTTAAGCAATAAGTTACAATACATTCATATATAAACAATCTAAAATAATTATGCATTGATGATTTTAAGAGTTTACATAAATATTAATGACTTCATAATGAAATGGTTAATATAAAATATGCTTTGTAATAAAAATTACAGATTATTAAATGTAAAGGGTAGAATTACTTTCTTTGTGGAAAATGCTCTTAATATAAATTACAGTTTAGATGGTTATAGTTATTTATTTATAAAAACAAATTAAATTTCTTTTTTTTCAATTTTTCATAGCATTACGGACAAATGTAAGTTTTTTAATTATTTGTGAATTTGACATGTGACATCCTTACAGACAAATATTCACGTGGAAACACATGACAGCCTTACAGACAAACATTCTTACATTTACATGGATTGTATATATTTAGACTGGATGTACCTGATCTTTTGAATGGCCATTGTTTTGATATGCTTAATTTGACATTGTTATTTCCTTCACATTAAATTCTTTGCAATAAAAATTGCATATTATTAAATCTAATATTTGTAATATTTTTTTAATTGATTGCTTTAACAATTTTTTTTTTAAGATTTAATGTAAATATATGGGGTTTTTTTTTCTAAACACTGCTGAGTATATCATGCATCTGAACAATATTAGGGGATCAACAGATCATGAAAGCATTTTAATAAAGCTAAATTTAAATTTTTAAATATACCTCTTATAATTGACAGCATTACAGAACAACTATATATTTACTGGAGTATCTTCTGAATAAAAAAAAATTTTTTTTGATTTTTTTGATAGCTCATGAACAAATGTAATAGATTTTTTGGCTTTATTAATACAAAAATATTTCCATAATATTTTTTTATTAAATATAATATTTGCAACATTTTTTTAATTGGTTGATTTAAGATTTAATAGAAATATGTTTTTATTATTAAACATTGAAGAGTATATCATTCATCTGAACTGTATTAGGAGATTGACAAACCGTGAAAGCATGGAGCACCTTAATGCTGAATTATGAATCAGCATTTATGGCTATTTCTGCAGCTGTCTGGAAAATTTACTGCAAAATATACAAACAGTAACCAAACTAGTTCACTCTGTGCCAATGGTCCTGGTACCCTATCAGGAGCCACCAAACATGCTGCCTGAGTCCAGTTGAATGCCAAAATAATGACTGCCACATTACCATTTGTGAATTTGCAGCATTATTTTTTCTGGACTTTCAGCCTGCCAGTTTTGCAATATTTTTTTTTAATTAGTTGCTTTAACAATTTTTTTTTAAAGATTTAATGTAAATTAAACAAAGATTTTAAATAAATGTGAGAAATTTCCCTGTTACATGTTCTATTTGATATGTGAATTTGACATGGAACACATAATATTTTTTTCCATTGGTAAATACGGTCATTGTGAATGTGAATTTGACACATGACCTCAGATAAACATTCATACATTCACCAATCAGACAACAGAAAAAATAGGGTTTGTATATATATGGCAATCATTAATATATACTTATAAATGTTGCAACATATATGTTTGTACTTTTTTCTTTGTTAATTACTGCTTTTAAATGTTAGTTGTTTAATAATATTAATGTAATAACTTACACTAATTAATTATTAATCACAGGTAGTTTTTTTAATGTTGTTTTTAATATTTTTATAATAGACTATGCAATAAATTTTCAATAACAGTTTATAGAAAAATATTAATAAATCTTGTAAATATTTAAAAAATAAAAGTAAACAGTTAAATCAAATAAATTTGAGGAAAATTATTTATTATTACATTACATTTAAATTATTTTAAATTGATCTTAAAACAGGAAATTGTGGATGTACAACTGCATCATTGTTTCTGGGCATTAAACATATATGCATGTTCAATTATCTGTCCTAAAGCAGATGTAGTAAGTAGAATAATCAATAGCATTTAATTATAGGTTTTCCTAGCATCTGTGTTAGGGCTAGCTCACACATCTTTATATTATTAAGATGAATTTTTGAAAATGATACATATTTTAGTATATAGTAAAATTATTAATCATTTAATCAGAAGCAAATACTATACAAAGAAGAATTATAGATAAAATGATTTTCTTATCAATATGAACTTGTACTGATATCTACTGATATATGTATTTACTTAGTTAGTTTTATATTACTTTACCTTATTCATTCTGAGAAATAAGCTTTATTAGATATCATTTATTTCTATGTTCTAAAATAAGTATTAAATGATTTTGGCCACAATTTTATTAAAATTGAAGTAATTTTTTTAAAAAATACTGAAAATAGTAAAAAATATTCATTCATTTTTATTCAATTTATTTCTGCATCCCGTTTAATACTATAATATTGAATGTTGGCAAAATGGGAATTTTTGTCGATGTTTTTATTTAACAAAAAATATGGTATTTTCCTATTTTAATATTTTAGATATAAATCAAGCTAAATGTTATGTTATTTTTCTATTTGCTAACTAACTCATTTACACCAACTTGGCTTTTAAAATATTTTATATCTTCAAATACTCAACTAATCTTTAGTTTTAAAATATTGTATATTTTGTTTTAAATATTTTCAACATATCACTCAATATTTATATTTACACAATACTCTTATGTTTAAATATACATCTGTGTTCTAATCTGTTTGTAGCTAATTAATTTTTAAACAATTGAATATAACATTTATGGTTTGCAAAGAGCCAGCCTCTCAAAAAAAAAAAAAAAAAACACTTGGGGTTTCTGGTGCTTATACTAAACAGAAATTAAATATATGTAAGATTAAGTTACCAATATAACTGATGTCCTTTATGATAGTGATGGAAAAAACCATTGATTTTAAATTACTATTTTTCATTGCATTTCATAAAACGAAGAAGATAAATAAAGTAACATCTGCTATAACAATTTTTAAAATCTGTTCATAATTCAGATGGTTAAAAGCAATTTAATCTAAAAGTTATATTAGTTCCAATTTCAGCATTAAACAAAAAATATAATTTAACCAAAGATTTAAAATTAAATATAAAACTCATTGTTGTGAGTGCTATATATATTATTAAAAATACATAAAATGTCAGTAATTAATGTAAATGTACTTGTGTAATAATGGGTAATTATGTGTGAAGATTATTAAAAAGATAACATAAACAATACTAAAACATGGTTAATTAAAATATTAGAAAATATAATACATTAGCAAAAAGTTAAGCTCATCTCATGAAGAAAGGTAATTACATATATGTCTTAACAATGCATGTAGTATAATTAGAATGTAGTGGCTGCTATAATTCTTTTTTATTAATAAAATAATAATTAAAATTTAAAGGGAAAATATTTTAAATCAAAATAATAAAAATGAATATAATAAAGTTAGATACTGATTTAAAACTTTCTTTCAAATGAATATTTATCTAAGTTATTTTTGAATAATTTATGCAAATACTCTTCTTTTCAATATTTGCATTAAGTTTGACAAGTAAATCATGTTTTTAAAAAGTCCAATTTTAACTCATAATAAATTAAAGAGCACCATCAAATAATGTTATTCCTAAAATGTATACATTATCTGCATTTGCATGATTAAAATTATCTCCCAATAGATATTTGTATTAAATCTTCATCTATATTGTATCTATAAAGTAAAGTCTAATTTCACTAACATCGTAAGTAGTAATTTAAAGTGAGAATTCTACTCACGCTCTCCTCGACAGTACTTCAGATTTGCTCATATAAAAGAATTTGAGTCATAGGAATAAGAGGATTCTTTTTATTCCTGCATAAATACTATATCTTGGATTGAAGAGGAAAGTATTCATTTATTTAAGACTCTCAAAAGGCACGTGCTCAATTAGCTTGAAAGGCTGATAATTGAATGTAATATAATTGTAAACACGGCACTAGATAAAATAATTGCTTATATATACGCTTATATCTTAGTTAAATAATGAGATAATAAATGGTGTTTAAATGCTCTCTTTCAATAACATTGTAGCTATTAAATGACAGTACATACAAGGAAGATATTAGAAAGAAACTAATTTGTGAAAAATATTTAATATTTTATTTTTATTAACCATTAAAACATCACATGACTACCATTTCTTTTTTCTTGCACATGCTCTTAAAATAATACCTTTTTTCATACAACAGTACCACTTAGTTCAAGCTATAACAATAAATAGATGCCAGAGAGTCAGTGCATTTAAATTCTTTTCTAATGCCTACTCATCCAATATCTCAAATTAGTTTTTAGCTTATAATTGACAGAGAATATTTGATGAATAAGAATTAGCTAGAGATTTAAATGCTTAAATCTTCTGACATCTCTTGATTACTACAGGGTACTTTCCGATTTTGCCCCATGCCATGAATTGAGGGCACTTATTTCCAATAGTTGGAGATAATTATACAGTTGCAGGCACTAATGTTTAATGATAGTTGAAGTAAAAAAGATCAAACAACAATTTTGTATTTTAACATTAAAGTAAAAAACAAAACAAAAAACTTAAGTACTAACTAATATACTAAAATAAACAATAATTTGGTTTTAATCAAACAATTAAAAAAAAAACGTAATTACTAACAAATTGGTAGTATGTAGTGTAATTGGGAGTATTTAATGAAAGTGAAACTAAAAAAACGAAAACAATTTTGTATTCTA
Organism: Epiperipatus broadwayi; assembly: GCA_028023455.1. Classification (NCBI taxonomy): domain Eukaryota; kingdom Metazoa; phylum Onychophora; class Udeonychophora; order Euonychophora; family Peripatidae; genus Epiperipatus; species Epiperipatus broadwayi. The sequence goes on from JAQFVV010012411.1 coordinate 5,289,759, forward strand.
ATGTTTAATTAAAGTAAAAACAAAACAAAAGCAAAGCAAAAAAAAATAGTTACACTTTGCTAATGGCTTCTAAAATTGTGACAAATAAATCTTCTTTTTGGTGGAATTGCCGCCACATGAACTCAGCTAAATAGGAATCCATGTGTTTGTGAGCAGTTCTCCTCTGTCTTTTATTGCACCACTTAATTAGCCTATAAAGTCTTTCTATGTTTTGGGTATGTGCACCATTAGAAGAATCCACAAAATTATAACTTTAAAATGTTCAAATCCTGTGTTTCTTAATTTATCAGTTTTATAGGCCTTCCAACAATCAGAATAAATTGTTGATCCTTGTGCTATACTTTGTTGAATTGCATCAAGTAGAATGGATGCTGTCCACAGTGACAATAAAACACTCTTTGGTTTCTTTGCGTAAACCATTAAATAACCATTGGTGCAGGAGTATTCTTCCATGTTGGTTCTTTCATTTTGTAAAGAGACTTTCATTGACTTCTACAATTTTTCCAGGTTTTTCAATTTTGCACGATGGTCAAATCAATAAACTTTCTTTGCACACTTCCCTTAGATAATTGTTCCAAGAAATGATAGGGTCTCTGCACAAATTCAATTCATGTTTTATATATTCACTTGTCATGGTATCTCTACTCCAATAATAATTGGACAGCTCTTAGAAACATTATTTTAGGGCCTTCAAACTGTGTCTTTATGTAGCACTACATGGCTTTGACAGACTTTTAAATTACATCACCATTCCATGGTTTGGGCAAAGTACAATTTCATCTCATGGCCATTGGCACAGACTTTTTGAGAAGATAGGATATGGTTTTTTTGGAAAAATTTCACTGCCTCATATTCTGTGGCTGGTAGATCACAAATTCTCATCATCTTCAGCATAAAAAGACAATCAATGCAGCTTTTGATTTTAGCAAGCAAGTAATCACATATTTGTATTTTTATACAATAAATTTAAAAATTCACAAATCACAATTAGGTGGTTTATTTACTTTCATTAAACATTAATCCCTGCAATTGTATAATTATCTCTGACTATTGGAAATAAGTGCCCTCAAGTGGTGGCATGGGGCAAAATCAGAAAGTACCACTACAGCTTACACTAGATGGAGAGAAAGTTTCTATTATTTTAATAACTTGTGCAAGGAAAAGAAATGGTGATCATGTGATGTTTAAATGGTTTAATGTCTAACCAATAAAAGAGTTTTGAGGATTATGGTTATAAACTAATTCATGAAAATATATAGATACTGAACTAAGTTCAAATCTGTATTTCTATACAGATGAATTAGCTTAGATTAAAAATATGATTGCCTTTACAATTTGGGCTTATTGCTTTATAGTTGATTAAACAGGTAAATGCTAATTGTTGGAGGATTGCATTAGATCCAAAAGTCTAGTTGCATTGTTCTTAGATCCAAGGCTCTTCACTGATGACAGCCATAAGCTAGAAACTAGTCAGGATAATGGATGAATAGCTATTATATAGGGATTTATATGCAGAAAACTCTTGATATCTATTGATTACTGTAGGTTGCACTAGTGTCACTATTGTATGGGGAGTTGATTATTATTAAAAGCTTATATCAGATCTTGGATATAAATCTATGTCCTAAAAATGTTAATAATTAGTTAATAGTTTTATTATATCTTTTGGCATACTTTTGTGGCTTAAAGTTTAAATATCAACTGAACCAATACACCACATAATATCAGATATCTAATTAAAATTATTAACACACAGACGTAATTTTTTGATTCTTGATATTGTACTTCCCCTACTTTATAAAATAGTTAAACATTGGAATTATGAGAAAAAAATTAAATTTTTCAAAATGTCTGATTGGCATCATATTTATTATTGAAAATGAATATTTATCACTGCTTATATAGTGAGTGAAGATGTGATATCTCTCGTAATTTAGAAGATATTGCTTAAACTTTTGCATAACATTACAATCCTAAATTAATATATTTTGTGACCCATCATTGATTAGAATTTGATAGATTTATCAAAAGATAAACAACTTCATTACTTTTATTTTGGTACCATTTTTATTTCTCACTGACTATCTGTGATTTCTTCTTTCAATTTCATCTTTTAATCATTAAAATCTTGATTACAATATATATTATGCTAACTTGTCATGTATAAATTTTGTTATAAGCTTATATTTTTTAAGTTCATTCTTACTTGTGCCTGTGTATGCTTTGCATATGCTAGTATTTGATCATATATATATATATATAAAGAATTAAATAATAATTACATTATAATATTAACATTTTATGTTAATTGCTTTGTATTTCAAATAAATTCTATCTTCTTGAAAATTATTTAGTTTTAAAAATATTTTCTATGCAGGCAATCTACAAAAAATATATACCTATTGTGAATTCTTCTAAATAATATCAAAGCACATGCTAAGAGAAGTATCATACATGGTAATAAACCAATGCATCAGAGCATTGTCAAATTGTTTTAAAAGCATTCTAGATTATTCTCTCTGGGCATGAGTCAAAAAAAAGATACCTATAAAATGGTTTCAAAAAACATCTTTTAAATATATAATTTGTGTTTATCTTCATTAAACTCAAAATATTATTTTGCAGGCATCAAAATATAGATATTGCGAGATTTCATTGGGACATTATTCATTTCAACTCAATATATATATTCATCTGTTTTAAAGCAATGCTTACATTACTATAATTACTTAATCACATCATTTTGAATGTAAAGCAAGAAGTTATCATTTCCAATTATATATGGTATATAATCATTTAAACCATATATATATTGGAGGAATTAGCCTTTATGTATGTTTCTATGTATATATATAGCAATAAAAATAATAAATATAATGGTAATTAACTATTATATATAGTACAGTCTTTCAATCCGCAGAAGTACTTTCGGTTGAGGAGCTTTAAAGAATTAACGAAAGTACTTCTACGGATTGAAAGATTGTACTGTATATAATAATTAATTACCATTATATTTATTGTTATTATAATAGTTTTTAATTAATGGACATTTTACTTGTATTATTTTATGTATAATATATATATAATGGATTTAAGTGAAATTAAGAAATGATGGATCGTTAAGGAGTGGCAGAAAAAACGTAAAAAAGTCATTAAGCTTAAATGCAAACTTCGTTTTTTTTTTTTTTTTTTTTTAAGGATTGTAAAGTTTATTACGTATTCCGGAGTTGTTGCAATGTAAAATTGAACAGTTATATAAATTTAGTACCAAGATGTATGGATAAATTAAAATCAATAATTTTAAATGATGTAGTTAAGAAGGGTGGAAAAGAACTTTTTTTTTTTTAATTTATAATAAAAACTTCAGTATTTACTAAGGCTATAACCTCGATAATATGCGTATAAAATGCGATAGTAAAGACCTCTACAGGTATTTTAACCACAAGCTTACGCTACTATCGCATTTTATACGCATATTATCAAGGTTATAGCCTCAGTAAATATTATTTACGTAATCAATGTGCGTTTAATAAATTTATAATAAAAACTTTATTAATAACATAAATATTTACAATTTATACAAGTAGTTAAACTAATGATAACCAAAACACAAAGAAATTGAAATATTTCACTATTAAGAGAAAAAGACTCCAGGCCATTAAACAGTTAATTCCAACTCAAGGAGTTTGACCTGTAACAATGTAATAGAAGGAGACTCTTAAGATATCAAGCAAATGCAACTCAAAAGAGTGAAGCATGTAACAAAATGTTTGATTAGCCTAAGGAATAAGCAACCTAGTAGAATTCTAACTTTTACTCAAAACAGATGTTTATCTGATAATCTCACATAGAGTCATTCTGGGTCCATCCCAGATTCAAGTCATCATCTTCCTAGGCAAGTATCTCTGACATTGATTGAAATAAGTTTCCCAATCACTGTAGAGTTTTCTCAGCCAGTTGAATTCCTTATTGTTGAATATCGTAGTACATCTTATATACCATATTGTCTTAAGGGTATGCACAGTTACCATTGCATTATGGGGGTTAAATTTCTTAAAGTATTGACTAAATAGAAGTTTTAAGTTGATGATTGGTCTGTGGAACACTCTAGCTCTTATCTGTCCAAATGCTGAACATTCTTCGAATAGAAGCTGGAAAGTTTCATCACCAGATTTGCACAGTAGACAGATCGGATCCAAGTTCATACGTAGACTTTCTTTTAGAACTTTAGCTGTTGGAAACAAGCCATTCATCAGTTTAAAAACAAATTTCAAGTAGGATTGAGGTGCATATATAGAGTGGAACTTTTTCAACATATTTTTTTTATATATCCCACCATGCATAATCATCACTTTTAAAATGATTCATTAAGTCTTTATATTTTATCTCTTCCAAACTGGCCAAATTCAGATCATCCTGGAGATTTCTATAAGCAATGAACAGGTCAGTTGTAAAAGATCTTCCCTTATGTCCAATTTCATTAAAGGAGCTAGCATGATCAACAAAAGGTCCAAGAAATTGACTTTTCAATAAGTTAATAAATGTACTTGCCTTGATGTAAGATATATATAGCCCAGGATCAATCAGGCCAAGACCTCCATTTTCTATTGGCATTTGTAAGATTGATATTGGGATCTATCTTGAATTTCTACCCCAGATATATTTCTTTGCAATCTGGTTTATACGGAGAATTGTTTTGTTATGTAGGGATACCCATAGTGCATAATATGCCAAAATCCCTGAAACAATGGAATTAAAAATTGATGCTCTTGTAATTTCATATAATTTAAGGGAAGAAAATTTAGTTATTTTATCTTCAATTTTTGTAATAATTTATTTATTTAAATAAGAGTTCATCTTTGTCTTGGACATATATAATGGTATACCCAAGAAAGCAGACGGTAGAGCTATGAAGTTAGATGGCATTTTTTTACCAGTAGCTAACTGCCAGACTGCAGACTTTATTGGTTGAATAACTGAGCCAGTTTCAGCCTGAAAATTTTCTAAGATATTCATTACAACTTGTAATATCATCAATGAAAGCTGTAACAGCTACCTGTAGTCCCAAATGTGGAAGATAAAGGCCAGGAATGAGGTTCTCAGTCTTACGAACAAGAGGATCTATATAAATTGCAAACAGAAGAGCTGCCAAGGGAGAATCCTGTGGAATCCCCTCTTAGGGATAAAAAATTAAGATCTTCTCATAAAGTTTTTAAGAGAGATTCTACTATTTTTAATATAATTTTCAACTGCATTCACCAACCATATGTGATCCGGGATTAAAAGGCGGAGAGACTGAATCAAGTATGACCAATTGACCATGTCAAAAGCAGCTCTAAAATCTATTTGAATAGTATAATATTAAGTTACGTTTAAATCCCTGGCATATTTAATAGCCTCATGAATTTTTAAGGCTGCATTTACTGCACATCTACCATTAATGGCTTTTTGATATTCGGAGTTATTTGAAAGCAATTGAACATTTAATAATTTTAAATGAATGGTGTGCTTGAAATAAATATAAAATTGCTTTTAAAAATGGATTTAAATTATTTAAACTTAAGTTATGTAATAAATTTGAGAAGAAAATTGATTTATATATATATATAATTATAAGGAACTTGAGCTCAGACTTTCAAACTTCCCATAATTACTAATACAACTTATACAATTGATACACATGACCATATACATGTGAAAAAGATAAATGATCTCCAATATATATATATATTGCTGAACCAGCACTCATCAGTTGATCTGGACTAATTGATGTGTGCTGGTTCAGCATGAAATATGTATATTGGAGATCATTTATCTTTTTCAGATGTATGTGGGTAGTGTATTAGCTATATAAGTAGCTATATAAGATGGATTGAATAGTTGTGGTGAATTTGATTTCTGAGTTCAAGTCTCTTATAATTACCTTAAATTTAGTATAGAAAATATACATCTACTTAAATATTATATGTATATTAATTTTTAAATTGCATCTTTTTAGATTAGATAACCTGCACAATCAGTGGTTGGATGAGGGGATGACTGAACTTTCATTTTTGATTGTCAACTCTAAAATATGGCATGCTCAGTTAACATTTCAAATGCTAAAAACTAAAGTAAGTTTTCCAGTCTATCAGGAAACATACACTGAGTCTGTTTGGAACGTTTTAGGAGGAGGAAAGGATGACATGTTTGTTTATGACAGGTAATCTATGGATTATATTGTAGCTATCTAAAAACGTTATTATCTATTATTTTATCTTGTTATTTATTAAGATATATAAATTGGTTTACTACTTTGATTTTATATAAATATTATTTTCAATAACTTCATTTTTAAAATTTTTCTTTTTTTTTAAAAAAAAAAAAAACCGTTGATTTTGACTATGTAAAAGTTTTGTTACCTGGAATTTTACATATGATGGGCTGCTTTCATCATTTTGTTAAATTATTAAATATTTTTAGAAAAATTCAAACTTTATTTATATTTTTACAAAATATATTTTTAAATAGATCATTACTATTCAATCCAGCAACATCTGAAGAAGAGAAGAGGATAATACGTGTTATTATTAACCCTCACATAATTATATGTATTTGGAAAAGTATAAGTAAAAGTTTGAATTTTTTAAAAAACTTTTAACAATATACACCCATATCCTGTTTAGTGCTTGGCCTTTATGTAAAGATTCACAATAACAATCATCAACAATTTGTACCCACTACTTTGATTCAATTATTCACTGTAATAATAATTTTTAAAAAAAAAAATCAATTTTTTTTTTGGTAGCCATTTTGTAAGACTGATGATGTAATAGATTAGTTATTAATACTATACGATCCAAAAGCAAAATAGTGACTTTCATGGTGAAATTGTGCAGTACAGAGTTTATTTATAATACAGAGCTAAATGCAATATTTTGACTATAAACTTAAAGTACAATTAATGATTGTACAGTATGGTATTTTATTTAATTTTTATTCAGCATTCTTTCCAGACAATCTGTACTTTGTTAATGATATATCCAAAGTAAAGATTTTAATCATTAATAATTAACAAAACCAAAAAAAAAGAAACTGTGTTGCATTTAATATAATAATCAAAATCATATTTTGATGATGTACAACAAGGAAATATATTAATAAAGTATTAAATTTTAAAATGTGTGCAGTAGTTTAAAACTGTATATTGTACTTACTCACTTTTATGAATGCAAATTCTTATGAATTTTACTTGGCAGGCTAAAATTATGATCATCATATTGTAATTTAGATATCATTTTTTCTTTCTAAAAAGAAAAGGGAGAATAAGACACTTTAGTCTCAGCTACCATCTACTAATATTAAATGCAGTAGATATCAATAAATATTACTTCAATTATCCATTATCCAATCACATTTATTAATAACATTTCTTGAGCTTACATTGAAAGCTATATTCTTTTATTTTTTTGCTTTATTATTCTTTCTGAATTTGTAGTATTTTGCATAATAAAATATTTTCTAAGTATAATGCTAAAAGTTTTTAAAAATTTAAGAATATTTATAAAGTTGTTATAGACTTAACATCATCAAAATAATTAAAGAGAGTGTAGTCTATTGGTAAGAAGACTGCTATTATAAGTTATTGAAGAAAATCACCCAGAGCAAATGTATGAAAGTCGAAATTTCACTATTCAGTTTATTTTTTAAAAAATAAAAATACAATACATTAAGTTTTTTATTATTTTTGTTTTTTGAATAAGTGTAAATGAGTAAAACACACACTGTAAATATATATGTAAATGTGTCCCTCACTTTATTAATAATTACATTATTAATTTTTTAAATTGTATTTACACTATAATCTTAATTTATAGATGCATATTATACATATAATAAAGAGTATATTATGTATATGTGTGTGATTTTTAAAAATACTATATACTTGAAGTTTAATAAGGAATAAATATTCTATTGTAATCAAAGCTTATCAATGAAATGTGACTATTAATGCAATGTATGATATATATGAGAGAGGCTTGGAACAAAATATAGTGGATATTATAGCTCCACTACAATTTAAGTTTTTTGTCTTTGTAAAATAATGGTTACCTTGTATATATATACACCAAACTAGTATGTAAACTATTTCATAATACTTTATTAGATTATACAAATTTTCATATTTTCTTTTTTTTTTTTAAATATAAAAGTAAAAAATAAAATGTTATTTTCTTTCTTTGATTTTTTTTCATTATTTTAAAATACATTAATAGATTTTATAATGTCTGTCAAAAAAAATATTTTATTTATTTAAAATAATAATCCTAGAAATAAAGATTCAAGATTAGATTTTAAAAATATGATTTTTTTTTACATCAATTAACTTTGGCTAACAAATTTTCTGAGTAAATCTAAAATAAGTATTTTGTTTTTGAAAACAAATCATATTTTTTGTTATTGTTGCTAAAAATAGATTTCCAATGTTAGACTTTTCATGCAAGCTTGAAAATTGAGTAATATTATTATTTATTATTTATTCAGTAGAATGGGTTGAGAATAAAAATTAACAAAGTCATTTTCCATTGAGGCAAAGTTTTAGAAAACCTAAATATTGTTTTTATCCCTCTTTCATCAATGTCATTCAGCCAGTAAACTTTGTAAGATTATATATTGCCTATCCCTGATAAATGACCAAAGGAGACAAGTTATCAAATCTGATCTCAAGAAATTACAAGCTACATTAATAGTTTATTTAAAACAAACTATTAGTCAAGAAAATTCAATTGAGAACTATATTTCTAACATTAAAAAAACTGTTTAATAATTGACAATTTATTAAAACAGGCAAAAAGTCTTTATATGTATTGCCACTCAGAGCAAGCCAGAATAATCAATGGATGCCAGAAGACTTGTACATAAAATCCCCATCTAGTGCCTACTCATTCAATATCCCCAGACTTGTTTCTGGCTTGTGGCCTTCATCAGTGAGGAGTCTTGAATCTGAGAGCACTGCACCTAGATCTTAGGATCTAATGCAACTCTCCAAAAGCCACTTTTTATCTCTACTTAACCACAAAACTATGAGACTTAAATTGAAAACACTATAATATTTTCAATCCAAGCTCATCAGCTTATATAGTCATATAGGTCTGAACTCAGTTTAGTACCTATACATTTTGGTGTCTTTGGTTCTTTAATAACCATAGCCACCACTATCCTATTAGGCAGGATTGTTTTTAAGCCAATAAACATCACATGGTCACTATTTCTTATTTTTGCTCTTAACTGTTATTAAAACAGGTAAAACTCTCTATATGTCTTGCAGCTCAGTGCAAGCCAGAGTAATCAGTGGATGCCACAAGCCAGAAATTAATCTGGGGATATTGGATGAGTAGGCACTAGATGGGAATTTTATGCACAAGACTTCTGGCATCCATTGATTACTCTGGCTTGCACTGAGTGGCAATACATATAGAGAGTTTTACCTGTTTTAATAACAGTTAAGAGCAAGCATAAGAAATAGTGATCATGTGATGTTTATTAGTTGACAATTTCAAAACTTAGAGGTTTTATAGTGTCTGTATTACCCAAATGCAATTATGTGAACTTATATATATGTAAATGTAAAGTCAGCCTAAACCAGTACGGAATTATATTTAAAGGATAAAACAATTCATAAAAATCATCTACTAAAAATTTTATTTAGAGAATTTTTTTGCAAGAAAATTTTTTTCTTAACATTCCAGAAATAATAAATAAAGTATTGCATGATTGTGCTGCTGCAGAATTTTGGATTAGGAACAAAATTTGTCATATTATATTCTATTTATTTTATTTTAATACTTCTGTTTGAAAATTGAATATATTCAGTATTCACAATATTCTAGGTATGGCAGATATTTTAAAATGTATATGTATTATATAAGAATGCGTTTCTGTCCTTACTGAATTAAAATTAATTTTGTAATTTATATATCAAATGAAATTCATTTAATAAATTATTTTATAAAAAGCTAGTTTTTTTAACTGATATTTGAAAATAATATAAGTAAACATACATATGTATTATTATATATCAATCAGTCTTTTTATTGATAAAATATTTTTGTTACTAAAAAATATTGTTTTAGTTTTTTATTTTTAATATAGAATTCTTTTTGTATATGAAATTGATAAGACTAATAGAATATTGTGATTTTATATTATCATAAACTGAGAAAATTAATATTTTCATTGAGTGGTGTTGTAATTAGCATAAATGAGTGTGCATATTTATAGATTAGTTCTCTTATCTAATGGATAGATGGTGGTCCAGCATTATATGTTAGATAGGGCATGTTCTATAAATGAGAGATTGAAAAAATTGTGTGAAAGGAATGATGTCATGTTTGTGGATATGTGGGATTTTTTTATTGGAAAGAGGGAGTTATATAGTAAAGATGATTGCATTTAGGAAAGAAGGAAGTGAAGTTTTAGGGAGTTTGATTTATAAAGAATGTAGTTCAGGAAACTTATAAAGGGGGGGTGGTTTTTTAAGTGGCAGTGTTATCGAAAAAAAGAAGAATGGACAGAATGTAAGTAATAATCAAAGGGTAGCTGATTTAGATATAAATGTAGATGTGGAGAGAGAATGGGTCTATAAAATTAATAATAAGCAAGTTATTTATAAATATAATGGAGAAGAACATGTCAAAAGAATTTATAAAAGAGTAGTTAGGAAAGAAGAAATAATTAAAATTGGGTATTTGAATATGCAAAGTGATAGGAGACCAGAAAAGTGGCTGGAATTAAACAAAGCAATTAAAAATGAAGAGCTTGAGGTATTAGCAGTAGTAGAAACACATCTAAGAGAAGAAGAAGAACCTATTCTGGAAGACTTTGTATGGCATACAATAGAAAAGAAGAAAAAAAAGGGGTGGTGTTAATAATAGGAATGGACAGCTTTTGAAGAAGTTTTGTCAGAGAGTGCATTTAACCATTGGGAATACATGGTCTAAAAATAATATATTCTACACAATAGATTATGTATTAGTAGAGAAAGAAAGAATGAATAAAGTATGGAAAATTAAGGTGTTTGATAATGAGGAGATAGTATGTAATAGTTATCATAACTTCTTTATAATAAAAATGGTTAGTAATGTGATAAAAAATAGTAATAAAAGTAGAAAGGATAGTGAAAGATATGGATGGAGAGTGAATGATAAGAATAAGTTGGAAGAGTATAAAATAAAAGTTGAAAAAACCATGGAAGAGTTGGCTGGGGATGCATATAAGGACTGGTGTAGTGAAGTAGAAAAAGTGGCAAGTAGGGTTTTAGGTAACAATACTGAGAAGAATAAAAGTAATAGGAAAATGAGAGTTAGTAAAAGTGTAAAAGAAAGGGGAAAAGCATGCAGAGAATATAAGTGTGCTATTAAGAACAAAGAAAGTGAAAAAGATGTTAATACTAAATGGGAAAAGTACTTACAAAAAAGAAGTTGGCTAAAATAGATAATTATAGGGAGAGAATGAAATTGAATAGTAAACTGTTGGAAGATATTAATAAAAGTGGAAGAGATGGGAGTAAAAAATTTTGAAAGTACATTAAAAAAAGGAATGTAGGAGAAAGAGAATTAGTTTTACTAGATGATGAAGGAATAGAGTGTAGCTCTAGAGAAGAATTAGAGATAGTTTTAAACAAGTATGTAATGGATATAGAAAATATGTTACATGTGAAGGACATGGGGATAGCAAACATGAGAGCATATAGTAATGGGAATATACAATTTACAGAAAATGAACTGAATGAGACAAGTAAGAAATTGAAAGGTGAAAAGGCAAGAGGTTTGTATGGATGGGCAGAAGAGATAGTTATGAATTTAGGGCAGAAGACAAAATTAAAACTATTATCATGTTTTAATAAGATGACACAGAAGAGAGAATTTCCAGGTAGTTGGAGTAATACAAGAGTAAGGCTATTATTTAAAGGAAAGTGTAAGGATCATGGAAAGCTAAACAATTATAGACCAATAGCAGTAATGTCAGTGCTATATAAAGTTTTCTCATATATGGTAGCTGGAAGAGTCACAAAATGGATGGAAGAAAATAATTTTGTGAGAGAAATGCAAGGAGGTTTTCAATCAGATAGGTGTATAGGAGATAGTTTATTTATAGTTACACAACTTATGGATATGAGTAGGAATACAGGTAGACAGTTATATATGGTTTTTATAGATATAGAGAAAGCATATGATAGAGTAAATAGAAAAGATTATGGGTAAATTTAGTAAATTTGGGAATGGATGGAGCTTTACTGGATATTAAGAAATTATATGAAAATAATTACTGCATATATCAATTAGGAAATATAGAATCAGTTAAAGTTAAAAATGTGGGTGGGACTAAGGCAGGATGTCCTCTGTTACCTATTTTGTTTTTGTTGTATTTGAGAGAAATGGAGAGAGCAGTAAAAAGACTAGGAAGAGGGGTAGAGATACCATTAGTAAATGGCAAGGGAATATATACATTATAGGGTCTTTTATTTGCAGATGATGTTTTTTTGTGTGCAGAAAGAAGGAAAGATATGGAAGTTATGCTGAAGACATGAGCGAAGGTGGGTAAAGAGATGGGAATTAAATTTAGTGAAGAAAAATCAAAAGTAATGATGATTAATATTGGGGAAAGATTAAGACAAAGAATTTTTATTGGGAGATATAAAGTTAAGTGTGGTGAATAGACATAACTATTTGGGAATCATTTTAAGTAATCAGAGAAATTTCTTGGATGAATGGGAGAAAAAATTGATAAATGAAGCAAAGAAAAGAAAGGGATTGATAAAGAAATTAACAATGTTCTCCTATAATAAATATAATGTAGTTAGAATTGTATGGAAGGGAGTGACAGTAGCAGTGTTAACATATGGTAATAATGTGTTCATATGATAATAATGTGATATGTGTTAGTAAAGGGGTATTAGATTACTTAGAAAAAGTACAAACAGAAGTAGGAAGACATGTATTACATGCAGAAGTGTGGATAGCAAAGGAGGCAATTCAAGGAGAAATGGGATGATCAAGTTTTTATATGAGAGATGCAAAAAGCAAAAATGAAAATGTTTAGTAGATTGCAGTTTATGGATAATAAAATAAAAGCCAAAATAGTATTTAATTGGATTATGAATAAAGGGCAGGCAATAAGATGGGTGTGAAAGTTAATATGTTATGCAGAAGATTTAGATAAAGAATTTATGTCAGTATACTTATACAAAAGGTGGGATGGTTGGGTTAGGAGAATTGTTGAGTGTTTTAGTGTTAAGGAATGGAATAGAAGAATAGATGTATTAATAAAGAATATGGAAATGGAGAGCTAGTATGGAGATTAAAAAGAGTAAATATTTATAGAAGTAAACAGAATATTAGGTGTGAGATAATTTATGATAATAGCAAGGTAAGTAGTTTACTGTTTAAGGCTTGAACTGGATCTTTAGCAACAAGGGAATATTCACGTAAATGGAGAAATATAGGTGATTTCGTCTGCAAGCTGTGTAAGGAAGGCATAGAAAATATTAGGCATCTGTTAATTAAATGTAAATGCCTGAAAGCAGAAAGGATACAAATAATGAAGTTGTGGAAGAACAAATATGAACAAAGTGATTATACAGAAAGTGGCTTATTAGTTTTTATGTCGGGTTTGGGAAAAGATAAGGGGGTTTTAGATTTAAAGGCCATGGAGTTGACAAAGATTATGTTGTGGAAATTGGATGAAGCAGGGTAGAAAAGAATATAGGAAAACTTGGGATGGGGAATAGAAAGGAGTTCAAAGTGGCTAACAGGCTTCTCTGGGCATAGTTGCTGAGAAATTCCTGACTCCATATAAGGAGAAGTTATAGTGCATCACATCACATAACAAATATAAAGGTCATAGAGTGCACAAAGATGATGTTGTGGAAATGGGATAAAGCAGGATAGAGAAGAATATGTGGAAAAAAACTTAGAATGAGGACTGGAAAGGGAATGTGAAGTGGTGGACAGGTTTCTCTGGGCATAATGGTTGAGAGATTTCTGACTTCAATAAAGGAGAAGCATATCACATTGCATTCTAAGATTTTAAATGATACACACCCACACAATATGCTAATTTTTATCCATTACAATATAAAACATTAAAGTAATTTTAATAAATTTCAATCAGATTAAATTAAAATATTAAAAATAAAAAACAAAAAGTCTTGAATAAAATTTTAATTTTTTTTTTGCTATAATGAAATAGTAAGTTACTTTATTAAAAAATGAATATTACATTATAAAAAAATAAATAATTATTTAAGTAATTAACTGGAATTTATAAATATTAAATAATTGACAAAAATATATACATAAATTGTTAAAATTATTAGATTGATAGAAGTTTTTGAAGATATCAATTTTATACTTATATATTTCATAATAACTCCATCCTCTGTACATGCTTTTCTTGGCAAAAAGGCACAATGATTATGCAAAGCACAAAAACATCTGATCATTATATTTTAATTCTAGTATAAAACAACAATTAAAAATGTATTCTTTAAGTACATCTTCAAAAAATATGATATTTTCTAATATACTTTTAAGTGTGTGTTTATTATGTTTCCTTCACAAAGGCATGTTCAATAATTAGGTAAAAAGATACTATAACCAAATACCTGATTATCATCAGTAGTAGTTTATCTTTACCTGCAACTTCCTTTACATAATTTATTTTAGAAACTCAAATTTTGAGTTTGTTCCTAAAATAGTGAAGCCTCTAACATCATTAAAATGAATAATGTATTTTATAATGGCTCATTAAAGTTTATGATTTTTCATTAAAATTAAGCTCCTAGAATAAATTATATTGAGAGAATGGCAGTCAGATGTAAACTATCATGAATGGTAATCAAATATTCTTACATGGTCATAGTAATCTGCTACTTAATTAATCCACATATCTTTGAGCAGAGAATTTATCGTGAAAATGTATGTATATGTGTTTGGATATTTGTTTCAGTTTTTTTGTATTGAAAATATAATTTTTTAACATTATTTTAATAAATTTATTTCATATATGTTAACAGATGTGGTCGTTTAGTAGAATACATACCATTCCCAAGAAGTATTTTATCAAAAGATGATGTAAAAAATGCCATCTGGAATGCATACTTCAATGATCCTTGTGGTTCTTGTTCTAAATTACCTGCAGCAGAAGTCACAACTGTTTCATGGAATGAGGTATACATAATTTACTATTATTCATCTCTCTTTTTGATGTGATCTTTCAATACAGATGCTTGCTTTAAGGCTGTATGACAATATCATGTGATCATTGTTTTCATTACATTTTGTAAACACACTCTTATCTACATTCACTAATATTTGAAATGAGAAACTAATTGTTTTACTTGTTTAGCATTAAATGTTACTGTGTTGTGTTTTCTACTAACACAGACAGCTGCAGTGGCATTTTATTATTATGCTTAGAACCATTTTAATTACTTATAAAAATATATTATTCAACATGTCTTGTGACAATCCTGCTTACTTATGCTTCATGGACTGCCATTGTTACTCTGATTTGCAGTTATGCTAGCCTCAGGTGACTATGGGTAATATTTCAGACTTCTTTATCTAAGAAATAATAATGGTTTACATCCTGTGCAATATATTATTTTTTTAGTTAACTTTATTATCAATTTTTGAAAGCATTTTTATCATGGTTAAGTTCTTGTAGTAAAGATTTACAAATTCCATGTTAAGTTTTATAGATTATCCAATGATTACTTTGCTTTCTTCTCATTGATCACATTAAACTCATTATCTTATAGTTGTAAAACTAGAATAATGAATTTTTATATCTCTGTAAGTCTCATAGTAAAAATTTTGATAATCATATTTAAGTGCATAGAATGATTCAAATGTAAACAAACTTATTTTATCAAAGAATTTATTAAATGTCTAGTGAATATACTGGTATGATTAAACATATATAGAGATAAATACTTTACAATGTGTATTATATGTTTTAAACATATTCAAATAATTAACTTTTGCTCACTTATTAAAACTAATTAGCAATAATGTTTGTCCCAATTTATCCTACAATAATTGGCCATTTTTTTAGTATTGTTGCTGAAAATATTTTTTTAAATTAAATATATTCAAATAAATTAACTTTTGCTCACTTATTAAAACTAATTAGCAATAATGTTTGTCCCAATTGACTATTATTATTCTACAATAATTGACCTTTTTTTTTAGTATTGTTGAAAATAATTTTTTATAATCTAAAACCGTTAAATTCTATATTTTTAAATTTAAATGTAATACAAATAAAAAACACTTTAAATAATAAATTGCTGGTTGCAGATTAAAAATTCATTTTTGTTAAAATAAAAAATTGAATGAAATTGATCAAAAGATCATGGGCTATTTAAGCACTAAATTGATATTTTTGAACTTGGACCTAAGAACCTTTAATTATGGGTTAAGTTGGGCCTTAAGTTCAGTACTATAATTTTTTTTATTCATATAAATATTTCATATTAGTACATTTACATGATTAAGTCTATGAATAAAACAATTTTAATGGAATACCTCATTTCTCAATTCAATTATACACTGCTAGGTGGCAGTACAGTCCAACTTGATCACAGAAAGTGGGTTATTGATTTTTATGCTGGGTTTCGGAAAAGATAAGGGGGATTTAGATATAAAAGCCATGGAGTTGACAGATTATGTTATGGAAATGGAATGGAGCAGAATATGGAAAAACATAGGGTGGGGAATGGAAAGGGAAGGTAAAATGACTAACAGGTTTCTCTGGGCATAGTTGCTGAGAGATTCCTGACTCTGTATAAGGAGAAGTCACAGTGTATCACATCAGAAAATAACATTATGGATAAATTTATGTTTGACCATTGTTAAGGTTAGAGAAGGTATATGATATAGTAAATAGAAATAGATTATGGATAAGTTTGGAAAATTTTGGAATGAATGGAGCTTTAATGGATCTTATTAAGAGATTGTATGAAAATAATTACTATATGTATCAATTAGGAAATATAAAATCAGTTAAAGATAAATGGGATGGACTAAGGCAAGGATGCCCTATGTCACTTATTTTGTTTTCGTTATATTTGAGAGAAATTGAGAAAGCAATAGAAAGACTAGGAAGAGGGTAGAGATATCATTAATAGATGGCAAGAGAGTTATATACATTATCAGGTTTGTTATTTGCTGATGATATCTTCTTGTACACAGAAAGTAGGTAAGATATGGAAGTTATGTTGAATACATGTGCAAGGATGGGTAAAGAGATGAGAATTAAATTTAATGAAGAAAAATCAAAAATAATTTTGATAAATGTTGGGGAAAGAGAAGCAAAAGAATTTTTATTAGGTGATATAAATTTAAATGTGGTGAATAGGTATAACTATTTAGAATCATATTAAGCAATCAGAGAAATTTCTTGGATAAATGGGGAAAAAATTGATAAATGAAGCAAAGAAAAGAAAGGGACTAATAAAGAAATTAACGATGTTTTCATATAATAAATATGTAGCTAGAATCATGTGGGAGTGGTAGTATCAGGGTTAACTTATGGTAATGATGTGTTATGAAGTTAGTAAAGGGGTGTTAGATTACTTAGAAAGTATAAAGAGGAATAGGAAGACATGAATTAGATGCAGATGTGTGGATGGCAAAGGAGGCAATTCAAGAAGAAATGGGATGATGCAAAAAGCAAAATGAAAATCTTCAGTAGATTGAAATTTATGGAGAATAAGAGAATAAGCAAAATAGTATTTAATTAAGTTATGAGTAAAGGGCAGGCAACAAGATGGGTGAGAAAGGTAGTATGGTATGCAGATTTGGATAAAGACTTTATGACAGTATACTTATACAAAAGGTGGGATGATTGTGTTAGGAGAATTGTTGGGTGTTTTAGTGGCAAGGAATGGGATAAAAGAATGGATGCATTAACAAAAAATAGGGAGTTGGAGAGATGGAGAACTAGTATGGAGAGTAAAAATAGTTTAAATATATATAAAAGTAAACAGAATATTGGGTGCGAGTTAATTTATGATAATAGCAAGGAAAGTAGTTTACTGTTTAAGGCTTGAACAGAATCTTTAGCAACAAGAAAATATACACATAAATGGAAAAATGATTTTGTCTGCAAGTTATGTAAGGAAGGCATAGAAAATATTACACATCTATTAATTGAATATAAATGCCTACAAGCAGAAAGAGTGCAAATAATGAAATTGTGGGAGAATAAATATAAACAAAGTGATTATACAAAAAGTAAGTTTTTGGTTTTATTCTGGTTTGGGAAAAGATAAGGGGGATTTAAATATAAAAGCCATAGAGTTGACAAAGATTATATTGTGGAAATGGGATGGAGCAAGAGAGAGAAGAATATGAGGAAAATTTAGGGTGGGGAATGGAAAGGGAAGGTGGCTAACAGCTTTCTCTGAGTATAATGGATGAGAGATTCTTGACTCCAAAAAACGAGATGCCACAGTGCATCACATCCCATCAGCTATGTAACAAATGCATCTATTTGGAGATTGGTTTCAGAAGTTAAAATAGTAACCTACTCAAATAATGATGCTGTTCAATGTTTTCATTAGCAAAAGATTTATTGAAAAGAATACTTGTAAAAAAAAAAAAAGTTCTTTCTAGTAATAAATGTTTATAATATCAAGTCTTCAGTGACTTTTATAATAAAACAGTGAAAGTAAAATGAACTTATTGATTAATAAAAAAAGACTTCTCTGCTATTGGTTTTGAAAAATTTATAAAGTAATTAACAAATGCATCTGTATCCATGGAGATTATGGCAGAAAATATATATCTTTTAAAAAGGTTCATGTCTTATTTGTCTTACTTTTTATATCTACTGTAAGCAAATAAGCTTTCCCTTCTAATACCAGGGCATGAGTCATAAGAAGCAACAATAGGCAATAATACTTAATATATCCAATAATTAGTATTGTATTAATACCAAGTGTTATTAAACTTTCACAACTTGCTATAGTAATAAGAGTATTTTTTTCTCAGTACATTAGTGTCATCTTTATGGTAAACTTGAGTTATCCATGGCTATCAAAGTCTAGTCTGATAGCCTTTGATAGCATGAATTTATAATAGTTGGCACTAAAATAAATATAGAGAGAATAAATATTTTGTTAATATTATATTGAAGTTTGCTTTTTTATGATTAGAAAAACTTTTGGTGCAAGAACATCTAACATGTTTTTTGTAAGAGAGGTATCAGTTGTATGTTAAAATCATTTTTAATATAAAGTATTTTATTAGATTAGTAATATAACAACAAACATTTAACTCTAAAGATGATAGTATAGAGCAAAAGTGAAAATATCAGATTTTTTTAAAAATAATTTATGTTGAACAGATATATTCAAAATAAAAATTGAAGAAAAAATGTACCTGTAGAAAGGAAAATTAGAAATTGAATTTATTCAAAAATCATTGATTGGTAATTATATTGAGTTTTAGTTTTTAAATTAGGTTAAATGTTAAAGGAATTCTACCCATGTTGAATCTCTCGAAAAATTGTTGAATATATTCATGCTATAAATTCATATTTTTACAAAGAAACCCATTTTACATCACTCTCTCTAAATAACAATGATCAAAGTCAGAAACTAATCAAGGATCTAGTTTGTACTGCTTCTGGTATCCATTGATGCTAAAATAAAATAATGTGAATTGGGTAAATACTGTCAATGAATATTTTAAGTGTAAATTAGAAAAATATGATGATTTGTCTTAAATTCTTATGAAAGTAAAATTTGTTTAAAATTTTTATTCCAGGGCACACAGTTCAAATACATAAACAAAGACATTTGAAAAATGCAAATGACCTTATTTATGAGCTTGTGGTAAAATAGATATTTTAAATTTATCTAAGATAATATTTATGAAAAAAAAGAAAGGTTGGATGATGATTCTTTATGATTGTGTTTAATAAGAATAGATATATTAATCTTTAATTAAATTTAAAGTTTATATCTTGGCTAAAAATATGATAATCTGTAGTCTAATAAATGATTAAGAATAATCATTAATGAATTTATCGAAAATGAAAGTTGCGAAATATGGGAGTGTAAGGAATTTAGTACTTATAGATTAAATTGTAATAATGTGAAAGTTAAACAGCAACTGAAAGCATAGAAAATAAACTTAATAGGCAAGAATAGTCACTCAATATAATTCAAAGTTGTATTATTTTTTGGAACGATAATAAATAAAGGGTGGTGTAATGCTATTGAGGTACTATTAATGTAATAATGCTTTAAGATTGATTGGGCTAAAGATGAACTGGAATCACCTGCTTATCATTTATCTTTGTAGTTTTACTGCTGTTATCATTTATAAATTATTTTCTCAATTGTATATGTTTATTTTTTATTTATATATAAATTGTCACAAAGTAGCCTATCACTAGTTATAGTTAATGATTTGTTTTTGGAAAATAATTATTACATATTTTATGATATTTTAAATTCAGTATACAGGCAAAACTCTCCATACAGTAGTGCCACTCTGTGCCAACCAGAGTAATCAATGGATGCCAGAAGGCTTGTGCATAAAATCCCCATCTAGTGCCTACTCATCCAATATCCCCAGACTAGTTTCCAGCTTGTGGCCTTCTCAGTGAGGAGCTTTGAATCTAAGAGCACTGCACCTAGATCTTAGGATCTAATGCAACCCTCCAGCAGCCACCTTTTATCTCTACTTAACTACAAAACTATGAGAATGAAATTGAAAACACAATAATATTTTCAATCTAAACTCAATAGCTTATATAGTCATATGAGTCTGAACTCAGTTTAGCACCCATACATTTTGGTGTCTTTGGCTCTTTAACAACCATAGCCACCATTATTCTATTAGGCAGGATTGGTGTTAAACCACTAAACATCACATAATCACCATCTCTTATGCTAGCACATAACTGTTATTAAACAGGCAAAACTCTCCATACAGTAGTGCCACCCTGGGCTCTCATATCCAAGGCTCCTCACTGACAAAGGCCACAAGCTGAAAACTAGCCTGGGGATATTGGATGAGTAGGCACTAGATGGGCATTTTATGCACAAGCCTTCTGACATCCATTGATTACTCTGGTTGGCACATGGTGGCACTACTGTATGGAGAGTTTTGCCTGTTTAATACCAGTTATGTGCTAGCATAAGAGATGGTGATCATGTGATATATTAGAATTAATTATGCTAAGAGAGAGACAAGTAATGGCAAACCATTACTGATGATGATCTCAATATTATTATTTGTTTGTAGTTCCTATTTATTTATCTCCATCTGCCTTTAGGCATATAGCATACATATTTAAGGAAGAGAAATATTATATCTTATACTATTTTGAAGAGTGTTTATAATAAAAAACGATAGTTAAAGATAACTATGGGCTCAACTTAGCAAAGAATGACACTCCACTTTCACTAGTAGTGATGCCTAGATCATATTATCATTGTAGTTTTTATTACTATAGTTCAGCACATCAATATTTTTTTGATCAATCCAGATTAACCTGTGATCTTTATTCTTTACTCTCTAGCTAATCCATTTACTATTGGATGGTAACTATGGGTCATTTATATCGCAAGTGTGAATGCATTAACCACTATGTCATGGAGACAGAAAATATTAATATAAAAATAATTATTATATAATTTGTTCTTCAAAAAGTAATGCTATATTTGAGCATTCATGGCAGACTGAACTTGACAGCGTTAATCAATAGATCAAAATGATTTTTTGATTATTTTTTATATGCCATAAGAATTTAACTGAGAATCTTTAGCTCTCAATCTTGCCACCACAGAGTGTGTAGAGACCTGGAAATGAGTTACTTTAACTATAGTGAATATAGGTTAATAGAGTTTTTGAATTACTACATCAGATATTTCATCTTTGATCAGTCACGTGCATGAGAAAATTTTAACATTCTTTTTGCATACATAATAAATATGTCAATAATTTCTTTAAATAGTGTGGAGTCTATTTTCGTTTCCATAATCATTTATATAAATAATAATAATTTATTAACAGAAATAATAAACATATTTAACAATATAGATTCATCTAAAAAAAAATTAAAAACTTAAAATATTATCCACTACAGAAATTAGTTTTTAATTATTTAACATTTGTTTCTTTTTTGTCAATAAACACTAATGAATAATATTTATTGATAATTAACAATTGTTTTTTTTTTTTTTATAATTATCTATAATTGTTGAGATTTTAAGTGACTTTTAATTAAGATAAATTAATTACTGAATTTAATATGTTCGTGTATTAGTACTAATATATTACAAATTAAATTTTCTGAAAATAATTGTTTGCAATTATGTGTAATTTAGATATATGTAATTAATCGCATTTGAAATAGTCTAACTACAACACTATTTTCCAGAATTTAACAAAGTTTTTTTAAAAAAAAAAAAATTAAGAAACTTTATTGATTATATGTACACACGAACACCGTTCGAATTTGTGTACTTTGTATATGTTAGAATTATTTTGTTGAATTTGTTTTTTAATAAAAATTTAATTTCAAGTATATATCTCGTTTTTTAAAACAAAAATTATGGAGAATTTTTTTTTTTTTTTTTTACAGTAATTCAATTTATAAATTTGAAAATGGTTTTATTTGATAAAATCTGAGAGATGAGAACGAATTTTCCAAAATTTGAATTAATTAACGCCACCAATGATTTAGATTTTAAAAAAAATGTAATTGTTCGGTAGTCAAAACATGGACACTTATCAAACCAATCCAGATTAATTTGGGATTTTTACTTCTAACTAAGAGTAGCTGGATGCCTATTTACTAATCACCTTGTCTCTATACCTACTATTTCCTTTAAAAATATTAACATTGTAATGTCAGACTAAAAAAAACATATCAGCAAACAACTTGAAATATAACTTTTATCATGACTGTCGAAATCAAGCTTCTAACAGTTTCCTGAATATTGGAATGATTATATAAAAGGGTTAACTGTCAGCATTATTTCCTAATCTAGTATATCTGTTGCCTTATTTTGCATAAGCAACTTCTACACTGTGAGCAAGATTCTTAATCATTATTGCATGATAATGTGCCAACCCACAGTGCTAGGGTTGTATATAATTTTTAATCAAAAAAGCATTATTTTGCTTGATATCTGCCCTTTTTCTCCTGATTTAGTTTCCACTGACTTTGAGAGTTTCCAAAATTAAAGTTGGCTATGAAAAGTGAATAATTCAAGAAATCCAGAAGTTCATGACAAAATTTCTGCAGACAATTCTGGTGAAAGATTTCAAAGACTGCTTTAAACAGTTAGCAATCATTTCCAGAAGTGTATTAAATTATTAAGGAGGCTATTTGAAATAATAAAAATAAAACATAAATAATGTTCATTTTATGACAGTTATTTTTTTTACTGGGGCACACTGTATATACAATATAAATATTTAAATTTTAACAACCTATTTAAAAGCATTATCATCAACTTGATAACCAGAAGAGAGGAATATTTTGATCATCTTTTTAAAATAATGATACAATAATTCAGATGAGATTTGACCAGAGATGTCAAAATTAATGAGATTAAACCCCTCTTTATACTAATCTTAAAACACAAAAATTGAAATCACTGATTTACATGTATCAAGAATTTGTAAAATACAATGTGTTGGTGATATATTATCTGAACTATTGACATTTAAAAAAAATGTGTATCCATGAAGTTGCATCATCTTATCTCAAGAATATTTTTATTGTTCTAACAAAAATGGAGATAAAAAGACTAGTTATTACTATAGTATACTATTATTATTCAATACAATAAAAATGTTTTCAACGATTTTATTGAATAGATAATTTCCAATTATAGTTGATAGTCATCAAAGTCTATGTGGTTTTAAAGAATCAAGAAGTAGTTTAGATATGGGTTTTGTTACCACACAAATGCAAAAAAAAATATTAGGTACATGAAGTTCTGATTTATACAATATATTTATTTTAATGATTTGATTAAAGTTAATCAATAAAGTTTATATCGATATTTGAAAATAATAGATTGTTTGTGAAACTTTGTTTATAATGTTCATCTGCTACATGATGAAATGATAAGAAATACTATTATTACTGATGGAAGCCTGCTAATCATGATAGTATTTTTGCCATTACAAAGAATGGCCTATGGAACATTTCTGATTATTACAATGGCAATTATTGAAGACTTTTGGTTTGGTGAAAAACTCAATTGGTTTATTAATAAATAATAGTTATCACTGACATCAGTGAAAGAATTAAGAGGCTATAATGGAGCCAAGCAAGACAATGCTGGAAGTAACAATTGATTGGCAGCTGAAGTCTTAAACTGGATCCCATAAGATTTAAAAGACCCATAAAGAGACTACATGTGATATGGATGGATTGAATAATAAAGTTTGTTAAAGTGATATAAAGAAGAAAGCTATGAATTGGAAAAATTAAATTAATCTTGGAGTAATCTTTATTTTGCATTGAACTGATAATGATTGAGACATGGTCTATTGCCTAGAAGTGTAATTGGTAATGATAAATTGTTTGTCATTTAATTTGTCTACTGTCTGTCTTACATGATGAAATGTGTCCATGAGTTAATACATCATCTACCAATAAAAGAGCTGAAGATAAATCAAAATTTATCAAAATTATTGGTGTAGAAAGGTGGACTTGGTTATTAAGTGCAGCACAAACTATTATTTATAGAAAAGTATTTTATCATTGATACAACCATTTTGATTAAACAAATTATATACAGGGTTATTAATCTGTCAGATTATTGTATAGAAGTAAAACATGGTTTTCCTATCAATGCAGCATAAATTTTATTTATGAATGCTATATGAAATTTTGTAAATAATATGGCTTGATCATATAATCTATTGTTATTTTATTCAAGTTATTGAAAGTTATGATATTAAGTTTACTATTGTAAAAGTGCAAATACATTGAATTGGATATATGCAATATTTATTACTCCCATTGGAATAATGTATTTGAAAACAAACTAGACATAGTATTGAAACAAAAAAGATTAATCATTTGTTAGGCCATTATGGTTCATCCGTTTTTAGTTATCTTTGAAAAGTATAGAAAAAAGAAACAGTGTGTATGCATATGATATGTTATGTTGTTGATAATTTATTCATTCTTTTTAATGGTATTCTCAAAGTGGCAATAATTATGGTTTTTTTTTATAAAAGCAATGATAATTCAAATACAAGATTTTTAAAAAAAAGATTGATGCTTTTAGATATATACAATTTTACATCTAATGCTGACGGCAGTAAATTGTAAAAATTTCTCAAACGTCATTTATTAATATTCCCGCCCTCTACGTTTGTGCCTATGTTTTGTCCTTCGGGGTTTGCTTGGTTAAATATTGCTTTAACGTTCTTAATTTTGTTTTAAATAATTTTCTATTAAAAATTGCTAACCTTAGTCAAACCTCGGTTTTTGGTGAATTCGCTGAAATAAAATGCTTTCTACTTAAATATTTTTGTTGTTAATTTTGTTAAATTTTGTTGTTTGTTTTGGTGCCCCCTTTTCTAAAGTGTTGTTTTATTAGTGGCCTTCAGGTATTAGTCTCTTTCTTTCTTTTAATTAAGGAAAAACTTGAAGAGAAAGTAGTAAAAAGAAAGTATTTAGAAGTGTGCGAGGGGGGGGCCAAGATCCGATCTCAAAAATAGAGGTGCGACGAGGGGTATAAATGAAGGGAGAACAAAAGTTGTTTTGTTTTTCCTTTGAAGGTTCAGTTGTTCTGTTTCCTTGGAGGTGTTCTTCAGGTTTGCTGCAAGATTGATTCAGTTTGCTTGGGGTGCTTCGTTTCGGCCGTGTTTTGTTCGTGTTTTATTCCAATCTACGTGTCTACAAATCATGAAGGTTTGACCGCTCAAGCAAATCGTTTGATAGTTCTACCGCGCAATATGCTTTCGTCCTCAAAATGTAATATCCCCAATAGTCTCTGACCGTGCGTCTGGAGACTTTCGGAAACCACACATTTCATTGCGGCCTACTCCAGCGGATCAAGCCCGACGCGAGGACACCAAGGAAAGGTTCGTTCTCCTCTATTGACTATTTCTTATGCTCCTTTTGTTCTTTTTTCTAATTGCTTCAGTGAATTTATATGTATTTGCTATGTAACCATTTTTATTAGACTAACCTTAAATATATATATTGTGTGATCATCTATCTATATGTAACCTTTTTCCCTTCCTATTCTTCCTTACTAAAGTGTAAATATTTAGTATTCATTGAGTTAAGTTTAATAGTTAATTTTTGTTCATTTAAAATCTCTTTCAATTTTATTTATGTTTGTTAATTAAATACGATCATTTTTTTTGTAACTTGATCTCTTTGATAAGTCTTTTGTGATTAGTTATCGATATCTGATTTATATATGTTTTAAATAATTTTTAAAATGTTTTTAGGAAAGAATTAGAATTGTTGGGAAGATTCTTTTTGTTTCGTACTTTATGAGAAGATCGAGTTGCAATGTTTAATAAAATTGGGAGAAAAGATTTAGAGAAACCTATTAATCTGTTTTGATTGTCTAATTAGTTTGTTTAGTAATTTAGGGAATAGGGAGGCCATTAAATCATTATTCCTATTTTAAAGTCATTAATTAAAGATCTATTATTTAACTAACAAGCTTGACTTTGGTAAATTTGTTATAAATGTTTATTTTTACTTTTAATGATCCAGAGAAAAAAAAATATTTCTAAGTATTTTTACATTTAACTATTTAGTCGTAGTGTTCTTCATGTTCTTGTTGATGTAAGCTCGTGGCAGTAAAAATTCTATGTGTCTAGATAGTGTTGTTCGGTTCATAATATGAGATAGAATAGGGGGTATATATTTTGATTTAATATTTATGGTTGTTGAGGTATTGTAGTATTAATGGTTAAAAAAAAATGATGTCAATAGTGAATGGAATTAAAAGTGATTAATTAAGATCTTCATACTCTCATTTCTAAATACTTAAAAATTTTTATTATTAGTTTATAAAATAAATTAGTCATATAATAATAATTACAAAGGATGTTTTTCCATGCAATTTATAAAGAGATCAAATCCATTTAATAATTTATTTTTTATTTCTATCTTTATCAATATTATTAAATAAATACTGAAAACAAATTAATATCTTTTGTAATATTTATTTTGTTAAAAATGAATGATCCCTTGCTGGACAAATTGAGGAAGCTTATTTTTACAAGAATAAATTGTTATTGATAATGAGGAATAAATAATTTTACATATGATTGCAAACTTTATATAAAAAAATTTTAAAACATTAAAAATAAAAGCTCTTATTTTAAAACTAAACATATCAAAATTTATAATTTATGAATAAATTTTAAATTAACACATTAACTAAAAATATTTAAATGTTTATTATTTTATTTTATGATAAATATATTTTCTTGGCTTGATTGTTTTTTTTATGGTATATTACTTTCATGGAGCATTTAATATTTTTTCCTATTTATTGTGTAATCTCATGTTATTGTAAAACTTCATCAAATGCATTTAAAAAAATACAGCAGTTTCAGCAACAACAGATATTAAGAGACAGATATTGCAAAATGTTAAAAAATTAAAGGATTAGTTATGATATAGACTTCTTTGTGTTTACAAATTAGTTTGTTTAGAGTTTATAAAACTCATATTTAGCTTTTTATTCTTGTTTGTCTTTTTCTCATACTTTTTTATTTCTTGAGTTAGAAAGGACCATAATTGTTTGCAAGTGGCTGTTAATCAAATTGGGAGCAAAAGTATCCATTTTAAATCAGATTAATCATTAGGATGACTTTCATGTGATTATAATCAGCAACAGATTATATAATAAGCAAAAATAATTTTAATCTTTTGAAGAAAATATAATTAAGCTATTCCTACTGAATTTTATTTTTTTAAATGGTAAAAATTAACTCTAGACAAATTGAGAAATAACTTTAGAAAGAAAATGCAAATAGATGTAAAAAAAAATTTTTCAGGAATAATATAGAATTTAAATCCAGGCTAATAGAACATCAATTTTTTTTTTTTTAGATTCTAAGTATGTTTAGAATTTTTTTTTTAGGTGTCTGGGCCATGACCTATTCAGATAACTTGTAGTATGTAGGTATTCTTATCCAGAAGATTAAAATGTAAACCTTCATCATACAATATTTGATTGTTGATAGAGAATATTGGAAAGAATTTTTTTCTTTCATTGAATTATGTGAAAGCTGTTTTATCTTACATACAAAGTTTTGAAAAAAGGG
Organism: Epiperipatus broadwayi; assembly: GCA_028023455.1. Classification (NCBI taxonomy): domain Eukaryota; kingdom Metazoa; phylum Onychophora; class Udeonychophora; order Euonychophora; family Peripatidae; genus Epiperipatus; species Epiperipatus broadwayi. The sequence continues at coordinate 5,318,093 of JAQFVV010012411.1, forward strand.
CTCATACTAAATTTTGGGATGTGAATTAAATATTACCATGAGAAATAATATTGGAACATTAAAGTTTTCTTTCTTGCGGTTACTTTCCATCTTTTCGTGTATCACAAAATCCAAGTTATCTCATATAAAATGTATAAAAGCTATTAAATTCAAGACATAGCTTACTTCACTTGGAACATATAATCAAAATATTCTTTCTGAATATTTAACCTAGAAACTTCAAACAATGAAAAGAATTGTGATATAAAAATAGATTTCTAAAACCCCAAATATTCTTTTGATCTAATATTAAACCCAGATAGATTTGAACTTCTTATATGAAACTGGAATCCTGTCAATCAATTTAGTCATGGTTGCTATACTTAACTGCCTCAAAACCGAAACTTAACAGCCTCTAATTATGATGTGGCTAAACACAATCCTAAACCATATGTGTTATGTTTGGTTAGGCTTACAGGTTCATTCCAAACCAACAGTTACAAAAACAACTACTACTCAGCAATTAATATGTACAATTTATTAATACTAAAAAATATACATGTATTGTTATACATGCTAATGCTGAGGTAGCTGTGCCAAATCCGAAACTTACTTCCAGCTAATGATTAGCCTACTTTGTGAGCTCTGGTAAGACTTTTCCAGCCATGTATTTAGCTTGCCTCAAATGCAGATGTAGCAGTTTCCAGTTCATAGGTGGACTTACCTCACTGCATGGACATTGTGATAATGAGGAGAGATACTATCCTTGCTGATGGCAGAGGGTTTAATGGAGAGCATGTTCCTTCATTCAAGTTGACAGAAGTAATTGCTCTCTGCCTTGCCTCCAAAAGACTGACATTTAATGGCAGATCCCCTACCTTACTGGAAACATTCGGATTTGGTGCGCAAACTCCAGTGAAGGTTTTAATCTCTTTGGTTATCAACTGGGTGCTAGCCAATCAGATAAGGAATCTGGAATAGTTCACTTCTGAAGGCAGGGTCAGATATGACAATATGCATACAAAGGCAAAGTTGAAGAATTTAACAAAGTTGCTATTAATCTATTTCTTGATTCAAGTCCTTACCTATTCTTTTATAACATTTGAGAATAATTAGCTGTCTATAAAATTTCATATTGATAGTGGTAACGTGATTTATATCTGCCAATCTTAGTGAATGCTTAAGTTTATCAACCACTGACTTAACTTTATTACTTATTTATCATAAATATTGGAATTACAATACATTACTTTTTATTGACTTTTATGGAAATAAATAAAAATAGCTGATTTATTGTGTTAATATTTGAACTAATATTATATAGATCAAAAGATGTTGTTTTATCAGTTTAGTTCTGCATTTTTTTAAATTTATTTTCTAATCAATTTATATTTTGATTGCATTTTTTTTACATACATTATTGTGATTTTATGAATTTCATATTTTTAATTGTTATTAATTAATAAATCAGTGTAATTAAGTTTGTAACTATGTAAGTGAAGTTTCATTTGAATCTCATATTATTAATGCAGCATTCGATAATTGGAGTATCGAAAAACATTGTAGTAATAATTTTAATTAAAATGTTCACATCAAAATGGCAACTGTAATTTTAAAATGACTGTCATATTTGATAAAATAAAGAATTTAATTGCATTTTTTTTGCTTCCCAAGAATGTTTTTGTTGTTAATTATGTATGATAATTTTTAATGATTCTTTGTTTAATTATTCATATTAAGAATGTTTTCTTTTAAAATAGATTAAAAAGACATAAAGTAAGATATCCCTGGAGTTAGTTTCAAATATATATTGATCATTAATTATTACGAAATCTATGAGATAAGAAATCTTTAATATTTGAAATATTATTTGCTCAATCATTGGACTGATAAAGGTAGAGAAGGTTGGGGGCGGTTAAAAAAATTATCAGTAACTAACGAGACTATTTTCACTTAATTTTTTATTTAAAAGCAATCTTATAATTTGAAATTAAAAATTGTCGTTATTATATATATGTTATAGGTTTTTTTAAAAAAAAAACCTTTTAAAAATTTTTTAACAGCCTATGGTTGGGCAAAGGTCTCTCCAACAGCCACCGCATTCTCTTCTAAAAAGAAACAATAAAAAAATAAGACATTATTCATCAGGCTTCCGCGATTATCCATTCTTGTTTTATATCTATATATAACTAGATATCCAATAATTAAATGATTAACTATGTTGGCTATAAGCCACTTCCTGAAAGAAAGATTGTTTTATCTTTAAGAAATTTTCAATGATTATGTAATTAGTAGATTAGCTATGAGTTTATGAAATACTAAAAATCTTCCAAGTTTTGCCTGTCACAGATTCAAAATGGAGATCATAGGCTTGGCAAATTAAAGCAATAACCTATGTTAGGACTACTATTAAGTGTGATTAAGTAATGCTTCAGTATGACAAACCAGAATTTATAACTGTATAAATATGGGAGTTTTTTTTTTAATTCTATAAGACGTTTGTATTTTTTGAATTAGAAATAGTTAATTTTATAAATAACTTTATTTTTGATTGCTTGTAGAATTATTTCATTGTTCTTTTTTATTTTTTTGGAAATGCTGTAGTTTGCAATTTTGAAATAATAATATGAATTTTATGGTAGTTAAGCAATAACTAGTTAAAGTATATTATTGCATAGCTTACATTTAGGCCATACTTAATTTATTAGAGAAGTAATCAGCGATTTTGTAAAGATGAAGATAAAAGATTTTTAAAATGAGTGAGTTTATTAATTTATTTTATACAATAAATATTTTAAAATTTAATGTTATTGAATTAAAATAATATATGGGGGGGGGGTAATGAAACTTTTGCCTTAAGGTCCAATTTTTGTAGTTGCAGCACTGCATTAAACACTACCTAACAAAGTTTTTTCATGATAGTTGATATACATGTATTTCAGGTGAGAGATTATGAAAGTTGGAGATAAGAGAGAAAACAGTGTTTAAAAATGTAAAAGAAATTTTAACTGGGAGTAATTTGAAACTGCTTTAAAAACTATTGAAAAATTAACACAAATGTAATGCTGCAAGAAAATGACTAATTAAAGAGGATTGGAAAAATTAGCCTTAATAGTAGAACAATTAGAAAATATTTCATCTACAGATCAAATATAAGCCAGTGTTAGTTTGCTCTTTTAAGAAAACTTATATTCAGCCTATAGTTCATCAGTATAATTTACATCAGATGAATAATTTATATTATAATATAGTTAGATTCTTAATAAATATCAGGATAATAAGAATTAGAGTATCCAAATGCAGAGATTTAATAATTGAAATTTTGTCCATGATCATTTTCTAATGATTTCTATGGCTACACATTACAGGTAGACTACTATTATTTTGAACTGCATAGATTTGAATCCTTTCATTTTTAGATTACTCATTTTGGTATTGCAAACAATACACAAAAACTATTCCAATTTCCATTGGTACTCATTTTAATGAAAAAATTAAATTGTTAAATATTCATGTCAAAAAGGTATTTGTCTGTATGTTTGATGAATAATTTTAATCCATATTGACTCTCAACTATATATAACATGTAACCCCCCCCCCAATTAAATTACACTAAAAGTTAATTTCCAACATAAATGGAATCAGTAAAAATATAGGATAATTTTCTATGCTGCTGCATTAACTAGAGTAAAAAGAAAAGCACATAGTTAAAATTTAACATCCATAATATATTTTTATAAAATTAAACTTATTCTTAATCTATGTAAAATTCACAGCTGCATATGAGGATCCAAAAACAAAAAAAAAAAAAAAATATGATTCTGCTCTAAATATTTGATCTCAAATTGTCGGTAGAAAAAATGCAATCATTTTTATGCTATACCTGAATTTCTGAAACAGTATACAAAATAAAATAATTTTGATTTGAAACGTTTTACCTTATACAAATTCAAAAATGTTTTGCATCAAATAAATGTAAGTAATTAATGAATTTGAATTTATTTATTCTAATATTTTTTAAAAAATAATATTTAATTATTATTTACTGAGGCTATAACCTCGATAATATGCCTATAAAATGCGATAGTAGGGACCTCTACAGGTGTTTTAACCACAAGCTTACGCTATGGAAGAAAAGAGGGAAACCCTTCTTACTTCAATTTACTTTCTATTTAAATAGGTGAAGCTGAAGCAGTTAGATGTGCGTTTAATAAATTTATAAGTACAATATTTAATTATTGTAATAAATTAAACAAGCACTTTATAAGAATACTTTTTAAAAATTTTTACTGGTTACTTATACAAAGTGCCATTTTCATTATAGTAACAAATTTATTCTTTATAGAAATACACGATTTCTTTATAATCAATTGTACCAGACCATTTTTCCTGCAGAATTCTTTTCCTAATCTTGCATTGAGCATGAAGTGACCAAGATTCAACAGGTAAAGAAATGGATATCAATTTAGCCGATTGTCTGTACTCATGTATATTGGTACTTCCAGCTAAATTGATAGAAAGAGTGGATTGACAGGACTCTTCCGGTTAAAAACACCCTTTAGTTGATATCATACCTGAATGCCCGAATATTTAGAACAATGGCAAGTACGCACCTTTAAAAAATCTATTTACAAAATAGACTTTTGTGTGCCACTTCTAGAAAATAATAAAAATGAATTTTCCCCCTCCCAGAAGGATGTGCAATACCGTATGTCCAGCGAAGCATGAGAATAAGATTCAACACCCTGGTAGAGCGAAGACCCTTTGTGGCTAGCTCAGTCACTCTACATCTAGGGTCTTCAAATGGGTAAGTTAAATGATTATTACAGGTACGTGGTTGATAAGGAAAGGATACATTTTTATCAATATAAATAATAATATGAAACCGAAACAAGTTTAATATTATGATTAAATATTTATTTAATCCCAAATACCCACCACCATTTCATACTAATGATGATATAATAAAAAGAATACTAAATAATTAATGATTACAAACCCATATATATATATTTGATGCTTTTAGATAGATAAATATATAAATACAATTTAAATGATTACGAAAATAGATAAACCCCTAAAGCTATTTTATTTACAATAAGATATTTCATAAAGAATGGAAGTGGTCTGAGCCCCTTTTACCCAGTAGAAATAAATTTTACTTTGTGTGATTTGATATACAGATATGAGATTTTCGGTCATACAGGCATAGGCTTTTACCGATGACTTTAAAACCTTTTTTTTTTTTTTTTTTGATAAATTCCTATACATGTATATACGTGCGGCACAATTATATACTTATTACTATTTTAAATATAAAGTTATTAGAGGACTTGCTTACAGGGAATCTATAATAGATCAATCCCTTCTTACATGCATCGTGAGGTGCAGCAGTGACAAAAAAAAATAACTTAAAAAGGATATACGGTTAAATACATTTTTTAGATATTCAACATGAGAGATCGTATTTACCGAATATTATAAGCATATGTACGCATATATACACATGTATATTTATATATGATAAATTTCAGGAATAACAACAAGAGCAAAACGAATAGCAACAACAAAAAAAAAAATCTCATGCAATCTTTGTTGAAAATACTAGAATTTAAAATAGAAAAACTGATTCAAAAGATTTAAGTAAAAGCTTTATCATTTATGCCCGTAATAACCATAAACTCAATATACATATGTGAGAGACTCTCTTTTTTAAATGATTAATAATAATAACAAAAAAATAATATATTTAATCGAAAATATCAAAGTTAATTATTTCAATATTAATAAAACATTTAAAATAAACTTATGTCTGCATCTTCATTCTTCTCCTCTGGGCTCTGAGTGGGCTTCAAGTCAACTGGCTGTTTAGTGAGGATCTCATTTATTTAGCAAGGTGGCGTTTGTCATCATCGTGGGTGGCTGGAACTGGCGTGGTCACATCTTGGCGGCTTGGGACAGAGAAAGGGTGGTGCACCGGCTGGTTGTCTACCCCACGGTCATTTTACTGGACTCACTGGTAGATTGCTTCATATTTTCCTCTGTTTGTATATGATAATAATTTTTATCAAATGTTTATTTTCTATCTTGACTAGTTTATTAAATTCTTAAGAAATCAAGAGTTCTTAACAGAACTATATAATGGATTTCTTAGAAAATGTCAGCAGTGGTCTAGTCCATAAATTTATCTCTAAGTTGCTAGATGATTGAAAATCTCTGGAGCCAAAGTAGTGAACGACTTGAATGCCACAAAAAAAATGAATCTCACAGCACTGACTAAACTATATCAATCCCACTAGCCCTCTGAGAAGTAAGAATCAGCCAATCCTTTCAATTTATCTTATCTTTTAGATTATAACATTTCTTACAATCTTTCTGATTAAATTCTACATTCTAAGTCTGATATAATGGTTTTCATCTTGAATAACCCAGACCACTTGCTTACAAAATCAATTCAAAAGAATTTTTAAAAAGATAACAGTTTAATTATAGCATTATCAAACATTTTGCTTTTGATCAGATTTTTGCAAAAGCAATTAACATTCTTAGTTTATAGAATAAAATTAGTTTTTAGAAAAGTAATTTAAAAAATATATAATAAAAATATATATATACAAGTATGTTGGAACAATTGCTTTAATTATTTACTTTACTAATATGTTCCAATATTTGATCCATTTGTTTAATAAATTTGCTTTTCTCTATTTGAATTTTTCAGAAAAAAGCAAAATACATAAAAATAACATATCATAAAATATACAAAAATGAAAAATAAAAAAAATACATGAGTTTATTATATGTGTACAATATTTGTGTGACCATTAAATGTTTGCTTTAGATTGGTGTGTGTGGGTATTCTAATTGCTCAGATCCAACTTCCATTATTAATATAGCGCATTTATATATTTGTTATGCCTAATATGTACAAATCTATATATGTATCTGTTGTAATATTCTTTACAGTAGATTTTGTGCAAGGCCATTTGATAATGCCTGGCACACAATTAAATTTAAATAACTAGTGAATTATTTTTTAAAAAAAAAATAATAATAATAATATTCATTTCAGTAAATGCATTACAAAAATACCTTTTGAATATTTTTACTGGTCACTTTTAAGAGATGCTATTTTTTTTTAATAATCAAATAAAATAAAAAACGGTTTATTGTTTTAGAGTTTATAAGAAGTTTGAGCTCTGGAAGTGATGAAATTAGTCCACGATCTATACTCCTTGAGCTCCTGAATCCAGATTATAATCAAATAAATATAAGTAATCAATTTATTTTCTATTACATTAATTTTTATGGAGCATTCATTAATAAGTATCATTTAAATTACACTCACACATGCATATGATTTTTAAACATTTTCCATTTTACCATTATAATTATAGATATAAATTTAAATGATTTCATTCAGTTCTATAAATATTCATGAATGATAAAACAAAAATTTCAGAGTAACAGGGTACAGCATATAGTTTTAAAAATAATCACCATATGAAAAAGTTAGCCCTATACTTAATGAAAAAAAATTAATGAATGAAGAACTTATATTTAATAAAGTGAGATAAATCTATAAAGAATATACTATAAATCCATAAATGCAAAAGGTAGGAAAAGAAGATAGTTAAATTGTTTAGAGGAGGGGAAAAAGTGTAAAATTATAGAAAATGAGTAAATAAATAATTTAGAATTATGATAGAATAAAAATTATATAAGGTATGAAAGAATGTGTGACAACAATAGATAAAACATATTATTAGATGAGATGAGAATAAAGTCTTAGGTACTAAAGAGGATAAAAATTAAATAATTATAAATGCAATTTATGTGAAGATGGAAATGGAAATAGAGAAACTGAATAATGAATCATAAAAGCAGAGGAACAAAAGAAGTAGACATTTTTTGATATTATGTTTAGAGTTTAACATGAAATTGGAAATTGTACTAAAAATGATATTTGGACTAAAAAGATTATTTTTAAAAAAAAAATGAAATAAGAGAAGTAAAAATAATATTTGATACAAGATTTGTTAGCAGTTGATTGAATGGATGTTATAGATGAAAAGAAATAGATGGTTTTATAGTATCATAGAAAAGTCTCACTTCATTTCATATCATCAAATGGCAATAATTCTGTTTCATATCGTATTTTCAGTTAATCTGTAGTGATAATTTTTTTCACCAAAAATCACTCTTGTTAAGAAGTTCTGGTATGGTATATGTAATATTCAAATACAAGTATATTGTCTACCCTGAACCAAATGTAATTAGAAGGAATTTCAAGTCAGACTTTCAAGTTCTCTACATTTATCCATTTCATCCTATACAACTGATTCACATGCCCATTCCTCTTCTGTGTATTTAAATTGTGATATTAAAATCCTATACATGAGGGATCAGAGTGACTTGAAGTCAACATGAGTATGACAATAATAGTGGCATCAAGAAGGGCTTTAGGTGTTCCATCATCAGATTTTTAATGATATGAATGGCTGAAGAGTTGAAAGATGAAAAAGATTAAAGTTTATTAAAGTTTGAAGATTTGCTATCTTGATATAGAGTGAACAATGATTATATACACCAGGGTCTTGTTTTATATGGTAGATAGGTTCCTCAGAAAATGTGCACAAAAGAAATCGCACAAAAATAAACTTAATTATCGCTATTTGAGACATCAGTTTCATCGTGATGTGATGTGAGATACTGTAGCTTCTCCTTAAACGAAGTCAAGAGGAAATACAACTAAAACCTTTTCCAATCACTAAGCGATCTAAAATTGAAATTTTTGTTTCCAAAGAAATTCATTTTCTTGGGTGTTTTTTTTTCTCTCTCCGTTAGAGTAAACTAAAAGTTTAAAATAAAAATAAAAACTTAGACTTACGATAATAAAAAGGCAGTGACTCATCACTATTGGGCAAAATTTAATTAAAACTAACAATTAAAATCTTATTTTTGTTTTTAATTTTTTAATTTTCAATTCCGTTTAAAAATCAAATTTCATCGTTTTACATCACCTCATTACCTAATTTTTAAATTGTTAATTACAATTAAAAATCAGATTTTAATTGTCAAATTTAATTGTGCCTACCACTGTTACTCACTTTTAAAAATAAACTTGTGGACACTAAATGATTAATTGATTACGTACTCTTTTTTTTTAAAAGCAAAAATTGAACATGATTTAAAATGCAAAAACAGCAACCTACATCGTATAGGCATCTATAATGTTTGAACAGATTTACATTATAATCTTATAAAATTTATTACTTGCAGACACTAAATGATTAATTAATTATGTACTCTTTTTATAAAAAGCAAAAATAGAATGTGATTTAAAATGCAAAAACAACAACAAACATAGTATTTTTCATCTATAACGTTTGAATAGATTTACATTATAGTCTTGTAAAATTTAATGTGTGTATATAAAATGGGGAAATTCTGATTTTAAGTAAATTATGAACTTCTTTATTACATAAAATCTATTACAGTACTGTTATAAAGCACAGAAAATATTGAAATTATTAGATGGAAGTCAAACTCCGATAATGCGCTATTACTTTAAATATGACATGAATGCGCGAAATTTATAATATTTAAAGTAATAGTGCATTATCGGAGCTCGACTTCTGATCTAATAATTTTTATCACATAAAAGAAAACTGCATACAAAGATATTAAGAAGAATCATGAATCGCATAACTTCAAAATCGCATTAAATAAATCCACATAAAATGAGACCCGGGTGTATATATATGTGTGTGTGTATGGAAGATAATGATTTAGAACAACTGATGAGTACTTGTTCAGCACAAAATACATTTATTGGAGATCATTAATCTTTTTCATATGTATCTGTTCATGTGTATCAGTTGTATAGGATAAAGTGGATAGATGTAGGAAGCTTGAAAGTCTAAGTTCAAATCCCTTCCAATGTATACATATTTATATACCTATTAAATTAGTTATATGCAACCATAAATAACTAGATAATATGAATAGTATTTAAATAATAATCATAATATTACAACTGCAGAGTTACAGAAGTAATTTCAATCATATTATTCATAATCTGTATCAACTACTTAAAAAATAGGCAAAAAACTTATATCAAGATCAATCAAAATTGCATAGTTCCCTAAATATTATGAACTTTAAATCTCTACTTAATAAACAGAATGCAAACATTAAAATTTATGTTTCTTAAGGAATACTTACAGTATAAGTTTTATATATATAAAGATTACAATTAATGTAATTATAAATTTATTAAAAGCACATTGATTACGTATACGTAAGTAATATTTATTAAGGCAATAAACCTAAAGCATGTGCGGTTGAAAATGTGAAGGTAGAGACTTCTACAGGTCTTAACCACAAGTATTTCTGTAATATTGTAATATTAATGTAATCATTATTTTATCATTATTCAATCTAACTGTTACATATAAATTAAACAGAAATAATTACACTTTTTGGAACTATGAATAAAGCCGTTCTCATACATCAAGAAATATAGACAATAGAATTGACTAAAAAAATAAACCACCTATTTTTTTATATTAGGTAGTAAGGATTTATTTATTGATGTTGTTGAAAGTAAAGCATATTTGTATATTAGCCTGATTTTAATTAGAAATAGGGTGCAAGTCTTTCTGAAATTACAATTGAAAAATGAGGACAAAGACAGTTTCATTTTAACAATCTCATAATATTAATACAACGTCCATTTTTATAGATGTAAATTTTAAATATAACTTATGTGTATATGCAAATTAAATGAAAATAAATAAAATATTCCACTCTATTCTTTACATTTATTGAATATAGCTCTTGGAAGTATAGATATTCCCATTTAATTTATAAATATATTACTATGCATATTTAATATTTATACTTATTGTTACATAAATACATATATATAATAATCTTTATAAATTAGCAACCAGCCCATTAAAAAATTACGTGCTTATTTATTGTAACCTATATCTAGTTTACAATAATTTATTACAAAATCTTCAAATGATAATAATTATTTTCTGTCGCTGCTGTAGTAAACAGTCAATTTATTTTCATAATTATTTTCCTTAAGATATAATTGCAATTCTTTCATGATTTAAAAAATCATTTCAGATTCTAAATATTAAACTGATGTCTAATCTTTTTTATTAATCATTTTTGTACAAATTAAATAAATTTAACTAAAATCTTTTTCAGCTTTAGTACTGTCATTTGCAAAAGGACTTTTTTTTAGCTTTTTCAAAAGTTGCAGGGCTTAATTGATTTTATGCTGTTATCTAGAAAACTATGAAAATATTATATTTTAAAAATTCAATTAAATGTTACTTTTATTCTTTTTTGAGGTATTAATTCATTATATGTCTTAATTGTTATTTTCTATTAAATCAAATGTGTTTTCATTATTATTTTTATCAATTTAAGTTTCTTAAGTTCTCTCCCTGAAGAATGGTTAAGTCAACTAGACACTAAAATATTGTGAACAAATGATAACATTTGATCATTATTTCTGTCTAGTAAATGAATAAGGATAATAACACTGATCATTTTCAAAGGGGGGGATAAATCGTCGTCTTCTTGTGACCTAACTGCAAGTAAGGTACTTCAATAGGTATAAGACAATTTAACCACATACAAAGCTAAACATCATCTTATATCATTCTCATTTAAAATCACTAAATATTTCCATGCTAAATATGACTTTTGTGCTATTTTTTATATTTCCATCCTTCTCACATTTTTATCCATTACTTTTCAGAAGTTAAGTTGTTTTTCAGTAAGTTATAAAAGGATATTGAATGGCTTTAACTTTCCATTAACTCAAGATATAGTTTTATCATCTAAGAGACATCTTATGTAATTTCCTTTATGAATGCTCATCCAAAAAACTCTTCAAACATCTGAAGAATTACATGATAAAAAATGGAGCTGACATTTCAAGTAAATTTATTTTTGCAGATTCAGCAATTAAACCATATGGATTTTATCTTCTTAGATGTTGCTTCATGGTTACTGTGTTTCAGAAATAAAATTTGACAATCTCTGATCTATGCAGATGTGAACATATTCAAAATATGAATTATATACTTAATGACTGTTAATTCTAAGCATACAGTGGAAGAATTGAAGGACTTATTAAACCATTTATGATTCATCTTCTAATTGAGATCTGTACACATTTATCTATAATATTTGTTAATAGTTAGCAATGCAAAAAAAAAGGTGCATGGTAAATAAATAATAAAAATCGTTATTAAATTTGATCATTATAACTGGAAGACAGATTAAGTTAACTAGGCATTGAGAGTATTATGCCAAAAGATAACATTTGATCATTATCAATTTGATTATTTCTGTCTAATGAATGTATATTAAATTCTTTACATTTTCTAATGAAAATCTTGAATTTTTATATTTTTAATTCTAACTATGATATAATATCATCTGCATATTTAAAATTATTGATATTTGTTTTATCAATCTTAAATCCACACACATCTGTATTATTTATATAATATCAAATGTCTAAAATGAAACTAGTCAGCATAATAAATAAACTATACCAATTAAAAATTAAATCTAGCTAAAATGAATTTAAAAGTTCACTACCATTGGTTTCTCTATCCAAGCAGACTTCTCAAATACAAAATAACACAAAACAAATATGTATTATACAACCTTCTCAGAATTCCAAACTACATTTAAATTACTTTTAATATTGAAAGAAGTTTTAAACAAATTTATAGCTTCTCATAGAAGGCAACATTAGCTTGTTCAAACATAATATTATGACTTCTTATAAAATTTTAAGAAGTAATTACCTTTTTGGCAGTTAAAAAATAGCATGAAAAAAAGGATGTTAATGAATAATATGAAAGAGAAAATCAATAGTGAAGTTATTTATATTATTCCTTATTTTTGGAAGAAGTTATATTGTAATATTGTAGACAGAAACCAACTCTGACCAGGTCAATATTACATGCTTATACATAAATATAGTTAGAATGGAGACATTCTTATAATCAGTCTTGATTTAAATATTTATCTTTACTAAATGATATGAAAATTCTCAAACATTAAATTTTTAATAATAATATAAATAATTTACTAGGTAGTATAAATATTTGTAAAAGAAAGAAAAAAGTGTAAAATCAGAAAAATATTTTTTTTTGTTCTCTCTCTTCAATAATTTTAACTATTTACCAGTATTAATTTTAGTTTTGAAAAATGGACCAAAAGATAAAAAATTATCTTCAGTAAGTTATTAAACAATTTTAATTTTAACTTTTTAATAGATATAAAGTAGGTAAAGTTTTATATTTAGCAATATTTTTCAAAAAAGAGAGAAAAAGAAATATAATTTTAACATTCTTGTTAAAATTTTACCTTAATGAGTGTTTTTTCTTTTCTCTTTATTGCTCTCCAAAATAATAGGTAATGTTATATTGATTATCTTGTTTTTCTTTTGGCATTGATTTCTAAATAAAAAAGAGGGAAATAATTGAGCAATTCTTTTTTAAAAAATAGACCTAATTAGTCAGTGTTTAATTTGGTCATGTGGGAAACAGGATTGTTCAAAAAATAATGATGTGGTTAAATCACATAGACCTCAAAGGTCTTGTAAGAAGAGATTAGTCTTAAGCAGGCTGTTGAAGAGAGCATTTCTGACTCAGCTGCTGAAAAAGAAGGAAGCAGAATTTTAGCTATAAAAAAGGTCTTCTAAAAATAAAATTGAAAACAAATATGTGCTAAATTTAGCTAAAGCTAAACATCAACTCACTAAAATCAAAGAAATTGAATTCCCTGAAGTGATCTGTAACAAGTCTTGTCTCCACTCAAGAGCATGAGTTTATCTGTCTTTATGTATTAGCCTGTCCTGAAAATTATTAGAAAGAAAAATTGGTAAATTCTTTCTATGTATTAGCCTGAAAATATTGTTTGGCAGGATAAATTAACTGTATATATTAGTTTGGAAATAAAAAGTCTTCAAGGAGAAAACCTATATGATAAGTATTAAAAAAAGAATCAAAAAGAAAAAAAACCATAGTATATATATATATTTAATGTGCACTTTATATTTAAATTTATAGATGAGTTGTAAATTATGTGACAGTTTATAATAATTTATAATTTTATTAGTATTTTTTAATAGAAACATATTATTTCCCTCCAAAATTATAAGAAAGGTTTTATCTAATTTAAAATTTTATCTTTGTTAAGTAAAAAAAAAATTTATATAAAAAATAATTTATCATATTGAATATTTTTTTATTAATTTAACATTTTTTTTATAAAACATGTTTTTTTTTATTTTTACTTCCAAAATTATACAAAAGGTTAAGCAAATTTAAGTCTATCTTTGAATAAAATGTTTTTCAATTTTACTTAATAAAAAGGAAATAAATCAATGATAAAAAAATGTAATTAAGTTAATAAATAAAATCAAGTGGTTAATCACTTTTGCAATATGAAAGTATATTTTTTGATAAAATGTATGTTTAAATTATATTGTCATGACATTTTTTATTTTTTTACTTATTACTCAGTTACCATGTTAAATAATTAAAAAATATTTTAATGTTAAATCTTTATTCACCTAGCTATCTGTTCTATAAATTGGCAATGTGGGTGATTTGATTTTATTACAGCTTAGTGTTTTAGGGATTTTTAAATTATTCCAGTAAAATTATTTAAAATAGAGTAAGAACTTTATGATCTCAAGCTACCTCTAAAGAGCATAATGGTTAGTTATATGGATGTAGGGATTTATGTTGGTATTTGGACATCTGGATAATTCTCTGTAAGGTGCAAAGATATTCCCTTTAAAGTCTATTCACTGCATTTTGTTTGTTTTACTAGAAATTTAGTTTATAGTTAGCTGGTACGTTAATGGTATTATGTGTTCAGAGCATTTATGATGATAAGCATATATCAATCTCCCTGTATTATTTTTAATTTATTATGAGTGACATATTAACACTTAAGTATGAACATTTAGATTATTGTGTTATATTTGGCCCTGAGTTTGACAGTGGCTAGATAAGTAACCTGTTTGTAGCGTACCTCTTTTTAAATCTGGTCACAAGAGATGACAATGAGTTTATGATTGTTGATTGCTGACTTTGACTGTTTATGTGTAATGGTGGGTAATTTATTATAACTTGCAGTTCATAACTTATCACCATTAGTATAACTACTTATGGTTTTATAATGTTATTCCCATGCTGATTTCCATGTTCATTCCTTTTATATTTATTTTATTATATATTGTACTGGTCAAAATTGTGTGTTCATTCAACAATACCTAAAAATCCAAAAAAGTACATCAATTTAGCATGTGCAAGATACATGAGTCAGGAACAATACTAAATGTTAACATATTTGCCTGTGCTCCAGGGTCTATGACTATATGAGCAACATTTTTGAAGATACTACAAGTTTTCCATTACTCCAGTTCCAGCAATGAGAGCAGGGTTAGCACAGAGACTTGTAAATCAATAATATATTCAAGTGATTAATTAATAATTGCTATGGAATCTAACAATTAAAGAATGGTACAGACTATTGCTTAATATTAAGTAATAATCAGAGCCGCAATAATATTTAAGGCAACATTAAACAAAAGGGAGTTTAATTAATGATACTAAATAAAACCTCATCAAATAATTAATACTAGAGATTTGGGCAATGAATGGCAAATACTATAATACAGAGAAATGATATAACAAATTTATTAAATGATTAGATATGGTAATTTAATGATTATGAATAAAACAAAGTATATGTGTATAGAATGTCTATACATTTATTATTACAAATTTAATTATGGTTTAATTTGCAATTATATGCTTCTGTGGATTAATTAAATAGGTCATTTGGGAAGTTATACAAGTAAATAAAATAGTTGGCTTAATACAAAACTAAAAAAGTTGGTTTGTGCAGTTAATATATAAAATTGGTTTGTGCGGTTAATATATTAAAGTTATAGAATAAATTAATCAGATAATCAATAATACATTATAGCTTACTCGCCATTTTAAAATATCATGAATTTACATATACAGATTTTATTATAATCTTCTAGATATAAATAATCAGCGTTGTGTGATTTTGAGAGCGTGCATGATCAACTTTCTCATCGATTTAGGAGATCGCAATCAAAATAAAAAGATTATACATTATCATTAGTTAGATTATTTTCAGTTTATAAAAATTTTTATTTCTTTTAAAAATCTATGATTATTTATTTCTGTTATACCTAACAAAATACATTTTAAAAGTTTAAAATTTTTGAATATTTATTGTGATATTTTTATATGTAAGTATTGTAACGTTTATTTATATACATTGCAAATATATTGGCATTTGGTAAAAAATAAAAAATAAAAGTAAATTTAGATTTTTTTTTTTGACTAATTTTTTTTAAAAAAAAAATAACATATAGTGAAAGTTAAATTATTTTTTCGTATTTTTTTAATGTAATTAGAAATAAAAGTAGAATTGGAGAGAACAAAAGACATAAATTACCAATCTAGATAAGAGAAAGTAAAAATACTTCAACTAATTAAAGATGGCAGAATTTTGCTGAAAAAAATAAACACTTTGTTACATAAATTTGATAAAGAATATATAAGATTATCAACGTATATTTTGACAAACAAAAGATATGCGCAGAAGTCGGAAAACTGGGCCTCTAGTATAAAAGGCAGAGGTCAGTTTGAAGAACATCTTGTTCCGTTAGTCTCTCTAGTCGGTCCTAGATAACAATAATACATCCAGGATCACCCTACACTGAAATAATTCGGCATGTTGGAGTGAACAAGAGCTTCTGCAAACATCATGCCTGAAAATGTACACCAGGAAAAGCCTTCATGACCGACTAGGAGAATGGACCACAAGATCAACTAATAACCAAAAGGCCGAGCTCATTCTACCCAAAAAACTATGCATAGTTATCTACTACTGAATTCACAAAACTTACTGGTAAGTTATGCTTCATTATCCTGATTGTGACAAAGTTAACCATTTTAAAAACTACTTGTAAAAATAAGCTATAATAGGATCCCGATAGAGACTTTAATTTAATTGATCAAGAGACTCTTATTTAACCAAGAACTTTGTAATTAATTATTCAGCAGTTATTTTTTTATTATTAATGTTTCACATCAGAATTAAGTGTGTTCTCTCCAATTTATTTGATAAATAATTTATATCAAACATTTTTTTAATCTATTAGAATAAAAATATTTCTAATACCAATTTTCATTTGTATGTTATTAATAATAGTTAGTTTAATAAGATTTAAAACATAAATTACCTTTGGCAATATGTTTCAATAAGCCCAGGAATAATAATCTTGAAAAAAAATAATTCTCATTATGGTATGATGTAATACCGATTAAGTTAAAAGTATTCTTTCTTTTTTTATTTGCGAGACTTGCTGGTGACAGATTTCAGCGGTCTCTTTAGAATAAAAGGACCTGGTGCCCATATGGAATAAATTAAAAGCTGATTTCGTCAATAGCATAATTCTCAACAATTAATAGGCCCAGTTTGATCAGGAAATATAGTTATGTTTTTTTAGAAATAGAAATACAACTTTCTTCTTTTCGACATAACTTGATCAACTCATGTGCAGTTTATATTAGCGTGTAGAGGCCTAACAAAATGGAAAATGTTATAGTATAAATCTATTATTATTTACTCATTAGTATAAGTAGGTTATTTATATAGAAGCTAAGATTCTAAATACAGCTTCAGGCCATATTCACATTAGATGCTAATATAATGTTATATTTTTGAAAGAAAAAAAAAGTATTTCAAGTCAAAATAAGTTATTAATAATTTCAATTTGTTGATATCTAATAAATATAGTGAAAAATGAAGGATATTAAGAAGAAACATGAATCGCATAACTTCAAAATCACATTAAAATCATCCGCATAAAATGAGACCTGGGTGTAAGCTGCAATTATATAATCTGACCTAAAGAATTAAATAGAATGGGTGGTGAAAAGCATACAGTTACGGCTTACAGAGAGCATTGCAAGTGTATAAATAAATTAATAATAATAAAGGTGGTATTATATTACAATTTACAAATGTGTATTTGAATGAGGTCAGTTAAAACACTCTGGGTGGCTTTGTCATATTTCTACAAAGGTGAGAGTATGTCTGCATGATGGCCAAGAACATATCTCTGAAAATAGTGGCAGAAGCTAGTATGTTGGGACAGTTTATCCGTATTTTCCCATACATGTATCCATTAGAAGTGCCTGAAAGAGATCTCTAGTAGAAAAAGTATCTACTTTGTGAGGTATAATGAGGATTGGGTCAAGGCATGCCAAAGATCCCATGGTGCATGGCAAAGCAAGAAAAGCAATGAATTAAACTATTGTAATGATACTCCAATAATGCCTACAATATATGGATAGTTCATTACCACTAATGGCTATGATAAACTAATACTTGTATAAAATAATATGCTACCTGGGGTAATGGAATGCCTAACAAATCATCCATGGGTAATTAACTAATGCCTAAAAAAATGTAAAAATGGATCAGAATATAAAGACTAAAGGAGAATAGGTTGCTTTTTTCCACACTTCTAAAATATCTCCCTACATTTCTATAAATGATCAATGCACATATAATTTGACATATTAATTATAAACTAAAATCATAGATTACACATAGGCAGATGATACGTTAAATATTAAACTCACTTCTGGTGAGATTTAATTAAATAAATTGGCAAAACAGATTTCAATGGTTATGTAAGGATTTAATTTATAAGTAATGAGAATAGCTCAGTACAGGCATTAAAGCAATACCTGCCATTTAAAAGTAAACATCATTATATAAAATAATCAGTATAAAACCAAGTGAGTTTATAATAATTAACCTTAAAGAAAATTTACATCTCTAACCATTTAACAGGAGAAACTATGACTTACTCACTGGGTTGGATAGTGACTTGGCATATTAAGAATAAATCAAAATACAAACTCAATCTAAATTGCCACACCAAAATTTATGAAGAACTTAAAGCAGCATTAGAATAAATTGTATAGACATTAATTAAAATTTTATAAAATAAATTTTAAGAATTAAATAAAAGAAAAGTTTTACAATATAGTTTTAATTAAGTATTTATTTGTACAGGGCTATGTTGATAAATTGTAAATGTAAATTAGTGATCAGGCTAATGCACATGTTGCCTTACAGATAACTATACATAAATAATACTAACATTCTCTAACACAAGATAAAGTCTTTAGAAAAGGTAGAATGAATCCATTTAACTTTTCAACCCAAACGTTTAAGTTTGGGCAAATCTTAAGTGTTTGGATATGAGAGTGTGACAATATTAAACAGTCACTTTAAATTATTTTAATATGCTTGGATGAATGACGCTTGCGAAATTATTTAAAATTTACTATATGTCATTCTTGATTGGAATTAAACATATATATAATTAAGTATTTATTTATACATGGCTATGTTGATATATTGTAAATGTAAATTAGTGATCAGGCTAATGCACATGCGCCTTACAGATAACTATACGTAAATAATACTAACATTCTCAAGCACAAGATAAAGTCTTTAGAAAAGGTAGAATGAATCCATCTAACTTTTTGACCCAAACATTTAAGTATGGGCAAATCTTAAGTGTTTGGATATGAGAGTGTGACAATATTAAACAGTCACTTTAAATTGTTTTAATATGCTTGGATGAATGACGCTTGTAAAATTATTTAAAATTTACTATACGTCATTCTTGATTGAAATTAAACATATATATAATTAAATGTTAGTATTATTTATGTATAGTTATCTGTAAGGTGCAAGTGCATTAGCCTGATCACTAATTTACATTTACAATTTATCAACATAGCACTGTATAAATAAATATTTAAATTATATACATGTTTAATTTCAATCAAGAATGACTTATAGTAAATTTTAAATAATTTCACAAGCGTCATTCATCCAAGCATATTAAAATATTTTAAAGTGACTATTTAATATTGTCCCACTCTCATATCCAAACACTTAAGATTTTCCCAAACTTAAACGTTTGGGTCGAAAAGTTAGATGGATTCATTCTACTTTTTCTAAAGACTTTATCTTGTGTTTGAGAATGTTGGTATTATTTACATATAGTTATCTGTAAGGTGCATGTGCATTAGCCTGATCGCTAATTTACATTTACAATATAGTTTTAAATAAAAGTTATATTAAAAAGAGTTCACTGGTTAACAGCAATGTAGACATTTTATCTTGGTCAACTTGTTGACACGATGCAGGTGATTGATGGATCAGGATCATATACTGGTTTGGCTGGAAACAGACATTGATAAAGATTTAAAGTTCACTTTCAGGAAAGCATCTTTTTTGACCAGTTCATTAAATTTGGCCCAGATGTTTCAGGCTTCAGCATCATGAGTTGGGAAATGAGAATCCCAGAGGTATGGGAAAACAAACGGTCACTTCTTTTACATCAATATTATTTATTTAACAAATTAAACTAGCATGAAGTGTGTTAGCACTTTGATATAAATCCTAGAACAAGAATCCCTGACAGCCAAAAATTTAGCTATTTATACACAATGCAAATATTTAAATAAAGCTGCATTGAGGCAAGATATTTTATTCATTTTGCATATATCTATAAAGAGGATATGATCTTTTGTCTCCATTACATTTTTATTTAGTTATTAATCTGATCAAATTCTTGCCAGCCATTGTTTCAAACATGGTATATTTGGTTGAGATTCTAAATTGGCCTACATTTCCATATATGATATGGAAAGATTGATCAATTTACAAAGTAAAATTTAATTAAAGAATCTTTTGTATTTATAACATTTTATACATTTTATAGAATGATACAATGACTCGTCAAGATTACAAGATTTAATGATTACATTATGTGACTCTTAAATGTCAATTTTATTTTATATAAATTATTAATAATAAAAATTATTTATAATATATATGATTGTTTATTTATCCTACATATATATACATACATACATGAATTAAATGGGCAAAAGAAAATTAAAACGTTCTTGATATATATATATATATCCCTTTTATAATTAATTTACCACAAATATTTAAAATTTAGTAAAGATCCATTTAAATTCATGTTTATATATATATATATGCTATCACCTATTGCTAGATGCTGGTGCTAATTACATATAAGTTGAGTTCAAACCTGTGTTAGTAGTTATATAATTAGCAACAAGTGAAGCACACATATGTAGAACAATATTTACAGTTTCAATATTTTTTCATTTTATATTTGATTACATTTATGTATTTTTCTATCTCCTTATGTTATCCCCTATCTTTCCATGCTATTGTAATATATATATGTCAAAGTAGTTTAAGTTTAAATGAAAGAGTGAAAGTTTGCAACAATAAAGATAAAAATAAATATCTTATTTCTACAATATATATTCATGAAGAAATGCAGAATATAAAGTTATGTTTTCTTTGAGAAAAATAGAAAGAAAAAATATAAAAATAAATAAACTTTTTAATAAAGTTGTGTAGTTCTGAAGTTATTAATTTGTTTAAAACTTCTTTTAATATTAACGATAATTGGAATTATGCAAGTTAGCATAGTATATATTTGTTTTCTTTATTTGCACTTAAAACGCTTGCCTTGACAAGAAAACTATTGATAGTAAATGTTTAATTTTATTTTGATTAGTGATTTATTGTATTTGCTTTATATATTTATGTATGTTTACATATATATATATAATGTACAATTCCATCGATCATTCTAAAGTTTACTTCAACAACTATAACTATTGGCAATATTAGGAAATAGCAATGTTATAAAAATTTACTTTGTAAAAATTCTGTAATTCTAATTACCTTCATTTAAATCTTTTTTTACCAAAATATTTCAAGTACATTTTAAAAGTGAAACAAAAAAAAAAAACGTATTTTAAAAGTTTTAAGAAAAGAAACTTAACATTAAAAGATTTATTACTCATCTAGAAATAGAAGAAAAATGACAAATGACTTGCTCTTTTTCCTTCCTTTTTTACCTAAAATTGATCAATTTAACAATTGAGCTTTAACGATTTTCTTTTTTTTCTTTTTGCTTCCATTTGTGCTGCAAAATATTGCTTTCCAAAAGGAAGTCCCGTTATCAACTGGGGTAGGTCGTTTCGTCACCTAATAGACTCTGTTGTTTAATGATATGGAAACATAAGTAACATTTTTCTGCACATCTTTTGTCAAATACCAAAAATAGCCATAATCATGTACTTTTAAATAAAACATTGAGTAACACAATGACTTTGAACCTAGTTTATATTTTTAAAAGATTTTAAAGTCAATGTTCATAAAATATACAAATGCCTTAATCAGTAACTTTATTTCACTACCACCACCACCCCCTCCATTTTATTTTCGATATACTGTATATAACTTTTCTTTCTCTATATATTGCCTTTAAAAATATGCTATTGTAAAAGCAATTGAATGCAAATAATATTTTTTAATAGAGAAAGCATTTCTAAATAATGATTTTTTATCTAATTCACAAATTAAATTATACAATTATGCAAAGTCATTTTACTAAACTACCAGTAACCGTGTAAATCATTTTCTATTATACAAAATGATATATGTCTATATATAAGCTGAAGCCACATCATATGTAAACATATAAATACAGTATTAAAGTGATTATGGCAAAAATGTGTAATATAAAAATAAAATATAATATAATGCATAATAATAAGCATCATTAAATAAAAATCCGCAATGATTAATGATTTTTATTGTTTAGTTGCAATATGTAATATAAATACCTCTATTTGTTTAGTATATATTATTTATTTAAATATTAAACGTGTTTCTGTGTTTGTCTGAAAGTTAATGATGGTAGTATTTTACTTGTAATTATACGATGGTCATTTGTACCACCCAGAAATAATTATTAAATATCTTTTTTAAAAATTCAAACTATATTTAAACTTTTTACATATATTCAACTGTTAGTAATAGCAGCACAATGATTTAAATGTTATTATTTGCATGAAAAGCAAATCTGAAACCTTTAGATTTATGAATGAGTGATTTACGAATGCGTGATGTTCTAACTAGCTATTCTGCCAAAAGCAATAATCAGTAGAAATTTTATGTACTCATTTATAAGGGGCTTCCAGATTTCTCACTTTTTGTAAGGCCAAGATTAATGAGTAATTTCCAGATATTATAGATTAGCACATTAAGTTCATTTATGGAATTATTTACTTTTATCATGTAAACAGCTTCTTTAAATTTTCTTTTTATTTTTTCTTCCTTGTCCAATATTCTGGTCCTTTCCCAATCATATATATATATATTTATTAATGCATGTATGGTCTGCTACTTTAGAAATATCTGGATTTTTTTTTTTTTCATTTTAATTATTACTTTGTGATTTTTTAATCATTTTTCAATGAGCCACTGTTTCATCAATATATGCTCTTTCACATTCATATGGTATTTCATAGTTTTTGTTTTTCCAAAATTTCCAGTATAGATTTTGTAGAAATTGAGATACCTCATAATATACTATAGTTTTAAAAAATTGTTCTGATATTATACTAAATACAGATTTTTTTTTAGTTTGTCTAGTATCCCTGATATGTATTGATATACTACAACATCTGTAATTGTTTTTTTGTTTTCTATTTAAGATTTTCTTAATGATATAGCTGATAGATAGTCATTTTTCTATCTAAGATTTTTCCTCCCATGTCACTGATTTCTGAACAAACTTCTTCTGTTCTGTTATGCAGTAATAGTACAATTCCACTTTTTGTATTTCTGTAGTTTTGATTTTTGTGATCAGAGAGTCTTGCCACAAAAACATCTAAGAATGACAATTATTAATTCTCTTGTGAATTTAATTAAAGGAAATGTTTCTGAACATATGTAGTAGTACTTCATCTTGTGTCAACATAGCATCTGGATTTTAAATGGAATAAAATTTATGGTTATAGTTTTAAGTTCTTCCATATGCATGTTGCTGATTAGAAGTAATAGTATATTCACAGCTATTCCTTGATTTTGTTGCAAGAATTTTGTGCTATATTGAAAGTATATTATTGTTATGCAGATTCTTATAAGTTGCAATGTATTATTGATATGAAGAGTTATTCTGATTACTAAACTATTCACTCATTTAATCTTTTTCTTATAAGCAATCAGTTATTTTAATTTTCATATTCTTAATTAATTTCACAAGGTGCAATCATTTTCTTTGCTATCAAGAGCAATGCTATGTTATAATATAATACTGATTATGATAACAAAATAAGGGACAGCTACCTAAAAAAGTAGATTAACATCATATTTCAGAAAAATTTCATATCTTTATGGTTTACCTAAATTACATAAGGAATGTGCATTAATATCTATTGTTAGTTCTAGAAATTCAGTATATTAAAACTTGTCAAGATTTTTTCAGGTTCTTAGTCCTTTATAAAAATATACATATACATACTTATTGTCATTTACTATGATTTTTTTTTTAATTCTATGGCATTTTTGGTAACTCAGTTTTAAATTGCATACTAAGGACATCCTGTATTCTGTTATATATTTTGTGTATGATTTTTAGTAAACAGATATAGGTAGCTTCTCATTAATACAATGTAACCAGCTTTATTAACATAAATGTATCTTATTCATTACAATATGCACATTAAGTTTTTTATACCATTTTTTATGAGTCTATATATACACACACAGGTTTCTTTAATTATTGTATTGCAAATATGCATGTATATATGAGGGGTGTGTGTCTTTTTTTAGTTATTTACTTTGCATGGGATATTTAATGGCTGTATTATTTATGAAATAAACTATAATCTTCTGGGCATCAGTGTTTACTAATAGTGTTTCTGCTAGTAAAATCTCTCAAAATGGATATATCTTAAGAATCATAATTAGGCATCTAAGAGAAGAGAAAAATTTTAATTTGTAGTAGTAATCAGAAATATTCCTATTAAATAACATTAATAAAATAAATTAGCATAAGAACAATGTTTTTAGTGGTTATTCTGCTTCAATTCAGAAAGCAAAAAAGAAACTATGATATCACTACCTTAGAAAAACAATTTTTTGAATCATCAGGGTGACCAAATGAGATTTGTATAACTGAGCTTATTATATGTAAATTTACATTTTTTTCCTTAATTAGGAAAAGTAATTCACTTCATTACTTACTACAGAATTATCTATTTCAATCTTGCAATGAATTCTTGATTTGTGAGCATGTGTTTCTGTCAATTAAAATCGTTTAGGGTCCATTGGTTACTCAAGCTTATAATAAAAAACTCTAGGATACTTTTAACTTAGATTTTTAATATTTTCATTAGAAAGTCATGTGTTGCAATCACTGGCCATTCAGCTTTTCTTTTGTTTATTGGCTAGTTGTTTTCAGATAAGTCTCCATCTTTGTTGCCCTAGCTATTATTAATGCTAACATTTATATAGTTGCTGTCATATTTGATGGCACCAGCTTCCCCTCTTTCATATTTTATTTATTTAGATTGATCATTTCCCATGTCAGCCTGAAAGTCATCTGGGGTGCATGGAAATGGTCATGAGTTCTTGTCTTATTTAGTTTCTTCCTATAAGATTGGGATAGAGCCATGCTGTTGGGTTGTATACTGCTTCACATCTCATAAGCCACAGATTGAAAGCAAGGAAGGTTGAGCTTCTCACAGTGATGAAGTCTCCATTATTGATGGCATGTCTGATCAAGGAGGTTAGTGGCTGCTTGATTCAGTATATTGCTTGGATTGTATTTCAGCAATCCTGAAGGGAATTGCATCATTCTAAAATATGGGTTAAGGTATCCTTCTCTCTTGCATAGTGGGCAAATAGGTTCTATGTTTTTAAAGCTTCTGTGGTATACCAGAAACCTATTAATAGGTAATGCTTCCAAGTTTATTTTGACTAGGAAATCATAGAATTTAGGTTTGAGGGACCATCTTTTGAACTTTTTAAGTATTCTGTGATTGGAGATGTTCAACAATGTGGGCTCTGGATCAGGTATTTTGTTAGTAAAGCGGTATGCTTTCCAATAGGTTTTTTTTGTTATGTTATTCTGAGGGGGGTTGAGAGTGACTTTTGCTATTTTTGCCCTTAGTTTTGTTATCCATCCTATTGTTAATGGTGGCAGTGATTGCAAGGTTGAACTTTTATGAAAATACAATCATGACATAGGAAAGATGCCAAAACTGTTTTTAGACATTGGAGGACAATCTTTATATAGCAATGTATCCCTCTTATAAACATTTGTAACAATAATAAAATCATTACTTTAATAATAAAATAAAAAAATTCATATGTTTCATTGTTTGTTAATACTCTCTGAAGATAGATTAATTATTTAATTTTGTCTATAGCCCAGATTGTGCAAATCATTTTTAGATAAACTGAATCAAACAGTCCATATTGAAACTTCTTGTGAAAAATATTATTGAATTCTGTATATATCATATGACCATTAGAAGTAGTAACCCACTCTACACAATTTTACTATAGAACTATCTTATTTAAGCATGAAAAATTATCATAAACTTCAGGGCTAATTGGATTCCAAA
The DNA here is from genome assembly GCA_028023455.1 of Epiperipatus broadwayi. NCBI lineage: Eukaryota > Metazoa > Onychophora > Udeonychophora > Euonychophora > Peripatidae > Epiperipatus > Epiperipatus broadwayi. Next base: position 5,344,735 of record JAQFVV010012411.1, read on the forward strand.
AAAATGATCTGAGAATCTGATATGTGTTAATGAGTTCATGAATACATAAATGACTCTTGAAAAGATTTACATAGAATGGATTGTTGTTTTTAATAGAGATTTTAAATATATATTAAGTATAACAGTTGGGAAATTAGTGAAGTTCTACCGTATCTGCCGTACAAGGGTGCCACAGGCCATTCAAATCTGGAAAATTTATATAGTAGGCAGATACTTACAGTAAGATCCAATTTTATTTTATTATAGACTATTAGCCCCAGTCACTAGCTCATGGAGCAGCAGAGATAATGTATACTTTAATTTAAAGAAAGATGATAAAAAATAAGTCACTGCCAGATTAAAAATACACAGAAACATTTATTTTGCACATAAATTTAAAATTATTATTTTAGTCTAACTTTTACTTTAGAATTTAATTTACATTTTAACTTTTCATTTTAGAAGTTCACACAGATGAATTAATTAATATTTTATTAAAGTGTTGAGTATGGATAGACTACATAGATTGCACTCGAAAAAGAAAATATTCTATATCCCTTATTTAAACCTAGGTCAAAAGTTCACAATCAGACTAATGCCAGTCTATCTGATATATTGATGTAATTCAATGCAGGATGAATATAACAGCACAATACTGTACTGTCAAAAATATACATCTGAACAGCACGTTTATCGAGAAGAAATGTCTCTCATCCAGTATAGGAATGCTATGTCTGGCGAGAACAATAAAAAAAGAAAACTCCATAGGAAGGGATTGTGGTCCATTTTGCTGTCTTACTATTCCATTCCATAGGTTAAAGGGGTGATCCAAGGAGCAGGGAATACCGTCTGCTTCCAATGGTCAGTAAGAAATGGGACTTATTTTGCCCAAGTGTGACGTATAATGTGATCCTGCACATAGCAGATCTTCATGCTACATTTACTAATTACACCAATACATCCAATCCATTGATCCAATTTAATTGTGAAACAAATAACCTAAGATTTACCCTCCCTTAAACTAACATAATTTTATAAATCTATGCAGCTATTCATGCCTGACTTAAATTTAACATTTATTAAAAGTTTAGCTTAACAGAAATAAAATCATAATAAACACTTAAAAGAACAGAAAAAATAAATTAATGGAAATGATTTTTAAAAAAATACATTCCATAAAAATAATTATTAATAAATGATTTAGTTTGGTCAGATAAGAATTTCTATTTCTATTTAAATACTGGAAAGTTTTATAGTTAAAGTTCATTAGAGTTCATAAAGTTCTTACGGTTTTAAAAAGAAAAAGTCCATACTTTCTAGTTGCTTGTAATTTGGATCCAGTGTTAATTCCCACAACATCCTTTGCTGCAGCTGGTATAGTTCTTTGCAGGCTTTTTATTGCAGGATCCTGATGTCCTAGGGTCTGCAATCTAGGAAAATGATATTACATTTCTTCTTTTAAAAAAACTGAAGGGATTGAAAGTGCAGCTTTTCAATCCCTTCTCCTTCAACTCTCCTGGACTTAACACATATAGCACACATAATAAAAAATTTTCAATCTTTTCCTTTTTATATTAAAATTGCGAATTGACTGGATGTGATGTCATGATGGTGATTATTCTTTTGCTGAGGTCCATTTTCTGGGGGATTTTTTTTATTGACTATTCTGTTCTTATTGTTTTTTTTCTCCTATCTGACCTTTAATTATAAATTTTGAGATGCCCAAGGGCTAGTTTACTTTGTCTAATTAAAAATAATCATTTCTATTTTACACAATAGCAGTAATTAATTTTTTTACATTCTTAAAGATATATTTTTATCTTTAATATCTTTTAAGTTGTTTTTTTTTTAATTTAGTGTTAAAACTTTTTCTTCTTTTAATAATGTTTCATCTGTGTGATTTTATATATAGTTTAGATGATTTTTAATTTTTAAAAACAAATTTTTATTTGTGAACTTTTTATTTTTAATTTCTAATTTTATTTATTAGAATGTAATACCATGTGTGCCCGTTACATAAGAAAGACATATTTATATCCATAAAAAAAAAAAATCTTATTGAATTAATTTACTTACATTTAATTAATAATGTAATAATTAGTATGTAACTTATACTATAGTAATTGTGTAAATTAATATAGATAAAATTTCAAAATGCTTCCCGGCTGATGCTATGACACATGAGAAAAAATTTCACAATACTTATTAATTAAACCCTTAAATGCATTTTTATAATGTTATTCTAATATTTACTTTTTGAAAAGAACACTGTGCACTGAAAATGCATTTAAAAGAATTTGATTAGTAAGTATTTTCACTCTATGTCTTAAGAAAAATTTATTTTAATGCACAAATGTAATTAATTGTAAATGATATAAATTTCATTTAAGTCTAAAATAGACAATACAAACCATAAACAAATGGATTGCAGTTTATTTATAAAATCATGCTGCAGATTGAATATGAAATATATTTACACTATCTTATTTTTACAACTTTTATTTAAAATGGCTAATACCGATGTGTTCAAAATGTGCAAATGTTATATGAAATTGTGTCAGCATAAAATTTACATTCGTGGTGAGTTCAACCAGAGAATAAAATTTATTAAAGTATTAATTCATTGCTATTATTTATATCTGCAATTATCAAGCTTATAGATATGTATATTTAAACATTTGTAAATAGAGAAATGTTTTTTGTGTGCAAATATATATATACATTATTCTATAAATGTAAATGTTTTGTATTTAGAGTAACAATATCACTGAAACTCCTGCCAACTTTAATTCATCTGGTCAGTGTTATTTCAACCTTGAACAATGCATAACAATATTATCTGATTTCCAATTAGCCAACTGCTGTGCCACCATGGATGATAACTCTAAAGCTCAAGAATCTATGTCATGTGATAATCAAACAGATTATAGTTGTGATGAATTACATCTAGCAGAAAATTGTTGTAAAGTGGTAAGATTTTATATAAGTTTTATTTTTTAAAAAAAACTTTTCATTGATTAAAAAAAAAGGAAATTAGCAGTCTATAAACTTGATAAGATTATTAAGCATCTTCAATAATGTAATTTAGTTTGATGGCAAAAGATTTAGTACTGAATGATTCTAAAATGTACATTGTTAACAATCAATGAAATATAATATAAATCTTTATTATATAATAATAACAACTTGTAAATACATCACAGAAAAATTATATATATAAAAGCCTTTTTCGGTAATTCTCAATTTTTTTACCCTTCTCAATATGATACCTCGTACTAATACTAACACGTATATTGCGTATATAGCGACATCTACTGACATTTCCTATAATTCATATTTTTATCATTTTATTTATTTCCCCTTATATTACTTTCCATTCTTTATCCATTACCCAATCATTCATTAAATCAATTGACTTTTTGTAAATGTTCATACATGTATTTATATTATATTTTATATAATTTGTTTCATATATTTTCCTTCTATTCATTTCCTTTATATAATTTAATGGTCTTATGTTTTTAATACAATCTATTTTATGTCCAAATTTTAAATAATGAACATATAATGCTGATCTATCATCCCTCCTTTCAATAGCACTATTATGTTCTTTTGCCCTTTGTTCTAATTGTTTTGATGTTTGTCCATAGTAAACCATTTTACATATCCCACAAGTAATTTTATATACTGTTCCCTTTATATATTTCATATCATCTTTAATCTTATAATTTCCTATTAATATATCTAAATTTTTACTATTAGACCATCCTATTTTTATATTTTTATTCATATAATTTTTATTTTTAGTTAATATATCATAAATTTTAGGTGTATATGCAATTTTAATCCATTTTATATTATTTAATATTTTATTCCCTCTAATATTACTTTTATTATCATATAATATATTCCTAATATTTCTAGGATTATATCCATAGCTAGAATATAATTTAATAAATTGTTCTTTTTGTACTTCAGCGGTTTTTTTATCTGTGTTATACCTATCATTTTTAATTTTAAAATTCTTAATTACTGCCATCTTTTGTGTCCATGCTTGTTGTGAATCCTTATAAATTATTTTTCTTATTTTATCTTCTTTAATAAAATGATTTAATACAATCATGTTATTGTTTATCTTTATTTCTATATCTAAATATTTTATTGTATTATCTATTTCTTTTATTGTAAACTTTGTATTATTTTTATTATTATTAAATTCATTATACATATTTTTTATAACTCTTTTATTCCCTATTACTAAGATATCATCTACATATTGAAAATACTCTTTTATTTCTTTATTTATTATTCTATTCTTGACAATATGTAATTCCATTTCATTTATAAATATTGAAGCCATTAATCCACTTATTGCACATCCCATAACCCATCCCTTATTTATATTCCAATATTCATCTTTATATTTAAAATATAAGCTATTATTTATTAAATTTAACCCCTGTTCCATAATGTCAATTATTTCCATATCCTGTATATACATTTTTAATTTTTGTATAACTATTATAATACTTTCATCCCTAGGTATACTTGGATACATTTTCTCTATATCCATTACAAAAATACTTTGATTTCTATTGATTTTTATTATATTTAACCTATCTATAATTTCATCAGTATTTTTAATACAAAATTCCCCATACCCCATAATATTTGCTATCCATTTATTTATATATTAAATTCTGTAAGATGAAATTTGAAAGTTAAATAATAGATTTAAGATCCTAGTAATATAAAAAGTAAATATATAGAGATATTACATAAAATGGAAGGGAAAGGAATTATTGATAAAAATAAGTATGGATTTTTGTATCCATCAATGTATGAAAATCCATATATATTTACTAAAGTAAAAACACAAAAAGAGGATAATCCATTAAGATTATTATTTAACTTTTCAAATTTCATTTTACAGAAATTTTGTAGATATATAAATAAATGGATAGCAAATATTATGGGGTATGGGGAATTTTGTATTAAAAATACTGATGAAATTATAGATAGGTTAAATATAATAAAAATCAATAGAAATCAAAGTATTTTTGTAATGGATATAGAGAAAATGTATCCAAGTATACCTAGGGATGAAAGTATTATAATAGTTATACAAAAATTAAAAATGTATATACAGGATATGGAAATAATTGACATTATGGAACAGGGGTTAAATTTAATAAATAATAGCTTATATTTTAAATATAAAGATGAATATTGGAATATAAATAAGGGATGGGTTATGGGATGTGCAATAAGTGGATTAATGGCTTCAATATTTATAAATGAAATGGAATTACATATTGTCAAGAATAGAATAATAAATAAAGAAATAAAAGAGTATTTTCGATATGTAGATGATATCTTAGTAATAGGGAATAAAAGAGTTATAAAAAAATATGTATAATGAATTTAATAATAATAAAAATAATATAAAGTTTACAATAAAAGAAATAGATAATACAATAAAATATTTAGATATAGAAATAAAGATAAACAATAACATGATTGTATTAAATCATTTTATTAAAGAAGATAAAATAAGAAAAATAATTTATAAGGATTCACAACAAGCATGGACACAAAAGATGGCAGTAATTAAGAATTTTAAAATTAAAAATGATAGGTATAACACAGATAAAAAAACCGCTGAAGTACAAAAAGAACAATTTATTAAATTATATTCTAGCTATGGATATAATCCTAGAAATATTAGGAATATATTATATGATAATAAAAATAATATTAGAGGGAATAAAATATTAAATAATATAAAATGGATTAAAATTGCATATACACCTAAAATTTATGATATATTAACTAAAAATAAAAATTATATGAATAAAAATATAAAAATAGGATGGTCTAATAGTAAAAATTTAGATATATTAATAGGAAATTATAAGATTAAAGATGATATGAAATATATAAAGGGAACAGTATATAAAATTACTTGTGGGATATGTAAAATGGTTTACTATGGACAAACATCAAAACAATTAGAACAAAGGGCAAAAGAACATAATAGTGCTATTGAAAGGAGGGATGATAGATCAGCATTATATGTTCATTATTTAAAATTTGGACATAAAATAGATTGTATTAAAAACATAAGACCATTAAATTATATAAAGGAAATGAATAGAAGGAAAATATATGAAACAAATTATATAAAATATAATATAAATACATGTATGAACATTTACAAAAAGTCAATTGATTTAATGAATGATTGGGTAATGGATAAAGAATGGAAAGTAATATAAGGGGAAATAAATAAAATGATAAAAATATGAATTATAGGAAATGTCAGTAGATGTCGCTATATACGTAATATACGTGTTAGTATTAGTACGAGGTATCATATTGAGAAGGGTAAAAAAATTGAGAATTACCGAAAAAGGCTTTTATATATATAATTTTTCTGTGATGTATTTACAAGTTGTTATTATTATATAATAAAGATTTATATTATATTTCATTGATTATAAGATAAACAACATAAAGGAGTATTATTTCTTAGAATTAAGTAATTGTTAACAATATGAAATTATTACTTATTTTTATTGCTGAAGACATAACATATTTATATTCAGAAAACATTATTTAAAGAAAGGTTTTTTTTAAAAAAAAAACTTACTACATAACAGTGGTGAATCTTGAAAAAAGAAAAAAGCACACAACACAATTAATATAGACATTTGTTTTCATTAATTAAAAATAGAAATTAAACTTTGATCCTTTTATTATCTTCATATGGCAGGAATAACTATTTCCTTTTTTTTTTTTGATATATTATAATCATCTATATTTTTTCCTTCTCTTTTTTTTCCAGATTTTTAATTTTTTTTAATATATTTCCTTATTAAATGCAATTTGTACACTTTGTGTTAAACACTTTATAGCAAAAAAAAAAAAAAGTATGCATGTAATATGACAATCATATTCGTTTTCTGGTTCTACAATTTAGAGCCATAAAAATACTTTGTACAGACATTGAAACATTGCTTTTCAAACTATTGGGATTTTTTGTTGTTGTTGTTGTTTTGGTATTTGTTATTAACAAATCATGATTCTGGTTGAATATTTTTTCACATAGATATATATTTTTTTAATTTAAATCAAGAAATTTTTATTTTAAAGCACTACATCATATGATCACCATTTCTTATGTTTTCACAAACTGTTAAAACAATAACAAATCTTTAAACAATAACAAATCTCTCCTTACAATAGTGCCTTTCAGTGAAAGATCTAGGTGCAATGCTCTCAGATACAAGGCTTCTCACTGATGAAGGCCACAAGATAGAAACTAGTCTGGGGATATTAAATAAATAGGCACTAGATATGAAATTTGATGCACAAACCTTCTAGCATCCATTGATTACTATAGTTTGCACTGGGTGGCACTACTGTATAATTAAGTAGCTAACAAGTTTTTCTTGGTATAATTGCTGAGAAATTCTTGACTTCGTTTAAGGAGTAGCTGTACATCACATCACATCAACATCTATTAAATTTTTATTTTATTGAAATAGTAATAATAATAATCACATTTTCCCACTCTCTTTTAATTCTTATAATTTAGAGATAATGTTTATTTATTTTTATTCTGAAAAGAGAAAGTTTATTATTTTGTTTGCAACTTTATATTAAAAATCCTAACATTTTTAGAGATAATTGAAATGATAAAGCTTATCATAAATAAATAAATATCAAGCTTTTATTTATTTTTGTTTTTTTATAAATAATTATGATTTAAATAATTATATCTAATTTTTTTTAAATCTAATAATTATACATAATTAATGACATTTTTTTAAATATATGTAATTGCATTAAAGTTATATAAATATTCATATGCATATTTTGAAATTATTAAATATGGAATGTTTTGAATTATGTGAATTGTACCTCAAACTAGCAGTTAAGTAATATTTTAAGTATACTGTATAATAATTAATAATTTTAAATTGTTTTTCTATAATTTTTAATATATTTATATTTTATCATTTTTATATATTTATCATTTATTTTCTCTGGTCTCTTGAATAATGATTAATCAAGAATCCTTGTATGTCAACAATCTCTTTTTTATAAGTGATAAAACATTTGCTCCATATAATTATACTTACATTTTAGACCAACAATTTTACAATCCACTATCTTAATTTTAAATTCAATGGATACAAAATAATCTAAGTTCTTTATCCATTATAATTTTTAATATTTCTCTACCATTCTTTATGCTGATTTTACATTAACATAACCAAAACATTGTGAAATATATAAACATGCACATTATATTATCTGAAAAATCTCTATCACCACATGATCAGTGCTTATACAATTGTACTACTATGACAGGGTCTTCAAATTACAGAATTTTGTCAGAAAAAAAAGGAAATGTAATTGTGTTTAACAAGTAATAAACATTTTATTTTTTGATTTTTGCAGAAAGCATAAATCATGTAGGTGTAGAGCCCTGATAAATACAAGGCCTAGGGTACTCACACCATTCACACCATTCTTGGGCTGGCTCTGGTAGAGAGATACATTTACAAACTTGAATAACAATTCTGATACAGATTTATAACTTAAAGGGAGTAATATTAAAATTAATTATCATAAGGCTAATAAAATAACCTAATAACAAAAAAGTGGTTTTGTAAAGCTGGAAATAAAATTAATATGATCCATTATACTGGCACCTCAGAAGATGAATGTGAAAATAAGATATAAGGAAAGAGTACAAAAATCAGTTGGGTTGGAAAAAATAGTTTTAAGGTATTTCTCAGAGTAACAACCAAAAACTGTCTCAGTTCACTTTCAAAATGTTGATAAATGTTTGAAAAGAAACATTTGAAACATCCATAATGTCACAGACTTAAATCCTGGTCCAAATGATAAAAAATAAAGAATGTATATCTTAGTTCACTCTGAGTATTCTACTCCAAAGCCATCTGTTATAAATATGAATCATTGATAGTAGATACTAGTCCCATATCCATATCACAAATTAATTTCTGAATATCCATAAATTCTATCTATTGTTTAATATCATTGTAGAGTAATCAAGAATAAAATTATGTGAATCATAATTTAACTCAGTTCTTGAATTTTATATGATTGGAGGGGGGGGTCAATAATAAGAGCTACATATAATACTTCTCATATATTTTTGAATGTGCAAAAATCATAATTCTTCAGTAATAAGAGAAGTAAATAATGTTTTTCATATATTTTTTAATGTTCAAGAGTCATAAAAAATATTATTTTAAAATTGTATTTATAAATATTTTAAAAAATACAAGTATATAATAGGTGTAAACACCATGAAATGTTGAAACATTTTTACAACCAAACACAATGATAAAATCCATATTAACAACTTTTTTGATTGGTATCATTTAAGAGTTTAAAATGTCATGTTTCATAGTAACTCATTTTTATTTATTTTTAAAGTAATAAAATATTCTAATACTTATTATACTGTAATAGATTATTCATATAAAAGTTTAGAAAAATTATGATGAAAACTAAGATTTTCTCAATTTGAGAGCTGCACAGAGTAGCTTAGAGAATCATAGTTTACCCACTGTTGTTATATAACTTCTTAAATTACAAACTATTTTATTATTTCTATATGCAAAAGCCATCTTGGGTTTAAACTATTAGGTTTGAATTTAAATCATTAGCTTGGTTAGTATTAAAAAAAATAAAGTTTTTTGCTAAATGTATAGGTGTAAACTCACTCTCCCTCATTGAATAAAGTCAATAGCTAAAAGCTAGTCTGGACATTTGGATCCTAGTATCAATAGATCTAGAGTAAAGCAAAATAAAATGAATAACTGATTCTAATGCAGATGTTGAAATTAAAGAAAGTCATATGCTTTGGTATAAATTCTATTTTTTCTAGCTCCATGTGTAGATTTTGTGTGTGTGTGTGCGTGTGTTGAGTATGATTCTTTGGAATGGTCATTTTTTTATAAATATGGCTTAGAAGTGAATGTTTTTTAATAAAAATTATATAATGAATTTAAAATAATGTTGGTTTATTTAAAACCAATTTTAAATGCTAATATTTTAATAATAGATTAAACAGGAAGAGTGTAAACAGTATAATAAAACATCTTGTTACGAGTTATTAGATGATGATCAAACCAATGAGTGCTGTGATCAGATGCAAGTCACAAACATCACATCAGATGATTGCCTGAACATTACTTCATCCTTCTGTAATGGACATAAGCATGGCAAGCTGTGTTGTACGAATGTAAGTAAAACAATGTTTTTGTATTAAGTCAAAATAATAATTAATATAAACTTTATATATTTATATTCCTTTTATCCCTTTCACTGTTAAACAAATATGTTTTCTCATTTCTAATTAATGTTTAAACAATAGCAAACATATATAATAAAAATATATAAATAAAATTTCATCATATCTTAATATTCTTATTTTTAAAAAACAGAATTAAATTGTATATATTTATTTTCTTCAAATGTACTTGATATAATTTTTCATAGATTATAAATGTTATAGTTTAGTTAAGATATTATTTTTGGTTTACTGTATAAGTCAAAGTAGTGTTTAAGGTTAAATTCTGTATTTTTTACTGGGAATAAAATAAAAAATACTTTAACCGTTTAATAACTTCAACATAATGATATTTGGAAAAAAAACGCCACAGTAACGCCTTTTAAGCCATTTTGAAAAAATGCCCCAAATTAGAATGTTGCATCTTTGTAATCTTTTATCCGCAATTAAATCGTAAATTATTCTAATTAAGATTATTGACCAAGTAAGTGAACTCCTTCATAAAATAATTGTTTTATTTTTTTAGAATTTGTTTTTCAATGGCAACCATTAATAAAAGCTATACAAGTATTTTTATCAAGAAAGTAAATCAATGGATAGAGTTGTCAGATTTATGGATATCATAACTCGGACAAAAAGAGTGGGGATTTATATGGCCTACTGTAGACCAGAGGAAAGCCCAAAGAAATTTAAAAAAAAAAAATAATTTAAAAGGTCAATTTTAATCCATTACATAAAATGAGTAACAATTTAGGCAACCAAAGATTCAAAATTGGTAAGCTAAATAAAACAATGGTATCATCAATACATTTTTATTATAAACTTAAATTTTAAATTAACAAATAAATTACAAATACAAAATGAGATAAAATGACATACATGTTTGTAGGGTCTTCTCTGATCCAATGACACAATATATAGCAGCTTTATACTAAACAAACTAAATTTTTTTAGCATAATATTAATCATGACAGATTTAATAAAATAAGTAAAAAAGCACAATTTCCAGGATTTTTTATTATTAGTTTTGATAAACTGGATACTCAATAGTTCCAAAACCTTGTATCAGAATACAGGGATTTGAGGCCTCAAATTGAAAGAATTCTAAAAACTGGGATGTCTGGCTTCCCCAATAATGAAGGAAATTTATAAAGTCTCACCATTCAAAAGTTGACCAACCACATGATAATTGTTTTCTTCACTGTTTTTTTTTTTCAAAGGGAAACTCTTCGTTGGGCTATTCAACGATTGTTTCATCTTATTGTTTTTCACATATTGTAGATTTTGTACTTCTATACTTCACTTGAAACAACATTATAGACTACATATTAGTTCTAGTATAAAAATAAACTTCTTATGCTAAAATTAAATTTTATTCCCTATTGACTATACAATTAAATTACAGTTCTCCAAAGAAATTAGAGAATTACACTGTTTAAACAGACTTTCAGTAAAGTTCATGCATTGTTCCATAATATTTTGAAATTAATTAAAAGTTTTTTGAAAAAACTTAAAAATGGTTTTTATTTTAAATGTTACTTTATGTGGACAGATTGAGAAATATTTTAGTTTTTAAAGATATAAATTTAGAGGAGAGAACAAAACAGATTATTTATAAAAAAAAATATATTGAGCATTTATTTAGTGTTAGAATAATTAAAAAGAAATACTGTTAAGGACTGTAAAGAAATAAGGAAGAGGTAGAAAAAGAAAATAGATAGTTGACTTTGAAGGAAGAGATAGTTATGAAGTTGTGGAAAATAGAAAAAGTTGTAGGATTTTTTAAACAACATTATCAAAATTAGGGTTCTCAATTTAGGTCAAAACAAGTTTCAATATGAGTAATGGAACTAGTGCCATAACTTTTAATACTTTCTTTTAACAAATATTATTCATTATAACTCAGAAAAGTTAAACTTTTTTTTATATTTATTAAAACATAAAATCAACACTCAGTTAACACTTATTTTAAAAATGAACAATAAAACTATTCAAAGTAATGTTGGAAAATAATCTATAATATTAAAACAGTTCTAATTAACCATCAGAAATTAGTGTTAATACGAGCAATTGTTTATTTAATCAATGCTAAAAAAGACAACATGTTCATGCAGTGAAACAACATGCATCATCTGCACTTATTCTACATATTTTGGATACTTATGATATAAATTATGCCAAAATTAAAATCTTATTCACATATGATTTACACTACCAGATAATAATCAATGAAATGGGCAAACTTCCATTTATATGGAAGATTTTATAAAATGTATCAGTAAAAAACAAAAGAAAAATGACAAATTAATTGCCTCCTCACTTTTAATCTAAAATTTTCTAAATTTTTATCTTTGATCAGTTAGTTAATAATTACATTATATGATGTATGATATGCAATCTGTTTCCTGTAATGAGTTTTCTAGCAACAGTTTCTGAGGTGAAATCCAGTCATATCATCAAGGCTATAATAATATTATCAATGTATACTCTCATACAGAAGAAATCACAATGTTCATTCATATTCATAAATTTAACACATTTTATACATCTAATTATATTAACAATGTGATATTTGTAGTGTAATTGGAAATCAACATTTACATCAAAAATGGATTGTTTGATTTATAATAATATGAAATGTCCTTCTATGAAAATCTATTTTTGATGTTATCATTATTCTTCTGCAAATTTAAGCTAAAAAGATGGAATATGTCTATACAGGGCATTAGTTTACACTTTTATCAATCTAAGAAATGACTTGTTAATGTCATAAATGTTGAGTTTAATTTAAAATTTTTATATGTCACATTGACAGGTCTTTGTGATGCAATGGTAGCTAAAAATTGGATTGTAGTCTAGATCAAGTAAATTTAAAATTTTTTTTAACAAACTTCAGTTTTGCTTTCCCATATTTAATCCAATTAACTATATAATATTGGTCAGTATGTGGGTTTGTAATTATTTTTAATTAGAGAATTAACTAAGTAATGGAACTCTTTTCAAACCCTTACCAAATGGCAATTGATAAGACTGATAAATATTATCTTGTCATTCACTTTCTCTAAGAACAATTACTAGATCATTATTCTGATGTTTTGCATATGTCACATTGTTTGTATTAATTATTATTATCACCATTATCATTGTTACTATTATTATTGTTATTGTTGTTGGTACTACTACTATTATTAACTAATCTTTCTTATTGCATTACCAAATGTATATAATGTAATATTAAATCATTTATGCACTTTATCACTATTTCACAAAGCTTTAATGACCACTCTCTTAACAGTTTCCAGCATCGACACTGTCAAGAGGGTGGTAATTAAAGCATTGTAAAACAATGGTAAAGTGCATAAATGATTTCATATTATATTACTATTATTAGTAGTATTAATATTATAATGTAAAGGGGGACTATAACAGTAAAATTTAGTTCTAAAATTTTAATACAATTTTCCTCTAATTTGGCATTATTGTATAATGTACACTGTATATTAAAACTTTTTTATTCTAAATAAAAAGAGTATGAATAATAAATAAATTTTAATTATTAATAATAATTAATCATATTTTTAGGTTATTATGGAAAAAGATCCTTCAGCTTCTTACAATTATTCTTGCATTGATTATGATGAAGTTAAATGTTCCTCATTGGAAGAAGAGCAGAATTTAATTCGTTGCTGTGTAAATAATGGAAATAATAGTGAAGAAATTGAAGATATGAACTATGAAGCTATTTGCCATAATGTTACCAAAATTTCTTGCAATACTGTAGCCTTTGCATTAGACTGTTGTAAACAGGTAAATAGTAGAATATTGAATACAATTATGCATTTAGATTTTCTCAAAAACTTTTTAATATCTTTGTGATTTGAATTTATATTTTTAGTATAAAACATTTATAACAGGTATGTATGCAAATAAATTGTATCTCTCTCCAAAATATTATTCAAAATAAAATACTCAAAAAAACATATAAATTAAATATGGGATAAATAATTTTTGTATTATATTTTAATGCAAGCATGTATAATGAGTGAATATTATATGATTACATAAATGTATACACACACATGCATACTATAATTTGTTTTTCAAAGGATTATGCAGACCTTTAAATTTCAATAAAGGCTGCATTAGAAAATTTATTATTTACAAATCAGATTGAATTGTTTAATCCTACCTAATAGGATAGTGGTGGCTATGGTTGTTAAAGATAAGCTATTGAGCTTAGATTGAAAATATTTTTGTGTTTTCAATTTCATTCTCATAGTTTTGTAGTTAAGTAGAGATAAAAGGTGGGTGTTGGAGGGTTGCATTAGATCCTAAGATCTAGGTGCAGTGCTCTCAGATCCAAAGCTCCTCACTGACGATGGCCACAAGCCAGAAATTAGTCTGGGGATATTGGATGAGTAGGCATTAGATAGGGAATTTATGCACAAGCCTTCTGGCATTCATTGATTATTCTGGTTGGCACAGGGTGGCAATACTGTATGGAGAGTTTTGCTTTGTTTATAAACAATTATGTGCTAGTATAAGATAGTGATCATGTGATGCTTAATGGTTTAACACCAACCCTGCCTAATAGGATAGTGGTGGATATGGTTATTAAAGAGCCAAAGACACCAAAATGTATGGGTGCTGAACTGAGTTCAGACCCATATGACTATATAAGCTATTGAGCTTAGATTGAAAATATTTTTGGATTTTCAATTTTATTCTCATAGTTTTGTAGTTAAGTAGAGATAAAAGGTGGGTGCTAGAGAGTTGCATTAGATCCTAAGATCTAGATGCAGTGCTCTCAGATCCAAAGCTCCGCAATGACAATGGCCACAAGCCAGAAATTAGTCTGGGGATATTGGATGAGTAGGCATTAGATAGGGATTGTATGCAGAAGCCTTCTGGCATTCATTGATTACTCTGGTTGGCACAGAGTAGAAATACTGTATGGAGAGTTTTGCTTTGTTTATAAACAATTTGTAAAGTAATGATGCAGGGTATTTAAATGATTAATTAGAAGAGCTGTTATATTTGTATAAACAGCATGTTTGATTTGAAAGATTTTTTAAAATATCTTGATGTTAAACATTAATATTAAAGTTAAGATATAGTAATAATTATTGGGTTGAGGGTGTTAGCATTTTTGAAATACTCTAACTATAAATTCATCTATGCAAATGTAATCTGCTTTTTATAACTATATATGAACTTATAGTTAGAACAGCTGATATTAAATTCTAACATTTTTTAAATGGCAGTCTTAAAATTTTATTTGGAAAAGCCTTTACTTAATGTTCAAGTTTTTCATCTGAATACCTTTGTTAGCTATGCATCAATTTTGATATCCTCAATCCAATAATTAGCACCATATTTTATTTCTAAGCTATATTTTTTCTAAATTTATTATTCATCAAAATGGTATTTTATTAGATCAATCATTGATAAAATCATAGTCCAGAAACAGTATTTCTCACATTGATAACTTTTTATGAAAAAAAAATTGAGTTTCTTTGTTCTCCAGCCTTCTCTTTGGACTAAGCGCAAATTTGGAAACACTCTTGTTGAAAATAATGTTTTATCAATGCCAATTACAGTTATTCCCTTTTAAATTTTAATTTATTGCAAGTACTTAATATTTCTTTTGGTGAATAAAATGAGGGAAAGAAGTTGGTGAATTTGAAATTATGACAAAGTTTGCAGAGACTTATGAACTGATGATGAAAATGAAAGAATTCCTGGAATAGCATCATTAAGTTAAATTGTATTTACACACACCTTATGTACAAAATGATGATAGAAATTATGAAATGTTTTAAAAATCATACTTAAAATTGAAACTAAAATTAACATTTGCAAAAATCAAACCTTTTTTTTTAACAAGCAATGTCATAAAATTCTTTAAGATATATAAATATAATTTAATTTTTTTTTTCTTACTACATTTTATTATTTGTAAAATTCAAATCCAAGATTATTATGAATCAAAAAAAAAAATCCCAATTAAGCCTGGATTTTTTCTTAAACATACTGTTTCAATCTCACTCCCCCTTTAAATAAAGAAAAGCTTGAATTTTGTAGCCCATTCAAATGGCCTGCATAATTTAAGCTGAAATAATATAGCTGTGGGCCATTTAAAATATTTTATAAAGATTTCAGCTAGGGTTATGAATTGTTTTTCTTTATATGAATTGATTTTTTTATACTTGCAAATAATAGATGAATAATATTTTAAATTATAAAATCTGATTCTATCTTCTTGCATATGTCATTTTTGTTTTGCCCTTTTTAAAAGCGATGCTTTTTGTTTTCACTGTCTATGACTAAAACAAATGTACGTATGTATATATAAAGTGATGTATATAAAGTTGATTACGTTTGTTTAAACAAATAGCCAGACAGAAAGTTTAATAAATTTCCCATTAATTGACACTATAGAAAATGAATGAATACAAAGTGATTAATAAATATATTTTTTGAAACAAAAATATACTAATTAGGCAGACTACGCAATATGCAATAAGCTGAAACAAAAAGAAAAGTAAAAGAAGAGAATAGCAGCAGCGATATGAAATCCATTAAGTGAAAATGTATTTAATCTACTTTATAAGGTATTGCATTTAACATAAAAAGCTTTGTAATTATATATATAACCGAGTTTAGAATTAGAACAACTAGAAAGTTGGTCGTAAATGTGAAGATTTATACATTTCTATGTGTTGAGTTCATAAACTCATATTTGTTAAATTTTACTTCTGTGTTGAGTTTTATTTTGATACAAGAAATAAAGTCATGTGCATACAATTGATAATATCAATATTACCTCCCTATATAGCAGAATGATGCAATCAACAGTTAAAGAAACCTGTGTGAAGTTAAAAGAATGTCAGCTGATACATATAGCATAATGATACAGTCTGAGGGAAGTGGATAGACTAGATTGGTACAGTATGATTCTTCAAGAAAACTGGGTATAGCACAGTCTGATACTTCAAAATAAACTTGTAAAGAAAATTTAAGGGTGAATATTAATAAAGAGAAGATAATGGCAATGCAAAGTAGTTCCATTAGTGAGTTTGGTGTAAAAAATGCAACAGAATAACAAATTTAGGTTGAGTATAGAGGACAAGCTAAAAGCAGTGCCCATTGATGTGGATGATAGATAAAAATGTATTGCAAGTGGTTAACCATCTACATGACCCCCCCCCAAAGTTCCAGAGGAAGTATCTTACCAAAGGTTAAAAGAAAAGACTAAGTATGCATTTTAACCTTATGCCAATAAAAATTGTGGCATGCCATTTTAGAAACAGAAGTCTGATGGCTCCTAGTAAGAAAATTAAATATTTTGATGTAGGATTAAGTACCCTTTCTAAAGACTGCAACTTCAGTGCTGAGTTGGACAACTTGATAAGTTTGCTGAGTGAAACTGGATTAACATACAATTGAGCCATAGAAAAATGCATAGCCTATAAAGCCATGCTGGAAAATGCAGCTAAGTTCCAGAATAGTACAAAGGTAAATAAACCCAAAGTAACTGTAAATAAAATAAAAGCTGGGAATAAGAACTGTAAGAATACAGACAATACCTGAACTTGTTATTGTTGCAGCTGTAAGAGTCATATGAAAAAAATTGTAAATTTAAGAACGGCCAATGCCATATTTATGAAATAAAAGAGCATTTGTCATAACAGCAGAGAAAACATAAAGAAAAGGTGTCATTAGACTGTAAATCAAGAGGAGGGGTCTGCAAAAGAGAAACAACTTTTAAAAAGATAAATGATGGTGACAACAATCACATAATAAAGAATGTTCACATTCTTAAACAGAGAGTCAGAATGGAAATTGATAGCAGAGCAAATTTGTCTCTTGTGTCAAAAAAAGATTGGTCAAAAATCAAGAAAATGTAAGAGGCATATACCAATAGCAAAAATTGATGACATAGTGACACACATAAATGGAAATATGATAGATATAGAAAGAACAGTAATTGTTCCAATAAAAGTAAATTTGAGAGTTAAAAATCTATATTTGTATCTTGCAATAAGAGATTAAAGCCCAATTCTAGGCTGAAATTGATTTAACCATTAGGAATTAAGATTAAAATAATAAAAGGAGTACAAATGAAATCTGTTGTATGCAGATCACAGAAAGTTCCTTTTGCTATTAAAACTAAAATAGAAAAAATACTGAAAGAATTGATAAAGAAAAGTGTTCTTCATTTATTGAAGAATCATCATCAACAACACCAATTATAGTAATACTAAAGCCAAGTCATTGTCAAAAACACTAGTCATAGCATTGTTAAAGCCAAATGGAACTGTTTGTTTATGTGGAGACTATCATATAACTCTGAACAAATATATAAATAAAGAAGCATACTTTCTACCTAGCATTTAGGTGGTCTTAGTTCACTATAAAAAGGAATATACTTTTTTAAGATTCATTTAATGTCTGCATTCAATCAAATTCTAGTAACAAACAGAATGGCTAAACTCTTAACCATCAATACTCACTTGGGACTATTAAAGTGTAATAAACTGCTATATAGAGTTACTATTACTCCAAGTGTGTTGCAAGTAAAAATGGATGGTTTATTGCAGTGGATGATAGGAATTATTTCTTACCTGGAAGATATTTTGATAACTGCTGCAACTGAGAGTGAATTAAAAACATGCATAAACAATATATATGAAAGATTACAGAAATTTTATTCAATGATACAAAGTGTATTTGATTCATTACTGAAATCAAATTTCTAGGACATATTATAAACAACAAAGAAAAATACTCAAACCCAAAAGAGGTGAAAGCCATTATGAATACACATAAATTGAGAAATGTTAAGGATTTGCAAGTATTTCTGGGATTATTACTTTTGAGAGTTTCTTGAAAAGCAAATCATATGTAATGTTGCTGTTCTATGAGCTATAGAGATGATGAGTTAGCATGATAAAATCATAAAGACAATTCTTTGTCTACTACAGAAACAATCAAGATGTAATCATTACAGATGCTTCAGATACAGAATACAAAGTCAATGCTTATCTCACATAGAAACTTATGGAGGTGAACATCTAATTTTGCAGCAGCTGAAAAAATATATAATAAGCTTAATAAGAAAGCTCTAGAATTGTTTTTGCAGAGAAGAAATTTCATCATTATATATGCAGACATGCTTTCAAGATCTATATAGATCATAGACCTTTGTTGAGAATATTTGGAAACTTTAAAAAAGTTCTGGATCATACCAGTCAAATGATAATCAGATGTATAAATATTTTGGCATACTACAATTATGAACTCTTTTATAAGCTATGAAATAAAATTGGTCATACTGACATGTTGTTCAGAATGCCAAATAAGCTAGAATATAAGCCTCAAACTATACAAATTAATTATATATATTGTAAATATCGATAAATCTATCTATATTTTAAAAATCATTTGTTATTAAAAAAAAAAATCTCTTTGAGTTGATGTTTATATATGAAATATTATTATTGTTTATGGTTATTAGTTATAGTACTTTGGATATATTATGTTATTTATATGTTGATAGTACATCACTGTGAATATTTAATTATTAGAGATAAATAAATACATATAAATTGTTGATTATATAAAAAAATTATTTTATTTGCAGTGATTATTAAAAAAATGCAATATTATTATTTATGTATATATATATTTTTAAAGCTGTCAAATAAATTTTCAATTTAATATTTTTATATATATATATGCTTGATATTTTTTTTTTTTAATGTTAATTGTTTAAAAGAAACCATATGTAACAATGGTTTTCAAAACAGCATTTGCTGGCACGCGGAGAACAACAACAGCAACAAAAAAGAGGCCATTATTATTAAGATAGTAATAAAACAAACTGAAGGATAAAAATTTGTTGTACTTTGTTTTTTTCTCTTTGAAATTACCAGTCTTAAAAATATTGGAATAAGATAGATTTCTATGGTAAATACATAAATCATGACAGGCTAATAGAGATATATCGCAACCAAGGGGCTGCGCCATTTTCTTTCATTTATTCCAAGGCAGTTTAAAAAGAAAAACTAAGCAAATTTCAGCACATGAATTTCATCGTGTCTGAAGCTATCTGGAATCTATAATGGTCAATCTAATAATAATCTGGAGGTAACTAAAATTAATTAACATATAGGATTCAACATGTCAATTATTTTTTTTTTTCCAAGGAGAGAAATTTAAAAAGGAAAAATGAAATATATATATGTAAATTTGGAAACCAATAATTTCTTCTAACGTGGTATTTCTTCAATTTAACTTTAGATAGAATGCATTCTAATATTAAACGCATAAAGGAATAATACAGTGGATTAAGTTGAACTTTGAAAGGTAGTAAAAAACTTTATTAATATATATGTTTATATATATATATATTTTTGAGATCAATATTCTTTTTTTTTTTTTACTTTTATTTTTCATTATAAAAATATAACGTTTTTATAAATATTAAATTCAAGCGTCTTGTTTTCTAACAGCAATAAACGTTTAACAGGTGTCAAAATTAACACTTAAGTAATTTAAAATCTTAAAGAATGACATATAGGTTTGGGTTGCATATGAGTTGTTATGTATATTTTAATAAATGAAATTTATATTCGCAAAATTTTATTTTAAAAATTTTTTATTATTAATTTATCTATTTTCGTTTTTTTTTTTTCATATGATAATTCTTATGCAGACCAAAACAATAATTTATATATATTTGCTGTATATAATATATATATTTTTTATTTTTGAATATTTGAAAAATATAAATATGGATTTGTATTTATATTAATACATAATTGTTAAGCACAAATATGTCTTTATCTATTTAATATATATACTTCTTGTAAGTATATACATATATTTATTATTTGGGTTTGTATTTAAAAACTATTTAATACACTGATACTACCTAAAATAAATATAGAAATAAAGGATGTACTATTTGTTTTATAAGTAATGCCTTTGTAATTTATTTGAAAAAGTATTAATATTTTATTCTTATTTTTCTTTTAGTGCCAAAGTCATTATGAAATTAATTGAATTCACAATTTAATAGAAGATAACTACGTATTTCACTTATTATTTAGTCTTTAAGTTATGTACACATATTATTATTCATTGATATGTCTAAATATACATAAATTTGCTTATTGGATGTGTATATTGGATTTAATAGAACTCCCTTTGTTTCTGATATATATTTGATTAGTTAGTCATATCAACCTTGAAAATAAATTATAAGGATAGATCTCATTGCTCTATATGATTTTAAATTTATTTCATGTATAGCTAGTTGGAAGGGCATATAAACAATGTATTTAAATATAACTGGGATAATTTTGTCTTTCTTCATTTAAATCATACAATCTATTATATTAGGCTTTCTTAACAATTGAATTTATTTAGATTACATATATTCCATTACATTTATCATCCAATGTTTGAAACATTATTTTCTTCTAACATATTGACGTTCCATTACATTTGATTTATAATATGTTTATATGATATATTGTCCATTACATTTGGCACCACAAACTGTGGGACCTAGTTAACTAGTGATTGGTATAATAAAGATATTTTCCATTACATTTGACATGACAACATGGTCAGCATGATATGTTTATATACATATCGTATAGTTTCCATTATATTTGGCTTTCTCAATGTTTGGGGCCTTCTTTCTTCAATTTAAATGGAATGCAACAAGTACTTTCCATTACATTTTGGCGCCTCAAAGTTAGGGGCCTGGTTAACCAATGATTATTGTGGCAAAAGTTCATATGTTTATTTTCATTTGAGATCATATAAAGATACTTTCCATTACATTTTGGTGCAACAACTAGGGCTCGAAGTAAGCTAATTAGGGCTTGAAATACCCCACATACCTGAGAGATGTGTAGTATATATATATATTGATATGAGATGTATAGTTTAAAGAAAGAGAAGCATTTTTGTGTAATTTTATATTTATATAGAAATATTTTGGCCTTATGTTTAGATGGTGATTGTTACTGTTATTGTATTTTTTAATGATGAAAGATAAATATAGTCATGAAGCAGTTTAATTTCAATTTAAAAATTATATTGATGGTGTTAAATTATAGTGTAATAATTTTGTCCATATTTGGAAAGTTTACGTTGTAGAAAATCTATAATTTTTAAGGTTGGATTTGATATTTGATTGTTGGAGTTTGGTTGGTTCTGTTGCAAGTATTGATGTTAGATGGGGAATTTTTGTCATTGTCTTGAGGATGTGATGCATTCATGTCACTTGTGATTGATTGATCTCATTTACTGCTCCAACCCAAATTTTGATGTTTGTTATTATGTATCATGAATCAGTTAACAGTAGTCCTGCCATGATTTTACCTTTAAGACTCCAGAGAGAGTAAGGTATAATTATTTTTGATATATGTATAATATTTGCCTCTAAGACTCCCAAAGATGAGCAAGGAAATATTTTATAAATAATAGCCCCTAAGACTTAGATGTAAGCAGGGCAGTGCAATAGTGTTTTCAGAAAATTATTATGGGTTGTAGTAGCTTGGATAGAATGAAATGTGATAATCATCTAAGTGTTCATGAAACATTGTATGCTTTAAGAGCAGTGATTGAATTCTTTTATCTAACTCAAAATTGTGAAATGCTAATCATTCTTTTGGCTGTCAGTATCTGTCAGATCTTTTGAGGAAAGGGCTTGGTTAATCGATTATTGTTGGTGACAAATAATCTATTACATTGATTATCAATTAGGGTTTGAAAAACAAACATATCAATGTTTTATTTTCCATTGTAAGTGACTTTAAACATGAAGTTCAATTAGTGAATATTTGTTGATGATAAACTGCATTAGCACAATCTTAGTAAAATGTTTTGGGCACAAAAGTTAATAATTAGTGAAGTTAATTTTATTTTTTTTATCTATATAAAATGGTATTAAGTTTTAAGGTCCAGAAAATTTATAGGCATCAATTTAAGCATTTTATATTTAACTACCATTATTTTGAATGAGAAAGTTGTCTCACTATATTATCAAATTAGTTATTTTTAAGGCATGTGAACATTTAGTTGTATTTTAAATATTTCAATGTTATATTGAATTTGATATGAAATTTCCACATTTCAATATTGTATAGGTGTAGAATATTTATTATCATTACCAATAAATAAATGTTAGCTAGTGATCTCAGTTGTTACTCTCTACATATATATATATATTTTAGAGAAATTTGTTGATGTTATGGTGATAGATGAGATTTTTTTTTTTTAAGCCAAGAAGTTCATGAGTTCAAACAACTGAAATTTAGATTGTCGGTTAGCTACTATGAATAATAAAATTAAAAGACTTGTATTTTGCTTAGTTGAGTAATTGCTTGTTGGGATAATGATTGGAGATGGTGAGCCCTTGATCTGTGGTAATTACTATATAGAAATATATTGTACCGATTCGACTACCCTGTAGTGGTCTTGCATGGTTAGACTCTCATACGCACCGAGCATGAAGTGACTTATGCTACAGAATGGGACATCGATAATAATTCTCTAAAATATTTTTGATTAAATATGAGTAAATACCTCAAAGAAATTATTAGAGGAAGTAGATTGAACCTAAAATTAGGCCCATCCAGACCTTCCTTGTTAAATTGTTTCATTAGCTGATTAATTATACGTTGACTAATTAAAGTGTCCTTACACACCTTTAAGAGTACTGAATATTTCCTTCAGTCTCTAGCACCACTCCCGTTCAAGATTCTACTTATTCATTTTCTTTCCCGAAAGAGTGTGTAAGATGTGACTAGTCATTAACGAATATGAATATTTCGAGACGTTCGGACTAAAATAAAAGAAACAATCCAACTCCCCGGTAAGTTATCCCTATCTAGCTCACTTTATATTCTATAAATCTCAGGTTAACTATGTGGATTGGCATTTTGATAAAAAAAAAAAAAACAACTATATATCTGTACTAATAACTTAATAATTATTTTAAAGCTAAGTCAAAAACTTATAAACGATTTTAATTACAAAAGTGAATATTTATTATCCCCAGATTATTATATTTATCCTCCACTAATGCATACATATAAGTCCAATATATATAAAAAAATATTTAAATTATATTTACCCTCCACCGATGCATATACATATGACCCCAAGATATATATAAAAAGAAAAAAACACAATATCTAAAAGATTACACAATGGGTGTGCCCTATATTCCTTCCCACTTTAGAGTAATAAATCCATATAACAAGGTATGCAGTAATAATATATATATCATAATAAAAAAAAAATTTACAAAGAACATAAATGAGAGAGAAAAAAAAAATATATATAATAGAATATAAAATAAAAAATATATATATAACCAACTATACACGCTCCTCGGACTTGTTCTTGTATTCTATTCGAACTTCCTGGGCCACACGGCTACTTCATAGGGCAGATAAGGCTTCCATTCACTGACATACTTTGAGTCTTTCTTGTCATCAGGGTCTGCTATTTCTTCTAAGGCATCTTCGGACTTGATAGCCAAACAGGTGGTGTACTACGGCTGAAAGTCTACTCCATGGTAGGATAATAACCCGGAACGTATAATCGAGCCATCTTTCAACCTATCGGATCTGTAAGTATACTTCTCCCATATATATGTGTATCGCACACGGCTGATTAGGGCAAGTAGATCCTAAATAAATTGCAGTTCTCCAACTATGATTCGTCTTTCGTTTTTTTTTTCTATTTAACGTATTGAGAATCCATGTTGTTGATCATTTTCCAAACTCCACTTAATGATCCTTGCTAAATGCTAATTTTTCAAATTCTTTTTCTGGGAAATAACCAAGTGATTATAATTTTAACAGACACAGTTCATTTTCTCCTTTCTCTCTGTCGGATTGTTTTTCACAAATCTCTATACTGTTCCATTTTTTTAGACTAGCGGGAGACAAGATTTAACTTTCTAAATCTTTGCCATTGGAATGCTTTTTCAAGCTAGCATTAACTTGTCCGCACTCTTTAGCAGGCTAATCTCCCTTGGTCCGCACGCTTTAGCAAGCTAGTACTCGACTGACTCAAAGCCCCCAGTAAGCAGCACCTATAGCCCAAACAGTCCAATTGTCATACCCCCTCTACGAGCTATTGCATCAGCTAATAATAAATTTAATTATCCCTTTCTACATTCTTTTACCTTTTTATTTATTAAAGTACACTTTTGCAAGCTTCCATATTGAATACTTGACACCCATTGTGCTTACATTCCTTTCTCAGATAAAATCTATTTTATCTTTATTCACGATCAACCGAAAATTCTTTTATACAAAACATTTTCTTCGGTTGAAAGTAGATTGTAATTAGCAACAAGGTTTTTTTTTCTTTTACAAATTTAATTAATTAATTTCAAACCCTCTCATTCTAACAATTAGAAAAGATAAATT
Source organism: Epiperipatus broadwayi (assembly GCA_028023455.1). Classification (NCBI taxonomy): domain Eukaryota; kingdom Metazoa; phylum Onychophora; class Udeonychophora; order Euonychophora; family Peripatidae; genus Epiperipatus; species Epiperipatus broadwayi. Next base: position 5,370,517 of record JAQFVV010012411.1, read on the forward strand.
CCAATAAATGCAAAAACTTTTTAGCTATTTAGAATTTTCTTTTCTTTTTTTAGGAAAATAATAAAAAATAAAAATACATTTCTATATATGTGTGTTCGAACATTTATAAGTAGTAAAATACAACAAAAAAACTGTTCTACACATAAACAAATATTACAACTTATTTTCCCTCTTTTTTTTTTTTTTAGACAGGTTTGCTAGTCAAATAAATTATTAAAACATATATACACTGCATACACTTGTACTGTGGGTATAATAAGAATATAATATAGCCCAAACCCATTTATTTATGTACTATATCCGTACCTCCCACTTCCCCTCTGAATTATAATTTACTAAATCGTATTAAAATTATAATTTTCATGTGATACATGTAAGCTGTGCTGAATCTTCAGCAAACAGCCATTTTGTGCATGGCCATTATACACGGACTGGCACAATACCCCCGTCCCCGATGAGACTGTTAAAAAGGAAACCATTCTTTTTTAATGGTCTTACTTAACTATTTCTACATCTTCTTTAATTATTTACATTTTAAATTCAGCGTTTATATTATACGTTTTAACATGCAAGTTATGTCAATTTTGAATTAATCGCTACCTTCCCATAGGGTTTCAAAGACCGAGCATTATATGTGCCTTAATCCCTTGTTCCGTTCTCACCCAGAAAGCATTATCCCTGCAACACTCTACAATTTCAAAAGGGCCTTCATAGAGATTACAAAAATTTTTAAATTTGAATTTCCCTGGATCACTAACATGGGGTGTCCTAACCATGACCTTGTCCCCTACTTGGAATGTATACTTAGGGGTTCCCTTCCGTTTTTTACTCCTAGTGCTCATTCGTTGCATTTGGGCCTTAGCTTGTGTTTTATCGTACAAAAGCAAAAATGGTCAAATTAATTCCCATTTAATATTTTCTTTTTTTTTTTGTTTTGAAAATTGGAAATTATGTGATGTGTCTTTATTCGTTCTGGTCCATATTGAATTAATATGTATGACAATTTTAAATTATGAATGGATTTGATCCCGGTCAATGACTCCCTCTTGGCTCCCTGAAAGACTAGTTTTAAACAGTTTTGGAGGGTGTTTTCCAAAGTGTAATCGCATGGGAGTAAACCCAGTGGATTCATTTACCGACCAGTTAATATAATTCAGTGTCTGAGGTAGTTGTTTAACCCATCCCCTATGGTTTGTTGGCAAATAGGTACAGAAAAGTCTACCCAACTCCCGCATGACTCGTTCACAGGGGTTACTCTGGGGATTTCGGATTGATGTCAACAGGTTCTTGATACCTCGTTTGGAGACCCATCGGTTCCATTCCTCTGACACAAAAGGGGTTCCATGATCCGAAAGTATTGCCTTTGGCTTCCCCACTTTTGGAAAATGTACAGCATCTAATACCCATGTAACTTCTCGGGTGGTGGTGCGTGCCAAAGGGTAAGCGGCCATCCATTTCGAAAACAAATCATATGTAACCAGTAGGTATCTCTTTTTGTTGAACATCGGCAAGGGGCCATAAAAATCTATAGCCATCACCTCATTCAGGTCATCAGGTATGATTGATTTCATTGGGCTGACGTACGTTTGATTCTGTGGTTTCGTATGTTGACATATTTCACATTAATTCAGTACAGTGATAATATCCTGGTGCATCCGTGGCCAGTAAAACCACTGTCTTAAACAATACTCGGTTTTGGCGTTCCGTAATGACCATACAACCGATGCATATAACTGATAAGAGCCCGTCTCATTTTTGGAGGTATCATTGCCTTCCATTCATCCTTGCCTTTTTTGAGTTGACAATAAAACACTCCTCCTTCAACTTTGTATCTATCCCTTATCTCTCTGGAATTAGTTGTTCCAGACTTCTGGCATTCTGTCCAAATGCTATTTAAATAGCTGTCTTCTTGTTGCCTCTTAGGTAGTTGGCTTAATTCTTTTTCTATGTCTTCATCTTTTCCCATTATCGTGGTACTTGCTATGTATGCTTGCTCCAGACTGAGGTGTTTCGGGGTTTGTGCAGGGACAGGATGACGACTGAGGATGTCCGCAACCACGTTTTCTGCCCCTTTGCAATACCTCGCAGTGTAGTTAAATTCCTGCAGGAATAAACTCCACCGGACTAACCTGCTATTAGTAAGATAGCTGTGATTTAGAAACTCAAGACTTTTATGGTCGGTTATCACCACTACTTGAGAGCCTAACAACATAGGGCGAAACTTTTGGAAAGCCCATACAATGGCCAGAGCCTCTTTTTCAGTGACCGTATAATTAAGTTCTGGTCCCTTCAATAAGCGGCTTATAAAATATAACACCCCAATTCGTCCATCAGGTTGAATTTGTGACAGAGTGACACCCAGGCCATATCCGCTACTATCGGTCTGGAGAATGAACGGCTTATCATAATCAGGATAATCCAACACAATCTGTTTTAAAAAACTTTGCTTTACTTGGTTAAAAGCTTCTTCCTGTTCAATAGTCCATTTCCATCTGACCTCTTTTCTAATCAATCTGAGCAATGGTTCCATTTGGCCAGCAAAATTCTCACAAAATCTGTTATAAAAGTTACATAGTCCCAAAAATGACCGTATATGTTTCTTTGTCTGTGGTCTAGGGAAATCTGCAATCACTGTTATTTTATCTGGATGAGGTTTGACTCCTTCCTGGCCTACCAAATGACCCAGAAATTCGATTTCCTCAGAGGCCACTTTACTCTTCTTTAAATTTATCTTGATATCTTTTTCTTTACATTCCCTAAAAAACTGTTCCAACTGCTGGAGATGCTCTTCCATAGATGCAGATGCTATGACAACATCATCCACATACATGGTCAGAATTTTCTTGATATCAGATGATAGGACCCGATCTAAACACTGCAGCAGCCCAGCACCACTGTTGATCAGTCCAAATGGCATACGATTAAACTTGTATGAATATCCCCCATACCTGAAGGCAGTATACTGGCGATCATTTGGGTGGAGTTCTATCTGCCAGTAACTGGAAGTTAGATCGAATGTAGAAAATATTCTTTTCCCTTTAAATTTTCCCAGTAACTCTTGTATCGGAGGTGGGATTGTACAGTCCGGTATAGTCACTTTATTGAGCTGATGGGCATCCAAGCACAACCTTACTGACCCATCTTTTTTTCTAACCACCACCAAAGGGTTGCAGTAAGGAGACGAACATTTACTAATTATGCCCCCTTCAACATCTGCTCTAACTGTTCCTCCACTTCTTTTTTAAATTTATTTGGGACTGGGTATGACCGTGCTTGAAAAGGTTCCCCTGGTTTCAGTTTGATCCTCTGTTGATATCCTCTAATCTTCCCTGGACTGTCCGAAAAAATCTCATGATACTCTTGGAATATCTCTTGGAGTTTTTTGCTGTCCCCTTGCATCAAATCTACAATAGATTGACTTATTTTTTCTTGCATCAAATCTACAATAGATTGACTTATGCAACAAGTTTCCCCAAAGTTTGGCAACTGAGGTGGCAAGAATTTAATATCACCTCCCTGGTAGCTCATCCTTCCCTTTTCGTAATTTACAATACACTGGTTCTTATACAAGAAATCCGACCCTAATATGACATCATGAATTAAACTACTCATAATTAAAAATACATGATAGACTGTCCTCCCATTTATAAGTAATTCTAACCATATTTGCTTGGGTATAAGGTTTGCTTTTCGGTTATTTGCAAGGGTGATTTGTGTTGCCTTTAAAGGTAAGGTCTCTATCCGTGAGTTTACTGATAAAATTTTCTGGTATAATTCTTCAGATATCACTGATATCTGGCTACCAGAGTCTAACATTGCAATGACCCCAATTCCTTCAATTTCTAAAGGTATTTTTGGACAACTCTGTGGTGCATATTCTGGTACTTTATCTTCCCAAGAACAGACCAGATTTGACATTTCCTTTTCAATGAAGTGTTTACGCAGCCCACTCTTTACATTCCAATGCTGGGCTGTACCTTTAGTATTCTCTTGCATGTCTTGTACCACACAATCCTGCTCTCTCCCATCTATGGTGTCTAGCCAGTGAGCTATTTGTTCAACTGATTTTACTCCCGTCAGTATTAGCATCTGTGCAAGATGGGAAGGCAAATTACCTCGGATAATTCTAATGATTCGATCCTCCAACATATTACATGCGCTTAAAGTCCGTAGTCTTGCTACTTGTCTGCGGAAAAACTGTGCCAAATTTTCACCTATACTATTTTTGTATTTCTCCTGCATGACCTGATACATAACTGTTTCTTGATGCTCTATGCTCCAGAAATTGTTAACAATCATATCCTTGTATTTATTGAAGGTTGGAGGATGATGAAACAAAGACTCCCACCAAGCTAATGCGTCTCCATTAAGATGAGCGCTGGCAACAAGCAATTTACTGATTTCATTTACTTTGTTTATTCGAAAGTAATTTTCCAGACTTCTTATATGCTCCACTGGAGCCTCCCCCACTTTTCCTTCAAATGTACGGATTTTTAAAAATTGGTTAATATTTAATTGTGGCAGCTGATCACTTCCATTGGTCTTTTCTATACGACCATCCAGATGATCTCCACTATTTGCCATATGGTTGTCTTGTTCATTTTTAACATTTTCAACCATCCTATTTTGTTTGTACTCCATTTCTGTGTCCTGCTTTGTCTCCTCTGGCCCTAACTTAACTGACTGACTATCTCTTATATTTGCTTCTATGTCATCCTCCTTAGTTTGCTTAGATTTATCACATTTCATTTCCCACTTTTGAAATCTTACATCTATTTCTTGTACTAATTCAGCTTCGCATTTCCTCTATTTTCTGAACGATATTTTCCTCTTGTTTAGCCCTGTCTGTTCTCCATCTTTCTACTTCTTTTGACATTTTAGCCATTTCCTTTTTCACAAGGTTTGCGAAATCTTCCATCATTTCCTTTAAGCATTCTTTTTCCTTTCCTAGTTCGTTTTTCTGACAGTCCACTTCCTGTTCTTCAGACAGGTTTACTAGCGTTTCACTGATTATTGCCTGTTCCATTCTGATTTTCCCTGCTCTCGTAAGCATTTACGGGTTTAAATTTACTGAACTTGAAAGTCAAGGTATTCTTACCTTTATACTAACGTTTATTAACTCAATTCCAGAAAAATATTTAATTTAATTTCGTATAGTAAATTCGCAGTACACCACGTCCTACGCTATGCCCTACTAATCGCCCTTTCCTCCAAGCACATTCCCTGATTTCTAATGACAATTTACTCAAACGTGTGATAATATAACAAAAAATTGCAAATGCCCCGTTCTACTTATATGCCCTAATAAATGACAGAATTATTTATCTAACTTCTGTTAATAATTTATTTCGTTCACGATAATAAATTTTTGCTCGAAAAAGAAAAAATCTTATAACTAAATAATCAAAACCGTATATTTCAACCTTCTCTTACGCAATTATTAAAATCCTATCTCATTTACAACGTTCTTCTCTTAACTTAGCTGTCTTAAATTTGTTTTGAAACCACGAAAATATAGTATAGATTTCTACTAATACTATCTTTTTTTCATCTTAACCTAGTTCGTCTTTACCACGATTGAGGCGCCATTTTTCTGTACCGGTTCGACTACCCTGTAGTGGTCTTGCATGGTTAGACTCTCATACGCACCGAGCATGAAGTGACGTATGCTACAGAATGGGACATCGATAATAATTCTCTAAAATATTTTTGATTAAATATGAGTAAATACCTCAAAGAAATTATTAGAGGAAGTAGATTGAACCTAAAATTAGGCCCATCCAGACCTTCCTTGTTAAATTGTTTCATTAGCCGATTAATTATACGTTGACTAATTAAAGTGTCCTTACACACCTTTAAGAGTACTGAATATTTCCTTCAGTCTCTAGCGCCACTCCCGTTCAAGATTATACTTATTCCTTTTCTTTCCCGAAAGAGTGTGTAAAATGTGACTAGTCATTAACGAATATGAATATTTCGAGACGTTCGGACTAAAATAAAAGAAACAATCCAACTCCCCGGTAAGTTATCCCTATCTAGCTCACTTTATATTCTATAAATCTCAGGTTAACTACGTGGATTGGCATTTTGATAAAAAAAAAAAAAAACTATATATCTGTACTAATAACTTAATAATTATTTTAAAGCTAAGTCAAAAACTTATAAACGATTTTAATTACAAAAGTGAATATTTATTATCCCCAGATTATTATATTTATCCTCCACTAATGCATACATATAAGTCCAATATATATAAAAAAATATTTAAATTATATTTACCCTCCACCGATGCATATACATATGACCCCAAGATATATATAAAAAGAAAAAAACACAATATCTAAAAGATTACACAATGGGTGTGCCCTATATTCCTTCCCACTTTAGAGTAATAAATCCATATAACAAGGTATGCAGTAATAATATATATATATCATAATAAAAAAAAATTTACAAAGAACATAAATGAGAGAGAAAAAAAATATATATAATAGAATATAAAATAAAAAATATATATATAACCAACTATACACGCTCCTCGGACTTGTTCTTGTATTCTATTCGAACTTCCTGGGCCACACGGCTACTTCATAGGGCAGATAAGGCTTCCATTCACCGACATACTTTGAGTCTTTCTTGTCATCAGGGTCTGCTATTTCTTCTAAGGCATCTTCGGACTTGATAGCCAAACAGGTGGTGTACTACGGCTGAAAGTCTACTCCATGGTAGGATAATAACCCGGAACGTATAATTGAGCCATCTTTCAACTTATCGGATCTGTAAGTATACTTCTCCCGTATATATGTATATCGCACATGGCTGATTAGGGCAAGTAGATCCTAAATAAATTGCAGTTCTCCAACTATGATTCGTCTTTCGTTTTTTTTTTTCTATTTAAACGTATTGAGAATCCATGTTGTTGATCATTTTCCAAACTCCACTTAACGATCCTTGCTAAATGCTAATTTTTCAAATTCTTTTTCTGGGAAATAACCAAGTGATTATAATTTTAACAGACACAGTTCATTTTCTCCTTTCTCTCTGTCGGATTGTTTTTCACAAATCTCTATACTGTTCCATTTTTTTAGACTAGCGGGAGACAAGATTTAACTTTCTAAATCTTTGCCATTGGAATGCTTTTGCAAGCTAGCATTAACTTGTCCGCACTCTTTAGCAGGCTAATCTCCCTTGGTCCGCACGCTTTAGCAAGCTAGTACTCGACTGACTCAAAGCCCCCAGTAAGCAGCACATATAGCCCAAACAGTCCAATTGTCATACCCCCTCTACGAGCTATTGCATCAGCTAATAATAAATTTAATTATCCCTTTCTACATTCTTTTACCTTTTTATTTATTAAAGTACACTTTTGCAAGCTTCCATATTGAATACTTGACACCCATTGTGCTTACATTCCTTTCTCAGATAAAATCTATTTTATCTTTATTCACGATCAACCGAAAATTCTTTTATACAAAACATTTTCTTCGGTTGAAAGTAGATTGTAATTAGCAAAAAGGTTTTTTTTTCCCTTTACAAATTTAATTAATTAATTTCAAACCCTCTCATTCTAACAATTAGAAAAGATAAATTCCAATAAATGCAAAAACTTTTTAGCTATTTAGAATTTTCTTTTCTTTTTTTAGGAAAATAATAAAAAATAAAAATACATTTCTATATATGTGTGTTCGAACATTTATAAGTAGTAAAATACAACAAAAAAAAACTGTTCTACACATAAACAAATATTACAACTTATTTTCCCTCTTTTTTTTTTTTTTTTTAGACAGGTTTGCTAGTCGAATAAATTATTAAAACATATATACACTGCATACACTTGTACTGTGGGTATAATAAGAATATAATATAGCCCAAACCCATTTATTTATGTACTATATCCGTACCTCCCACTTCCCCTCTGAATTATAATTTACTAAATCGTATTAAAATTATAATTTTCATGTGATACATGTAAGCTGTGCTGAATCTTCAGCAAACAGCCATTTTGTGCATGGCCGTTATACACGGACTGGCACAATATATATATCTTAGATTTTTTTATGAGTATATAATATTGTAGTTCTAATAATAATGGATAACAGTAGTGAAATGCCAGTTAGTGGTGATTTTGATTTAAGAGATTTTATGAAAAAATTTAGAGTGGAATTTAAAGATCTTAGAGCTGAGATGAAAACCAAAGATGAAAACCAATCATGAGAAACTAATGACTGCATTAACAAGCAACTCTGATGAATTTAAAACTGGGTTGAAAACCAACTCTGATGATCTTTCTAGAGAATTAAAAGTTGCATCAAAAACTCTGGTAGATAATAGTTTTATAAGATTAGACACAAAAGTTGATGAAGAAATGGAAGAATATAAAGAACCCATAGATGTGACTAGTGAAAATATTAATGAAAATGAAGAGTGTGTTAGAAATAAAATTAAATTCACAAAAGCAATCAGAAGAAGTAGAATTAAGTTGTGAAAGATTAAAGGACACTGTTGAGAATTTAGAAATTGGACAGTTAGGTTTTCAATGGTTAGACAATAGTACTCTAGAGTTAAGAGAAATAAAAATGCATTATAATAAAATGAATGAAGGTGTTCAAACTTTAGAAGTTGAATTAAGTTCACCAGAAAAGATTAAAATTAACTCTCAAAAATTACTAGAAAGAACAGAATGTGTTTATCAAAGTCTATATAAAGAACAGTATGATGGTAATTTTGTGTGGTACAAAGAAAGCATATTTTTATATATATTAGAACATAAATATTTGAGTGGTAATTTGTACCATTGTTGGAATAGAAATGACTTATTTTACAAGTATTCCAGCAGGACAAATTTAGTAAGATATATATTATTGAAATTTGAGAGAAATAAAAAGGTAAAGAAATCTAAAGAGAATTTTCTTTATGAAAATTGTAATAGAAGGATGAAAGTAGGTAAAGACAAAGTGAAATTTAGAAATAAAAATATGAGGAAAATTAAAGTGAAATTTAAAAAGATAAGTAAGGAAGAGATTAAGATAAATTATCTTAAAAGAAGTATAGACTTTATAAAAGATATTGGAAAAGCCAAAGTTAGACTTAAAGTTATAGATGGAATGATAAATAATATCAATTTTCTTAGAAAGAATATTGACAAAGAAAGAGATGTAGGGAAAGCAAAGGTGAAATTTAAAAGAATGAGTAAAAAGATCTTTGATCTGAATCTTGGTAGAAGGAGGATTGATGAGGAAAAAGAAATTGGCAAAGCTAAAATTAAACTTAAAATAATAAGTGATGATATGATTAATAAAGATTTTCTTTGAGAAAGTATAGCCAAGGGAAGAGATTTAAGTAAACTTAAAGTTAAACTGAAAAGAATTAATATAGAACAGGATAGTATTAAGGGTGTAAAACAAAATGATTTTCAAAAATTCTTTAATGTTGAAGTTGTATCACATCAATCTGATTTGCAATTTTTAAAGGATTATTTAAAAAATTTGAATGAATACCACTCAAAATTGCCCGGAGAATTGTTTTCAATTGAACATAGAACAATCGAATTAAAACAAAGACTTGCTCAAGCCGATGATATTTATTACGATATTCAAATGAAAGGTAATAGATTATCTGATAAAGTAGCAACTATTATTGATAAAATTAAGAATTGTTAGTGCTTATGATCAAGTTAGTATTTATGTAAAGGATATAGAAGCAAAATCTAAGGAGATCATAGCAAATTTTTTAGAAGCTGATCCCAAAATTATTCTAAAGCAATTGAATTATACAAAAACGTTATATAAAAATCTTGTAAATCAAAGCAAACTTCTTCACGGAGTTCAAAAAACTGGAAATTAAAAGGCACTTTTGATTTTTTTTTTTTTAAAGAAAACTTGGACAAAGATCTAGATGATCTGAAAGATAGATATGAACAAATGAATATGGTTATTAATAAGAAAAGTAATATTCTTTAAACCATGTTAGTCCTTAGAAAGATTACAAATTTGAGAAGTTTTTTTTTTTTTTCAATATCTCATAATTCATTAGTTATTTGCAAAGACATTTTTTTTTTGGTGGATTAGGGGGTATTGTAAATATCGATAAATCTATCTATATTTTAAAAATCATTTGTTATTAAAAAAAAAATCTCTTTGAGTTGATGTTTATATATGAAGTATTATTATTGTTTATGGTTATTAGTTATAGTAGTTTGGATATATTATGTTATTTATATGTTGATAGTACATCACTGTGAATATTTAATTATTAGAGATAAATAAAGACATAAATTGTTGATTATATAAAAAAATTATTTTATTTGCAGTGATTATTAAAAAAATGCAATATTATTATTTATGTATATATATATATTTTTAAAGCTGTCAAATAAATTTTCAATTTAATATTTTTATATATATATATGCTTGATATTTTTTTTAATGTTAATTGTTTAAAAGAAAACATATGTAACAATGGTTTTCAAAACAGCATTTTCTGGCACACGAAGAACAACAACAGCAACAAAAAAGAGGCCATTATTATTAAGATAGTAATAAAACAAACTGAATGATAAAAATTTGTTGTACTTTGTTTTTTTTTCTCTTTGAAATTACCAGTCTTAAGAATATTGGAATAAGATAGATTTCTATGGTAAATACATAAATCATGACAGGCTAATAGAGATATATCACAACCAAGGGGCTGAGCCATTTTCTTTCATTTATTCCAAGGCAGTTTAAAAAGAAAAACTAAGCAAATTTCAACATATGAATTTCATCGCCTCTGAAGCCGAAATTTGATATAGCTATCTGGAATCTATAATGGTCAATCTAATAATAATCTGGAGATAACTAAAATTAATTAACATATGGGATTCAACATGTCAATTATTATTTTTTTTCAAGGAGAGAAATTTAAAAAGGAAAAATGAAATATATATATGTAAATTTGGAAACCAATAATTTCTTATAACGTGGTATTTCTTCAATTTAACTTTAGATAGAATGCATTCTAATATTAAACAGATAAAGGAATAATACAGTGGATTAAGTTGAACTTTGAAAGGTAGTAAAAAACTTTATTAATATATATGTTTATATATATTTTTTTGAGATCGATATTCATTTTTTTTTTACTTTTATTTTTCATTATAAAAATATAACGTTTTAATAAATATTCAATTCAAGCGTCTTGTTTTCTAACAGCAATAAACATTTAACAGGTGTCAAAATTAACACTTAAGTAATTTAAAATCTTAAAGAATGACATATAGGTTTGGGTTGCATATGAATTGTTATGTATATTTTAATAAATGAAATTTATATTCGCAAAATTTTATTATAAAAATTTTTTATTATTAATTTATCTATTTTCATTTTTTTTTTTTCATATGATAATTCTTATGCAGACCAAAACAATAATTTATATATATATGCTGTATGTAATATATATATTTTTTATTTTTGAATATTTGAAAAATATAAATATGGATTTGTATTTATATTAATACATAATTGTTAAGCACAAATATGTCTTTATCTATTTAATATATATACTTCTTGTAAGTATATACATATATTTATTATTTGGGTTTGTATTTAAAAACTATTTAATACACTGATACTACCTAAAATTAATATAGAAATAAAGGATGTACTATTTGTTTTATAAGTAATGCCTTTGTAATTTATTTGAAAAAGTATTAATATTTTATTCTTATTTTTCTTTTAGTGCCAAAGTCATTATGAAATTAATTGAATTCACAATTTAATAGAGGATAACTATGTATTTCACTTATTATTTAGTCTTTAAGTTACTTACACATATTATTATTCATTGATATGTCTAAATATACATAAATTTGCTTATTGGATGTGTATATTGGATTTAATAGAATTCCCTTTGTTTCTGATATATATTTGATTAGTTAGTCATATCAACCTTGAAAATAAATTATAAGGATAGATCTCATTGCTCTATATGATTTTAAATTTATTTCATGTATAGCTAGTTGGAAGGGCATATAAACAATGTATTTAAATATAACTGGGATAATTTTGTCTTTCTTCATTTAAATCATACAATCTATTATATTAGGCTTTCTTAACAATTGGATTTATTTAGATTACATATATTCCATTACATTTATCATCCAATGTTTGAAACATTATTTTCTTCTAACATATTGACATTCCATTACATTTGATTTATAATATGTTTATATGATATATTGTCCATTACATTTGGCACCACAAACTGTGGGACCTAGTTAACTAGTGATTGGTATAATAAAGATATTTTCCATCACATTTGACATGACAACATGGTCAGCATGATATGTTTATATACATATCATATAGTTTCCATTATATTTGGCTTTCTCAATGTTTGGGGCCTTCTTTCTTCAATTTAAATGGAATGCAACAAGTACTTTCCATTACATTTTGGCACCTCAAAGTTAGGGGCCTGGTTAACCAATGATTATTGTGGCAAAAGTTCATATGTTTATTTTCATTTGAGATCATATAAAGATACTTTCCATTACAATATATATATATTATATAGGGTCAAAGGTATTAAACATTGCAATTGTAACTAAATGTACCAAATATTATCAACTAGTAAGAAAATGGCTCAAAGATTGATGGCCCTGAAGTTGACTAAGTAATATTATTAGACTATTATAAAATATGAGCAAGAGCTTATCCATTTGCAGTGCATGAATATTAATTATAGACTATGTATTGATTCATACAGAAGAAAGGAAACATATTCTGGAATTGCTACATTAAGGACATGTGGTCATCATCAGAATAAAAAAATTGGCAAGATCATGTGTGTGGTGGCTTAATATGTGACATAAGATTGAACAATTAGTCAAGTACTGTGGAACATATTAGTTGACAGTGAGGTCACTATCAAAGGAACTGCACCCATAGCCACAAGCAATGAAACCATGGCAGAGAATACAAATGGATTATGCTGGACCTTTAAATAGATAAATTTTCTTGATAGTTATCAATTTTTATTTCAAATAGACAGAGAACAGAATAGTCAAAAATATGAGGGTGGATACCATTAGAGTATTAAATGAACTGTTTGCCTATCACAGCTATCAAGATACTATTATTTAAGGTAGTGAATTTGTTTTATTGCAATTAAAAAAATTTTCAGCTAGCAAGGAGGCTAGGCATGTTCTAACACTACTATCACCTATGTCTAATCAATTACTTGATAAATCAGTGCAAAATAAAAACTAATTATTATGTTCGCACCTTACTAAATCTTACAGCCTTGGACCAGGGATCTTACTAAGCCTATAGGCATACAAAATAATAATAATAAAGATTGTTCTGACCTGTTTAGTCCCTAGCTTGCTTTCTCATGTCCAGAGGCATGCTATCCACTCTAGAAGCTACTGGCAAAGGGTAACACCCAGCATCCAAATTTTAGTTCATCTGCCAGTTGAGATCTTTGTTAACTCCTTTCCTTTTTTCCCTCCAACTTGCATGCCTTCTTTTTTTGTTTTCTTCCTACTTCTGATTGGCTGGCATTTCCACTTATCAGATAACATAGTTATTTCTCTAATGCACACATTTTGGATTCCAGAATGTTTTAACTTCTGTTAACTTTAATAAACAAGTTATTATGAGAATCAAATTTTTGTTATCAATGACAGAAATATGACTCTCATTTCTTTATTTATTATATGTACATTTTTATCTCATTATCACTAATTTTACTTTTTTGCTAGAATTAGAATATAATCTTTTTTCTAATCTTACAACTTTTAATTATTTTTTAGTTTTGTATTTAAAAGATTTATTTTAATTCTATAAGTATTATTTTATTTATTTACTATTATCTTTATATGTATATTCATGTACTTGCACATATACATATCATTACTTCCCCAAGTTTGGAGATTAATTGTTAATCTTTCAAAGAACTTAATATATAGTCGGTGAGATACTTTGGTGTTGAGGGATGTTTTCTCTTGATGTGCTTGATTACAGTTCATTGTAATGGGTATTGTTTGTTTCCATTTTATTTTCTCTTTTCATCTTCATGTTAGTCTTTGTTGTGACTAACATGGGTATTAAGTCACATTTTATCTTTCCACAATTAGTTTGCATGCTTCATTAATATTTTCTCATCATTTATGTGTACTGTCATGACTTGTTTTGATGATGCCAAATCACTATCCCTGCATTCAATGGTTATTTAATTTGTTCATGACCCATACTCTTTCTTGAGGTTTCAGTTTATACAAACAGCTGATTGAGCTGCTTATTTTGACTTGCTGTTGATATTATGTTTGCTAGTTTTGTGTGTATCTTTCTTCCTAAGTATAATTCAGCTGGTGATTTTATGGATTTGGCAGCTGGGGTTGAATGTTGGTGGTAGCATAGCTATAAGAACTGCTTCCTGTATTTTAGTTTTACCCATTTTTCTTATAGATTTTAAATTTGCACCACTTTTTTGGCCACTCCATTTGATTGGGGGTGGTATGGCAGGGTGAGTAAGTGTTTTGGCCTCCATTCTTGCATCATTTCCCTAAACTTCTGTGATTTAAATGACTTCCTTTATCTGAAACGAATGTTTCAGGCAACCCATGATGGGAAAATATCTTGTATAGACTGTTCAATGTTTTGGCTGCACTGGTAATTCTACTATTTTGTATTCAGCCCACCCTGAATATGAGTCAATAACTACAAAAAACAGATGATTTACGAATGGACCAGTGGTCTATGTGAATTCATTGTCATGGCTTGTCAGCTCATGCTTCAAAATTGGATGGGGAATATATTTTTCAATGTCTGCATTAATGTTTGACTACCATATATAATTATAGGCTAGTATCTTTGCCCTATGACCCTCATGCAGCAACTTTAATAATTGTTGTCTGGCATTAGCAGCTGGCCACCCCTCAGGATGCATCCTTTATAGACAGACATCTATTCATGGGCATTCCAGAGTTCTTTGAGGAGGAAGCTGGGGCATTGATTATGCCAACCCTCTCTGATTTGCTTTTTGATCCATCAGTAGCCATCATCTTCTTCTGTCCAATGAGCCATAATTTTGCTGTTAATGTTTTGATTTTTCAGTACATCTATATTGTTGAATTCGATTTCTTTTTTTATCTGATTCACTCTGATCAGATATACATGATAGTGCATTTGCATGTCCTATTTGTTTTTCATTTTTATATTTGAGTATGTAATCATAGCCTTCCAGTATGTTCTGCCATCGTAACATCTGAGGACTAAGATGATCAGGCAATTGTTTATTTTCTAAAATTCCCTAGGGGTTTATGGTTGGTTATTATAATAAATTTATGTCCATACAAATATTGATGAAATTTTCTTTATTCTAAATAATATTGCAAGGGCTTCTTTCTCGAGCTTACTTTAATTTCTCTCTACTTTGGATAAGATGCATGAAATATAGGCTTTGGGTCATTCTCCTGACTGGGCTGGTCAATGTAATGCTTTGCAGCCATTGACTTATGATGCATCCATGGTCAGAGTAACATCCAAATTACATTTGTAATGTACCAGTAATTTTTTTAAAGTCAACAATGACTTTGTGTGCATGAATGCTTTTTCTTTTGCTTTTTCCCATTTCCATTTCTGATTTTTTTTTTCAGCAGATCATATAAAGATCTGACCACATGGTCTTTCCCTTGTAAAAAATTTTTGAAATAGCTTACTAGTCTGAGGAAAGCTTGAAGTTGTTTCAGGTTTGTAGGTCTTGGCACCTCTGCTACATCTTTAGTCTTTTGAGGGGCCAGAGATGTTTCATTTTTTGATATGATGTGACCCAGAAATTTAATTTTACTCACCTTCCAGATGCATTTTTGGGTGTTCATCTTAGCCTCAAATTCATTTAATTTTTTGAAGACTTGGTATAAGCAACATCTAAGTTCATTTTCAGTAGTCGCTGTCATAAGGATTATTCAAAAAATGGTGTAACACCCTCCAATCCACCAAGAAGGTTTTCAATTTTCGCCTGAAAAATGCTAGGGTCTGATGTTATTCCAAATGGAAGTCTTTTATATTTATTTGTCCTATGTTTGTAGTCAATGATAGTGTTTTGATAGCTTACTCAGTAATTGGTATGTGATGGAAGATAGCATTAAGATCTAATTTTGCAAAAAAAAAAAAGATCTCTGAAGTGATATGTATTTTTGCTAATCACTTTATTTACTATTACCCTGTAATCACACAGATGAATTTGGCCATTGGGTTTAGTTATAATTACCAGGGACATAACCGATGGTTTCTAAAATGCCTTTTTTAACTATGTCATCGATTTCTTTCTCTAACTTTTTTTTCTAGGCAAAAAAAACATCTGTTGAAATGTTGATGAGATGAAAATGCTAAACTCTCATATCTGTATTGTTCCCTAGTAAAATATAAAAATGAAAAAATAATTAAGACAGTGTGAAGTACTATGTTGGAGAAACAGTAAGAATATGCGGCCTAACAAGAAAACTGTGTAAAACAGGAATTATATCAAAAGCATTGTCTAAACAATTGAAACTGATACTTGTGGCAGATGGAATTGAAGTTTGACAATACCCAGAATGAGCTTAATGAACCTGAGAATGCAAGAGTAGATTTTTCAGTAGCAGACATAATTGATCCAAAAAATGAAGAGGATTATGAGTTCACATCATCAGAATTGCACAAAGAAGAAATATTCAGCAGTGAATACACAGAAGAAATTGAATTCTTGAAAATGTGTGATTGGGCTAATGATTTAATAGAAGTGCCTGTGGTGGATATATTCACTTTTGAACAGACAGATAAAAAAAGAACTGTATCACCATAAATTCATATATGAGATCATAGAAAAGATGAAAGGAGTGTTTTTGTAATTAAACCTGTGAACTATTTTGTAGAATGAGAGGAGGACTGCATTGTCTGATTAAAACAAATCTGTGTGCATGTATATAAAGTGATATAAATAAAGTTGATTATGTTTGTTTGTAATAAATAGTTAAACAGAAAATAGAATAAATTTCCTGAAAAGTTTATATGTGCAAAGTATATAGATGACTATTAAATACTAATTATGCAAAGAGATGAATACTAAATACTAATTATGCAAAGATATGCTAATTGGGCAATGTAATATGCAATAAAAACTGCTGAAATTAGTTGAGTCAAAAAAAGAAAAGAAAGAGAGAGTAGCAGTAATAAAATGAAAATGTGTGCATATGACACATACAGAAGTCAAGAAATCCATTAAGTAAAAATATATCATATTTAATCTAATGGTAATTAAGTATAGTCTGGCAGTCATGAAAGTTACTGTCATAAACAAATGTGTATATAAAGACTCAAGTTAAACACATTTACAATCTTCTAAAATGGGAAATGAATTAATTTTGTAAATGAATATTAGATAATATTCTGATGAGGAGAAAGTCATTAGTCAAAATATTGGTTTTGCTGCTAATTTAACAACCAAACAATGGGGATGTTTCATTCAGGATTGTCGAAAGAAGATTGCCATTCTTAATGGAATGTGGTTCAAGGTAAGAAAGTTTAATCCATAGCAGTGATGCTAAGAAACAACATTTTGTAAATGAACAGACTTGCACAGTTAAGTCTATGTATTTTTTGGGTTTGGTTACCACTTGTAATAAATTTAGATTGTTAAAAGTTTACTTGTTGGAAAATCATTTCTCACAAAAAATGTAAATACAAGTTTAGTCATTTTTAAAAATTATTTTTTTTATAAGTTTAACTGGTAGAATATAATTTGTTACAAAAAACGTAAATGTGTATTAGTAGATGATTGTATCATTTCCAGAAAATAAGTTATAGATCATTTTTTCATATAAATATTGCCAGATTTAATACCTTATGTGAAATCTCATTATGACTAATATGTAACTACCAATCTAATATATTTGAAATGCATCATAGCTATATTATTCCAACCACACTCCTCCTTTAAATAAACAAAGCTTGAATCTTAGCAACTTTATTAAAGGAGTGTGGCTGGAATGATATAGCTATGGGGAATTTCAAAGATTTTATATACATTTCAGTTAGCAGTATGCATTGTTTCTATTTTTAATCTGTATGGTATTGTATGTAACATGAGAAATTTTGTGACAACTGATGACAAGGAGAGCAAGCTGGTTGTAAATACATACTTAATAAAGTCTTATTTACATTTTACTTCTGCATTGAGTTTTACAAGAAATAAAATGATGCATATACAACTGGTAATCACAATATTACTCCTGTATATAGCATTGTTATTGGTGTTATTGTTTTTCAATAAACTCTGCAGACCTTAAAATTTGGAAGTATTATATTAAAAAATATATTGTTCTCTTGTAACCCTCAAGTAGCTTAATTATACATTGAAATTTGAAAAGCTATTAAATAGTAGTGGTTTTTTGGTTTTTTTTAGAAAAAAAAAGCATTTTGTGGCTTTTCATTTTTATTAATACTAATTACATATACAATATTTATATATACATAATTTTACCCCATGAGGCTTTATATTACTTATAACCATTGCTTTTAATTTTCATGTTTGTTTGTTATTCCTGTAACCAACTTATAATTTCAATCACTGTAAATAGCCTTAATTTCCCATCTAAACGTAATCAGTTAATCATATATTTTCATTAATTGAATGATAATTGGTATTAATATGGATCAGCCATTTAAAAGATAAACTTTAAGCTTGTTTAAAATATTAAAAAACAACAACAATAAGTCTGATGAAAATTTAACTTTTAAATTATAGTCATAGCAGATGAGCTATGCTATGAGTCTGTATATATATCCTGTCTATTCAATTTAATCATAAATGTAACATTATTAATTGCCAGTTGACTGGATTTATATTATTAAAGGCATAAAAGGAATAATGTATATAAAACATTTATAATATATGCGGGGTTCGAACTCAGTCTTTCACACAACCCACCACTCTCAGTGCCATCTCATAATGCTGACCCACCTGATCACACACATGTTGAAAAGATAAATAATTACCAATATACATATTTCATGCTAAACCAGCAATCATCAGTTGGTCTAAATTACTATCCTCACACATATATATAATCAGTATTCAGCTTTATATTAAGATAGCCAATCTTTATACTTTAATGGACAGGCTTCAAACTATTCCAACTCACAACTCTTCAGCTTTCCATTTCATTGAAAATCTGATGATGGAACGTTCATCATTATGAGATGGCACTGAAGTGGTGAGTTGTGTGAAAGTCTGAGTTCGAACCCCACATTTATTACATATATAAATGCAGGTTTAAGCTTGTACAATGTATTAATAAAACATCTATATTGAACCGGATCCCTCCGAAGTTGTACATTTATTGCAACTTGTAAAATTTTGCAATTACGTTTGGCAACTTTGTGACTGCAGTGACAGACTGGTTCTTCAAGTAGATGGGAGAATGTCATTGATAGCATATCCATCACCAATACCCATGGTCAGATCAGGCTATACAAAGCATAACACAACCACATTTCCTGACCATGGCCCATCTCGACTGCTGGAACAAAAACCCTGACATCCAAAGCATTTTGTTTTGAGGATCAAACTCAGGCACCAGACAACTATATAGGTTATATATAGCTGGCATGCTCAGACAACAGGCTCACCAATCCAGTGCTTGAAATATCCTAAGCTAGCATACTCTGTCTCAGAGGTCCAGCGCATTTTAATAATATACATAGATATTTATACACTAATTTACTGGTAATGTAGTGAAATAGAGAAAGAGAATAGACCAAATAACAATTAAGCAACATTATTATTTATTTATGCACACATATATACTTAACATAATGTAACAACAAATTTTTATATAAGAAAATATAAATGATGACTTTAGGCTATAGTTATAATAGTCCTTTGTTAAAGTTCATTTCACTTAAAATCAAGTGTCTACTTTGTTATTTAAAGTATCTTTACCTAGGTGTTTTTATTTGTGTGTATTTTTTAACCAGTTGGCCTTTTAATTCTGTCAGTGGTTCTAGGACATGTCTTCATTTCTTTGGCTCAACAATGGGAGAGAGAGAAAGTTTGTGGCAGCATTTCCTTTAGAGTTTAAGCATTTGTTTCAGCCATTGACTCCAGGCGAGTACAGATGATTTTGCTGAGAACCAGGGCATGAAGTTGTTGACCACTCCTATGGCTGTCTGCAATGCATGTTTCTAGTTCTGTGGCTTCTGCATTGATGTTGACTGCAGTAGTAATTGACTGACTTACTACTGCATATATTTAAAGACTGAAATAAATAACCAGGGCTGAATGAAGACTGAATTGGATAGCTGAATGAAGACTGAACTGGATAGCTGAATGAATTAAGCAATGAATAATGTTCTGAATCAGTAACAGAATGAAGACTGGGTTAATTCAATCACAAGATGAAGGTCAGAACTAAATCTGATCTGAACTGAACTTAAACTGGAGTGAATAATGGACCTCTGCAACTTTTTATACCTTTCCTCTCTCATTGTTTTAATTCCTTATCATAGTTTTAATAGTGTGTTAAAGGTGAAATTATTCCATATAACAATTTATGTAGGCTGAGCACTTTTAGAGTTTTGTTACTCCATAATCATAGTTTTTTAATTTTGATCGTAACTTAAATCTGTTTTTAATTACCTTTTACATTGTATGTTATCTAATCTTTTTTCTTAGATTAATCTACTATTACTTTTATGAGATAGTTTCCATATTTTTTAATTACTACAATTATTGGTTTCGATTTTATTATCAATCAGAAATTTTATTAGCATTCCAAATTAATTAATTAATCTTTTTATTTTTAATTTCTATTAAGATT
This sequence comes from Epiperipatus broadwayi, assembly GCA_028023455.1. Classification (NCBI taxonomy): domain Eukaryota; kingdom Metazoa; phylum Onychophora; class Udeonychophora; order Euonychophora; family Peripatidae; genus Epiperipatus; species Epiperipatus broadwayi. The sequence goes on from JAQFVV010012411.1 coordinate 5,391,353, forward strand.
TATATTTACACATTTATTTTTAACATTCTATTCTTTTAATTTCATCACTTGCTTTTATAAATTGTTTTATTCTATTTTTTTTAAAAAATAAATGCAATCTTTTTTTTTATTTTTACAAACTACATTTTAAAACTACTTAAATAATTGTATCTTTATCTATTCTTTCAAATAAATTTGATTATAATTTTTTTTTAAATTATGAAATATTTTAACACAGATATATGTAGGTTTTATAACATATTTCTCTCACTAGCGTTATATCACACATACCCCAGTTTGAGAGGTAAAATGTATCAGATCGATCATTTTAACTCTGACATTTTAATTTTTTTTTCTAACTTTACCATTCAATTTTCACTTTTCATCTGCATTTATTTATTTAATTACTATTTTTTTACATAAGTGTTGACTTGCCTACAGACTGACAAATCACAGAGGGTGACTTTTTTATGCTGCTCCATCTCACAGGCCATAATCTATATTGACTGGCAATGATTGTCATATGTGATAACCACCAGGGACAATATGCATTTTTTTTAATGTATATTGGAGGGTGAATGCTGCGAGTGGCAGAATACATATACTTTAACATAACTTTATTACTGTTCTGGGAATTTCTCTACCAGCAGGTTGAATGAGCCCATGACTTTCTCCAATGGGTCTTCATCTTAGAAGATATGGAATCCCTGCAAATGGCAGTATTCATCCACTGATTATTTGGCTTATGCTAAAACAAGATTTATTATAACTATATTGGGAATTTTTTCTTTCAACAAAACTGATTTGTGGTTTACTCTGGAATTCTCTTTCCAGTGCACAAATTTTTTTTATTATTTTAGATAAGGGACTGGAAAACATTTCCCAGCATGTCTGATGGATCCAGGTCCTTTCTACTGAATCCTCAGCCTATTAGATGATCCCTCCCATTTTTATGCCCATTACGAGTCTTAAGTTCACACAGTAACAGCCTACACTTAATACTTCTTCCTCAGCCTTTATCTGCATCTTTCCCTCTCCCTCCATGACTTTATTAACCTAGATATAATCTACACTCACTTGAAAGATTGTTTTGCAACATTTTATTTATTTTATTATAGATTTCATTTTATGTATTATGCTTTATTTGATTTATTTCCATATTTTTGATTCTCTACAAAAACTTTTATTTTATTTTAAATAACAAATTCTTATTTTACTTTCATTAACTACTCTTTTACCTCCATTGTTAATTCTCAAAAAAAAACATTTTATTTTATTTATTCAATTCTATTTCCATTCTCATAATCTGTATACTTATTATTATTTTGATAGCTCAAAAAACTCCTCAGTCCTCTCTAATTCCCACTTGACTATAAACAACCCCCAATAATAAATTTATCTACCTCTCTGGCCATTTTTTTCTTTCTCCTTTTTATTTACAATTCATCTTCTATTTTATTTTTTTATTTCATATTTTTTATTATTATTAATTATCTTATATAAGTAATATTATAATTTGCTTACCTTGGTCCATTTCTCTTTTCACACTGCTGACCGATTATAACTTTTATTATTATACAATTTAGCATTTAATTTCATTTTTAGTTTCAAACTTTTTTTTTTAATTTTAATTACAATTTTACTTTTTTTTAACTTTGATTATGCTGGGTCAATTTATGGCACTTCGGCACTCATTTTGTATGGCATTTTAATCCATCGAAGTTGCATGTTAATTAGCCACATTTTAAATCTAAACATTGGTACATAACATCTTTGTAATTGTTATTTTATATTTTTAATATTATGAAAATGGACCAGTTCTTCGAGCAGAGGGGAGAATACCATCGATAGCATAGGCATCAGTGATACCCATGGTCACATTGTGCTATACTAAGCATAACATGACTACATTTCCTGACAGTGGCCCACATGAACTGCTGGAACAAAAACTCTGCCATCCAAGGCATTTTATTTGTTTTGAGGATCAAACTCAGGCACCAGCCAACTATATAGATTGTATATAACTGGCATTCTCAGATGACAGGCTCACCAATCCAGTGCTTGAAATACCCCAAGGTAGCTCATACTTTGTCTCAGGTCCAGCGCATTTTCATAATATAGATAGATATTTATACACTAATTTACTGATGAGGTAGTGACAAGAGAGAAAGAGAATAAACCAAATAACAATTAAGCAACATTATTATTTATTTATTCACACACATATACTTAGCATAATGTAACATAATAAATTTTATATAAAAAAATATAAATGATGACCTTAGGCTATAGTTATATTAGTCCTTTGTTAAAGTTCATTTCATTTACTTTGTTAAAGTTCATTTCATTTAAAATCAAGTGTCTATTTAGTTATTTAAAATATCTTTATCTAGGTACTTTCATTTGTGCGTATCGTCTAACCAGTTGGCTTTTTAATTCTGTCAATGGTTCTAGGGCTTGTCTTCATTTTTTTGGCTGAACAATGGGAGAGAAAGTATGGGGTTTAGGCATTTGTTCCGGGCATTGACTATAGGCAAGTACAGTTGATTTTGCTGAGAACTAGGGCATGAAGTTGTTGAATATTCCTATGGCTTCCTAGCAATGCATATTGCTAGTTCTGCAGCTTCTGCATTGGTGTTGACCACGGCAGTATGTATATTTGAAGACTGGAATAAATGAATCAGGATTGAATGAAAACTGAACTGGATAACTGAATGAATTAAGCAATGAATAACATACTGACTCAATAACAGAATGAAGACCAGAGTAATTCAATCACAAGATAAAGCTGGAACTGAACTTGAACTGGACTGAATAATAATGGACCACTGCAACTTTTTATACCTTTCCTCTCTTATTGTTTTAATTCATTATCATTGTTTTTTTTATTATTTAATTACCTTTTACATTGCATATTATCTCATCTTTTTTTTACATTAATCTGCTATTACTTTTATGAGATAGTTTCCATGGTTTTTAATTATTACAATTATTGGTTTTGATTTTATTATCAATCAGAAATCTTACTAGCTTTCCAAATTAATTAATTATTTGTTTTATTATTGATTTCTACTAAGATGTATTTTTACACATTTATTTTTAACATTCTACTCTTTTTTAATTTCTTTAAAAAGAAGAGTTTATTAATCTCTTTTTTTCTAATTTTTTTCCCCACTTGCTTTTATAAACAGTTTTATTTTCTTTTAAAATAAAAAATATATGCAATCTTTTTTTTATTTTTTACAAAACATTTTAAAATTACTTAAATAATTGTGTCTTTAACTATTCTTTTAAATAAATTTGATCATAATTTTTTTAAAAAAAATTATGAAATATGTAGCACAGATGTATGTAAGTTTTATAACATATATCTCTCACTAGCGTTATAATATAGTACTTTGTGTTCCAAGATAAAATACTTTTAATTACATGTTAGTCTGTGTAATAGAAAATCGAAACCTATTGTTGACCAGCTGGATATTGCAACTGCATTTGATTCTGTCAGGATTCCACACATGGTTCAGTTGCTTGCTGACATGGATATTAATCCTGGGATAATCAACATAATTTCTAATCTACTTTCTAATAGAAAAATTGCAATATCTTTAAATGGTAAATTAATGAAGTCTTTCATTCCTACTAAATCTATTCCTCAGGGCTCTCCTTTAAGTGCACTTTTATTTATTTTATATGTTCATTTTTTTTCTGAAATCTATAGAGAAAAATATTCCTGGAATCTTCATTCCTTACATTAATAAAGAAATTCATCTAATTGCATACATGGATGATATAGCCATATTCCTGCTTTCTCGGAAGTACATTCCAGATCTCATAAAGCTTATGTCCACTTTTTCAGAAGATTCAGAGCTTAGTTTCAACCTTGAAAAATCAGCAGCATGGAGACTATCCCCTGGAAGCAACATTCCCTCACACTTCACAGCTAACTGCAGAAATTTCTTGGCTTTGCATTCAACCTCTCTCAGCTTGCAATGAGGAGAGAGGTTAAAAATTCAATCATATTAGTAACTAACAGAATAGTTGGTTCTCTACAGAAAGTATATATGTCTCTTTATTCCAAGACAGCCCTTTTGAACATGTTGTTATTTCCAAGGATTACTTACTTTATGCCATTTATTAAATTCACAGCTAAATTCATTCATGGTATCAATTCAATTTGTTCTAGGCTACTATGATGGAGAAAGACTGTAGCAATTAGCCTCAGGAAGATGTACTCACCTACCAGACTAAGTGGTCTTGGGCTGCACTCACTGAAAGTGTTTAGATTCCAGCGGGCCTTCAACTTATTTTCGAGACTGAATCATATTATCTCACAAGAATTTTATTTAATTGATGTTGATCCCACAGACAACCCACCTCCAAAAATGAATTGTTGGTTGGCTGAGTTATTATTTGAAATTTAAAAAATGAACCTATTTCCTAATCTGTCTAAATCACAAAAAGTTCAATACTGGGAGGCTTATTATCTCATTAATGAAGCAATAGTGCCAATTAATTCAAGTCTTAACTTTAACATTTAATCTGCTGAAAAAGTTCAGATGGTGGGGTCTGGAACCAAAATATTTTGATTTCATGATAAAAATAAATTTAAATGCACTACCTACTTGTAGCTTTTTAACAAGAAACCATGGATTTACTTCAGTTGATGGCCTATGTGATTTATGTCGATTGAACACATTTTTGATGTATGCAGTTATTTGCAAGTCTGTAGAACATTTATTAGCTTAATTTATAAACATAAAGGCTCATTGATACCTGGATTGATACAAGGAATTAAAGCAGGAATTTTTGCTGATATTAAAAATGCCACTTTTTAATATATAGTTTATGGCTAACTCGATGTGATATTCTCTTCAATTCCAATTGTACAGATTCTCTGAAGATTCTAATTAGGAAAATCAGAATGATAAAAGAAAGAGACAATCGAATACCATCACAAGCTTTATTCAATAGCACATGGGATCTAATTAACATTTAAAGACCAGGTTGGATATTATCAATTACCTTTCTTTAGAAAAGAAATATATATATATAATTGAACTTTTATTCTACCTTTTTTATTTAATAGTTAGCACTTGGCAGAATCTGCCTATTTAACTTTACTTTGCCAATTGATTTTATCATATAATACTATGTATTTATTTATTTTCTTTTTATTCTGTATTAATAAAGTTTTTTGTTTTTTTTTTTGATAAAAAAAAAAAGAACAAGCAATCAGATTAATAGTATTTTTAAATAGTAGTCTGTTAGGATTGTCAAATCCAAAAGATAAACTACTTATATTCAAGAGGCCAATCATGAATGATTGTTGGAAGTTATCATATCAATGATAATGATAAGACAATTAAATCTTATGTTTGATTTTGATAAAAGTGTTTCACCTGAAATTTATGAGAATGATATAAAACAACGAAATCAGTTCATCAGAGAAAAGGAATTAATGAAAAAATATGCTAACTCTCCCAGAATCTCTGCTTTGCATACATATTAAAAGAAGCCTAGGGTATGCTACCAGTCATCTAGAATTTATTATTTTTATAAGTTTTGTGATATTGTCTACTAGAGATAATAATAACCACTAGAACTGCTTTATTGTATTTAACTTTGAAACTTCTGATTTTTAGTAAATTCTGTAATAAATCAACTTCTTAATTAAATATATTTATTTATATTAATGAAGTCATATTCTTTTAATGGCTGCAGAAAGGAGACTCTTTGATTTCTTTTTGAGACCTTAAAGGAACCAAGCAGGGCAAATTTTTAATGTCCACTCCACATATTCTTGTCATTGCAGCTGTTATTACTATGTGATTATTTATAATTATATGAACATGGATGAGATGCTCACTAACATGCATTAACTAGTGTGGTGAGTTTATTGACTTTTTATCTCTGAGTTTAAGATCAAACAACATTATGGCCTTCTCAGTTACTTGATATGGCAAGATGAATGTGTGTGTGAATAAAAAAAAATTCTAATAGATATTTACAATCATGACAGACAAAAATAAATCATGGCTCTTATCTCCTGTAAGCTGTAAAGTTACTATCCAAGGCAGCAATTGGTGGCCAAGGATGTAGGGTGCTAAGAATTCCCTGCTTGTGGTTGATGACAACCTTTTATACTGTAGATCACGTTCAAGTGAAGGAAGATTGCCATAATTAGAAGAATTGTCTCATATTAAATGGGACATTATTGAACTTTGTGAAGTTAGAAGAAACAATGAAGAGACAATTGATTTTAAAAGTGGACATGTACTTTAATACAAAGATGTAAATATTGGAAATAAAAGTGGAGTAGAATTCATTATAAATAAAATGTGGAAAAACAACATTGTGAATATTTATAATGTATCAGACAGAGTGACAAGATTAATTAATTATTCAATTTAATAGTAGATACCAAATGCAGATAATTCAGGTTTATGCCTAATAAGTTATCATAGTGATAAAATAGTAGAAGATTTTTATATGGATGTTGAAAAGGCTTTTGATAAAACAAACAACATTTTAAAATTGTTAGGGAAGACTTTAATGCTAGAATTGGTAAACAATTGAAAGATAAAAGTGCTGAAGGTAAATTTAGTTATGATAATAGAAATGAGAGAGACATAACCCTTGTGGAGGTTTCAGAAAAAGAAAAACTTTATATTATGAATTATTTTTTGAAAAAAAATCTTAAAAGGAAATGGACATAATGTTCTTAATAAATTCAATGGAGGAAGTGATCATCAATTAGTGAGATGTAAGATATATGTTAATGCAAAACTAGAGAGACAAAAATTATTAAAAAAAAAACAACATTCACAGTTGATATTCCTAATCTTCAGAAACATTCCAATGAATTTAATTTAGAACTTACAAATCATTGTCAAATATTTGCAGATTTTAAACATGATTCAGATATGAATGAAGTGAATATGAAAATAACTGATACACTTTTAAAAACTGCAACAAGGATAGTTAGTAGAAAATAGCAGCAATTGATCAATAAAATTTCTACTAGACTACAGATTTTATGAAGAAAAAAAGGATTATGAAGATATATAAAAATGATCCATTAAGAAGGATTGAATATCTCAAATTTTGTAAAATGGTGTGAAAAAGAGTTTATGAAGATATAAAAAATTATAATTGTGTACTAGCAAGAAAAGCTATAAAAGATAATAAAAATCTCATAAGTTTCAGTATTGGTAGGAAACGTATATTTGCAATAAGAAAAAAAGATGGAACTATAACAAAAAAGAGAGATGACATAAAATGAGTAGAAGAGTTCAGTCAAGAATTATAAAGTAATAAAGAACAAGTACTTCCTACAATTATTATATTTCTGAATCACCCAGGATTTTAATGAAGAAGTAAGATATGCAATTAAATTTATGAAGAAGGGAAAAGCACCAGGTAATGATGGAATTATAATCAATATCTTAAAAGAAGCTGGTGAAGAAATAAAAAAAAAATGTTGGCAAAGTTATGTACCAAACTTCTAAACGATAAAGATATACCAGATGATTAGAAGAAAGCAGCATTAATGTTAATATTTAAAAAAGGTAATAAAGAATATATTAGAAATTACAGATCTATCAGTGTTTTATCAGTTTTGTACAAAATTTTTACCCAGATAATTACAACTTGTGTACAGAGAACTTTGGGTTTCAACCAACCAAAAGAACAAGTTGGATTTAAAAGTGTTTTAGTATAATGGATTATATCCAAGTATTGAGAGAAGTTGTAAAAACAACCAATGAATATGAGTTGCCATTATGCTTTAGATTTGTTGATTATGAAAAGTCATTTGATTCTATTAGCATTTCTTCAGTAATTAAGGCAATAGATTATCAAGGTATAGACCTAGGATGTTGTCATATTCTAAAGAATATTTATAAAATGCAACAGCAACAATTAGATTACATAATGATACTAAAAAAGTTAACATTGAGAAGAGTGTAAGACAGAGTGACTCCATATCTCCAAAACTTTTTACAGCAGTGCTGCAACAAAGTGGGAAGCTATAAAGGAGTGAAAGTAAATGGAGATTATTTAACTCATTTAAATTTTGCAGATAATGTGATTGCTTTTGCAAATAATACTTTAGAGCTTCAGAAAATGTTACAGGAGTTATCAGATAAAAATAAGAAAGTAGGACTAAAGGTAAATGTTAAAAAGACTAAAGTAATGTTTAATAGATTTTCTCAAAAGATGAAAATAAAGATTGATAATGAGGAATTAGAAGAAATTAACTATAAGTACCTTGATCAGATTATTACTGCAGATGTAAACATAATGGATTAAATTAATCAAAGAATTAAACTTGGTTGCAGTACTTTTGGTAAAAATAACTTAATATTAAAAGAAAATATGCCTATGTATTTGGAAAAAAAAAGGTTTTTAATAAATATCTTCTGTCAGTTCTTACTTATGGATATGAATCTTGGTCACTTAATAGAAGAGCAATATAGAGACTTCAGATCACTCAAAGAAGTATGGAGAGATGCATGTTGGTATAACAAGAAGAAATTGAAAATTCAATTCATGGGTTAGAGAAGAAACAGGTATTACTGGCATCATTGAAAGGATTAAAAAATTGAAGTGGAGTTGGGCTGGACATATTGCTAGAAGATATGATAATAAATGGACAATTGAAATATTAAACTGGATTCCAAGAGATTGTAAAAGACCCAGAAAGAGACCTCATGTGAGATGGATGGATGAAATAAGAAAATGTATAAGGGTGATGTGAAGAGGAGAGATATGATTAATTGGATTTGGAGAGACCCATCCTGCAATGGATTGATAATTAATGATTGATAACGATCATGATGATGATTCTTTTAATAAATTATATTATTTCATTAATATAAATAAACATTTAATGCTCTGCATGGGTTGCTATAGTGGTAGAGTGTTCAGATTTTGGACCATAAAGTTCCAGGTTAATTCCAGTTCTGGCACTTCAATTTCTTATGAACTCTTGAGAAATAAAGCTATTCAGTTATTATTATTTTAGCATTTTTAAATAAGAAATGGATTCGTTGCAGAACTTCAAGAAAATCAGGTTTTGAAAAATTAAATAGTAGAAAGCAATCATTATAAATGATTACATATTATCTTTAGTCCTTAATCAGTCTGATGCCCTAGCTTGTTTTTTGTATTTATGAGTTAAGATTCTGACAAAGTTAGCATGCATTTTCTTCACATGCATTCACTCTAATGAGTCACTTTCTCTGAGCACTTTATATCTATATCATAAATCATATATAAAACACTCTTTGCAAAATCAGATTTAAAAAATTGATTGTTTCTATGATGATAATCATTGATGGTTTAATTTTTCACAATTGTTTCTATTGTAATCATGGCAAATGGATATGCTAACAACTGTACTATGAAATCTTTATGTGTATTTTATCTTTTATTAGTATATTAAAAAGAATAATCAATTGGTTTATTAATCAGGGATTCATCAGAAGTTTGAAAATCAGAACTGACAGATGAATTACAATGTATGGGTCTCATGTCGTCTATAATCTGCCACTTTATCATATACCAAATCAAGCAGGATAAATCAAATGGTTTATTTCTCAGAATTTATAAGAAGTATGAATACTAATAAAACAGATCTGGACTACAATCTGTGGACTTTTTAGTTCCAAAGTTTCATTGCCACAATATCAAATGCTTCTGAGCCCTACTACATTAGCAGTTAAGATATCAAAAATGACTAAAGTGAAAAAAAAAACCAGACATCACTGAATCTGAATGTAAGCTAAAATAAGTATTACCAGTAAAGAATTTAGAAATCCTAATTCGTGAAGTTTTAGTGATTTACAAATCTATGTGAACTATTTTGTATTAAATGTACAAAATCTGAATTATATATCAGATTTAAATTTTATATATAGAATGATAATGTATTTATTCAATTTAAATTACTTTTATACGTAGAAAATAAATGTTTCGAATACATTTTAATATGAAAATCTTTACAAATGAATATATTAAAATAAGAAAAACTTTAGAATTTCTGTCTAATCATTCAGTTATCTCAAGAGCTATTTTTTGTCAATCATTATTAACTAAAGTTTCCATTGAGATCTACTTTCCTATTTAAATCTTAGAACAAATGGTTGCTGTGATGATTTTGATTAAGTGAATTATCTTTTTATTATCAGAATTGATTAATTATTAATTATTAAATAGATTAGTTACTGCTATTTCTTATTTGACTTTAATTACGAAAAGAAATCATTTTGTCTTTTTTTTTTTCTAATTTTATTTATTATTTTTCTCATCCAAATAAATAAAAAAGGTGTTCATAAATAAGTATTAAAAAGTGTTTTTTATTATTTTGTTACTGAATTCATACATTTTGTTTTTAACAAACAGAAAGATAAAAAAAAAAAAAAATGCAATGTCTTTACTTGATAAATAAACAAACATTTTCATTTGATTTTATGTAACCAAAAAATAACTTATTAATAAAACATGTTTTTTCTCCCAATTCTCTATTCATGCATTATTTGTACAAGCAAATATTAATCCCTAAACTGAATCAGAGACTATTTTCATTATCTTGAAATTTAATGTATAATCTCAAAAAAACTATAATATGAAAGTCAAGCGTCGTTAGCCGAGAGGTCATCGCAGCTGCCTTGCAAGCAAGTAGTTGATTGCAGACGATTGTGGGTTCGCGCAGATGCTATGACATATGAAAAAAAAAACTACAATATGAAAGAAAATATTTACATATATTATTAGCTAACTATATTATAAAATGAATTTATATTAAAAAATACAAAATTTTTGTTATACATTATTCATGTAGTATATTACTTTAGACTTGTTTAAAATAAGTTTAATTCAATGACAAAAAGTATTATTACTATTTGGTATGGTTTAGCTCAGAGATAAAGGAATAAACTTAAGAGTTGAAGAATTCTAAGTTGAACCAACTGAAGAAAGTAAAAGGAGTTAGGATCAATTTGGTGCTCTAATATTGTTATTTTATTACAAGTAGTAATTATATTTATGTAAATTCCAAATGTCAATAATACTGTGCAAGTAAATATCAATTATTTTTTACATAATTTATTTTACAATTTGTTAATTTTATTTTTCATTATAAAATCATAAAATATATAATAAAAAATTTGTAAATAACAAACAAAATCCTTGTTGAAATAAGGATGGTGACTATACTTTATAGAGTATTTTAAAACATTTACTTTTGAATCTTAAAGACATCATCTTATTTTAGGCTATTCTTGTTCTGTTTTATGAACTCTTGAATTATATATATTGCTTTACAGACAAGTAATACACTCATCTGAGCTGCTGACATTTCTCTAGGATATTTACTCAATATTTTTTAACAGCCAAATATCGATTTATGAATTAGTAATTAGATGGCTGTCTAGATTGTTTATGGGCTGGATATCTGAAATAAAATTCGTAAAATTGCTTGAAATTCCAAACCAAAGTTTATAGGCATCCCAAGCAGGTGTACTAAACGGTGTCGATTTAGTATGCGCTCACAGCCGCCATTTTGAATTACAAGAACCACCCAAACCATGCTGAAACATCCAACCGATAAATGACATCGCTCAAAATGGCCATTTTCGTAGGGGAAAAAAAACAAAAATCCGAATTTTCATATTAGTCAATCACGTGATTAAAATGGTAAAACATAAAAATCTTAATTTACATTAAAAAATCACGTGATTAAAATATTAAAACACAAAAAATCACAAATTTTCATAAAAAAATCACGTGATTAAAATACTAAAACACAAAAATAGCAATTTTAATAAATAAAAAAAATCACGTGATTAAAATATTAAAACACAAAATCGTATATGCCAAAAGATTATAACTTATAAAATCTGAATGCTAAAAATGGTAAAAAATAATGATGAAAAGATTTTAAGCAATAATTATATTTTCATTCACTTATAGAAATGGAATCACGAGACCAAAAAGGCGGTAAAGATCCTGAATACACGTTATCTACATCAATCTTTTTAAAAAAAATCATAAATGCTATAAATCCAAGCATTGATAGCAAATCTCAAAAAATTAAAAACGCTATAAATCTAAGCATTGTAATAGCAAATCTCAAAAAATCAAAAATGCTATAAATCCAAGCATTGATAGCAAATCTCAAAAAATTAAAAACACTATAAATCTAAGCATTCCAAGCATTGATAGCAAATCTCAAAAAATTAAAAATGCTATAAATCTAAGCATTGTAATAGCAAATCTCAAAAAATCAAAAATGCTATAAATCCAAGCATTGATAGCAAATCTCAAAAAATTAAAAACACTATAAATCTAAGCATTCCAAGCATTGATAGCAAATCTCAAAAAATTAAAAACGCTATAAATCTAAGCATTGTAATAGCAAATCTCAAAAAATCAAAAATGCTATAAGTCCAAGCATTGATAGCAAATCTCAAAAAATTAAAAACACTATAAATCTAAGCATTCCAAGCATTGATAGCAAATCTCAAAAAATTAAAAAACGCTATAAATCTAAGCATTGTAATAGTAAATCTCAAAAAATCAAAAACACTATAAATCCAAGCATTGTAATAGTAAATCTCAAAAAATTAACGTATCTTACGGCCTTTAAAAATAAATCATAAATGCTATTTGCAAAAAGAAAGCTTATTCCTGTCTTCAACAGTATATACTAAATCAGTATTTTAAAAAACAATATTTAAAAACTATAATGCTATAAATCAGACATTGTAACGTAACATTAAACAGCCTAAAATGCTACAATGGAAAAAAGTGCGGGGAAAAGAAAAAAAGCAAAAGAAGAAGCTAATATTGAAAATTAAAAAAAATTACACAATCCTTTAAAATAAATCAAAAACGGTAATTTATAGAGTGATAATCAAACATTGTAATTGTAAATCTCAAAAAAATTAACTTATGTTAAGGCATTTTTTTAAAAAAAATCGTAAATGATATTTACAAAAACCCTTTAAAATATAGCGATCACTAGAAAAATAATAAATGTTATTTTAAAAAGCTCAGTCCGGTCTAGCAACGCTATATACTAAATCAGTATTATAATTTTAAAAAAACAATATTTAAAAACTATAATGCTATAAATCAAACATTGGGTTGTAATGTCACATTAAATAGCCAAAGGTTATACTATGGAAAAAAAGTGCGGGAAAAGAAGAGGAGGTGAACATTGAAAATTAAAAAATACTTTAAGATAAACCAAAAATGCTAATGTATATAGTGATGAAAATCAAATATTGCAATCGTAAATCTCAAAAAATTAACGTGTGTTAAGGCATTTTTTAAAAAAAGTCGTAAAACCTAAATATATATACATAGTGATAATTAGAAAAAATGATAAATGCTTCTATCAAGATTACTCCGGTCTTTCAACAGTATATACTAAATCTCAAAAATCAGTATTATAATTTTAAAAAATTAAATTGGTAAATGTGAAATGGCGGGAACACCCATCACTTTTAACACTATCAACAAATAAAAAACCTAATTAACTTATTTTTAAAAAATATAATATTTTACATTTGGCTTTGGGATTATCCCTCTAACTAAGAGTTATAATAATGAATCACAAATCTGAATAATAGACAGTTAGCATTTATTTAAGTAATTTTTTACCAATATTTTAAGAATTTTAAAAAAATTACCAACATTCTCAATCGGATGGATGGTGTCGCTCAGGCTAAATTTGGTTTTAGGTTTATTACTGTAAAGAAGATGCCAGTAAAATTAATTTATTCAGGAAATATCGTAGCTTGATATGGTCTCTTTCAAATTTATTTTTAAAACTGTGTATTTAAGTCTCACACAAATAACAGCAGGTATGTATGACGTAAGATAATTTCCAAGAATTAGAGTTTGGGATGGGCCTTTCTCTTACTAAGATAAAAGTGTTAAGTTAAACTTTCAAATTTAAAAAAAAGCAACTGTAAACCAGCTAATGGACGTTTATGCCTCAAGCCTAACTAGTCATCAAATGCAAAAGAGGGCTAAAAATTTATAATAAATTAATGATTTAAAAATATAATCGCACTGTAACATATTATATGTCACAACTTGTACTCATATATATATGTGTGTGTATGTATTACTTTTAAGATTTTAGTTTTAACACTTTAAAGACACAAGTAAAATTATTTGGTAATTTATTATAAAAAAATATAAAAATAAATTAATGATTTAAAAATATAATCGCACTGTAACATATTACAAGTCACAACTTGTACTCATATCTATTTATTCCGAAAATATTGCAAAAACAAAAAAGAGACCTTTTCATTAATATTAAAAAAAAAAAAAAAGAAATATAAAGGGTGTGTGTTCATGTGATCATATGATTTGAAAATGGGTATATGAATGACTAATAAAATATATTCTTTATATTCACTTATTGTTGCTAATTCTGTCTATCATTCCGTTTCACTTTTTAAGTATCATAGTAGGTCTGTTTGTCAAATTCAAACCCATCCCAGACCATGTGTATAATCCTATAATAATGAACTTTGATGTATAATAACGTATGTTTACGTGTATGTGCGCACATCTAATATATAAATAAATATATTTATATATTAGATATGTGCACATACACATACGTTATTATACATCAAAATACATTATTATAAGATTACATACGTAATGATGTTAGGCTTGAAGCATAAAAGTCCATTAGCTGGTTTACAGTTGTTGTTTTTTTTAAATTTGAAAGTTTAACTTAACACTTTTATCTTAGTAAGACAAAGGCCCATCCTAAACTCTAATTCTTGGAAATTATCTTACGTCATACATACCTGCTGTTATTTGTGTGAGACTTAAATACACAGTTTTAAAAATAAATTTGAAAGAGACCATATCAAGCTACGATATTTCCTGAATAAATTAATTTTACTGGCATCTTCTTTACAGTAATAAACCTAAAACCAAATTTAGCCTGAGCGACACCATCCATCCGATTGAGAATGTTGGTAATTTTTTTAAAATATTGGTAAAAAATTACTTAAATAAATGCTAACTGTCTATTATTCAGATTTGTGATTCATTATTATAACTCTTAGTTAGAGGGATAATCCCAAAGCCAAATGTAAAATATTATATTTTTAAAAATAAGTTAATTAGGTTTTTTATTTGTTGATAGTGTTGAAAGTGATGGGTGTTCCCGCCATTTCACATTTACCAATTTAATTTTTTAAAATTATAATACTGATTTTTGAGATTTAGTATATACTGTTGAAAGACCGGAGTAATCTTGATAGAAGCATTTATCATTTTTTCTAATTATCACTATGTATATATATTTAGGTTTTACGACTTTTTTTAAAAAATGCCTTAACACACGTTAATTTTTTGAGATTTACGATTGCAATATTTGATTTTCATCACTATATACATTAGCATTTTTGGTTTATCTTAAAGTATTTTTTAATTTTCAATGTTCACCTCCTCTTCTTTTCCCGCACTTTTTTTCCATAGTATAACCTTTGGCTATTTAATGTGACATTACAACCCAATGTTTGATTTATAGCATTATAGTTTTTAAATATTGTTTTTTTTAAATTATAATACTGATTTAGTATATAGCGTTGCTAGACCGGACTGAGCTTTTTAAAATAACATTTATTATTTTTCTAGTGATCGCTATATTTTAAAGGGTTTTTGTAAATATCATTTACGATTTTTTTTAAAAAAATGCCTTAACATAAGTTAATTTTTTTGAGATTTACAATTACAATGTTTGAATATCACTCTATAAATTACCGTTTTTGATTTATTTTAAAGGATTGTGTAATTTTTTTTAATTTTCAATATTAGCTTCTTCTTTTGCTTTTTTTTCTTTTCCCGCACTTTTTTCCATTGTAGCATTTTAGGCTGTTTAATGTTACGTTACAATGTCTGATTTATAGCATTATAGTTTTTAAATATTGTTTTTTAAAATACTGATTTAGTATATACTGTTGAAGACAGGAATAAGCGGTGTCGATTTAGTATGCGCTCACAGCCGCCATTTTGAATTACAAGAACCACCCAAACCATGCTGAAACATCCAACCGATAAATGACATCGTATCTTAAAATTCTTGATATACACATAATCCAAAACATGTTATAGAATATATATGTGCATCATATTTTATATACCTATAATATATAAATAAATTTTTAAGAAGTGAAAACAACATGTGGAAGGTTAACTACAAATTAATATAATTTGGAAAAAGTGTAAAGATTGGAGACATTAGTATCCACATATCTCCACCAAGTCTTATATTTATAAATAGTATATAGTCTTTATTGTAATAATTTTATAATTCTCATCCATGCTTCTATTATTCATTGATAGCATTACTCCATTATTAAAAAGCTCTGCTTCTCTCTTCTGTAGAAGTAATACTAATGTGACAGACACTAAAGCAATAATATTAAATAGTGTCATATAACAATAATAGTAATATTAAATATTGCAACCTATCTCTATTCTGACAGTAGTTTTATTGTTCCCAACTATAACAGATTTTTAAAAAGATTTGACTAATTTTGCTTCAAATCTTAGCAAACTGTTAAAGCCTTATTTTTACAGTTACCATAGCCCAAGAATTTTTGTGTTCATATTTAGTTACTGTACAATGCTCATCCAAAGGCAAATTTAGAAAGTCATTCTATTGACTACTATGACTAAATACTAGGTCATCTTTAATTGTAATTTGCCATTGTTTATTATCCCTTATGCACATATTATTCTAAGGGCTCAATTTACAAGTACTTCAATGCACCTTTACATTACCGATAAATTTAGCTCTGCAATATCTAAAAGGTTGCTGGCCGCTGACCTATATCACCAATTTGTTTATTTGTTAAGAGTTTGTATTTATTCTGTCAAGTATTGTCTTGATGTCGAGTTTTGTTGGCCGAGTGAGTTAGCACAGCTGCCTGACAAGCAGTTGTCCAGGAGTTCGCTCCCCGCCAACGCTTTGACACATTAAAAAAAAAAAAAGTATTGCCTTGATGAAAAAGATTTGTTCACAGTTTGGCTCCTGCCATATACTTTTTTTCTATTTTTCACAATATTTCAATAATTACATAAGTTTTTCTTATTCTTTTATTTAATTTTAAAAGTACATTTTTAGCTTTGTTCACTTTTACCCACTCTGGCACATATATTTTAAAACCTCTGATGACATAAAAGAATTTCAAACTAATACCGTTTCTATTTTTGTCAATAAATAGGTCGTTCTTTGTGTAGAACTAAAGTTAAAAACCTTTTTTTTTAATACTTTTTTTTTTTTTTTTTTTGGAATTTTATCACCATTTTAAATTATTGTCAAAATAAATCAAAGTATTGCGAAAAAGAAAGAATGAAAAACAAGGTTCAGAATTTAGTTGATTAGTCTCAATTTTCCTTTCTTTGTTTTTTTTTTAAAGTTGATTAAAAGGTACTCATTTTCATTTTGTTTTTGATAACTATAATAAATTACTTAATAAAAATTTGAATTTGCTTGTTAAATAAATCTTTAATGCAAAATAATTTTAAAATTGCAAATTATTTATTATTACGGTCTAAATAATTTCAGTCTCAAATTTCCCCTTCTAAGAGTAACGGTAATAATATTATTAAATGATTAGGACTTCAATCATTTTGCCAACTTATAGTTAGATCGTTAATCTGATTGGCTATGATTCACCTCACGAAAAAAAAAAATTATTTAATTTAGAAATGCTTAGTTATCTGATAAAATTTCCGTTTTATTCAAATTCATCTTCGGGTCTTGGGTGACTACATTCCTTGTCGTCCTAATATGAAATCCACTAAAGATTTTGGAAAATAATTATATAAAAAAAAATACCTATACGATACCTTTTTTTTTTAATAAATCATTAAGTCGAATTAATACCTTTCAGTAAAATGCAGTAATAAGAAACATATTAAGCTACTGTATTCTAACTCAGTGTATTAAACTTGATTACAAGCAATATTAACCAGATAATAAAGAGTGTATTTAGAGAAGCACACCCCTTCTATTGCTATAATATCACAACTGCTATAAAACATGATCAATATTAATAACATACCAGCAATAATCTTAGTTAACATGATAACTTATAAATATTTATAAACATAACTTTTCCTTAACTGAAAAAAACAAGAATGACAAAAGCAGTCAGTATTCATTAAAACATTTATGCTTCATGTACATATTTGAAATTTATCTTTAATCTCCTACAGGAATTATGCCAAAGAATACCATATTTAATTATCAGTTACATCTTATTCTGGATCATATCTCTTTGAGAAAACACTGTTCTATATATATATATTTGTTTGAAGAATGTGGCACATTCAAACTTTTGTGAGAATGAATCTTCTATCCATTCATCCCTAATAAACTTAATAATTATGAAATTTAACAAAAAAAAAATACCACGTGCTTATATATGTATGCCCTAAAACCCATACCTTTTATTAACTGTAAATTAATGTTTATTAATAGAAAATACATAGTTCTCAAGAGCTTTGAATAATGATTGGAACTAATAATTTTATACTTTCTGAAAATGTTTTTTTAAAAACATAATGCAAACATTTGATTGTCAAATGATTTCCCCAAATGTGAAATGAATTCATGTTAATGATGTAAAACATTTAAAAATAATTTTAAAAAGGTTATTACATATTTAAGAGTAATGTTAAATAAAAATCAGTCTGGTGTTTTTTTTTAAGTGTCATAGCATTGGCCGGGACGTGAACCCGCAACCCGGGCAACTGCCTGCAAGTGCAAGGCAGTCGCGCTGACTTCTCGACCACCAATGCAAGACAATCTCTTTAATGGCAAACCAGGAACAATTAAAACTAAACCTGTGTTACTGGAAATGTCACCAGAGGCCGTGCCAATAATTTGCAGATCTTGGAAGGTCCCCTTCGCGCAGAAAAAAAAAGTAGCGAAAGAGATAAATGAGTTAGTGAAGAACGGCGTTCATTAGTCTGGAGTTGAGTTCCGACGTTATTCATTCTACCACTGCATTAAACCCAGCATGTCAGTGTGTGTTTATTGTCATATTCTTATATATCTTAACATAAAATGAATTTTTCAAAATATACTGTTAAATAAATTACTTACTTCAGTTTTTACTTAAAATAAGTTTTCTTCTTTAAACTTATTTCAAAATTTAAGTCAGCAGTAAATTTCAATCATATTTTTAAATCTATATTTTCTTCATTAATTTTTTTTATTTTATTAATGGTAGAGTTTCAGACTCAAGAGCTAATGATCCTCAGATTGCTTTTAAGTATTATAGATCTGCCAAAAATTGAATCATTTGACTGTTTTTATTTTGATAAATATTTAACTAAAAGATTTCTTATTTTTTTATATCATACAACTAAGTGCATTTGTAATATTGATATAATTACTGGGGTTTGAAATTTATTTATTGAGTTCTTCCAATTTTTTTCACTCCAGTTTTTTATTTTCACTCAAATAATTAAAGAATTTGTTTTAAATGTCCATCCAGTTGAGATTTTTATTTCTACAAATTTAGAAACGGATCCTAGATTACAGAAAATGTTCTTGGGCTAACTAAATAAAAAAATACACAGTGGATTTCTATATTGATGGCAATGTGTATTTGTATCAGTGATAGGCCCTTAGTTATCTTTATCTTAATACATCAAAATTTTCCATTTACGAATTTGTAGATTAGTTTATTAATATTTTTTATTAGTCATTCATTAGACTAGATATTATCCAACAATGAATAATATTTCTATAGAGTAATTTTCGCTACACCACTCTCATACAAACATTTTGTTAAGGGGATGTTAAAAGTGGATACAAATCATTCCCTACCTTGCTGTCAGAGTGGTGTAATGAAAATCAGACTGTAGAAATATTCATTGTTGAATAATTTTTAGTCTAAT
Organism: Epiperipatus broadwayi; assembly: GCA_028023455.1. Classification (NCBI taxonomy): domain Eukaryota; kingdom Metazoa; phylum Onychophora; class Udeonychophora; order Euonychophora; family Peripatidae; genus Epiperipatus; species Epiperipatus broadwayi. The sequence goes on from JAQFVV010012411.1 coordinate 5,411,291, forward strand.
GAATGACAAATAAAAATTAAGTGATTTGTAAAAATTGTGAGAACAGCATGTTTGACACATCAATTAAACTGTAGTAATTTGCTATCTATCTATCTATCTATCTATCTATCTATCTATCTATCTATCTAATCTATCTATCTAATCTATCTAATCTGTCTATCTGTCTGTCTGTCTGTCTGTCTGTCTGTCTGTCTGTCTGTCTGTCTATATATATAATCAATAAAACAAGTCACATATCGTGTGAATTTTCTTTTTAAACTTGTATTACAGAAATGTAATATGGGGAGCGTACCAATAGCTCTAACAAGCTTTTATTGATAAGTGCTGAAGAGAAAGCCTATAAAATCTCTATCTAGAATTATTCCCATCCTCAGACCAATCATTTTTGAGCTTTTGGCTAACATCAGTGAGGAGCTAGAACATTCAGACACTAGATCTAAAATACCAATTCAAAAGCCAGCACTTAACTAATATGTAGTTATTAAGTAGAAAATCTGAAATTTTTAGACACATAAATTTCAAATATTCTACATAATAATTATGTATTAGATAAGTGCTGGCTTTTGAATTGATATTTTAGATCTAGTATGTGAATGTTCTAAATCCTCACTGATATGAGCCAAAACCTCTAAACTGAGGCAGTCTGAGGATGGAAATAATTCTAGATAGAGATTTTTTTTTTTGGCATATCAATAAAAGCTTGTTAGAGCTATTGGTATGCTCCTTAAATATATATAATGTAAATAAAGTATTTTGGCGTTAAACTGTGTATTATTATTTTTAATTCCTGTTGTTGCAATGAAGTAACATTCTTCATTGTCAAGGTCAAGTAGTAACAAGATTGATTGTGGAATAAAAAAACACATATATATTTGATAGTTGATTATTCAAAATATATGAATTAACAAAATATTTATTTTCTTCAGTTTTACCATTAATTATTTTCAAGTTTATATTGGAAGATATAAAAAAAAGTAGTCTCCATAAGGCTGGAATACATTATGTTTCAGCAGCTTTATTTAAACCAGTTGGTCTTTTCAATATTTCAATTGATTTCCGCATGGTTCTCAATTCATACTTTTCCAAATTAGCAAGTATTTTTGCATTATCAAAATCAGGTTTGTGACCAATTTCTAAACAAAGTGAAGTAAAAGCTGATGTATTTAATTTCTGATTAAAGGCATTTTATGTTCATTAATTCTCATATTAATTCATCTATTAGACTGGCCTACATACCTTTCAAGTACTGTAAACATGAAATTTCATAAAACCCTAATATTCCAAAAGTACTCTGTCTTTAGGTTTATGGGGAAAACCATCAATTTCTTTACTGGTGAAAAAAATAGACTTTATGTTAAAACTAGATTGTCATCTACTGTGACTCTTTTCATATAAGGTAAAACCATTGTACAACTAGTTGAAATTTTAAATTTTATCCTTTTTCTTCATTTTAGTATCAATGCTATGTAATGCCTTATATATGATGTTTTTATTGTAACCATTAGAAAGTATAATATTTTTGTTCTATTTTATGAATAAGAGGATTTACATCCAACAAACTCTCATTAAAAGATTTTTTTGATGCAGAAAATATTTGCACAAGATGATAATGAAAATTAAAATATTTGTTTGTATGGATGGATTTTCTGTAAACCAATATTGATAAGGAATCATCATAATTTCTTGCAATCAAAACATCTAAAGAAAGAATTTTATTTTCAACTTCTGTGTTAATTTAATATTAGGATACCAATAACAAATGTATCATCCTCATACCTGAGCCAAGTAGAAAGTTTCTTGTTTTTCTTCATGATTGACATCCTAATATTAAATTTATCATGGAATTTGAACATAACAAAACACTTTCTTTTCTAGATGTTTTGATTGCAAGAAGTTTGATGACTCCTTATCAATATCAGTTTACAGAAAATTCACCCATACAAACATATATCTTCATTTTAATTCTTATTATTATCCTGTTCAAATATTTTCTGAAGGAAAAAATATTTTAATAGAGCTTATATAATTGATACTAAAAAAAAGATAAAAGAGGACAAAATTGATTTTTACATTATATTAAATGAGTCACTGATTACATAATAGAAATCTATTTAATTTTAACATAAGGAGTAAATTTTCTCTTAACAAAAAAAAAATTGGTGATTTTTTTTCATAAACCTAAGAACAGAGTAATTTTGGAATACCAGGGTGTTTATAAAATTCCACATTCACAGTGTTCAAAAAACTATGTAGGTCAAACCAATAGAAGAATTAATATCAGAATTAAGGAGCATAAAAATGTCTTCAATCAAAGGTTAAATACATTGGCTTTTGCTTCACATTTTTAGAAATTGGTCACAATCCTGATTTTGATAATGCTAAAATGCTAATTTGAAAAAGTATAATTTGAGAACCATAATGGAATCTATTAAAATATTAAAAAGACCAATTGATTTAAATAAATCTGATGAAGCACAACATATTTCAGCCTTGTGAAGACAACTCATTTTATTTATTTTTTCTAAAATCAACTGGAAATCAATTAATAGTGAAACTGAAGAAAATAAACATTTTGTTAATCCACATATTCTGAATAATCAACTGTCAAATACATATATAAATGAATGTTCTTTACTTTATGTTTAATCTTATTACTACATGAGATCTAATGCTTTTTTTAAGAACTTAACTTTGACAATGATGAATGTTATTTGATCGAAACAACATAAATTAATACAAAATAATACAGAGTTTAACCCAAAAAATAAATTATTTACATCATATAATTGTGAAAACATTAAATATATGTATATATCAGAATACTGAAATACATATTAAGTTACATATTATAACTACTCCTCAAACAATGTTATATGTTATAATAGATATCATTCAAGGATTGAACTGTAAAATCTACAATTTGTTTGGTTTTATAAATAAACTTTATTTCTTTCACATTTTCTGTAAGCTATTGGTTTGCTTTTATTTCAGTGATATTATTATAATATAGTAGTTTTCATTTTCTGTGGATTCTTTTTATTTTTTATAGTTTTTATCTTATTAAACTTCCAATGTTTTTATTATTCATATATGAATCATTTTCAGGATTTTAATATACATTCACATTTCAATTATATACATCTTATAAATTATTCAAATAAATTAAAGTAGTGAGAAAGTAAATTTTTTTTTCATTATTTCTATAAACACTTTCACATACATTCACATTTTTTATCCACATGCATGTGCATAATGTTAATTTGGGAATAATTTTTTTAAATTTTTTTTTCTATCCAGGTTAAAGAAGATGGAAAATTTTTAAATATATCTCAAAACAGTCTAGGAAATAGAAACCACAGTGATCATAATCATAAACACCATCATCATGATACACACCATAAACATAAAGAAGATGATTATCCTCAAGTACACAAGCATCGGCATCATCATGGAGAGAAAAATCATAATCAAAATAAAAAGGATGACAGCAGTCAAGGTCATCATCATGATGATAATCATATTAACCACATATGTCTAAATTATTCACCACAAAAATGTTATAATATGAGAAGCATGATAAAACGATATCATCGATGCTGTATTGTATCAAATCCCCCCATGAATAGATGTCGATCCATTCTATTGCAGTGTGATGAAGTAGCAGAAGCAAAACAATGTTGTAAAAATGTGTCATTAGTTGACAATCTTAACCAAAATAAACAGATATTAAGTGAAGTACATGAAGAGAATTCAGAGGATAAAGTTTTTCATAAATGAGATGATTATCTTCCTAAAGATTGTGAAAAATTGCAAGAGTCTGGTCAATCAAATAGTTGATGTGAAAAAATATTTCAGGATAACATTAAATGACAACGCTATAATCAAACAAAATGCAAGACACTAATAGAATCGGGTATAAATCATAAATGATGTTTAGCAACAACATCACCACCATCAGTGAATATTACTTGTGAAGTGAATGATGAAATGTGACAAAAATTGAAAACTTTGAAAAAATGATGTCAATCCAATGTCACATGAGGCATGACTGAGAACATGTGACATGAAATTAAAAAAAATTTAAAAACTTGATGTCAAGAAAAATCTGGGTCAGAAAAGTGATTTTTAACTTCATCTCTATGACAGATGCTATGAAAATGTAATGTCAAAATGCTTTGAGATCAGGTAGATTCAGCTCAAAAACATACATCTCTATGACGAGCAGTAAAAGGACTTTGAAGCTGCTGACAAATGAAAAGTCAAGACTGATCACTAGTAAATACTTCTTGATCAGGAGTTGGAGAACATAGAGAAAATGTCATATGTGAAGTAAATCAGAATATATGTCAGAAACTGAAAAACTTGACAAAGTGATGTCAATCTGAAGTCACTTGAGATATTAATGAGAACATGTGACAAGAAATCAAGCAAAATTCAAGAACTTGATGTCAGGAAAAAGCTGAGTCAGAAAAATGATTTTTAACTCCATCTCTGTGATTGATGCTGTGAAAAGATAATGAGAAAATACTTTGAGCTCAGGTAGATTCAGTTCAAAAAGATACATCCTTATGACAAGCAGTAACAGAAATTTGAAACTGCTGACAGGTGAAAAGTCAAGACTGATCACTAGTAAATACTTCCTGATCAGAGATTGGAAATCAGAGAGAAAACATCAGCTGAGAGGTAAATGAAGATATATGACAGAAACTGAAAAATTTGAGAAAGTGATGTCAATCGGATGTTGCCTGAAATATTAGTGAGAATATGTGACAGGAAATCAAGCAAAATTCAAAAACTTGATGCCAAGAAGAAAAGTCTGGGTCAGAAAAATGATCTTTAACTCAATCTTTGTGATTGACACTATGAAAAGGTAATGTGAAAATGTTTTGAGATCAGGTAGATTCAGTTCAAAAAGATACATCTTTATGACAAGCAGTAACAGAAATTTGAAACTGCTGACAGGTGAAAAGTCAAGATTGATCGCTAGTAAATACTTCCTGATCAGAGATTGAAAATCAGAGAGAAAACATCAGCTGTGAAGTAAATGAAGATATATGCCAGAAACTGAAAAATTTGAGAAAGTGATGTCAATCGGATGTTGCCTGAAATATTAGTGAGAACATATGACAAGAAATCAAGAAAAAGTTAAGAACTTGATGTCAAGAAAAGTCTGTGACAGAAAAGTGATTTTTAACTCCATCTCTGTGATTGATGTTGTGAAAAGGTAATGAGAAAATGCTTTGAACTCAGGAAGATTCAGTTCAAAAAGATACATCTTTATGACAAGCAGTAACAGAAATTTGAAACTGCTGACAGGTAAAAAGTCAAAACTGATCGCTAGTAAATATTTCCTGATCAGAGATTGAAAATCAGAGAGAAAACATCAGCTGTGAAGTAAATGAAGATATATGCCAGAAACTGAAAAATTTGAGAAAGTGATGTCAATCGGATGTTGCCTGAAATATTAGTGAGAATATGTGACAAGAAATCAAGCAAAATTCAAAAACTTGATGCCAAGAAGAAAAGTCTGAGTCAGGAAAATGATCTTTAACTCAGTCTTTGTGATTAACATTGTGAAAAGATAGTGTAAAAATGCTTTGAGATCAGGTAGATTCAGTTCAAAAAGATACACCTCTATGAGAATCTGTAATAGAAATTTGAAATTGCTGACAGGTGAAAAGTCAAGACTGATCACTGGCAAATACTTCATGATCAGAGATTGGAGAATGGAGAGAAAATATCAGTTGTGAAGTAAATGAGGATATATGACAGAAACTGAAAAATTTGAAAAAGTGATGTCAATTTGATGTTGCCTGAAATATTAGTAAGAACATGTGACAGGAAATCAAAAAAAAGTTTAGAACTTGATGTCAAGAAAAGTCTGGGTCAGAAAAGTCATTTTTAACTCCATCTCTGTGATTGATGTTGTGAAAAGGTAATGAGAAAATGCTTTGAACTGAGGAAGATTTAGTTCAAAAAGATACATCTCTATGACAAGCAGTAACAGAAATTTGAAACTGCTGACAGGTGAAAAGTCAAGAGTGATCACTGGTAAATACTTCCTGATCAGAAATTGGAGAACAGAGAGAAAATATCAGCTGTGAACTAAATGAGAATATATGACAGAAACTGAAAAATTTAAGAAAGTGATGTCAATCTGATGTTGCCTGCGATATTAATGAGAACATATGTCAGGAAATCAAGCAAAATTCAAAAACTTGATGCCAAGAAAAAATCTGAGTTGGGAAAATGATTTTTGACTCAATCTTTGTGATTGACACTGTGAAAAAGTAATGAGGAAATGTTTTGAGATCAGATAGATCAAAAAGTTACACCTCTATGAGAAGCAGTAACAGAAATTTGAAACTGCTGACAAATGATAAGTCAAGATTGATCATTGGTAAATACTTCCTGATTGGAGATTGGAGAACGGAAAGAAAATGATGAGGCAAATAAACCAGTCTTTGCATTAAATTAAACTGACATCATGCTACTGCCAGAGAGTAGTGTTTCAACTGCCAAATACAAGTCTATTCTCTTTGAAAATTACATTTCTGCAACTTTAGGAAGTTATGAATGACAGCTTTTCTGAATGCCAATCTATATTTATATATAGCCATTCATCATTGAAGAGTAAACAAGTATGCAAAACTGCTCGAACTCAATATTTTGTGTTAGAAAGCATTGAGGTAGGAGAAGGGGCTATAGAAATGAGCTATTTCCTCTAGTGTGTTATTTAAGAACTACTTTATTTATTTTTTTCACATATACAATTTTTTTTTAATTATAAACCGAAAATACTTTATTTTAATTGCCTTAAAAAAATAAACAGTATTTATTAATAATTAACAAAAGTGCCAATAAAAAACATATTTTGGGCCATTCATCCTTCTATCAGATCTACTAAAAATTTATTCTGGTAATTCAACCTGTTTTAAAATTACTTTCCTAATGTGGGGGCAGCACATTACTTCACAAATGCGAGATAAAATAACTATAATAACGATTTTTATATTTTAATAAAATCTTTTCAAATAGGTGCATTCATTTTATTATTGAAAAAAAATAAATATATGTTATCAGTCAGTATTGCTGTCATTCGTAAAAAAAAATGTTAAATGCTGTATCCAGAAAAAAGATAACGCAAGTCTAAGATAGAATGACGATTGCTGGATAAAACCCACTGGTCTTCAGTAGTTCGAAAATAATCTTTAAGCTTGTGTTTCAGTTTTCTGGAACAAACAATTTTGTAATTTAATTTTTTACATGTATGAAAAAATATTTTTATTATAAAGTATATATGATTATATTTTTATAACCGAATTATCATCATGTCTTTTTCGTTTGTTTATTTTATATTTTGTATGATGACGAAACCTTTGCAAAAGCACACAAAACTAAGGTTTGCTGATTATTTTTACCCAAAATTTAAAATAAATGAAGATAGATTTTAAAATCCATTATATAATGTAAATTTGTAAGTTTTTAATAAATAATTTTTTAAAAGATTCTTCTTGCATTTGTTCATCTTTAAATTTTACATTACAAATAAATAAATACAATACTTGAAAACCAATCTTCTAGTTGAAATGTTAAAAGAGTTATGTAGACAAGTAATTACTTTTTTTTTTTAACTTAAATTGCAGTAATTAGAAAAACACTAATATATAATAATTACCAACTTTTCTTTACTAATAAACCACCAGAAATATACATTATATACATAAAACTGCCTATATGTAGATGATAGCCCTATATATTGGAATAATTAGGCAATGTGCCATGACAAAATATCTTCTGTAATAACATAATTATTGTAGTATCTCAATTTTAAAGTTATAGCTTAAAATAATGGAAGACCTTTACACCCACTACTAACAGTAGCAAAAAAAATAATTTTATTTCTTAACCCAAACTAGTAAATTCAACTATTTATAAGCAGGAGTGAATATAGTGCACTTGTCTAGTACCTATTGGTAATTACACTACACTGAAATATAATTACTAGACTTTGGTCATATTTACATAACTATGCTAGCAAATTGGCTTCAAAAATTCTTATTTTGAACTTCTTGCTCTTGATAAACAAAAAAAAATAGTAATAAAGATAATGGTTAAATTATGATTCCAATCTGCTTCTCCTTAAAGATATCCAACCGCCAAAAATTAGTATATATGAGTATATATATTGTAACGTTTATTTATATACGTTACAAATATATTGGCATTTGGTAAAAGCTAAAAAAGTAAATTTAGATTTTTTTTTGATTAGTATAATTTTTGTTAAAACGTGCAATGAAGGTTAAAATTGTCATTCTTATTTTTTTTTATCTAATTGGAAAGAATAAATGACATACAGATTACTAATCCAGATAAATTAAAAGAATTCCAAAAGTATAAGCTAAAAGAAAAATATTTTAGCTAATTAAAGATGGAAGAATAATGCTAAAAAAAAGAGAACTTTGTAACTTAAATTTAAGAGAGAGTGTATAAGATTATTATCTTATACGCTGATAAAAAGACAAAAGAGTGCGCAGAAGTTCCAAAAATGGAGCGCGATATAAAAAGGAGATGACAACTTCAATCTGGGTCTTCTCTTTTACTTCTAGTTACGTCTCTGAAAGTTGGAGGTTTCCCACGAGCATAACCTGTGGCAAGAAATATACTTCTACACAGGTATGCCCCTTGCTGTACCAAGCTGTCACGCGAGCATGGAAACGGGACTTGTGAAGACCGCTTTTTGCAATAAAAGGGTCACTACAACAGTGCCTTTTCTCCAGCTATAGAACGGAACAATAATGGAAGACGCTGGCAGGAGAGACCAATGGAAATTCTCATGATCTGGGATCCCATAAACCTACATGAACTTACCGGTAAGTTAAGAATAAATTTTCCTGATAGTGACTTAAAAGTTTGCAAACAATTATTTATCTAGGCTTAGACTACCATCCTGATATAGACTTTTCGTATTCAAGGGACTTTCTTATAAAGAATTTTATACAAGATCTTGGAACATTATTAAATTGCGTTCATTATTTAATCTAACTGTTTTTGTTAATCGATTCATTATCTGGATTAGCATGTGTGTACTTTCCAGTTTAGTTAATTCGTAATTTAACTTATAAATATTTTAGTTTGATAGAATAAAAGAGATTTTACTTTTATCAACCTTTTCATTGTGCGTTATTGATAATGGTTATTATTTTTTATTATTAAATCTATTAGTAAATAAGATTTAAAAATGTAATTTACCTTTGCCAATATGTTTCGATACTCCCAGGACTAATAATCGTAAAAATCATTAATTCTCATTACGGTGGAATTACTGCCCCTTAAAAAAAAATATAATAAAAATCTTTTTATTTTTTTTTGTTTTACAACTTGCGAGAGGTGCTGGCGACATATTTCAGCAGATTCTTAGGAATTCTGGCGCCCATAGTAAATAAAATTAAAAGTTGATTTTGTCAATAGCACAATTCGTAACAATTAATAGGCTGAAGTTGATCAGGAAAAATAGCTGTGTTTTTAGAATAGAAATACAACTTTCTTTTTTCTTTTGATACAGCTTGATCAACTCACGCTCAAATATAAATTTGAGGCGTATAAGGGCCTAGTAATACGAAAAACGTTACAATATATATATATGAGTATATAGCATTATCACCTAGTATACTCTGATTACTCAGGTTTCCAGGAAATGGATCTCAACTAAATGCGGTGATAACTGCATTTAAAAACAAATATGCATAAAAGCGGTCAGTTTACAATTTAAATAAGTTCAAATTTAGAAAAAATGACTGAAATCTGTATTACACTAAAGAATGAAATATGGAAATTTTCATTAATTAAAAGATAAGATAGAGTTAAATCATAGACACATTCAAGAAACGTCAAAAAAATCAAATAAATATTATTAAAATAGTGATTGGAAAATATTCATTTATTAAAATATATCAAATATAGTTTAAAAATGAAATATACAGTTAGGATTTCAATTACAATATAAACACAAATTCTTGTAATACATTTAATATTGATTTATTACAACAAACATAAAAATGTACATTTACACTATATATATATACAATCGTATATCCACTCCTGATACATATTATATGTAAGAAACGTGCAGTTTTATAAATGCTTTTATTATGGTAAACCACTTTAATGAATAAAATATTATTACTACCACAATGAAAGCATTTGTTAAACTGTGTGTGTTTTAAATCTAATATACACGCAGTCACTAGTTATGAGCACTTGATTTATAAAATAATTTAATATATCAATCACACAGTTCTTTTCAAAATAGTTCATAAATATCCAATATAGAAATAAAACAAACTAACTCCTTTTTAAAACTTGTTTTTTATATGACTATAATCATGAAAAAAAAAATCCAACGTTTCGACTATTTTATAAAGTCTTTTTCAAGGCACACTAAAATAAAATATCTATATAACAAATAACACATATTCCAAAAAAAAAAAAAAATTACAAAATATATTCATAACCAAAAATTTACCTTATCTCATTCCCCTTTCGTATTAACAACAATCACAACTTAAACACAAACACTTTCTTTTTTAAAAAAAAAATCTGTATATATCCTTTAAAACAGTTAATTAAAAACCTATTATTTTCTTTTCTGTTTTTCTATTAACATTCTATTTAATTCTGGTTTTATTTCATTAATGTATACACTTTCTTTTATCATCCTTTCATTATATGATTTAATACATTCCAAAGGCTTTATATCAAAATCCCCATGCTTAAATTTATTCATATGAATGTAAACAGCAGAATTTTTTTAGCCTAAATGCTGTTTTAATCTAGTTTTTAATTTATTCTTACTAGTCCCAACATATGTCATTTCTACATTTTTTCTAAAACAATTCAAACATTTTATCAAATAAACTGAATTGATAATGTCTAATCTATTATAGTCCCCATTATTATTAATTAAAAGATTTAAACTTGCTTTCTTTCTATAAACTGGACAAATTGAAACATTATATTTCCTATTAATCATTTTAACTAATTTCTTAACTTTAATAAATAAATCTTTAGATATATTAAAACCAACATAAATAATCTTTTCTCTATTCCTACTCCTATCTAATCCCATTCTATTTCTTATTTTATTTATATTTTTATTAGAAAACAAATGTTTAACTACACCCCTAGGATAATCATTCATAAAACCTTCATTCCTAATAATATCAATCTTATTCCCAAACAAATTGCTATTTGAACATAACTTAATTGCCTAATAATTTTATTATTAACAATATTAATTTTACTATGATTATCAATATCTGAAAACCAATTATTTGATAATCCAAAAAAATGTTTTTTTCTAAACACATGTTTCTATACTAACACTACCATTCCTATCAATTTTTTTAAAAATTCTAACTTCCATATATTCAATAACATTAATATATTCTTTTTCCATAGTAAATTTTATTTTTTCAACTCTACCATTAATATAACTCAAAAAATTATCTACATTTCTTTTATTACCATTGAAAACCATAAAATAGTCATCAACATATCTAACATAAAAAATTGGTTTATTTCTATTATAATTAAAAAATTGCTCTTCAAACTTATACATCTATATTCCTGCCAAAAAACCACTCAGACTATTACCCATACTTAAATCCTCTTTTTGCTTATAAAATTCATCCCCATATTTAAAAATAAGGTCCCTACAACAAATCACTAATATTTCATATAAAAGAAAACCCTCAATTTTTAATTTTACCCCTTTGTTATATAAATTCATAAAACAACAAATAGCAACCTTTGGATCAATGTTAATATACATACTAACTATATCTCACTTTACAAAAATTAAATTTTTAAAAACCTTACCTTGTAAAAAAAACTTTCAATTTACTAATAAACTGTATAGAATTATTAACACAATTTCTTTCAAATAATGTAATATATTTTTTAAAAATATTATTATACACCCACTTTGAAATTTTCTCATAATAAGTATTACAACTACTAATAATTGGCCTCATTGGAATACCAAGCTTATGTATTTTAGATAAATCATACATTTTTGCACATTTTATATCCATTCTTTTTAATTTAAGCATGACTAATTTTTCCATACAACCTTTTTCATACAACACAGTTAACATATTATTAACCTTTTTATTCATTAACATACTTTCATCTTTATTAATTTTTAGAAAACATTCTTCCTTTAATAAGTTTAACATTTTTGTATTATATTCACTCTTGTTTAAAATAACCATACTCGATGTTTTATCACCTTTTAAAAATAATAAATCCCCATATTTATCGCCCATATTTTTAATAATATACCATTCATTAAACTTACAATTATTCCTCTTTTCTTTACTATTATATTTATTTTTTAATTCAAATACCAAATTTTTAAATCCAAATTTCAATTCATTAAATAAAAATGTTTTAAAATTGGTATATATAAAAAAAGGCTGAATTGTTAAATTTTGTTAGAGATATTTATGATAATTTAAAGACATTAATTACAATTAAAGAGGAATTAAAAGATATTTTTATTAAATAGTTATATTTTTTGAAAAATAAGATCTTAGAAAGGCATTGTAAAAAATTTAATGATTTGATGGTTAAAAGTTGTCATAACAAAAATAAAGATAATAGTTATTATGTATTTGGTTGTAATAATAGAATGGAAAAAAATAATTTTGTTATTAATTTAACTAATAATATTTTTAGTGAGGAAAAGATGAATGTTTTAAAAAGGGTTTGAATTATGTACCATTAAATAATTGTAATATTAAAAAGCAGATTATTGAAATTATGGCAAAAATGCAATTAATTGAATCTAAAAATGTAATAAGATTAATGATATTATGAATAAGGATTTTTTATTTAATGAATTGAAATTCGGATTTAAAAATTTGGTATTTGAATTAAAAAATAAATATAATAGTAAAGAAAAGAGGAATAATTGTAAGTTTAATGAATGGTATATTATTAAAAATATTGACGATAAATATGGGGATTTATTATTTTTAAAAGGTGATAAAACATCGAGTATGGTTATTTTAAATAAGAATGAAAATAATACAAAAATGTTAAACTTATTAAAGCAAGAATGTTTTCTAAAAATTAATAAAGATGAAAGTATGTTAATGAATAAAAAGGTTAATAATATGTTAACTGTGTTGTATGAAAAAAGTTGTATGGAAAAATTAGTCATGCTTAAATTAAAAAGAATGGATATAAAATGTGCAAAAATTTATGATTTACCTAAAATACATAAGCTTAGTATTCCAATGAGGCCAATTATTAGTAGTTATAATACTTATTACGAAAAAAATTTGAAGTGGGTGTATAATAATATTTTTAAAAAATATATTACATTATTTGAAAGAAATTGTGTTAATAATTCTATACAGTTTATTAGTAAATTGAAAATTTTTTTAGGAGGTAATGTTTTTAAAAATTTGGTTTTTGTAAAGATAGATATAGTTAGTATCCAGAGGTTGCTATTTGTTGTTTTATGGATTTATATAATAAAGGGGTAAAATTAAAAATTGAGGGTTTTCTTTTATATGAAATATTAGTGATTTGTTGTAGGACCTTATTTTTGAATATGGGGATGAATTTTATAAGCAAAAAGAGGATTTAAGTATGGGTAATAGTCTGAGTGGTTTTTTGTCAGGAATATATATGTATGAGTTTGAACAGCAATTTTTTAATTATAATAGAAATAAACCAATTTTTTATGTTAGATATGTTGATGACTATTTTATGGTTTTCAATGGTAATAAAAGAAATGCAGATAATTTGTTGAGTTATATTAATGGTAGAGTTGAAAAAATAAAATTTACTATGGAAAAAGAATATATTAATGTTATTGAATATATGGATGTTAGAATTTTTAAAAAAATTGATAGGAATGGTAGTGTTAGTATAAAAACATCTGTGTTTAGAAAAAAAAAACATTTTTTGGATTATCAAATAATTGTTTTTCAGATATTGATAATCATAATAAAATTAATATTATTAATAATAAAATTATTAGGGCAATTAAGTTATGTTCAAATAGTAATTTGTTTGGGAATGAGATTGATATTATTACGAATGAATATTTATGAATGATTATCCTAGGGGTGTAGTTGAACATTTGTTTTCAAATAAAAATATAAATGAAATAAGAAATAGAATGGTATTAGATAGGAGTAGGAATAGAGAAAAGATTATTTATCTAAAGATTTATTTATTAAAGTTAAGAAATTAGTTAAAATGATTAATAGAAAATATAATGTTTCAATTTGTCCAGTTTATAAAAAGAAAGCAAGTTTAAATCTTTAAATTAATAATAATGGGGACTATAATAGGTTAGACATTATGCATTCAGTTTATTTGATAAAATGTTTAAATTGTTTTAGAAAGAATGTAGAAATGACATATGTTGGGATTAGTAAGAATAAATTAAAAACTAGATTAAAACAGCATTTAGGTGATAAAAATTCTGCTGTTTACATTCACATGAATAAATTTAAGCATGGGGATTTTGATATAAAGCCTTTGGAATGTATTAAGTCATATAATGAAAGGATGATAAAAGAAAGTGTATACATTAATGAAATAAAACCAGAATTAAATAGGATGTTAATAGAAAAACAGAAAAGAAAATAATAGGTTTTTAATTAAATGTTTTAAAGAATATATATAGATTTAAAAAAAAGGAAATTGTGTGTTTAAATTGTGATTGTTGGTAATAGGAAAGGGGAGTGAGATAAGGTAAATTTTTGGTTATGAATATATTTTGTAATTTTTTTATTTTTTTTATTTTATTTTTTTGGAATATGTGTTATTTGTTATATAGATATTTTATTTTATTTTAGTGTTCCTTGAAAAAGACTTTATAAAATAGTCAAAATGTTGGATTTTTTTTTTTTCATGATTATAGTCATATAAAAAAGAAGTTTTAAAATGAGTTAGTTTGTTTTATTTCTATATTGCATATTTATGAACTATTTTGAAAAAAAAAAACCGTGTGCTTGATATATTAAATTATTTGATTTATCATTTATTTGGATCTTTTTTTTTAAGTATATATATATGTATGGATGCAGATATTCCAATTGAATTGATTTTGTTTTTATAAGGATTTTAAGTATAACATAAAGAATTACAATTATAACATGAAAAAATTTATTGGATATTTAAAAGGAAGATTTTTGGAAACATTTATGGACAATTCGGATTTAAAAAGTGTATTGCTGCCATTAATAAATGGATGAATAATAAGTTGAAAGTTGTCAAGATAACATTGGACATTAAATTTTTAAGAAAGTGTTTGTTAAATAATGTAATACCTAAATTTATTTCTTTAAAGAGATTTGTGAAGATTTTTGGGTATAAGTATATATTAAAATGGGAGAAGATAATGTTGGAAAATGTTTTAAAATTGGCATATAAAAAAAGGCTGAATTGTTGAATTTTGTTATAGATATTTATGATAATTTAAAGAGATTAATTACAATTAAAGAGGAAGAGGAGTTAAAAGATATTTTTATTAAAAAGTTATATTTTTAAAAAAATAAGATGATTTGATGGTTAAACGTTGTCATAACAAAAATAAAGATATAGTTATTATGTATTTGGTTGTAATAATAGAATAGAAAAAAAGAATTTTGTTATTAATTTAACTAATAATATTTTTAGTGATGAAGAGATTAATGTTTTAAAAAGGGGTTTGAACTATGTACCATTAAATAATTGTAATATTAAAAAGCAGATTATTGAAATTAATGGCAAAAATGCAATTAATTGAATATAAATGTAATGATTAATGATAATAATATGAATAAGGATTTTTTATTTAATGAATTGAAATTCGGATTTAAAAATTTGTTATTTGAATTAAAAAATAAATATAATAGTAAAGAAAAGAGGAATAATTGTAAGTTTAATGAATGGTATATTATTAAAAATATTGACGATAAATATGGGGATTTATTATTTTTAAAAGGTGATAAAACATCGAGTATGGTTATTTTAAACAAGAGTGAATATAATACAAAAATGTTAAACTTATTAAAGGAAGAATGTTTTCTAAAAATTAATAAAGATGAAAGTATGTTAATGAATAAAAAGGTTAATAATATGTTAACTGTGTTGTATGAAACAGGTTGTGTGGAAAAATTAGTCATACCTAAATTAAAAAGAATGGATATAAAATGTGCAAAAATCTATGGTTTACCTAAAATACATAAGTTTGATATTCCAATGAGGCCAATTATTAGTAGTTGTAATACTTATTATGAGATTATTTCGAAGTGGGTGTATATTATTTTTAAAAAATATATTACATTATTTGAAAGAAATTGTGTTAATAATTCTATACAGTTTATTAGTAAACTGAAAGTTTTTTAAAAGGTAAGGTTTTAAAAATTTGGTTTTTGTAAAGTTAGGTATAGTTAGTATGTATACTAACATTGATTCGGAGGTTGCTATTTTTTGTTTTATGAATTTATTTAATAAAGATAAAGAGGTAAAATTAAAAATTGAGGTTTTTCTTTTATATGAAATATTAGTGATTTGTTGTAGGGACCTTATTTTTAAATATGGGGATGAATTTTATAAGCAAAAAGAGGGTTTAGGTATGGGTAATAGTGTGTGGTTTTTTTGGCAGGAATATAGATGTATAAGTTTGAAGAGCAATTTTTTAATTATAATAGAAATAAACCAATTTTTTATGTTAGATATGTTAATGACTATTTTATGGTTTTCAATGGTAATAAAAAAAAATGCAGATAATTTTTTGAATTATATTAATGGTAGAGTTGAACAAATAAAATTTACTATGGAAAAATGGTACTTAATGGATAATTTGCCTGATGACGTATTTGACCCACCGGTTTCCTTCCGGTAGGCATCGACGATCTTTGTATGACAACGTTGTCATGGCAACGAAGTGACTGGCGTGATTAATCCATCAGAGAGTCAATTTTTTTTTTTAACCGCGAGATTTAAAATTCGGAGAGAGGTTTGGGAAATTTTTTGATATTTCTGTCTATTATGATTTTGCTATCCACTTGATCACAGTGATTTTTTTCAGCTCTTCCATTGCATCCTTGATATTTTACTTTGTGATATGGCTGAAGCTCCAAGAACCTTGTTTAGTTTACTGAGTATGGAGGAAGAAGCGATCATCTTCTTACAAGACCGTGGTCTTCTCCCCAAAAGGAAATTATGTCAAAATGGGCATGAAATGAAAAAGTATATTCACAATTCCAAGAAACAATGGCGGTGTAACTTGAAGGATTGCCTGTCAGAAATTGCAATTAGAAAAGGCACGTGGTTTGTTGGCTCCAAAATGACTTTCGTGACCGCTATACGTTTCATCTATAGTTGGTCCAAAGAATTAACATCGATAACATTTTGTGCGGAGGAATTGAATATTTCGGACAAAACTGTTATCGATTGGAACAACTACCTCCGGGAAGTTTGTACCTGGAGATTGTTAAGAAATGAAAGGCGGAAAATCGGAGGTCCCAACACAATCATTGAGATTGATGAAAGCCTCTTCACAAAACGGAAGAACAATGCCGGAAGAGTCCTACCACAGCAATGGCTATTTGGTGGCGTGTGCAGAGAGACTGAGGAATGCTTTATTGTAGCCATTCGAGATAGAAGTGCGTCTACTCTCATGCAAGAAATTTTGCAAAATGTACACGAAGGCTTGACTATCTACAGTGATTGCTGGAAGGGATACAAGAGCGAAGAGTTAGCTGAGGCTGGATACGAACACCATCGTGTTAATCACACATACAACTTCGTAGACCCCACAACTGGCGTACATACACAGAATGTTGAAAGGTTGTGGGGTTTGGTCAAATGGCATAATAAAAAACACAGAGGGACAGCACGTCAGCACCTGGACTCATATTTGAGCGAGTTTATGTGGAGGCAGTCATACAAAGCTGATCCTTTCGCTGCAATTTTAGAACATATATCCCAATTCAGTCCTCCACAGTGAACGCTATTTGTAAGTAATTTTAATTTTTTTTATAATAATTATAATTTTAGAATTAATTATATTATTGAATATAGACAATAAGTAATCCAAATGCATGTAAAAGTAACGTCACCATTAATGCCATATTCGCATTAAATCGTTATTTTAAATGTACAAACAATTTTTGTTAATATTTCTTCAATTATCAAACTTCCACTTAATTACATTTAATTTGTAAATAATTTTTGTATTTTTGGGTTAATATTTCTACAAATATCAAATTATTTTTCGTAAATTCATTGGCTATACAGTACGCTTTTAAAATTAGCCAATGTATGTAAAAGTAGGGCATGTGATCGCGATTAATGGCACATTTTTATGTGATCGCCATTAATGGCACATTTTCAATAATTTTTTGTTTTTATATTTTGTATTGACCTTATTTTGTATTTCATGCATGTAAATTTTCACTAATTTGTTGGGGTTTTTGGTACTTACGGATAATTTGCCTGATGACGTATTACCCTGAAGGCATACCGGTGTAATGTTGCGATTTTTAAGATAACGTCTCCAAGTGATCTGCAGACACATCTACTAGCTAAGATGTGTCCGCATATCACGTGAACACGTCACGTTAAAAAGCGCAACATTAAATCGGTATGCCTTCAGGGTAATACGTCATCAGTTTATCATGTGATAAAAAACAAAAGGAATGTCACGTGATACACACCGACTGAACACAAGCATGTTTCTTGGTCCTGAAAAAAAATACAAAAAAAAAAAATTAGTGAAAATTTAATACGGTGAATACAAAATATAGTAACACAAAATTATTTAAAATGTACATGCATGAAAACTATTCAAAAATCTTAAAAATGTGGCCAATTATAACAGCGCTTAGCGTTGTAGTTGTTGGGGGGGGGCGCCCTTTGTGTTTTTTGACAAGCGAAGCTTGTAGTACAAGATATAAAATACAAAATATAGCCAATGAATTTACGAAAAATAATTTTGATATTTGTAGAAATATTAACCCAAAAATACAACAAAAACCCCAACAAATTAGTGAAAATTTACATGCATGAAATACAAAATAAGGTCAATACAAAATATAAAAACAAAAAATTATTGAAAATGTGCCATTAATGGCGATCACATAAAAATGTGCCATTAATCGCGATCACATGCCCTACTTTTACATACATTGGCTAATTTTAAAAGCGTACTGTATAGCCAATGAATTTACGAAAAATAATTTGATATTTGTAGAAATATTAACCCAAAAATACAAAAATTATTTACAAATTAAATGTAATTAAGTGGAAGTTTGATAATTGAAGAAATATTAACAAAAATTGTTTGTACATTTAAAATAACGATTTAATGCGAATATGGCATTAATGGTGACGTTACTTTTACATGCATTTGGATTACTTATTGTCTATATTCAATAATATAATTAATTCTAAAATTATAATTATTATAAAAAAAATTAAAATTACTTACAAATAGCGTTCACTGTGGAGGACTGAATTGGGATATATGTTCTAAAATTGCAGCGAAAGGATCAGCTTTGTACGACTGCCTCCACATAAACTCGCTCAAATATGAGTCCAGGTGCTGACGTGCTGTCCCTCTGTGTTTTTTATTATGCCATTTGACCAAACCCCACAACCTTTCAACATTCTGTGTATGTACGCCAGTTGTGGGGTCTACGAAGTTGTATGTGTGATTAACACGATGGTGTTCGTATCCAGCCTCAGCTAACTCTTCGCTCTTGTATCCCTTCCAGCAATCGCTGTAGATAGTCGAGCCTTCGTGTACATTTTGCAAAATTTCTTGCATGAGAGTAGACGCACTTCTATCTCGAATGGCTACAATAAAGCATTCCTCAGTCTCTCTGCACACGCCACCAAATAGCCATTGCTGTGGTAGGACTCTTCCGGCATTGTTCTTCCGTTTTGTGAAGAGGCTTTCATCAATCTCAACGATTGTGTTGGGACCTCCGATTTTCCGCCTTTCATTTCTTAACAATCTCCAGGTACAAACTTCCCGGAGGTAGTTGTTCCAATCGATAACAGTTTTGTCCGAAATATTCAATTCCTCCGCACAAAATGTTATCGATGTTAATTCTTTGGACCAACTATAGATGAAACGTATAGCGGTCACGAAAGTCATTTTGGAGCCAACAAACCACGTGCCTTTTCTAATTGCAATTTCTGACAGGCAATCCTTCAAGTTACACCGCCATTGTTTCTTGGAATTGTGAATATACTTTTTCATTTCATGCCCATTTTGACATAATTTCCTTTTGGGGAGAAGACCGCGGTCTTGTAAGAAGATGATCGCTTCTTCCTCCGTACTCGATAAACTAAACAAGGTTCTTGGAGCTTCAGCCATATCACAAAGTAAAATATCAAGGACGCAATGGAAGAGCTGAAAAAAATCACTGTGATCAAGTGGATAGCAAAATCACAATAGACAGAAAAATCAAAAAATTTCCCAAACCTCTCTCCAAATTTTAAATCTCGCGGTTAAAAAAAAAAAATTGACTCTCTGATGGATTAATCACGCCAGTCACTTCGTTGCCATGACAACGTTGTCATACAAAGATCGTCGATGCCTACCGGAAGGGAAACCGGTGGGTCAAATACGTCATCAGGCAAATTATCCGTAAGTACCATATAAGGTTTCAATTTGTCCAGTTTATAAAAAGAAAGCAAGTTTAAATCTTTATTAATAATAATGGGGTCTATAATAGGTTAGACATTATGAATTCAGTTTTTATTTGATAAAATGTTTGAATTGTTTTAGAAAGAATGTAGAAATGACATATGTTGGAACTAGTAAAAATAAATTAAAATCTAGATTAAAACAGCATTTAGGTGATAAAAATTCTGCTGTTTACATTCACATGAATAAATTTAAGCATGGGGATTTTGATATAAAGCCTTTGGAATGTATTAAGTCATATAATGAAAGGATGATAAAAGAAAGTGTATACATTAATGAAATAAAACCAGAATTAAATAGGATGTTAATAGAAAAACAGAAAAGAAAATAATAGGTTTTTAATTAAATGTTTTAAAGGATATATATAGATTTTTAAAAAAAGAAAATTGTTTGTGTTTAAGTTGTGATTGTTGGTAATAGAAAAGGGGAATGAGATAAGGTAAGTTTTTGGTTATGAATATATTTTGTATTTTTTATTTTATTTTTTCTGGAATATGTGTTATTTGTTATATAGATATTTTATTTTAGTATTCCTTGAAAAAGACTTTATAAAATAGTTGAAACGTTGGATTTTTTTTTTTTTCATGATTATAGTCATATAAAAAACAAGTTTTAAAAAGAAGCAATTAATTTGTTTTATTTCTATATTTGATTTATAAACATTTCACTTATGTAATCGCTTTTGGACTTTAAATCTTTATCTGTGCACATACTTTCATGTATAAAGTGCTATCTACTGTAGAAAGAAACGGGTATTCAAAATTGTACAGTATTTTAATACTTTAGTAATTAAAAAATTCTTTTTAGTAATTAATGCTACAAATTTATAGTATCTGATTAAAAAAAAAAACTACATACATTTGTAATTAAACTTTTTCTAAAGAAAGATAAACTGGAATTTAGAAAATAATTAAAAGTATATTTTAATGAACAGTAAGAACTTATATAAAATAGAGTAAATCTTCCCATCTCTCTGACATTAATTATTTTACTTTTAGCATTGTCACAAACTGTCTGGAACAGTTCCATCTTGATTAGTGCTTGTTTTTAAAAGTAATTTGTGCGCAATTTACATATACCCTATATATTTCTGTTTTGGTGAATTTTTTCATTCTTATTAATTAAAAACCTTAGTGAGAAACAAAAAAACAACAGTGTTGATACAACCAAAAAGAAATCAAGGTCTCCTAAACTCCAAACGGGTGAGACAAAAATGAATATAATTAGACGTTCTGAAAATGGCTAATCTTTTGTTTCAATCGCACATTCATGAAATTTAAACTGACTGATCACCAATATATACAGTTGTGAAAAACAAGAACAAAATTAAGGAATATGTTAAAAATCGTGGAAATACTTTTTCGAAGATTGTTTCAAAAAGACATGGCAGAGTAATGTATGAAATAAAAAAAATCTTTGGCTTTATGGATTGAAGATCAACATCAAAAAAACACACCAGTGAGTTTATCAATTATTCAAGCTAAGGCTCTTAGTTTGCATGAAGATTGAAAGAAAGAATTTATTAAAATAAGACTCTGCTGTTGAATTTGTAGTAGGCAATGGCTGGTTTTACAAATTTAAAATGAGATATTCTTTATATAATATTAAATGTACTGGGGAAGGTGTCAATTCAGATAAGAATGATGCCAGTAAATTTATTTCCACTTTCTCTAATATCATTAAAGATGGAGCTTATTTTCCATATCTAGTCTTCAATGTAGATATGACAGGATTGTTTTGGAAAAAGATGCCTGCACAAACATATTTAGCAAAGGAAGAATCAAGTTGTACCTGGGCATAAACCTTCTATAAACAGATTAACATTGCTTCTTGGATGTAATTTAACTGGTGATTTTAAATTGAAGCCACTGCTAATCTTATCAGACAGAAAATTCTAGAGCATAGAAAGCAAAAGATAAAAGAATACTTCCAATCATTTGGAAATCAAATCCTAAAGTCTGGGCTACTGCACAGCTTTTTCAAGATTGTTTCTCATATCATTTTATGCCTTCTGTTAGGCAATATTGTAATGAGAATAATTTACAATTTAAAGACCCTATTGCTCTTAAACAATTCTCCTGGACATCAAAAATCTCTGCAAAATTTATATCCAGAAATTAATGTTGTGTTTATCCTTACCAATACCACAAGTGGAACACAACCTATGGACCAAACTGTGATAGCTACTTTTAAGCAGTATTATATGAGATTAATGATTTGAGCAATCAAGGCAATTGACAAGGAAGGTGGACCTACATTAAGAGATTTTTGGAAATGTTATAATATATGGAATGCAATAAATATTGGAGATGCATGGGCTGAAATAAGAGAGTCAATAATGAATGGTTGTTGGAAAAAAATATATCCACAAATGATGAATGCTTCTATGGACATTGAAGAAATTCCTGAAGATATCACAACTGAAATAGTCAATATAATGAATGAATTAAATTTAGATGTCACTGATGAAGACATTGATGAGTTAATGTAATCTCACTGTTAAATGAAGACTTGATTAAACTACAAGTGATGAATGAAATTCAAAATGAAGAAGAACATGATAAATGAACTTATTGTTAAAAGTTTGACAATCAAGAATATGAATGAAGCCTTCATGCATCTTAAAAAAATTTTGACCATCATGGAAGAATGTAATCCCAATGGAAAGCGTATATCTTGTGTATGAAGGGCAATAGAAAAAGACACCAAAGGTTACAGAATTCTTTATCAAGAGATAAAAAAGAATACAATTCAATTAACTCTTGATAAATTTGTAAACAAAATTTCAGATATTAATCAATAAAAAATAAATACTGTATTTTGAAAACCCTTTTTGATGTTTTTTTACATACCTCTACATTCAAACAATTTCAACTTCCAATCACATGTCAAGAACCAATTAAGTTCATAACTAGGTGACTATCTGTATATAGTTAAGAAGAAATTACTTTTTTCCTCTGTTCAATAACTATTGGCATAATAGGGGTTTAGAATCAAATAATTTATATTTTCTTATAGAGGAGTTGGAGGAGACTCCTCGTACATAAGTAAAGATTATATAAAGTAAAATTAAATAATTTACACATGAATTTCCAAAAGCTGGAAATTAATATATTGTAAATCCATTTAATGAGTTAATTAAAGTTAAATTCTATTGAACAAAAAAGAAAAAAAAATTAAAGGTTATACAATTTAGTTAAAGTTAGAAGAGAAAAAGGAAACACTATTACTGGTAATTACTAAATAAAGAAAAACAAGAATAAAGAAAGAAAAATCGCAGGAAAGTGAACTGTTGAGGTTGATGAAAAGAGATGTTTTCAGATAGGCAGATTGCTATATATAGGAAAGAAGAGATAACTAAAACATCTGACAAAATCCAGAGTATACAACAAGAGTATAATGTAACTATTAAAATAAATACATTAAAATGTGTTATTTATCTTTAAATGATGTGTTAAAATACTTTTCAGTCCTAATTTAAACACTAGTATAATGATAAATTTCTGTATAATGCAAATGATGTGCTAAATCAACTGACATGCTACAACTGAAACTCAAATGATATAACTATTCCAATCGTGAAAATTCTTATAATGAGTCCGGAAATGATGAAGATATAAGACATAGCTTGATTTGCCACAGGAGAACAGTTTTTTCATTGCCTGCAGTGACATAATCTATCTATTGAAAGAAGAGTTTATTTACACCAAGAAGGACTCAACAAATATCAACCAACACAAACTGATTAATTTATTTTTGAAGTTACTGGTGAAGTCATAAAGAAATATCTATAATAATAAGATTACTTAGTTATTAAAGAAACCATGGTGTGATATTTTAAAATTTATACACACATAAACAAGAAGCCTAAACAATTTTAACTTGTTGGTCCCATTCCAAATGTACATATAATAATTCACTATAGATTCTCAGATATCATATTATAAGCAGAGTGAAAGAATGAATTGTTATCAGAAAAAACTAATAGTGCTGCCAGTGGTTATTGTATCACAGATAATCTTTCTGAGAAAAATATGATTCCAAATTAGGTTTAGTATCATTCAACTCCCACCTACAAAAAACAAATACTTGTGGATGAATGATAACTAACCTTTAGAGCAATAATTTAATATATGATAATCAGGAAATCTGAGATAACATATAAAGCAGTTATATACATGACATAAGATTGGATTGTTAACATCAATTCTAATTATGTCATTCAGCAAACTTAAGTTAAAATACTCTTGTTAAACTCTAGTTCTCATGCTAATCTAAACATAGTGTGGTGTATAATACATATACCAAAACTTAGATCAAGAAAATTGACACCATTACAATATTGCTATAGCACATGCTTGAACAACGAATATTTTATCAAAAAAATTATTTGCTCAACTATTGTAATTATAACAATTTGTGTTTGTTATAATTATAAAGTTTTTACATTCAATGCAACAGATAGTCCAATGATGTGACAATGAGTGCAGAAATATTGCCAATAAAGTTGATCATCTAGTGACCATACCATATGCTTTAGCAGTCATTATATACCGGACAACCAAATGCTAGTTAAAGAATTCATGGCAAAGCAATTATTCAGAACAAATATTAATCACTACTTGGACCATTCCCAGTAATATTATCACTGATTTATGTTATGTGATCGTTCAAAGTATGTTCTTTTAATGAAGCAATACCAATAGTCTGATTGTATTTTCTTAACAATAATCACTACTATTTAATTATCTCGACTGATCTTAAGAATAATGTAGGATAGTATAAATCAACTTTATTTGTTTTGAGGGTAAGAATACTTATATACTATCTAGAAGACCTAAATTTGAAGAATTTATTTATTCCCTTTGCTTCTTAAACAATTGCACTATCATAAGTTACTAATAGTCTAGCAAGCCTCAGAGCTCTAGGAACTCTTTTCTATATAATAAATAGCTCACAAACAACTATATAAGTAAGTAAATTGTGTGCTATCAAATGAAATTGAGAATTAAATAAAGAATGGAGTAAAGTATTACATTTTGATTTTTCAACTGCAATTTTAAAAAAATTCAGTTTGTACAAGTCATATAATTACTTTTATTTGGTGGGTAAATCTATTGTGTGCCTATTTCCATATATCTCTGGTTGGATTTAATATTTTAATTAATTCCTTATCTCAATCTCTTCAAAGACAATATGCACATAATGTATAACACCATTGAATAATCTTTTATGAAATAAAAATTTACATTAATATTTTATAATAAAAATATTAAATATAAAAAATATTAAAAAATACAAAAATTATAAAATTTCAATAGCGACAACAAAAAAATAATTATGAAGTTTACAAATTAATTAATTTTATTAGTAAGAAAATTTTAGATCTTGAAATATTTGAATTAATTAAATATAAGTTAAGGCATTACCAAATTTTCACTTTTGTTCAGTTTTGTTTTATTATTCTTTCCTTGTTAACAATTTTGCTTTGCAATGCATAGTTTAATTTTAATGAAACATATTTTTGATGGTGTTCAAAATAACTATCTTTTTCGTACATGTTTATTTTAATCTATAGGGTGATTTTCATTTTTCGACAGCTTTTTGGTTGACAAATAGGTTATCACCTCAAAGACACTTCTTATCTTGTAGAATGACGGAAAGCAATTTATAAGATATAATATAATAAGAATACACCTGGGTCTTGTTTTACGCGATAGATAGGTTCCTCAGAAAACACACGCAAACGAAATCGCGCAAAAATAGATGTAACTTACATTGAAAAAGGGGGGATGCAGTCTGTGATTTTTCAAAATTCGCGCAAAAAAAAAAAATAAGGAAATAAAATATGACTAATAAAAAATTTCAAATTTGAAAAAAATTGATACAAGACAAACTTTTTTTAACTATAATATTTAATTTTATTCAAAATAATATATTTTTATGCATAATTTACAGTACAGTAATTTAAATTTTTTTATACATGTTTTAATTATTATTGCTATTTGCCCAAAAAGACGTTCATTTGCAAACTAGTAAAAAATCAGATTGTGATGTGATGTATTTGGCTTCTCCTTAAACGAAGTCAAGAATATCTTAACAATTATTTTCACAAGAGGAAATACAACTAGCGCCAAGTTCACTCTCATGTTGTGTTATTGGTTTTCTGTTGACGACGACGATGATTTTATTAATTGTTTATGAACTTAGACTTATGATAATAAAAAGACATTTATTCACCACTGCTGGGGAAAATTTAATTAAAACTAACAACTAAAAACTAAATTTTTATTTTTGTCTTTAATTTTCAATTCCGTTTAAAAATCAAATTTCGTTTTACATCACATTAATTTCAAGTCGCCCGTAAGTAATTTTTAAATTGTTAATTACAATTAAAAATCAGATTTTAATTGTGCCCACTGCTATTACTGATCTTTTAAAAATAAACTTGTGGACACTAAATGATTAATAATTGATTACGTTCTTTTTTTAAAAGCAAAAACAGAATGTGATTTAAAATGCAAAATTAACACGCACAATGTTTGAACAAATTTACATTATAATCTTGTAAAATTTAATGTGTGTATACATAAAATGTGGAAATCATGATTTTAATTTCATTATTGCATAAAATCTTACTATTATAAAGCACTGAAAATATTGAAATTACTAAGATGAAAGTCGAATTCCAATAATGTGCTATTACTTTCAATATAACATAAGCAAAATTTATTATTCAAAGTAATAGCGCATTATCGGACTTCGACTTCCAGTTAAAGATGAATCGCGTAACTTCAAAATCGTGTTAAATAAGTCCGCATAAAAAGAGACCCAGGTGTACTAATAACTCTAAACAAGCTTTTCTGATAAATGCTGCAAGAGAACGTATTTAAAAATATCTAGAATATCGCCATTCCCAAACTGATTTCAAGCTACTGGCTATCCTCAGTGAGCACTAGAATATTTAGACCCTAGATCTAAAATACCAGCTTAAGCTCAGCATTTATCTAATACTTAAGTATTAAGTAGAAAATCTGAAAATTTCAGATATGTATATGTTTTCACATCCAGCTATCTAATTTTAAATAGCTATATGGGCTCAGTTACACCATATATTAATGCCACTAAAGCCTTGAAAGACAAACTATAATAGTAAAAAAATCATACATCATGTGACTTAACTTAATAAGCTCATATTACAAATTAATATAATGAGCTTGCTTTCTCTTGCAGCATTTATCTGAAAAGCTTTTTAGAGCTATTAGCATGCTCATTATATTACATTTGTAATACAAGCTTTTGTAGAGTTATAATTATTTATTAAGCACACAGGAAGTATATGTAAATACTTTTAAGACAGGATATAACCTGTATCAAATGTGTCTTGAAATTTATAATAGTAAGCAATATCTTTATTTTTTCTGATAGAGGGATCTCTCAGACCATGACACAAGATAGTGACTAAATATAAGAGCAGCTATCTTTAACTGCTTTTTTAAGTTAAGTCACATGATGTATGACTTGATTTTTTTACTATTATAGTTTGTTTTTTGAGGCTTTGGCAATGTTATATTACTGAGGCTATTAATATATGGTGTGACTGAAGTCTCTTCAGGACCATATAGCTATTTAAGTTAAATAGCTTGATGTGAAGACATATACATGTCTGAAAAATTCAGATTTTCTAATTAATACTTAAGTATTAGATAAATGTTGAGCTTGAGCTGGAATTTAGATCAAATGTCTGAATATCCTAGCACCTTAGTGAGGATAGTCAGTAGCTTGAAACTGGTTTGGGGATGGAGATATTCTAGATAGATATTTTTAAATGCTTTCTTTGGTGGCATTTATTGGAAAAGCTTGTTTAGAGCTATTAGCATGCTCATTATATCACATTTGTAAGTCAAGCTTATTTAGTTAAGTCACATGATGTATGACTTGATTTTTTTTTACTATTAATTTATAAGATATCTTTCTGTTTATATGTTCATCTTTTCCAGATAGTTATGATAATACAAATAAAGTTAATAATTAGAAAATTATAATTCAAATCAGTGATGAAAAACTCTTCATGGCTGTAGTTGAAAATAATAATGATAACTTATAGATCCACAATTGAGGTTTTATATCCCTCAATAAACTTGAGGCTATCTTTTTTTTAAAAAAAAATTCCTGATATTTACTGGAAAAGTTTTATTTCAGATGTCTTCAAACCATGATGAGTAGTGACTAAACATTATATTTGAATGGCTCACTTGGAAACATAATTGTGGAAACTTTATTACTAGAGAACAAGTATATGCTGCTGCTTTTCATCTCATATATTTTCTTAGTCCTCCTACATTTTCTATATGACAGTCTGTCCTTCCTAACTTGAAAAACAAGTCATCTTCTTACTGGTTGTTTTTAAACCTATCTGTGACTAATGACTCATTTAATCAAATTGATTATTAAAAAAATCTTGTTTAAAAATAATTTCAATTATTTTTTAGTTTATAAAAACTGAAGTTTAGAATATTAAAAAGTAAATTTACATAAGTATTATATATATATATATATATTCTTTGCTTTATAAATAAAATTCATTTCAAAATATTTAATTTCAAATTTATAGATTAGGCTCAATAATGTTGCATAGAACAGAATTTGAAATAGTTATGAATAATATAAATGATTTTGTGGTAGACAACTTTACCACATCACCAATAATAGAGATAAAATGAAATTTTATATTAAATGCTTTTATTGACTGTGCACTAAAAAGAAATAAAATAATTGTTTTTTCAACCACAATTGAAGTTTTTAGAGATAACTTGAAATAAAAGCATGCGGGATCCTGTAATTAATTAAATCAATCCCTTGTTATAAAAAATAGGGATTGGCTTAAATAATTTCTGGTCCATAAAAAAATTCCAATTGTGGTTGAAGAAACAATTTTTTTTTTTAATGCAGTCAATAGAAGCATTTAATATATATATAAAAAATTATCTCTATTATTTTTAAGTGTTTAGTCTGTTCATTTGAAAATAGCAGGACAGTGAAAAGTGCATCTTTTCCCCCTCCTACTCAAAAAATCAAGCTGGAACTGTTCTTAATTTGAATTTTTTCTTTTTATACTAATCCTTCGGATTCATTGATCATGGTTTCCTGTTCCAATGGTTTTCATTAGGGTCCGAGTGTTAGTTGACTTTCCACAAGCGGGTAATGCAATCTTTTTTAAATTTTTTTATATCTCTTATCTGACCTTTAATTATAAATTTTCCCCAAGGGCTCATTTACTTTGGATTAATTAAAACCAACAATCATTTCCATTTTCAGTTTTAGCACAATCGACAGTAATTTAATTATTGTACATTCTTTATCTTTAAATCTTTAAGTTTTTGCTTAAAATTTAGTTTTAAAATACTCTTTTTTTTTAAAATAAAGTTTTCTTTTAATAATTTTCCATCTGTGATATATATATATGTTTTGCAAGCTTTTAGTTTTCAATTTTTAATTCTAACTTTTATTTAATAACTTTTATTTGCGAACATTTATATTTTAACTCTTTTTTGTTAAAAAAACAACAATGTAATGGCATGTGTGCCTGTTACAATATATATTGTAGTGGAAAACGAAATAATCTAGATAAAACCTATTTCCTTACTACTCCTCATTAGCCAGTCATTTGCACCAGATCAATCATTCTAGATCAATTACCAATAACCATGTAAACATTTTTATACCCCAATCAGACAAACCACTTTGCAACTAACCATTTTACTCTCTATTCTATTCTTTTTTATATATCTCGGTGCCAACTAGGCTAACTAAATCTAGATAGTTACATTTGTGCCAGTCTGTGTATAACGGCCATGCACAAAATGGCTGTTTGCTGAAGATTCAGCATAGCTTACATGTATCACATGAAAATTATAATTTTAATACGATTTATTAAATTATAATTCAGAGGGGAAGTGGGAGGTACGGATATAGTACATAAATAAATGGGTTTGGGCTATATTATATTCTTATTATACCCACAGTACAAGTGTATGCAGTGTATATATGTTTTAATAATTTATTCGACTAGCAAACCTGTCTAAAAAAAAAAAAAGGGGGGGAAATAAGTTGTAATATTTGTTTATGTGTAGAACAGTTTTTTTTTTTTTGTTGTTGTATTTTACTACTTATAAATGTTCGAACACACATATATAGAAATGTATTTTTATTTTTTATTATTTTTCCTAAAAAAAAAAAAAGAAAAGAAAATTCTAAATAGTTAAAATTTTTTGCATTTATTGGAATTTAGCTTTTCTAATTGTTAAAATGAGAGGGTTTGAAATTAATTAATTAAATTTGTAAAAGGAAAAAACCTTTTTGCTAATTACAATCTACTTTCAACCGAAGAAAATGTTTTGTATAAAAGAATTTTCGGTTGATCGTGAATAAAGATAAAATAGATTTTATCTAAGAAAGGAATGTAAGCACAATGGGTGTCAAGTACTCAATATGGAAGCTTGCAAAAGTGTACTTTAATAAATAAAAAGGTAAAAGAATGTAGAAAGGTATATGAAAGTATAATTAAATTTATTATTAGCTGATGCAATAGCTCGTAGAGGGGGTATGACAATTGGACTATTTGGGCTATATGTGCTGCTTACTGGGGGCTTTGAGTCAGTCGAGTACTAGCTTGCTAAAGCGTGCGGACCAAGGGAGATTAGCCTACTAAAGAGTGCGGACAAGTGGAGATTAGCCTGCTAAAGCGTGCGGATCAGTTAATGCTAGCTTGCCAAAGCATTCCAATGGCAAAGATTTAGAAAGTTAAATCTTGTCTCCCGCTAGTCTAAAAAAATGGAACAGTATAGATTTGTGAAAAACAATCCGACAGAGAGAAAGGAGAAAATGAACTGTGTCTGTTAAAATTATAATCACTTGGTCATTTCCCAGAAAAAAAATTTGAAAATTAGCATTTAGCAAGGATCGTTAAGTGGAGTTTGGAAAATGATCAACAACATGGATTCTTAATACGTTTAAATAGAAAAAAAAAAAAAACGAAAGACGAATCATAGTTAGAGAACTGCAATTTATTTAGGATCTACTTGCCCTAATCAGCCGTGTGCGATATACATATATACGGGAGAAGTATACTTACAGATCCGATAATTTGAAAGATGGCTCGATTATACGTTCCGGGTTATTATCCTACCATGGAGTAGACTTTCAGTCGTAGTACACCACCTGTTTGGCTATCAAGTCCGAAGATGCCTTAGAAGAAATAGCGGTAGTCACGTATTTACCTTGCTATGACGTCATTTGCCTGAAGGCATACTACTCTAACCACCCGATTTTTAAGATAACGTCACCTAGTGATTTGCCGACACATGTAATCGCAAAAATTTTGTGGCATATCACGTGGTGACATTACGTCAAAGATCGGTAGATTAGAATAGTATGCCCTCAGGGCAATGTCGTCATAGAAACGAAGAGCTGGGTGAAGGCACGTGGTACAGGTTCATGAGGTCAAAACGGAGAAACAAACACGTGGTACAGAGTAATGCCGGCGGCGTCCATCCTGAAAAAAAAAAAAAAAATGGTAAAATTAATAAATAGGACACAAAATAGAGTGATATGCGGCAAAAAAAGATTAAAAATAATATATACATCATGAATAATTAACTAAAATTGGACGCAAAATATGAAAATGTAAGATAAATATCACTACAAAATTAATAAGTAAAAACTGCGAGTCCACAAATCATGAAAAAAAAAATTAATAAATAGGACACAAAATAGTGATATGCAGCAAAAAAAGATTAAAAATAATATCTACATCATGAATAATTAACTAAAATTGGACGCAAAATATGAAAATGTAAGATAAATATCACTACAAAATTAATAAGTAAAAACTGCGAGTCCACAAATCATGGAAAAAAAAATTAATAAATAGGACACAAAATAATGATATGCGGCAAAAAAAGATTAAAAATAATATCTACATCATGAATAATTAACTAAAATTGGACGCAAAATATGAAAATGTAAGATAAATATCACTACAAAATTAATAAGTAAAAACTGCGAGTCCACAAATCATGAAAAAAAAATTAATAAATAGGACACAAAATAGTGATATGCAGCAAAAAAAGATTAAAAATAATATCTACATCATGAATAATTAACTAAAATTGGACGCAAAATATGAAAATGTAAGATAAATATCACTACAAAATTAATAAGTAAAAACTGCGAGTCCACAAATCATGGAAAAAAAAATTAATAAATAGAACACAAAACAGTGATATGCGGCAAAAAAAGATTAAAAATAATATCTACATCATGAATAATTAACTAAAATTGGACGCAAAATATGAAAATGTAAGATAAATATCACTACAAAATTAATAAGTAAAAACTGCGAGTCCACAAATCATGGAAAAAAAAATTAATAAATAGGACACAAAATAGTGATATGCGGCAAAAAAAGATTAAAAATAATATATACATCATGAATAATTAACTAAAATTGGACGCAAAATATGAAAATGTAAGATAAATATCACTACAAAATTAATAAGTAAAAACTGCGAGTCCACAAATCATGGAAGTTCGAATTGAATACAAGAACAAGTTCAGAGGAGCGTGTATAGTTGGTTATATATATATATTTTTTATATTCTATTTTTTTTTTTCTCTCTCATTTATGTTCTTTGTAAAATTTTTTTATGATATATATATTATTACTGCATACCTTGTTATATGGATTTATTACTCTAAAGTGGGAAGGAATATAGGGCACACCCATTGTGTAATCTTTTAGATATTGTTTTTTTTTCTTTTATATATCTTGGGGTCATATGTATATGCATCGGTGGAGGGTAAATATAATTTAAATATTTTTTTATATATATTGGACTTATATGTATGCATTAGTGGAGGATAAATATAATAATCTGGGGATAATAAATATTCACTTTTGTAATTAAAATCGTTTATAAGTTTTTGACTTAGCTTTAAAATAATTATTAAGTTATTAGTACAGATATATAGTTTTTTTTTTTTTAATCAAAATGCAAATCCACGTAGTTAACCTGAGATTTATAGAATATAAAGTGAGCTAGATAGGGATAACTTACCGGGGAGTTGGATTGTTTCTTTTATTTTAGTCCGAACGTCTCTAAATATTCATATTCATTAATGACTAGTCACATTTTACACACTCTTTCGGGAAAGAAAAGGAATAAGTATAATCTTGAACGGGAGTGGCGCTAGAGACTGAAGGAAATATTCAGTACTCTTAAAGGTGTGTAAGGACACTTGAATTAGTCAACGTATAATTAATCGGCTAATGAAACAATTTAACAAGGAAGGTCTGGATGGGCCTAATTTTAGGTTCAATCTACTTCCTCTAATAATTTCTTTGAGGTATTTACTCATATTTAATCAAAAATATTTTAGAGAATTATTATCGATGTCCCATTCGGTAGCATACGTCACTTCATGCTCGGTGCGTATGAGAGTCTAACCAGGCAAGACCACTACATGTTACCTGGTTTGAACCTCAGTTGGTACACTATTTATAATAGTATGTAGAATTTCCTATTTCATAACAATATTATTTGCACCTGTATTAATGATAAAAATTCCTCATTATTCTCTAGTTATGCAAATAAATTATTAGACAAATTATCGTATAGATCACGTTTAATAGTTTAACCTCATAAAACCTTTTAGGAGTTCATATTTCATAATTTAATGTTGTAAATCTTTTAAGTTCATATTTAATAATATTATAAGTTTCACTAATTCACTTTTATTACTATAGATCATCGATGGTAATTCACTAAATCTTCAGAGATCTTCAATGGTAGACATATCCATTATGATGACTCATGAATAACACAGTTAAAACCATTTTATATATATGGCCATTTAATATATTTAATTAAACCATTTATTAATTAATAAAATGATGATGATAATGATGGTAATGATACTTCCAGCCACAGTTTTTACCTAACTCACAACACAAATTGTATCTTTTATCAATCCATAATTATTTATTAAAATATTGTTATATATTTAAACTATGTGTTATAATTGAAATCCACCAGTGATGAAGATGACTAAACTAACTTCATGAAACAATAATTAACTCTAAGAAATATATAAACTTCTTTTAATAAAAACAAATTAAATTTTATTATTGGTTAATCATCAATATACAAATAAAAAAATTTACATAATAGTAAAAAATAGTTACATTCAAATAATAATAACCAAAAATTATTTTCCCCTTCCCCTTAATGAAATTTAAACTCAATAGTCAATATCATATAGCATGATATGTGTATATTCATCTCTCTAGTGGATGAATAGTAATCTTCTATTAAGGAACATTTTAATTTTATAAACACCCGATGCATGCTACTTGCATATTGTATATAACATAAATTTTATGCATATAATCTAAACAAAATAATAATCGAGAAATATTTAAAAAAAAGATCTGTTCCTAGTTATTCATTTCAATTTTCATTAATCTAGGTTGCTAATCTTTAAAATCTATTTCCCATTATACTAAATTTCTACCCTCATCGATTTGTACCTTCATAATCACCATGTATCCATGTAGGTATATTTATATCATTAGGGGTGTGTGCATATGTTACTTTCCATTATTAAGAAATCTTGTATTTAACCTTTTTAGATAATATGAATAACATGATACCTGAATTAATACATAATAGACATTTTATAAAAAAAAATTACATATAGAAATGGTTACATATCATGATAATCAAACAACACATATTTTTGATAAAGTCAATATTCATCATTATTGAAAAATCCTTTCCAAAAATTGATTCTTATTTTAATATTTAGTAAGAGAGAGATAAATGTTTTTATTTAAAAAGAATTGTTAATAATCATTGAGAAAATAAAATAAAATTGATATTACCAGGCTCTTTTTTTTATTTCCGATGTAGAGACCGTTTCAATGAATTTAGTGAATTTCATTTTAAAGTCAGCTTGTTCAAGGTTAAAATTTTGAATTCAGCCACATACCATGTTTAACACATATAGATTTATCAATTACAGTGGTTTACTGGAAAAGTTCCATTTTAGCTTAGGCTTGTAAATCTTAGTTTTACTGCGAAGATGATGATGTTGTTATACAACCTGCATTTCTTTAAGAACCATTTAGTATTGGGATGGTTTCTTCATTTCTTCTTCTCTTTCTGCTCCATGTATGGGCACATACATTAATAGATAAATGGATATTTTCTGCTTTTAATATATTTTCAGCATGGATATTTTCTGCTTTTAATATATTTTCAGCATTTTACTTTGTGCCTTTACTTAAATTCAGCAACAGCATAGGTAAAGCAATAGCGTGATCAGCCATAGGATGTTTTTTTTAAACACTTTTCAGATTTAACTCTTCCAATGTGCATAGAGTTCCTTGGGTAGCCAAAGGGCTCCCTCAATCAAAATATCTTTCAAGCTCTCCATAATTTGCAGAATTCTTAAAAAATATAAAAATAATGCATTGGATTTAAGAAGCAATCAGACTTATTAATTCATATTAAATCTTATTTTTTCAGACTATATATGTGCTTGTCTTTTGATGACATCACAGGACACCTGGTTATCCCTAAAACATACCTTATCAATGCAGCTGTGATTTTAATTTTTTTACTCTTTTTATTTTTTAAAATTCATTATTTGGTATGATCCAAAATGATCTGTGATTTCTATTTGCTTTCTTTGGGTGATCTAAAGCAATCAACAGTTCTTCTTAATTTTGAAACTGCTTACTAATGAGTATTTTTTTCACTTCCAATTTTCTCACAATAAACTTAGGTTAAAATTGTTTTTATCTCTCTCAAAATTTTTTTAACACTAGATTGAAATCTTTTTTTTTTAGAATTGACAATCTTTCTTAATCCATTTCACAATTGACCATACACTTTTCCATAAATAAAAAAATGGATTGAAATAATATAAAAAGAAAACCTTTGATTTTATAAAACTAAAGTAATATGGATTCTGACAAGGAAGAAGGATATTGTGCCAGTCAAAATCATGTGTTCATTCAACAAGACCTAGAATCCAAGCAAACTATAGCAATCTAGCAATGTGCGAGATACACAGGTCTGGAACAGTACTAAACGCTAACCGATTTTCCTGTGCTCCAGGGTCTCTGACTATATGGACAATGCTTTTGAGGAT
Organism: Epiperipatus broadwayi; assembly: GCA_028023455.1. Classification (NCBI taxonomy): domain Eukaryota; kingdom Metazoa; phylum Onychophora; class Udeonychophora; order Euonychophora; family Peripatidae; genus Epiperipatus; species Epiperipatus broadwayi. The sequence goes on from JAQFVV010012411.1 coordinate 5,448,240, forward strand.
ACTAGTAAGCTTTCATTTCCTCCAGTCCCAGCAATGAGGACAGGATGAGCAAAGAGACTTGGAAATCAATAATATTTAAACAATTAGACAATGATTATCACAAAATATCTTACTTATCGAGTGGGGTATGCTATTCTTTAAAAGATTAATAATCAGATATTTAATATCGTTCAAGGCAACTTTAAATAAAATGAATTAATTAATAATACCAATAAAATCTTTTAATTGAATTTGAAATAATTTAACTTAACCTAAACAGTCATACGGGAGATTCGGGCAATGAATAACAAATGTGAGAATATAGAAAATAATATAATATAAATTTATTAAACAATTAAATATGGTAATAACAAAAATAGCTGTATAGAATGTCTGGGCAATGGGAGTTATAACTTTAATTTGCAATCACGCACTTTAGAGATGAGTCAATAAATCATACTATTTATATAAATAAAAAGTGTTACTACATAGTTAGTTGGTGCAATTATTACATATCTAGAACAATGGATCATTTGTGCGGTTGCTCAGATATTGTGGTGCGGTTAATATGCCAAGAATCAATAAGTCAATTAGGTAACCAAATACCTTGGAACTTAATCCTCATCTAAGATATTATATATTCACATTAATAAGCTGTATTGGTCATTATATATATATGAATAAGAATTTGAGTTGTGTGATTTGAAAAATTTAGTAATTTAATGTTAGTTAATAAATTGTCTTTAAAATTAAACTCTATTTGTCGATCAATTCTTTTTATCAATCTTTTTTATAAATTCCTTTTACAATTTTTTATCAATTCTTTTAACCACTAATTATGTATAATCTATTAGTGATTACAAACAGCTGAGCTAGTCATGGATTTAGGCATTGAGTTAGTGGCCATTGCTCAAAGTGCGTTGTTTATTCTTTCAGAATAAATAGTGGTGCCCGTGTCTACACGAAACAAAAAAGAGCTTTGAACTTTGGTGTTGAATTCAACAGTCGAGAAGAAGTTATGTCCTGGAAATGTAATGCTAGTTATATACTTTATAGCTATCGTTTGGGCATACATACTCTCCGAGTATGTTCTTCTCTGCCTAAGAGGCCGGTGTTTCAAGGTTATCATATCTGAACCCGATACAAATGGCTATACCCAACTTGGGGCTGGACCTAAGAAACAATAGTAATATTTTGTTTCTTGTTCGAAAATTTTATACAAAAGCTAAATTACGTATGTAAAAGTTGTTTAATTTTTAAAAAAAAGAATTGACCGAAAACTTTTTTTTTTCTTTAAATGAAGAGATTTATGTTATTTACGTTATCTAAAATAAATCATTATGTTAAATCAGAGACAATTGGGTTTTATGAGCGGAGTTAAAGCATTAAGATCGGGTAAAGAAAAGGACAAAAAGGGGTGGAATCAGCATGTGTTTCTGTCTTAGTAAGAAAAATAAATAAATAAGTCATATTTAAATTTAGTTTAACATAAGCGTTAGTTTAATAGAAAAAAAAAAACTTTGAAATTGAAATTTTCGAAAATGGATCCGAAAAAAAGCCCAATATATTTTTAAAATCCCCAGTTAGTAAAAAAGGAGAAAGAAGAAATATCTGACATGCAGATGATGATGAAAATGATGATGAATATAATACGAGAAATTAAGCAAAGTCAACAAGAATTGTGTCAGAAATTTGAGCAAAGCCAGCAAGAGCTCAAAGAAGAACTCAAAGCAGAATTGAAGGCAGAAATTAGTCAGGTTAAAGGAGAAATTAATGAACTCAGAGCGGAAATTAGAGAAATGAAGGAAATAAGATGTGAAATTACAGGAAAGGTAGAGAAGAACCAAAAAATTATAAAGGTAGATTTAGTTAAAGAAAGTCAGGAAGATGAAAAGGAAGTTGAGGTGATCAAAGAGATAGAAATTGAATTAGAATCAGATAGCGTTGCGACCGATAAGATAGAAACAAACGTAGACCAAGAAATAGAAGAGAAATATAGGTGCAAAGTAGAAGATAGCATTGAAAAGCTTTTACAAAAATTTAAAAAGGTTAAAGTAAAAATTCGTGTTTGTTTTAAACAAAGATTTAAAACTAAGAGAAAGAATAGGAAAAAATATTCCCAGTTAAGAAAAATACAGAGATCTGTGAATCTTAAAGGTTTTCTAATGTACAAGGTTGAAAATAGAATGGAAAGAGATAAAATAAAATTTAATCAAAAGAGAGATGTGAGAATATGGAGTATAATTTATATTAGTGAGTTAGTAGAAAGAAAGAAGGAACCTCCGGACATATTTAAAAGATAGTAAATGGACAGAATAGCAAAGGAAATAAACAAAAAGGACCGGAAATGGACAATGAGCAGGAATGTGATTATTCTAATGTCAATAATTTGAGAAGTTTAAATCTGAAACTTCTATTTAAAACTAAAATAATAAAATTAAAAATAACTGAAAAATAAATTAAATGTTTGAAAGCAATAATAATAACAGAGGCTTTGTAGAATAAAAGATTTTTGTTTTTCTCCACGCACATATTAGAAATGCTCGTAAATAAGCAGTTCAAATAAATAAAAAATCAATAAAATCAAGTTAAATAAATGGGTCAAATTAATGATGTAAAAGTAAAGTTGTAGATTTAAATAAATGAAAAGATAACAGAATTTCTAGAATAAAATTAAGTTAGTCAAATAGATATTTGCATAATAATGAATCGTAATAAAGTAATCTGAGTACACACACATTAAAATAAAATAGTTTTGAATATATGTAAGTTAATGAAAGGAAATAAATAAATGGTTTAAAGTAATCAAGTCCAATAAAATATTTGTATAATAATGAAGAGTAGTAAAATAAAAGCTTTCTAAGTACACGTATGTTAATATATAAGGTAAACAAATGTTTAAAAATAATATTGTAATATAAATAATATTTGTAAGAGTTTAAAATAGTATTGTAAGATTAAATAAATATTTAAATGATGTTCGTAATGGTTTAAAAATAATATTGTACGATTTGTGTAATGTAAGTAAATATGTTAAAATAATATTAGAGTAAAGGTTAATATAAATAAATGTTTAAGATAATGTCCACGTTGATTTAAAAATGATATTGTAATGCTCATAAATATAAATGAAAGTCAATCTAAGTTGTATTAGGAAAGTATCAGGGTTTGAAATTAAAGGGATGAGAGTAGTATAGAAATGTTTTAGTTAAGGATAAGTTTAAAGCTGTTGACTGGATAAATTTTAGTACCCATAATGGATTGGCCAGAATCATTCCTCTTTTAAAATGTGCACTGGCGACAACCAAAGTAAGTCGTAAATATCTTTTTCAGGGGAGAATCCCCATAACTTGTACCTCATTTTCCAAAGCGTAAGTCGGAAATGGACAGTTGAAATTCCTGCCATTCGCAGCATCCTCTTCTTAGTCAAAGTCCGATCAAGAGAATCGGCAATCGTTTTCCAAAGCATAAGTCGGAAATGAACAGTTGAAATTCCTGCCATTCGCAGCAACCTTTTCTTAGTCAAAGTCCGATCAAGAGAATTGGCAGCCGAAGCTTCGTTTATAAAAGATTCCTGTGCCACAAAATTAGTTTGTCCTCGTGGTCACTATCCAGGACTCAGAACATTGTAAACAATGTTGCTAGCATAGAAAGAAGTAAAGCATAATTAAAGATTGCCCTTGGTATGTAAAGTAAAAGATATCAAGAAAGCAAACTTAGAAAGAATAATAAATTAAAATTCAATGTTGTCAGAGATAAAATGGTCAAAAGGACGCATTTTACTCTCAAAGGGAGAGCGGTGTAATGTACCAATATTGATATTGGCACATATAATTTTATCTAAAAAAATTATTAAAATAATCTTTCATAAAAGAAAAACGTAAAATTAGATGTTGAAGAGTTTGTTACAGTTTATTTTCGAAAAGAATAAGAGTCAAATAGTTTTCTATCATTAGTTTTTGAAATAAAAGTTAAAATTGATTAATTAAAAGAGGGGAGGGAAATCGTAGTTGGAAAAGTTAAACTAAAGGTTTTATAAAAAAGGAAGTAGAGTCTAATATTATTATTTGAAATATAATTTAAAATTTAAGAAAAATATAAATCTCTTTTCATTCGAGTTTAAGTAAAGGAAAAGTCATCTTAAAAAACTAAATAGTAAATTGTATTAAAATATGTGTGTGTGTATATATGTGCGATTGTAAATAAGTAAAAAATGTATGCGAAATAAAAGAAGATTATCATTAAAAACAGCAATGGCTATTAATTAAAATATAAAACAACACTTCTGCATGGCTATTACTAATTAAACAATCTTCCAAAACATGTTTATCAAAGGATTATCACTGGAATTTTGATAACAGATTTTGCCGGAAGATATTACAAGGACAACACATCACAGGTATAAATAGACTTTTTTATTGGACAGTTCAGTTCAGTTCACAAATTAACTGAGCAAGTTCAGTTCAGAAATTAATTGAGTCAGTTAAGTTAATGGTATCCAGAAACAAAATGCAGTGCTGAGAAGATTTTGAGAACGCACGTTTTTCTCCACAGCCTGATGTCCGATGAAAACAGCAAGATCTGCCCATGAAATAATGTCAGCTTAACAACTTGGAAATCTCCGTCAATATCTAAGTGTCTTCAGTAGTAATAATTGTAAATAATAAGAAACTCATCAAGGAAACATCCCAGCTGGCTGGAAGAAGCAACAAACAAGAAGAAAACAAAGTTCTAAATCTACGTTCAAAATCCTAGGTAAAACATTTGCTTCTTTCGTTTATACTGTAATAGCCATTGCATTGCATTAATTCGTGCGAATCCTCCAAGAGTCTAATTATATGAACTCTATATCATACATAAAATAAACTATTGATATGTGTGTTTAAGTTTCAACTGCTATTAATGCTTTATTATTATATTTTGTGAATGCTATATGAGTTAATATGTGCGTGATCATTATATCAGTGTTATTAGTTAAATTAGATAAATACCAGTGATCTATTATTAAAATCTACAAGAATATTTAAACTTGTTTAGAAATGTTAATTTAAAATGTGTGTGTATTATATTAAATTATAAAGATGTTTAAATTTAGTAATTTAATGTTAGTTAATAAATTGTCTTTAAAATTAAACTCTATTTGTCGGTCAATTCTTTTGATCAATCTTTTTTATAAATTCCTTTTACAATTTTTTATCAATTCTTTTAACCACTAATTATGTATAATCTATTAGTGATTACAAACAGCTGAGATAGTCATGGATTTAGGCGTTGAGTTAGTGGCCATTGTTCAAAGTGCGTTGTTTATTCTTTCAGAATAAATAGCTGGCGCCCGTGTCTACACGAAACAAAAAAGTGCTTTGAACTCTGGTGTTGAATTCAACAGTCGAGAAGAAGTTGTCCTGGAAATGTAATGCTAGTTATATACTTTATAGCTATCGTTTGGGCATACATACTCTCCGAGTATGATCTTCTCTGCCTAAGAGGCCGGTGTTTTGAGGACGCATATTCGAACCCAGTACAATATATATATATTGTAACCCAAATAAAATATAGTGTTACAAAATAATAATATCAAAAATGTCTTGCAAGAAAAAAAAGATGGCAAATATCATAAACTAGTCATTTCAGGTCATCTGGCTTATATTTCGAGCCCTAGTTGGGCAGCCATTGCAACCCTATCAAAAAAGTATAAAGTATGTGGGTGAGAGCCATCGATAATTTAATAACAATATTTCAAAATAAATCCAATAGTAATTTTAACCCATTTTTATCTCTAGTTTTATATTAAGTGAATATTATGTGAATATTAGGTTAATACTAAAGTGAATATTATGTGAACATGGTCTATCAGGGTGCCACTATGTTAGCTAAGCCTAAAAAAAGTTATATTCTATACCTACATACAAATGTACCAGGTTTGAATCCCTTTTGGTACCTTATTTATAACCGAATGGATTTTGTATTTTAGAACCATATCACATTTGCACTAACATTAAAAAAAACAACATACCTATGATTTAAAAGTGCATATAAGATTTATAAGACAAAATTATTATTTAGATTTTAATATCATAAATGTATTTCAACATTCTCACAGGTCTTGCTAGCTCATATCAAACACTATAGATTTATGGTGACAATTTATCCATTTTGAATGATTGGGATGGTAGTTATTATCTTATAATGACTCACAAATGATAACCAAATACAGTAAAACTCATTATTTATCTATGGCCATTAAACACATATCTGGATCAGTAATTTAAAAATATGACAATGACAATGATGATGATAATGGTACTTCCATCCACAGCTTTAGAACTAATGCCTAACATAAAATTTAGCTTTTATAAATTCATAATTATTTTCCTAACATATTTAAATTAGAACTTAACCATTAATATTCAACAGTGATGATAAATGATCATAATTAATAAAGCAACAAGTACCCTTAATTAAAATATACACCTCTTTTAATAAAACAAATTAACATTTATTACTGGACTACTAAAATACATATACTATTTAAAGATATATATGAAAATTTATGCGAATAACAATAATGAGTTATTTATATTGAAACCATAATATTAATAATATTAAACTCTTTCTCCTTTTTCTTTAATGACAGTATCCAATGTTTTTATCATAGCATAATAGTGTGCATCGATTTGGATAGTGAATAACTAAAAATGTATATCCAAATGAAAAACATTTCATTAATAAAAAAACTCTTTGCATGCACATACTTATGTAATTTTATAAATTTAAACTTATTATATAAAGTAAAATAATTAATTAGAAAAAAGGTTAGTTAAATTCTACAGACATAAAAGCATTTACAGAAACAAGCTTTAAATTACTTATCTCCCCCACTAATCATTATTTTTAAAAAATCTAACTCCTCCAATGCTACCTTTCTATCACTCTCAACATTCAGGCAATAGCTATACATGTGTCAAGTATAATTATATTACTACATGTGTGTATGTGTGGATCCCCATTGTAAATAAAATATTATTAAACAAACTTTTTAACATATAAACATATCACATAATTTTGAACTGATCTACAATAATATATTTCACAAAATAAGATACCCCAATAAGTGGATATGTATAATAATTTTAGAAAACATAAAATCATTAATAATGCTTATAGCTATTATTACTGAAATGCTTCTTTTACTCAATTTTGGTTTTAAAATTCAGAGATAAAAAAAGATAAGAAATTTGTTATTAAATTTTTTGTCAATAGTCCATGTTATAATAAAAAGTAAAATAGATAATGAAAATTCATATTACATCCTTTTATTTTCTTGAGGCAGCACTTTCCAAGAGTTTAAATTCAGCTTGTTGAATGTTTATAAATTTTGCAGCAACCACATACAGCAATCTGTAACACGTATATATTACCAAATTTTAGTGGTTTACTGGAACAGTCCTATTCTTTCTTGGCTTGGGCATGCAATTCTTTTTCTGCTATGATGATGGGGCAGTTACTTGCTTCCATAGGAACCATTTGGCACTAGAATTGTTTCATTTCCTTTCAGCATACTTATTTTAATACTCAGGATATCTGTTGTTTTATATTTGTATCATTTTTGCTGGGGTTTAAACTCAGTCATTGGCATAACTTAACTAGTATGGTTTAACATTTTTCACTAGTTTACTTATTTTCATTTTAGCTTTAAAATGCAGGTGAGCAATTAGTTTCTTTTATTTAAAACATAGATGAGCAGTCAGTTTCTTCTATCTCATTTTTCACAATCACAAGATGTGTAATACTTTTGGCTGACTATTTAGATCTACATTGGATAATGGATGGCTGGATCAGTCAGATAAAATATGTGTACTTAGCCTGTCATTATGCTGTATGCAACTTTCCAAACAAATATATATATAAAATAACAGCAATTCAGTTTTTTTCTATGACTTGAGATGCTCTCTCAACAATTTTAATTTTTTTTCTAAGTGATTGCCAGCCTTTTTATATCAATGAGACTTTTACAGCCCCCTAGATATAAAACCTGCTTTTTATTAATTAAACCATCTAATTTAAAACCCATCATCTGTTTCAAATTTACTATGGGTAATAAAAACCCAGACTAATAGATTTTCTCATAATTAACCATTCTGGAAGGAATCCATTATCTTAATGGCAGCACACCTTTGTGTCAAATATAGATTCATGAAATTTAACTTTTTTGTTTAATTATCCCTGATTTAAAGACTTTCAGCTATACTACCAACTAAAATTCCAATCTTGTGAGTTTAATTAACACATTAGGCAATAGTCTATAACAATAAAGCTTTTGAAATCTTACAATGATTTTAACAGAATTGTCTTTTATCAATATGTGTAACTGTGAGTTTATTTATGTAAAATACAAGCATACACAGGCATTCAGAAAACTTGTCTATCAAAAATAATCTGAATGCCTTTTACAAACTATAACTTAATATTCAAAACTAAAATTATTAAAACTATTAGACTTAAATTATAGCTGTAGAAAAAAATAGAGAGCAGAATTTAGCAAGTATAGATCAATTTTGAAAAATAAAGTTAATAATCAAAATTAAAAAATGATTAACTAAATAGTTTGTGTCCACAGACAACTACCTATGTGTTCTAATTTTAACTTTTAAAAATAACTAAATAATTTAAGTTACGTACTATTCTTTTTGGGTTTTATCAATACAAAGAGCATAAATATTTACCTCTCTCTCTTTCTGTTCTAGGCTCATGTAGGGTTTAAATTTGGGTACCCAACAGCTTCCCTTCCTATATAAAAAATGTGATGACTTTTCTGTATTCCATTTTATGCACATTACTGAACTTTAGCCATAGGCTAAATTGAATGGGCACAATATATATATATATATATATTTGAATAGATGAAGTTATATTTAAGAATTAAAAATGTTAAGCATATATAAATAGTTGTCTGCAGATACAAACTCCATACAGTATTATTTTTTTCTAAGTCTACTTAGTAACTCTCCATATTTAACTTATATCTAATAAATTGTAATTTTGTTCTTTCCTAAGAATAAGTTTTTATAGTAATTTTGGAGTATGTGCTCAATTGCTATCAGGCGATGCTGTGGTACCATCAACAACCAGCCTAATGCTTGCAAGTGGTAAATTTCTATCCAAAAGTGACTGAAAATTGACAAATAAAAATGCCTGAGGCAATGTATATCCAACAAATGCATCAAAAGTACAAATTATAAAAAAAAAACAAGAAAATGCTATAAAATTCAAAGTAAAAAAAACAGAAATCGGTGAAAATATGACAGACCCCACCCTAAAATCAAGAATTCTTCATTTAAATTGAAAAATGAAATTGGCTGAGGCAATGTATATCCAACAAATACATCAAAAGTACAAATTATAAAAAAAAACCAAGAAAATGCTATAAAATTCAAATACAAAAAATAATTACCAATGTAAAATCTACCCCTCCCCAAGTAAAAAACCATTGACAATGGTGGAAGGTGGGAAATCCAAAAGCAGAATTTCATCAAATTATTTAGCGTTCAATTTGCAAATAAGCATCTGCAATCACATTCAAAAGCAATTAATTGGTCTCTGCTTTGAAATTATGGCATTATCATTTAAATTCATCAATATTTAAAAAATAAAAAGCAATACACAAAAAATAATTACTAACCTAAAATCTACCCCTACCCCCAAAATAGCTGAAATTGACAAATTATGTCGATGGTGTAGTTTTCAAAAAATATACTAAATACTTAAAAAATAAAAGATTTTCAACATTTGCAAGTCATTTAAATTCATCAATATTTAAAAAATTAAAAGCAATACACAAGAAATAATTACCAATATCTTTCCAGGCATTTCAATGATTGCATTGCAGTTTTTTCAGTTCAAGAAATTGTTTTTCATGTGAAAAGCTGGTACCGAAAAGTCTATAACATCACATTTTGAAAGTACGAAGTGTGACGGGAAATAAAAAAAGATTATTTGCAGCATAAAAATCCATTAGCTATCAAAAAATAAAATGAATTAAAAATCCATTAGTTTTTACAACTTTTCTTTAAAATTATAAAATTTAGCTTAGTAGGCACTTGAATGTTTTCAGAATAAAAATCCATTAAAAAGGTTATTATTTAGATTTAGAGTTCACATTTTTAGAGAACATATTTTAACACAAATAGTAACAGAAGATTAAGTAATGGTAGTTATTTGGTTTAAAAAAATACAACAAAGATGATAAAAATTAAGAGCAGATTACAATTAGCAAACACTTATAGTTTTGCAAAAATAGACAAAAAGCTTCAAATTTGTAGGCTTTTGGTGCAAAATAAATTATTTAGAAAAAAATTCAAATTTTGAAGCTTATTGCAACAGATTTTAATACATTTAAATAGTAACAGAAGATTAAGTAGCAGTGGTTATTTGATTTAAAAAAAAATACAATAAAGATGGTAGAAATTAAAAGCAGATTACAATTAGCAAATTATAGTTCCGCAAAAAATAGACAAAAAGAAAGTTCAAATTTGTAGGCTTTTGGCGCAAAATAAATTATTTAGAAAAACATTCAAATTTTGAAGCTTATTGAAACAGATTTTAGCACACTTAAATAGTAACAGAAGATTAAAAAACGATGGTTATTTGATTTAAAAAAATACAGCAAAAGATGGCAGAAGTTAACAGATTATAATTTATAAATTGTAAAATTTAGACTGATGGTATATTAATGGCTTGCAATATTGTGTCGAATAGATCTTCACTACGATGCAGTGATCGCTACATGAATTTACCTAAGTATGAATCCAGGTAATGTTGAGTGGTCCCCCTCTCTCATTTATTGCAACATTTTAAAAGTCCCCAAAGTCTTTCTACATTTTGAGTATGGGCTCCAGTAGAAGGATCAACAAAATTGTAATGATTTACTTTGAAATGTTGGTAACCTGCAGCATTCAATTCCTCACTTTTGTAGGCCTTCCAGCAGTCAGAATATATGAAGGATCCCAGTGCTACATGATCTTTAATGGCATCTAGAACATGCTGTTCGATCTAGAATAGCAACAATGAAACACTTTCATTTCCCTACATAAAGCATCAAATAACCACTGTTGTGAAAGAATTCTTCCCTGTTGGTTTTTGCATTTAGTGAATAGTTTTGTCGACCTCTATAATTTTTCTTGGGCCTCCAATTTTGTAGGATGGGTGAGATAGCAGACTTTCTTTACAGGCTTCTCTCAAATATTGCTTCCATGCAACAAGTCTTCTTGTCCAAATCCATATCATTTTTCCTGATTTCATGGTCAATTGGTTTCTACTCCAATAATAAATGACTCGGATGGCTGTGACAAATGACAATTTGAAGCTTTCAAACCAGGTTCCTTTCCAAAGTGCCATGGAATATTGACACACAGAAATAATGCACCTCCATTGTGTCCTTGGACTCACATAAAGTTTCATTTGATAGCCATTGACACTTACTTTTTGAGATGGCAGAACACTTTTACTTTGGAGGAAGTCCACTGCTTCATGTTCTGTCTTTGGGAGATTTCAAATTTTTATCATTTTGAGTCAAAAAAGATTACGAAAAAGATGTTACTTAAATTTCAGCTGCTATTGATATTTCAGCGTGGGATTTTGAAAGGTTGCCTGAAAGTTTGTGTATGTAATGTTGTATTCATCTGCGTAAAAAATAATCCATATTAACCCTGTCAAAAATAAAAATAATCCCAACAACTTGTATTTCTAGCAATACAAAATAATTAGTACGTCATAATAAAACTAAGCAGGTATTTCAAAAGTCTAGTTCAATTACATTTTGATTAAACTTGTCAGCTTTGGAAATTATATTTTTCATGTAAAATGTCTATTATGTCATATTTCATTAATAAGTACAAACTGTGATCTAATATATTATGGTGCCATTATATTTCTCTTTTTAAATTTTTAATTGGTATATGTGTATGGATTTAATTCACTATTTTCCTAAGAATCTCATATAACATACATATATGATAAAATGTTTAGGCAACTATTTACCAGTTTCTAACTTTTGTGAGTATGTTAAATGGTAATTTTAAAAATAAATTTGGTTTAGAGTGAAAGTAAATGCTTTCTTCATAGTGCCATTTTTCATTCACTTGGGAATCATCTTTGTTGAGCTAAGTTAAGAAGTTTAACAATAGATAGCTAAATTTTATAATTTTAAAGAAAAGTTGTAAAAGCTAATGTATATTTAATTCATTTTATTTCTTGATAGCCAATGGATTTTTATGTTGCAAATAATCTTTTTCTATTGCATGTCACACTTATTTTTAAACCAAATAACCAGTTACTCAATCTTCTGGTATTATTTAAGTGTATTAAAATCTGTTTCAATAAGCTTCAAAATTTTAATGTTTTTCTAAATAATTTATTTTGTACCGAAAGCCTACAAATTTGAACCTTCTTTTTGTCTATTCTTTGTGGAACTATAATTGTATGCTAATTGTAATCTGCTCTTAATTTCTACCCTCTTTACTGTATTTTTTTAAGCCAAATAACCACCATTACTAAATCTTCTGTTACTATTTGTGTTAAAATCTATTCCCTAAAAATGTGAACTCTAAATTTAAATAATAACCTTTTTAATGAATTTTTATGCTGAAAATATTCAAGTGCTTCCTAAGCTAAATTTTATAATTTTAAAGAAAAATTGTAAAAGCTAATGGATTTTTAATTCATTTAACTTTTTTATAGCTAATGGATTTTTATGATACAAATAATCCTTTTCTATTTCACATCACCTTTGTACTTTCAAAATGTGATGTCATAGACTTTTCGCATAAAAAACAATTTCTTGAACCAAAAAAACTGCAATGCAATTATTGAAATGCCTGAAAAGACATTGGTAATTATTTTTTGTGTATTGCCTTTTATTTTTAAATATTGATGAATTTAAATGATTTGCAAATGTTGAAAATCTTTTATTTTTTAAGTATTTAGTATATTTTTTAAAAACTACACTGACATAATTTGTCAATTTCAGTGATTTGGGAGTGAGAGGTAGATTTTACATTGGTAATTGTTTTTTGTATATTGCTTTTTATTTTTTAAAAATCGATGAATTTAAATAATTCCATAATTTCAAAGCAGAGACCAATTAATTGTTTTTGAATGTGATTGCAGATGCTTATTTGTAAATTGAAAGCTAAATAATTTGATGAAATTCTTTTTCTGGGTTTCCCACTTTCCACCATTGTTAATGGTTTCTTACTTGGGGGTAGGGGTAGATTTTACGTTGTAATTATTTTTTGTATTTGAATTTTATAGCATTTTCTTGTTTTTTTTTTTTATAATTTGTACTTTCGATGTATTTGAGGGATATACACTGCCTGTCAATTTCATTTTTTGATTTAAGTGAAGAATTCTTGATTTTAAAGGGGGGGGGGTGTCTGTGTTGGTTGTATTTTCACCGATTTGTTTTTTTTACTTTGAATTTTATAGCATTTTCTTGGTTTTTTTTTTTTTATAATTTGTATTTTCGATGTATTTGTTAGATATACATTGCCTCAGGCATTTTTATTTGTCAATTTCCAGCCACTTTTGGATAGAAATTTATCACTTGCAAGCTTCGGCCGGTTGTTGATGGTACCGCAGCATCGTCTGGTGTCGATCAAGCACATACTCCACAACTACCATTTTTATATACTTTTTCATTACTAATTTATTTTATGACTTTTTAGTACTTTAGTCTGTAGCCTTTCAAATCATTTAGATTATTTTATAGAAACAAGTTTTGTGTATATGAATATATGTGTATATGCATGTGCATGTACAAACAGTAAAATATAAACATTTACAGATATATCAAAAGGTTTTTTTTTAATAATTTCATATTTTCTGTGTATAACGATTTTTTTTTTATATTATTTAAATCAAATTTTTTTATTTATGTAAAAGTGTTAAGAAAGAGAGATGGTCAATTGTAGAAAGGATTAAGAAAGATTGTCAATTCTAAAAAAAAGATTTCAATCTAGTGTTAAAAACATTTTGAGCGAGATAAAGACAATTTTAACCTAACTTTAGCATGAGAAGACTGCACAATATTACTTTATTTTTTCAAAATGAAAAGGTTATAACAATCACATATAACTGTTTAGATTGTGTTGTTGATGGGGTAATGGGAAGACATAAAAAGTACCTTTTTCTTTCTATTATTTTGAATGATATCCTGGGTAAAAGATTATTGTTTTTATTCTAAATATAATATGTTTTAATTATAAATTTTGTTTAGTAAATTAGATATCTATTTTGATGGTTATACTTATTATTATATGAATTTAGGAAACATTAGCTTATAAGAAAAGTATATGTCTCCTATGGCCTACTAGGATGTCAGTCATTTATTGGCAACACAATATTGTAAGATAACTTCTTAAAAATTCCAAAAAACCCTGAGATCTTTTAGATAATTATTTGTTATTCCATCAGCTATCAATTCATTTATTTAAATGATAATTATAGATGTTATATTTGAAATCCTTTATGATCTGCTGTACTATTAGAAAAGTATACTGTACTTCTACTCTACAAGAGTAGAGTTGCTTAGATCACACTACTATTTTGGTGACATAAAAATTATATTAGTGAAAACATTTGGAGTTTAAGATTCATAAAAATTATATTAATGAAGCTATTTAAAGATTAAGATTCACAAAAGTTATATTATTGAGGATATTTGAAGATTAACTCCCAGCAGATTCTATTTTAAAGTGCAAATTATTTATTTATTTTATTTTATTTCTACTCAGAGAATATATTTTGATGGAGGGGAGTTTAGATTATAAAAATGTTTTTATAATTTAGAGTGAAGTTTCTCCTCTTGCTAATTTGTTTTAATTGCTTATAGTGTAATATGCATTTTATTATCACTTTAAAAATTTCCCTCTATCTTAATAGATGTCTCTAGAGTATCCATCAAATTATATGTAACTGCCACTGAGCACAAGAGCCCCCCCTTTATTATATCATGGTGTATAATCTAACCTTTAACAGTCTCTCCCATCATATTTTCTCCCATTTACAAAAATTTACCATTCTTCTCTCACTCTCAGGTTACAATATATAGAGCAATAATAAATAAAACGATTTAAAATTTTAATTGAATAAAATATGCTCGCCACCCTTCATTGATTTTTATACATAATTCTAAGAATTTAAAATAACTCGCCTTGACATGATAAGGGTTGTAAGAAGAGAAACTTTAAAAACTATTTATATAGCTTGTTACTGTTCACCTTTAAGATTTTAAACTTGGTGTCTTCCCTGTTCTGCATCCCTTGAGACTTTGACAGCAGTGAAGATGCAAACATATTTAACTAATTGTAACTTCTCCCTCCATCATTTAAGGTAATATGCACAACTAAAATTGTAAAAATATAAATTCTTAAACTGTTAAATAATTAAGCCAGCAGATCTGACACAATAAAATGATATAAAATATATATAATTTATGAGAATAAGACTAGAGAACGGTTAATATTATATAAGGTTAAGTTACAGTTACAAATGCGGATTAATTAAACATCTTTACCAGCACTAAATGACTTTGGGACTTCTGAGGATGTGTAAATGGATTCCTCTCTAGGCTGGCATGATGATGGTAGGACATGGTTTGAACTGCATCTTGATAGAGCTTCTAGGATGCCACTTCACTGATGACCTTGGAGAAGCTGACACTCCACTGCTTACTCATGCTTGTAGATATGGTTAACATATTTATTTTCTTCTTAGACAGGGTAATGAATGTCTTTTAAATTTTAAAATAATTTATAATAGTAAAAAATTAATTCTGTGTAGTAACAGGGTGATTCTAAATAATAATGGCAGGATTAACTAACGATGTCCCATGAGATGTTTTTATATCTTGTATTATGCCTGGCATTATACCTTGTGAGTATGCTTAATAGATTTCAAACCCATTATACTAATTGCTATGCCTCAATTCTTCATTTCCTCATACCATTCTGCATCCAATTTAGTTTCCCAATCTTTGTTTTCTATTTCCGTTTAACACCTTAAAACATCTAAAGGTGTTCAACTGTAACTATTTTGGGTGATGGAATGTACGGATAAAAAACTACGGCACTTATGTCCATTTCATTAATGGCTACCTACTTCTCTCCCATTGTATAAAATATTTTTACATTTTTCTTTAATTGATTTTAACTTTTATAAAAATGTAATTTTTTTTAAATGCAAACACATGGCTTAAGTGATTAACTTAAAATGATGTAATGTTGTACACACACACACACTTATTACTAATGTTTGCATATATTAATAATAAATTATACAAATATGATAGGAAATAGATTGATTAAAATGAACATGAAGCAAGTATATTTGAGTACAGATATACACCGCTTCAATATATACATTTTCTCTTTATACAATTTAACTTGCTCCTTTTTCAATCTCTTACATTCTAAAAATAAATGTTATATATCCTTTCTCTCATCTTTATATAAACTATCTTCATGGTTAATAAGATTACTATTAACTGAAAGGAGACCCTTTGATTCCTCTTGGAGGCCTTAAAGGAACCGAGTAGGGCAAATTCCTAATGTCCATTCCATATGTTCTTGTCGTTGCAGCTGTTATTACTATGTGATTATTCATACAGTATACGAACATGGATGGGCTGCTCACCAACACGCATTAGCCAGCATGGTGATTTTATTGGCTTTTTACCTCTGAGTTTAAGATCAAGAAACACCATGGTTTTTCTTCTCAGTGCCTGATGAGGCAGAATGAATGTTTGTGTAAATGATAAATATTTTTCCAATACATATATACAATTATGACAGACAAAAATAAAGCATGGCCCTTATTCCCAGGAGGCTGTAAAGTCACCAAGCAGGGCAGCGGTTGGTGGCCGAAGGCGGAGGGTGCTAAGAATCCCCTGATTGTGGACCCAGGCTGCCATTTGATGATGACTTTTTATTTAGGTACTTACAACTGCAGATCACTTTCAAGTGAAGGAAGATTGCAAGAATTAGAAGAAGAATTGTCTTATATTAAATGGGACATTATTGGACTTTGTGAAGTTAGAAGAAAAGGTGAAGAAACAATTGATTTAAAAAGTGGACATATACTCTATTATAAAGGCACACATATTGGAAATACAAGTGGAGTAGGATTCATTATAAATAAAAAGTGGAAGAACAATATTGTGGAGATTGATGGTGTATCGGACAGAGTTGCAAGATTAGTTATACAACTTAATAGCAGATACCAAATGCAGATAATTCAGGTTTATGCCCCAACAAGTTCTCATAGTGATGAAGTAGTAGAAGATTTTTATATGGATGTACAAAAGGCTTTTGATCAGAGTAAACAACATTTTAAAATTGTTATGGGAGACTTTAATGCTAGAATTGGTAGACAAATGAAAGATGAAATTGCTGTAGGTAATTTTGGTTATGGTAATAGAAATGAGAGAGGACATAGATTTGTGGAGTTTGCAGAAAAAGAAAAACTTTATATTATGAATTCATTTTTTGAGAAAAATGTTAAAAGGAAATGGACATGGAAGCATCCAAATGAAGGTACAGCAGAATTGGATTATATTTTGACTAACAGGAAATACATATTTCAAGATTGTAATGTTCTTAATAAATTTAACACAGGAAGTGATCATCGATTAGTAAGGTGTAAATTACATGTTAATGTAAAACTAGAAAGACAAAAATTACTAAGAAAAACAATATTTACAGTTGATATTCCTAATCTTCAGAAACATTTTAATGAATTTAAATTAGAACTTACAAATAGGTTTCAAGTGTTAGGAGATTTTGAACACGATTCAGATTTGAATAAAATTAATATGAAAATAACTGATACACTTTTAAAAACTGCAACAAAGATAGCTGGTAGAAAAAAGCAGCAACTGACTAATAAAATTTCTACTGAGACTAGAGAATTTATGAAGAAAAGAAGGAATATGAAGATATACAAAAATGATGTATTAAAAAGAATTGAATATCTCGAATTTTGTAAAATGGTACGGAAAAGAGTTGAAAATGATATAAGAAAGTATAACTGTGAAATAGCAAGGAAAGCTGTAGAAGAAAATAAAAGTCTCAAGAATGTTAAACAACATTTTGGTATTGGTAGGAAATTTATATCTGCAATAAGAAAAAAAGATGGAATTATTACTAAAAAGAGAGATGACATCATGAAGTTGGTAGAAGATTTTTATCAAGAATTATATAGTAATAAAGAACAAGTACCTCCTATATCTATTACATCTTCTGAATTGCCCAGAATTTTAAATGAAGAAGTGAGACATGCAATTAAATGTATGAAGAAAGGAAAGGCTCCAGGAAATGATGGAATTATAATTGATATATTAAAAGAAGTAGGTGAAGAAATAGAAACAATTTTAGCAAAGTTATATACCAAATGTCTAAATGATAAAGATGTACCAGAAGATTGGAAGAATGCAGTAATAATATTAATATTTAAAAAAGGTGATAAAGAAGATATTAGAAGTTACAGACCTATCAGCCTTTTATCAGTTTTATATAAAATTTTTACCAAGATAATTACAACTCGTCTACAGAGAACTTTGGATTTCCACCAACCAAGAGAACAAGCTGGATTTAAAAGTGGTTTTAGTACAATAGATCATATCCAGGTATTGAGAGAAGTCATAGAAAGGACAAATGAATATGAGTTGTCATTATGTTTTGGATTTGTAGATTATGAAAAGGCATTCGATTCTATACACATTTCTTCAGTGATTAAAGCATTGGATCATCAAGGTATAGATCCAGGATATTGTCATATTTTAAAGAATATTTATAAAAATGCAACAGCAACAATTAGATTACATAATGATACTGGAAAAATCAACATTGAGAAAGGTGTAAGACAAGGTGACTCCATATCTCCAAAACTTTTTACAGCAGTGCTGCAAGAAGTATTTTGTGGATTAAAATGGGAAACTAAAGGAATGAAAGTAAATGGAGAGTATTTAAGTCATTTAGATTTTGCAGATGATGTAGTTGTTTTTGCAAATAATGCTTCAGAGCTGCAGGAAATGTTGCAGGAGTTAGCAGATGAAAGTAGAAAAGTAGGACTAAAGATAAATGTTAAAAAGACTAAAGTAATGTTTAATCGATTTGCTCAAAATATGAAAATAAAGATTGATTATGAAGAATTAGAAAAAGTTAACAGTTACAAATACCTTGGTCAGATTATTAATACAGATGGAAACATAATGGAGGAAATTAATCATAGAATTAAACTTGGTTGGAGTGCTTTTGGTAGAAATAACTTGATACTAAAAGGAAATATGCCTATGTGTTTGAAAAGAATGGTTTTTAACAAATGTGTTTTACCAGTTCTTACTTATGGATCTGAGAGTTGGACACTTAATAGAAGAGCAATACAGAGACTTCAGACCACTCAAAGGAGTATGGTAAGATGTATGTTGGGAGTAACAAGAAGAGATCGAAAATGCAATGTATGGGTAAGACAACAAACAGGTGTTACTGACCTTATTGAAAAAATTAAAAGATTGAAATGGAGTTGGACTGGACATATTGCTAGAAGAAATGATAATAGATGGACAATTGAAATTTTAAACTGGATTCCAAGAGATTGTAAAAGACCCAGAAAGAGACCACATGTGAGATGGATGGATGAAATAAGAAAATGTGCAGGGGTGTTGTGGAAAAGAGAAGCTAAAGATCGGAGAAGATGGATTAAACTTGGAGAGACCTTCATCCTGCAGTGGATTGATAATGGTTGATGATGATGATCATTAAAAACCAATTAACACTTAGACAATCCCAATATTAATAACAATCAATGATTTCAAACTCTTCTCAAGGCAACCTCCTTTTAATAAAATTCGAAATTTAATTTATTTATATTCATTTTCTATTATTCTACTTTCTTTTTTCCTAACCATTTTATCTATTCTCTTTTCCTATTTCTAATAATTATA
The DNA here is from genome assembly GCA_028023455.1 of Epiperipatus broadwayi. Lineage (NCBI taxonomy): Eukaryota > Metazoa > Onychophora > Udeonychophora > Euonychophora > Peripatidae > Epiperipatus > Epiperipatus broadwayi. Next base: position 5,468,215 of record JAQFVV010012411.1, read on the forward strand.
GACATATAATATTCTCTATATATCTGTTCCATGTTTTATTATAAAAATATACAAATAAATTCTCTATTTATTATTTTAGCATATTAAAAACTTTTTTTAGATACATTCATATATTATAACGTTTCAGATATTTTAAATAACGTTTAAGTTTATTTTCCCTTGAAGAATTGTCTGTAATCAGTACTGTCCAAGTAAGAGAAGCCTTTGTTCAAAATTAATTTTCAGGATCCCCATAAAATAGAATTAGCAAATTAAAATGAAATTAATTTCAAAATGTTGTTTATTTAAAATATAAATACAAGACAAACATACATGTTTATAAAAATAGAGAATCTCATATATATATATATTTCTAATTTTCCTCCAAAATTATAACAAAAGAATAAATAAATCAAGTTAAAAGTAACTTGCCCAAGGAAAAGTATACATATGTAGATTATGCTGCAGATATAAGCTAGTTCTTAATAAGGATGTTACAATTTTAAATACAGTAATCTATATATTATAATATCAGTAATAAATAAATTATTATACAGAATGTTTCAAAAAATTTGAAATTGCTATACCTTTGCAATCATGAGCTGTCCATAAATGAAACTTTTACTACTTGAAAGTGTGAACAAAGTTTCAAATGTTTATTGCTGGATGACTCTATCAATGTACAAACAATTTCTAGCCTGTCATTTGCATGATGGTAACCTCACAACACAAGACATTTTGCATTTAGCAACTTTACAAAACTGAATTTGACATTGTGGTGCATTTCAATGACATTTTGGTATTGATTTACCATAATCAAAGAGCTTTTGTCATTAAATTTAAGCAACTGGATATTTATGTAAGGTGAAGATAATAGGGTGAACCATTCACTTCATAAGAAAAATATGAGAAAATTCAAGAGTTATCTGCATAGCCCATGCAAGTCTAGTCTTCATGCCAGTTCAGAACTGTTCATAGTGATGACATTTAATTATGAGGCCATATTAGTTGTAACAAGGACAGGCTCTTCATGCACAAGACAAAGAAAAGCATGTGGAATTGAATGAGGTGCATGACAATGACAATTTCTTAACATATTTAATTTTTAGTAATTAAAAGTTCCATCTAAAATGTAAAGTTAATTGTCACAATGTGGATATATTGGGATTACCAAATCCATAGTAAACTATAAAGAATGAGTAATTCCATTCCTTTCTTTGTGAGAAAAACAGCCATGAGAGAAACATATCTTGAAATGCTATAGATGTCACTTTCCATAATTTAATGAAGATTTTGATAATTTCATTTTTCAATAAGCTAGATCATCATCATATTGACATCTCAATGTTGATAGATCAGATGGAGCTTCTAAGATTTGGTGCTATAATATTGGCCCCCAAGATCTTCAAACATTAAATCCTGTGACTTTTTCTTGTGGGAATATATAAAAAAAACAGGTTTTGTACCACCAATAATAAGTGATTAATTTGGATGACCTCAGAAACATAATCAAAACAGCAATGTCTTTAGTAAAAGAAAATACTTTAAAAAGTGTTTGGAATTAATTCAATTATCATTTTAATGTTGTACGCACACATAGACCATTTGTAAATGGTTAGTAAACCTTAATATTCATTAAAGTATTTGTAACTTTTTGTGTAATTCTAACATGTTGTCATAATGAAATATACTGCTTTGATATTAGGTCTATCATTTTAAAACAATTGGTAAGAGTTACTTATCCTTGCAATTTATCATTTAAATCACAATATGATTATAATATTGTAGCAATATTCAAATAGTTCAAGATTTTCTCACAATCTTAAAATAAGTTGTTTTTTTTAATCAGAAATCTCTTGTAATATAAACTATCATTCAATATTTAGAAGTGATCAAAATGTTTCATGATATTTTTATAATGCTACAAAATATACTTTTTATATTAAAAAAACCCAAATAAACAAAAAAAAAACATTAGAAAGAAAAAAAACTAGCATTAAAGAGAAATGCTATAACGTGAGTAAATACTTGTCTATTCTTATAAAGAATAGAATTCAATCATAATTACAAGAAAAAAATATTATCTGGAAATCAGTTTATTTCACCATTTGATTTCTAAGTTCATCTCCAAAAAAATCAAAGTTCTTGATGAGTTCCATAAGAAGCTTGATGAACAGCTTGACGAATGGTTTCTGAAATTGCTTCTACAGATACCTGTGGGGCCCATGTGCCAATAACTTGACCATTTTCATTTAATAAATATTTCCAAAAATTCCAAGTGGGAGAATGACCAGATTTATCTAAAAAACATGAATAAAAAATAATTTATTACACATTTTAATATTTTATATTATTTTTAATATTATATATACAGGCAGACAGAGGGAGAGAAATGCATTAGCATTAATCTGAAACTCATATTCAAACATTAAATAAAACAATGTATTAATATAACTTAAATATAACTCATTAGTGAATATTTCTTTCAAAAATAATTTAATAAAAAAAAATTTAAATTCAATACTTGAATACAATATTAGTACAAATTGCATCATTTTTACATATTGTATAAATGCTACTAAAAAGACAAATGCTTACAAGGGTTAATTTACTTGTACTAATAAATATTTTGAATTATTAAGTGTTAAAAAATTCATAATAAAACTTAAAATATCTTTGATATACTGCTTCTTGAAAGTTGTTTTTCTGTTCATATATTAAAGATAAATGTTTAGCGTAGTTTTGAACATTTTGGTTTTATATTTCATATTAATTGAGAATAAACAACTAAGAAACTATTATGACATTTTAACAATTCAACTTTTTTATCATAATAAAAAAAAAAATTAATCTGTTCAGAGACTATATTTCTACAATAAATTCTGTAATCTTGCACAAAGATAAACATGTAATATATAATGCGAATGACTTGATTTTGACAGTTACATTTGCAAATAAATACTTATTTATAATTGTCAACAAATTAAAATTTATCATAAAAAGTATATTAGATATTGTTGATATGGTCATGTTACGTTAAATGGCTGATGTAATATTGTGTATATAAAAAAAAAATCACTTTATTTTATTTTAAAAAATACTCTATGGAAAGTTAAGCTTGTCTAATAACTTATGGGTAACTTTAATTTTTTTATAAAAATATGTTAAGGGTATTTATGTGGTCATACATTATTGTTTTTTAATTTTGAGCGATATAATAATTCATCAATCTGACAAAAAAAGTTGCCACTACATAAAACTTATTGCGTCATTTGTATTGAAAATAAACTTTTTAATGTAGAATCAATCTTTTTTTTTTAATAAAATATACTGTATAGAAAGTTGTTGATTTTTAGTTTAACAGTAAGTTTCATTTCTTTAAAAAAATTTGTTGCAGATATTAATCTCCAACTATATTTTTTCTTTTTTTAATCTTGACTGATATAATAATTTGGAAATATGACTTTGGGAACTACCATCTTATTTAATAGTCTATTAGTAAAAATAAACTTTGGGAAATATGTATTAAGAGTTGGTTTAATTTTTTTTTTTGAAAAAAATCATATAAAAAATTCACCAAGTAATTTTCTTTTTTAAAGAAATAGGGATTTGACATTAGAAATTGCTGCCACATTTTTTATCTTTCATTTCTTATTGAAAATAAACTTTTAATGTAAACTTACAATTTTATTGTGTTGAGAATATGCAAACAAATGAAAAATTAGTATGTTATATGGTTCTCTTTCTGTTTTAAATGTTTATTAAAGAAGTTATGATTTGCCATAAGATCCCTACCATATCTTTTTTTATTTTGTTTCATTTTTAAATTAAATTAATGGAAATACATTTTTAACATGGAATTGAAACTGTATTGTTTTTGTATGTCAGTACAATTGAGAATATATATATATATTTGTTACATATATTCAGGTAGCATTTTGATTTTAATCTTATTTCTTTAATGCATGCATTATGGAAATAGTAGTCCACATACCTTTGGGACAGCTAAAAGTGTTTTAAAACAAAAAAAAAGTTTAAATTCACATAACTCAAATTTATGACTGCATACCAATATAATAGAATGTCTGTGTATATAAAATATATTGTAAATAAAAATAATTTACATTTTGTAAATACATACAGATTATTTCAATATTAAAATTGTTTCCCTTAAAACTACTCTAGAAAATTAATAATGATACATTTACAATAGTAAATTAAATTGAATAAAATTTGGATGCAAATATAAACATTTACATACAAATAAGAGTTGAAATTAATAAACTCTCATGCAGTTGAATATAGCAAGTACTGGTTGACAGATAGAAATATTTACTAGTAAAAGGTAAATAATCAAAATCTAACCATGACTGAAAGGTTAATAGGAGGATTATGTTTAAGAAAATGATAAATCATGCATTTATTAGTAGTATATGCATGTTTATGTTTAAAGAGACTTTTGAATTGGAAACACAAATTGTAAATTGTTTTACTCCTTGTCAGTAAAATGTCTATTCCATGCAATGATAAATTATAGAGACTATTTGAATTAATGGATTGTCAAATTGCTCTTTTTTTTTACATTATTATTCTTATTGTTAATAAATATTTGTTATATAATTACTATGCATATTTGCTAATTATTTTATTGCTGCCTGCCTAGTATATTGATACTCTGAGGACATAGCAGAATGGTGCAAGTTGAGAGTCATAAAGAATTTGTAAAAAACAATAATAGAATAGCTACAATTGGAAACTTACAAAGGACCTGTGTATAAAATAAAGAATGGAGGTCTTAAATATTACTATTTATGAATTTAACATTAATGAAGTTGCTTCATGGAAGAATTATGTAGAACATGTAGAATATTACATGTTCATAAACAAGTTAGACAACGAGCATCTTAAAGTGTCTACACTTGTCTTGCATTGATGGTCGAGAGGTCAGCGCGACTGCCTTGCACTTGCAGGCAGTCCCAGCCGATGCTATGACACTTAAAAAAAAGTGTCTACACTTTTATTTTTCACAAGTCAGGATACTATATAGCTAGAAAATAAACTAACTAATCCTAAAAGACCAGAAGAACTTCCATATAAAGAAGTTATTGAGAAACTAAATAAATATTTTATTCTAAGATCGGTAATGTAGCAGAGGTTGCAAAACAGAAAGCAATTACCTTGCAAAAAATACATTGACTATGACTTAAGGTTAAGAAATTTAGCTAAGGATTGCAAACTTGGACCTGAAATATATGTTATTAAAACAATTTCTCTATGGCATGATGGATGAGAATTTTAAGAAAGTGTTGTTAAATGATGTCAACCTAAATACAAATGTATCATAGATAAATATGATGCAAAAGTAATTATGCTGAATAATGCATTAGAATATGCACTGTAACAATAGTCAGAGGAAATCTCTTTTACGGTACAAAAAAATCAGAAAAAATACTCCAGACCCCAGTAGACAGAAAAAAGATAAAATGTGCTATTATTGTGGTAAACCAGGTCATTTGTGAAATAACTGAAAATCCCAAAAAAAAAAACATGTAGAATATGTGCAAAAAAAAAAGAACATTTACCACCTGTCTGCCATTTTAACAAGTACAGTTGTTAATAAGAAAAGTTATATTACAAATCTAAAGGACGGATAGTTAATAAGAGTGTACATGTAAAGAAGTTTTGCGACAATAAAGTGAATCACATATTTTAATAAAATAAAATAATTTAATATATCAAGTAGTTGTAATACTTATTACGAGAAAATTTCGAAGTGGGTGTATAATATTATTTTTAAAAAATATATTACATTATTTGAAAGAAAGTGTGTTAATAATTCTATACAGTTTATTAGTAAATTGAAAGTTTTTTTAGAAGGTAAGGTTTTTAAAAATTTGGTTTTTGTAAAGTTAGATATAGTTAGTATTTATACTAACATTGATCCAGATGTCGCTATTTGTTGTTTTATGGATTTATATAATAAAGATAAAGGGGTAAAATTAAAAATTGATGGGTTTTCTTTTATATGAAATATTAATGATTTGTTGTAGGGACCTTATATTTAAATATGGGGATGAATTTTATAAGCAAAAAGAGGGTTTAAGTATGGGTAATAGTCTGAGTGATTTTTTGGCAGGAATATATATTTATAAGTTTGAAAAGCAATTTTTTAATTATAATAGGAATAAACCAATTTTTCATATTAGATATGTTGATGACTATTTTATGCTTTTCAATGGTAATAAAAGAAATGCAGATAATTTTTTGAGTTATATTAATGGTAGTGTTGAAAAAATAAAATTTACTATGGAAAAAGAATATATTAATGTTATTGAATATATGGATGTTAGAATTTTTTTAAAAATTGATAGGAATGGTAGTGTTATTATAGAAACATCTGTGTTTAGAAAAAAAAAAAAACATTTTTTGGATTATTAAATAATTGGTTTTCGGATATTGATAATCATAGTAAAATTAATATTGCTAATAATAAAATTATTGGGGCAATTAAGTTATGTTCAAATAGTAATTTGTTTGGTAATGAGATTGATATTATTAGGAATGAATGTTTTATGAATGATTATCCTAGGGGTGTAGTTGAACATTTGTTTTCTAATAAAAAGATAAATAAAATAAGAAATAAAATGGGATTAGATAGGAATGGGAATAGAGAAAAGATTATTTATGTTGGTTTTAATATATCTAAAGTTAAGAAATTAGTTAAAATGATTAATAGGAAATATAATGTTTCAATTGTCCAGTTTATAAAAAGAAAGCAAGTTTAAATCTTTTAATTAATAATAATGGGGACTATAATAGGTTAGACATTATGAATTCAGTTTATTTGATAAAATGTTTGAATTGTTTTAGAAAAAATGTAGAAATGACATATGTTGGGACTAGTAAGAATAAATTAAAAACTAGATTAAAACAGCTTCTAGGTGATAAAAATTCTGCTGTTTACATTCACATGAATAAATTTAAGTCTGGGGATTTTGATATAAAGCCTTTGGAATGTATTAAGTCATATAATGAAAGGATGATAAAAGAAAATGTATACATTAATGAAATAAAACCAGAATTAAATAGGATGTTAATAGAAAAACAGAAAAGAAAATAATAGGTTTTTAATTAAACGTTTTAAAGGATATATATAGATTTAAAAAAAAAAGGAAATTGTTTGTGTTTAAGTTGTGATTGTTGGTAATAGGAAAGGGGAGTTAGATAAGGTAAATTTTTGGTTATGAATATATTTTATATATTTTTATTTTTTTATTTTTTAATTTTTGAAATATGTGTTATTTATTATATATATTTTTTATTTTAGTGTGCCTTGAAAATGATTATATAAAATAGTCGAAATGTTGGTTTCTTTTTCATGATTATAGTCATATATAAAAAACAAGTTTTAAAAAGGAGTTAAGTTTGTTTTATTTCTATATTGAATCACTTATTACTGGATGTGAATATTTGCAGCCAAACAGTAATGATGGAAGTGTTATAGTGAAGCAGGCTTGTCATTGATATCTAACAGAGATTGAATAAAAACCAACAAAAAGTATAATGAAGTCTGTTTTTAAAATATGGATATGATTACTATGGATATTAATAGAAACAAAATAGGTATACATGGGAAAATTATTGTACTAGTAAAGTTAAATTAGAGAGAGTAAAATTCCTTATGTATTTTAGTTCATTGCTGGGTAGAAAGTGGTTTCAATCATTAGAAATTCATGTCAATGTGATAGAAATGGTTCAAGTAGAAACTCTAATGAGAAGAGATATCCAGGATTATTCAAGTTTAGATTATCAGAAATATAGATGGATATAGAGATGACTAAAAATGCACAAACTATTATTAGTAAACTTTGCAAGGTGCCATTCATCTTGAGAGAAAAGATTAAAAAAATGCTTGATAAGATGGTTTCTAAAGAAATCTTAACACTAATGGAAGATTCATCTTGAGATGGTTGCTAAAGGAATCTTAACACCAATGGAAGATTCATCTTGGGCCACACCAATGGTTACAATAATAAAATCAGATGGAAACTTAAAATTGTGTCATGATTATCAAATCACAATGAACAAATATGTTAATAAAGGTTCATATCCTGTTACATTGCAAATGAAGTACAAAAGCTGCTTATTTTATAAAGACAGATCTCTATTAGATTTCAATAACTGAAAAAACAACAGAAATGTTGACAATGATTACTCATAAGGTGTGTCAGTACAATAAATTACCTTATGGTATCACAGTTGCACTGAACATTTTCCAAGAAAAAATGGACATTTTCAAATCTATGGATAGAATGATTCCCTATTTGGATGACATCTTGGTCATTGGTAAGACAGTATCAGAATTAGAAAAGTGAGTAGACAGCCTGCTCAAAATTGGAAAAAATGAGAACTACAATAAATATCGATACTAAAAAAAAATATATAAATTCTAATAATTTTAATAATTTCATAAATAAACAACAATTATTAAGTGATGAGATTATATAATATTTATGAAGTAATATATTTCAAATGCACATATTATAAAAATAATTTAAAAATCTGAATTTCTAAATATAATAGTTTCTTATCCTTCCTGAGTTGAAAATTAGGGATATATGCAAATAGACTAAATGACAAATAATTAGAGTGATTAATTAGACAATTAATCCAAAGAGTAAATGAATTCATATAATAACTCACTACGGTGCACATAGTACTAATATGAAAATCTTAGAGCACAAATTATACTGAATTATAAACATAAGTAGCTCAGACAAGAATTTCTCTTCACATATTATTAAGCATCTAGAGAAACTGATCAAAGACACTAATGGCAGACACACATCATATTTAAATATAAAAATTAAATACTGCCTAACTCTATACCAGTAATTGAAAATAAAGTAGAAATTCATATAACATTACATACAATACTAGCCAAAAACAAAATTTTACTAAAATTTGTCCACAACCATGGTTTCATCTATCAACAAATATATCTTTTCAAGTGAAATTCAACTAAACACACAACATATTTTCAAAACAAAATATTTTGTTTTGTATTTTATATATATTGTGTGTTTAGTTGAATTTCATTTGAAAAGATCTATTTCTTAATAGATGAAATCATGGCTGTAAAAGAATCCTTAGTAAAATTCTGTTTTTTGACTAATACTTTATTATATTTAAATATGTATTTTCTGCTACAATACATTACAAAAACTTTGTTTATAGATGCATAGTTTAGTAATAACTTGTTTGCAGCAGTTATCTTTCAATAAATGTATAAATGATTATTGATATTCTTATATTAGATTAAACATATTACATTTAATTTAATTTTGAATATAGACTTTAAATTTAATAAAGTTCAAATATATTTATATTATTCTTTATATAAATGCATGAGAAACTTCAATTTTAAATTTTTTATCCATTTCTATTCAAGCACGATGATAATATACTTCTACAATTTATAATTACTGGTCACTAATATCTCAAATATATGGAAATCTTAAATTTGAAACTTTTCTAAACACAATATACTGTATATATATATATTCTTTTAACTGGAATTTATTTTATAATGAATACTATAATTTCTTGTAAGCAGATATGTATTATTATTAACAACACTGTATTTGTCACTGGGCTATTTTACTCCAGTATAGAGAGCAAAACATCAATATATACTCTTCAATAAAAATATCTATAAATTCCTCAAGATAAGAGAACAGAAAATAAACTAAATTAAAATTCATGATCAGAGTACATGTTTTGACAATGAGTTACGTGAATATTTTGTGTTATACATGTTACTATCAAAAGATTTAAAGAGATTAAAGGAATTCTAAATATAAACATCATATAATCACCATTGCTTTTACTTGCTTATAACTGTTGTTAAAACAGGCAAAACTCACGAAGGCCACAAGCCAGAAACGAGTCTGGGGATATTGGATGAGTAGGCACTAGATGGGGATTTTATGCACAAACCTTCTGGCATCCATTGATTACTCTAGCTTGCTGTGTGTGGCAATATATATATATATGAGTTTTGCCTGTTTTAATTCTAAATATACATTTAATATTTGAGATGAATATTTTCCAAAATGGATTACTTTGATTGTGATGATTTTAATCACTAAACTTAAGTAATAGTCTGCAAATCATTAAATTTTCTGTCATTTGAGAGTTTTATTATTGATAAATTTGGAAATGTTCGATATTTGAATGCCATGTAAACTTTATATGAACAATGTATTATTTGTTTGTGTTTTAAGTAATAGGTCACTAAATTATTATAGTAATAAATATACTAAATCTGACCATAAAGCTCCATTGGAAATTCAGATAGTATATTTTATATTCAATACATATTAAATCTTTGTTGGTGGCGAGAGCTTATATATATATATTTTTAACCATTATTTTTTAAATTTATTTATATATATAAATATTAAGTTATATTTCATTATTTGTTATAAATTTTAAATTCCTTTCTAAATCTATGTTTGAGTAAAACTATCTATAATAACTAATAAATTTTTCAGAATAAAGGTTATTTATATTTGATTCACCAAATATTAGGGGTTAAAATATATGCTAGAAATTAATTTCAAATTATAAGTTGAGATTTGCTATTGTGATATAATTTATATACCAGTTCCACTATAGCATGGCAGAGAAGTATTAAAATACTCTATTGCATACGTATTTGTAAAATAAACTTTACAATAATAAAATTTGAATTTAAACTCAAGTGGATAAAGAAAGTGACAAATGTATAAGTACTAAATGTATAGTTTTATGATACTTAATTAAAATATAAATTCAAAGTAACAGTGGGATGAAGCATAGCAATCCATCTCCTATAACATGTATGTTGTATTGCCACACATACCATAAATTTACATCAAATGTAAATATAATCAATACCCACATACACCTTCAAAAGAGCCGAAAACATCTACCTTTAATATTTGTTATCATATGGAGATAATTCATGTTATAATCCATTCAGCTTTAATATTTGTTGCCCTACAGAGATAATTTATATTATAAATATTTATCTTTAATATTTGTTTCATTCTATTATTATTATATTGTTTTGTTATTTACATAAAATAAACAATTTTGTTATTTTTATTAAATTATATGGTATTATTCTTTAATCATTATTTTGATATCATTTAAGTTCCAGTCAAGACATCACACTGCAGATTCATTTAAGGTTACTTAAATATTTTTATTATATTTGCTATTTGAATCCAATAAGTTAAAAATAGATGCATACATAAAAATTCCCTGATATGCATATTAATCTTGATAGCATTAAGTGTTTATTAAAGAAATGTCCTGAGATAATTATTACAATAAGTCCTAATGAACATTTATTAATAGAATTAAGATTATATAGTTAATGAATAAATAAAACAAAATTATATAAATATAAAATCATTTAGTAATAAACCAGTGATTGTTGAAATATTATAAAAATTATATATTATATTTTAAAAGTTTAATAGTCAATATTTAAATCGCTGTACATTGATTATTTATTTTGTTTGGAAATCTGGAATGAGTTCATTCATGTGGATTATAGTTTTATAAAGGCTCAACATATGGGAATGTATTTTCCTTACACACAAATGCAATCGGAAATGCATTTTCAGTTTCTCTCACCCCTATTTTTGTTTTAATATAGTTAATCTCTTACTTACCAAGTCTCTTCCAAACAAAGTAAGAATATGAGTTTGCAATTTGGCTTGCCTAATATGTTGGCTATTGATCAGCAAAAAGGTTTAGATCAATCACCTAGGGTTTAAGCACTGTTGACTAATTCTTTATATTTTCATTTAGGTCAGACGTTACAATAGATATATATATATATATAACCGTTAGAAACCGGTCAACTCTTGGATGATTCCAATATGGACGGCAATCGGAAATTTCGGATTGTTGTCGGTGCAACCTCCTTTTAACGATGAGTTGGATTTCACCTTTATTAATAAAAGGATTCCATCTTTGTTGTTGAAGGGAGGTTGCCTTGAAGATAATTTGAGGTTGTTGATTGTTGTCTATATTGGGATTGGCTGGTTGTTGACTAGTTTCTAATGATTACTTACAAATCCATTTAATCTTGAGCATTACCAGACATTCCATACCTCTTATCACTGAGGGCACCACTAGGCCACTGTCAACCTAGAAGACAAAGAATTTTTATTGGGGGATATAAAGTTAAGTGTGGTGGATAGATATAGTTATTTGGGAATCATCTTAAGTAATCAGAAAAATTGCTTGGATGAATGGAAGAAAAAATTAATAAATGAAGCAAAGAAAAGAAAGGATTGATAAAGAAATTAGCAGTATTTTCATATAATAAATATGATGTAGCTAGAATTGTATGGAAGGGAGTTGCAGTAGCAGGGTTAACATATGGCAATGAGGCATTGTGTGTTAGTAAAGGAGAATTAGATTACTTAGAAAAAGTACAAAAGGAAAGTAGGAAGACATGCATTAGATGCAGATGTGTGGACAGCAAAGGAGGCAATTCAAGGAGAAATGGGATGATCAAGTTTTTATATGAGATGCCAAAAGCAAAATAAAAATGTTCAGTAGAGTGCAGTTTATGGATAAGAAAAGAATAGTCAAAATAGTATTCAATTGGGTTACGAGTAAAGGGCAGGCAACAAGATGAGTGAGAAAGGTAATGCGGTATGCAGAAGATTTGGATAAAAAATTTATATCAGTATATTTGTATAAAAGGTGGGATGATTATGTTAGGAGGATTATTAGTGTTATAGTGGTAAGGAATGGGATAGAAAAATAGATGCATTAATAAAGAATTAGGAGTTGGAGAGATTGAGAACTAGTACGGAGAGTAAAAAGAGTTTAAATATATATAGAAGTAAATGGAACATTGCATGTGAGTTAATTTATGATAATAGTAAGGAAAGTAGTTTATTGTTTAAGGCTCAAACAGGATCTTTAGCAACAAGAGACTTTACATGAAATGAAAAATATGAGTGATTTAGTCTGCAAGTTGTATAATGAAGACATAAAAATATTAGGCATCTGTTAATTCAATGTAAATGCTTGGAAGCAGAAAGGGTACAAATAATGAAGTTATGGAAGAATAAATATGAACAAAGTGATTATACAGAAAGTGGATTATTGTTTTTTATGCTGGGTTTGGGAAAAGATAAGGGGGATTTAAATATGAAGGCCATGGAGTTGACAAAGATTATGTTGTGGAAATGGGATGGAGCAGATTATGGGAAAACAGGGTGGGGAATAGAAAGAGAAGGTAAAGTGGCTAACAGGTTTCTTTGGGCATAGTTGCTGAGAGATCACATCAATTTTAAAAGAATGAATCTTAAATTTTTTTTTGTTTGTTTATAAAAATGAAAATAAACTATTAAATATAAACTTCAATTAAAGAATTTTTGTTAAAAACATAAATAATATGATTTGTTTTAGAAATGTGTCAAATATTTATCTTCTGCATTCAAATATGTACTTTTTAAGAAAACCTACATATTTTATGTGCTTAATACAACAATAAATGATAATCTTGAAAAGCTAAAAGTTCTTGGACTGAAGCTCAATCTATCACTTCTGGTGCTCAAACATCACAATTACTACTTCATATCATTTTTGAAGATTGAATAAGACTATTTGATATTGTTAAAACACGTGACATAAAATAAACATTTCTACTGAAATATAAAATACAGATCTATTGTAATGTTATATATAAAAGTAAAATAAAAGTTAGAGAGATAAAAGGCATATTAAATTACTATAAAAAATGTAAATAATCTAAATTCAGAGTGAAAAAAAAAACTTACCAACAAGATATCGGAATGCTGGCAAAACATTTTCATCAATAACATTGATTTTTGCAAACAATGGGAAATTAACTCCATATTTTGATTTAACAAATCGTTGAATATCTCCATGGCTCCATGGTTCCTGTCTGCCAAATTGATTGCATGGAAAAGCCAAAACTGAAAATCTATTAGTAGATTCTAATTCTTTTTGTAACTTCACTAATGCTTTGTAATGACTATCAGTAAACCCACACTGACTTGCAACATTTACTACTAGAGTCACCTGGAAACAAAATAAATAATAAATCACTATATTTGTATACATAAATCAAAGCATCTTGTATATAACTTGCAATAATGCATGTAACATTACTACATTCTAAAGTCATCTATTAAGACAAAAAAAAAATAGTTAAATGATTTATAATATAGGAGATTCTAAAAAGTTTGAGCATCAGAAATGACAGAGCTATGCTACAATTCATGAATCTTAAGCTTTATTGTTAGCAACTTTACCACTGTACTAACCAAGTAAGACAGAAGTGATCTATTTAAGAATGATTAATTATCACTTCAATAAAGAGTCCTTTTCATATGCACAAGTAATCAACAAGCACCAGATGGCAGAGTGGAGATTCTTTGGACCAATTTTCTAGCAGTTGATTTTCATCAATATGAAATTATGCAGTGCAAATATCCACCCAGCAATTGCCTTTATTTCTAATTTTCTATTCAATTAAATAACCAAAAATATTCAGACACTTTAAGATTTTTAATCCAAACCAACTGGCTGGGACATAAATCTGACAATATATAGCTTAAATACATTCATTTTAGTGAAGAATGAAATTATGTTTGTTTTAAAAATAAAATACTAACAATAAAATTGCAAGTTTATTATTATTATTATTTAATGAACTATGTTCTAAAAGATATTGTATATTTCATTTGATCATTATTTGTTCTACAAATGTTATGAAAATTCTTAAATCAATTTCATTATTAAATTAATTAAACTTGATATGTTTTGTTTTTTTTTACATTTTTTCACCTACTCATCATGATTTATTAATTTTCCTAGTTTTGAAGATTGTAACTTCTTCATTCTTCAAAAAACTATGATAAATAGACAATAATTAATTTTTTAAAATCACTAGATTGAAAAAACTAACATAAGACATTGCCTGAATCAGTTTCCAGACAGTTTGTTATCATTTTTGTAAACAAATTAATCCTATATTTGAAAAAATAACTTAACACTACCTTTCACTTTACACAGAACTAAGTTAAGATTGTGACAGAATTTAATGATTATAATAAAAGTTTATTCATTATAATTAGTTATATAAATATTATATTACTGAATTTGAGATATCTTTAAAAAATACAAATTGTTAGCGTTTATTAATTTATTTTTGATATCAATTATGTTTATTGAAAAATTCATAAAGGATTAAAATTTATTGATTAGAATGTTTTTTCAAAAAACTGTAAACTTTACAAAAGACTATTAGAATACTGTATTTAAAAAGTTTTCTTTCAAATTAATAATTTAGTTAATTTAAAATAGAGGATTTTTAAAGCTAGATTTTTAAATCTTTGAATTGCTATATAATAATTATATATTTGTCAAAGAGTTTGTATTGATGACATTGTAAAAAGTTGCTTTAAAACTCCTATTTACAGGGGAAAACAAACTCTTGAAGCTCCCTCGCAGGGGACACCGTTTTCAGCCTAATTGGAGAAAATCGAATCCAAAATCCAGCTACCAAAAGGGGGACCAAGTTCAGATACACCATATATAAAAATTTTTAAAAATATAAAATTAAAAAAATAAATATAAAAAAAAAAAAAATATAATGAAAAATCAAGTCAATGCAATAAAGCTATTTAAAGTTATAGAGTAGTTAAAAAACAAACTCTTATGAAGCAGAAACCGGGTCTGAGGTTGAGGGTATTTTGAAGCTCATAAGAGTTTGTTTACTCTTATTACTTTGTAAATAGGAGTATTAAAATTAGGTCATATGGATTTTCATCAATTTAATTTTAGTTTTTGTAATGTTGGTTATATTGCTAGAGTATTAATATATGGTGTATCTGAATGGTTCAGTCATGTATTTGAGTTAGATAGGGATTTTGGACATTTAAATGTGAAAGTTTCAGATTTTCTTTAGTTAGGCATTGATAAAATGCTGGATATAGTATTTTATTCCCTAGCACCTCACTGATTAGAGGAGAAACCGGGTGAGGTGAGGGTATTTTGGTATAAGAGTTTTTAATTATATATATAATGATGACATTTTACTTGTAGTTATATGTTTGACTATTTCTAGAAATCTAATTTAATTATTAAGTAGTTTTAGAAAAATTCAAACTTCATTAATACTTTTCCAAATACATTCATCTATTATTAATAATACAATACTTCAAGTAATATTATTCTCCTTCTTCTTAAAGTGTTGCTTGCTGATTAGTGATAGTACCAGAATGCCCATAAAAAGAAAAAAGTGAGAAATCAGGAAAATCTTCATAGATAAGTTTATAAAATTCCTACTGACTATTCTCTTTGACAGAACAACCTAGTTGGTTAGAGCATCAATTTGAATTCTGTATTCAAGAATCTGAAGATTCCTATATGAATCTCATGCTAATACGATCTCTGGATAGGTCAGTAACATCTGAAGAAGAGAAGAGAATAATGCCATTCAAAACATTGGGTTCTCATTCTAAAATTGTATGTTATTACTAATAGTTGAATATAATTGGAAAAGTATAATTTGAATTTTTCTGTTATTTAACAATTAAACTAGGTGATGAAAATAATCCACCATATGACTGACATAGAAAACCTTTTTATCCTTGCATATCAAAAATTAATTATATATATATATAACAAGAGATAGTATGTTACTAGGTATTATTAAAAATGTTTTCATAATAACATCATTTTATATAATATTAATTTGTTAATGTTGGTATAAAAAATGTAACAGAAAACAATGTCTAAAGATTGCAACAATAATTAATAATTTTTTTAAATATGTACATACTATATTAATAAAATTTAAATTAAAAACTGCAATTTTTAATACATTTTTTGTTTTTGCAATGTGGCATACAATATTCAGAGGAATTACGTATTATTAAAAAAATAAATAAATAAAAAAAATGATGCTACATCTATTAAGAACAATCTTATGGATAATTGATGCCAATATGCAGAGCCTAAGTAATTCTGAACATTCTTCATATCAATGATCATACAATACAGAGATAGTCATATAAAATTTTATTGCTATAAGTAATTCATTGATAATTTCAATTTTTATAACTGGATGATTTAGAAAAATTAAAATAAAATTGATTTTATATAACAAATCTAAATCTTTTGCATACCATAAAAGTTAGTCATTCCTGTTATAACATAGAAAAAATATAAATAATTCCTTTTTTAGTAAAAAACTTATCAGATTTTATTTGAATAAAAATATACAGCATTAATATGGCTACATGTTACTTCTTTCATTATGGCTTTAAGAATAATTATATTTTTAGTTCTGTATAAGGTAATTTACTTTCATATTTAATAACCCCCCCCCCTCCTTTGTACACTAAATTGTTTAATTAAAAAAAAATTCATATATTTTCTTTCCATCAATATCTTCTTAGTTAAAATATTTTCTCTACTTCAAATATACAAAATATGTCGCAGTGAAAAGGCGACTGGTTCTCTCTTTAAGCTGCTCATAGAATCAGCTTTGTATCAAGTGATGTGGTACATAAAGACATAGCTTAGTTATTCACAACAAAAATTTTAAGGTGCTAGTGCATCTGGATCACCAATTATGATATAAAATATGACAAGAGTTTTTGCACTTTAATCCATAATAAAACAATGCACTAACATTATAATTAAAATTTGCTTTAAATGGGGCAAAACTATAATTGAAACATCTGAAATGATTCAAATGGTGTAAAGCAATAAAGTCATGAACTGCAAGAATGTTATGGTTTGCAGGGATCTCATGATGGCAGGAAAAATACTGAAGAGGAGTGATGAAGGTACAAAACATATTGAAACATTTCACCTCATAACTTGTAGCAGCTTAAAATTTGTATGAATAATTAAACTATATTACTGTAAAAGCAGACTGATTCAGAGATACTGTTGCTGGTAGCTTAGAAAGAGAACCAGTCATCTTTTCACAGGAACAGAGTGCATATTCAAACAATGTATTTCCAAATCTTGGCTTGGAAACCAAAATTCATAGTTAAAAGTTAATTGTTGTGTTTTAACACACACATGTACATATAAATGTGTGCAAATATTGTATATAAATGTTGAAAACATATGTTCATAATAATATACGTGCATTTGTCACTTAAAAAGAAAAAAAATTAAATTACTTTTTATTTATCATTTTTTCAAATCACAGATAACTGAAAATATAAATATGAAGGAATTACTACATATATATATATATATATGTTTTAATTAACGGACATTTTATTTATATTATATATATAATAGCAATAGTAATATTTAAATGCGCTGAAATGCAATTAAAGGTGAAACTAAAATGTAAATTATAATACTCAAGTGATTTAATACTTTTGAGGAGTTTCTATATTCTTATAACAATAATATTCTATGAACAATTAGTAAGAGAAATGGTAGAACACTAAAATTATACAAAT
Organism: Epiperipatus broadwayi; assembly: GCA_028023455.1. NCBI lineage: Eukaryota > Metazoa > Onychophora > Udeonychophora > Euonychophora > Peripatidae > Epiperipatus > Epiperipatus broadwayi. The sequence continues at coordinate 5,486,730 of JAQFVV010012411.1, forward strand.
TACCAAAAGAAAAATTATGAAAATTTAAATATTGAAAGTCCTATATCAAATAAGAAAAGAAATAAAACGTTCGTCGTGTAGCACACTGAAAGTTAATGTTGACTTTGTATAATAACGCAAATAATGAATTATGGTTGTTGTAAAATAAAAAAAACTGTAATAGTAATAGATATATGCTATTTTTAAAATGTATGTGCTTATATGTAAAGGAAAAATAAGCGTTTGCTCTTTGTCTTATTATTTGAACATTTTTTCCAAAATTTTTAATTATTTAAATAGTTTTATATATTTAAACTCAATTTTCAGCAATAATTAAAATTAAATAAAAATAACTAAAATATAATAAAGAAATATTGATTAAAATTCATATTTAGTGAGACATGACGAAAAACAAAGAAACCATATTGTATTTTTACTAAAGAGTAAAATTGTCTGTCATGAAATCTTTTTTTTTAATAATATTCACAACTATTCTAGATACTATTTCCATAATTAAACATTGTAGAAATTAATATAGTGATTAAAAATTGGAAATTTGTAAAATGAATTTTTGTTTATTTGTAAGATAATATATATATATTTATTTTAATTATTTTATTTATTTATTATCACATGCAAAGACAATTTTAAGATTTATATTTCAATTTTTATGGAACTAAAAATGTTTAAAGATGAAAAAAAAAAAAGTAACTTTAATCAAATTGTTTTCTTTTATATTAATTAAATGAATCATTGACTAAAGACTAATAAAAAATAAATATAGCATTGCATTTGGCAAACAAGTCAACTTTATAGAAGTATCTATGAGATGAAAAACAAAGGCTGGTTGATAGTTATTTATTCTTTGAATTTTCTCCAGTTGGATTTATAAAGGAACCAATTGAAGGTAAAATTTAAATGCTAGTTTTCAATATCTGAAGACATAAGTCCCAAATAATTAGCAGAAGCCTCTTTAAGAAAGAATTTAGCATCAAGATTACTGGAGAAACAAATTAAAGCAGTATTAAGAAATGGTAGTTATCATTTTTCAATTACAGCCATAAGAAAATTATTCATCATTGATTTCAGATGTAACCATATCTGAAAATGCAATCATTGAGAAAGAATGAATACAAAGCTATAATAATTTGTTTACTATTGTTCTATAAAATAAAATGTGTTCCTGGATCAAGAGTTTGTTTACCAATCAAAGAGCTGTGAAAAAATAAAAATCAGCCAATAGATTAAAATAAAAATGAATAAAATTCAGCTAAGCTATTGACAAAAAAAAAAAAAACAATTATGGAAAATTCAAGATTTGAAAAAAAATAATTGGAAAGATTAAATTGCAATAATTATTTTGAATACTGTCCAAAATGTGTATTAAAGTTAGATCTTGCACCAAAAAAATAAATAAAGAAAAACTAAACAAAAGTGAAATAACAGTAAAATAAAATTAAGCAAAGGTAAAAATATAAAAGATATTATCATAATGACTCCATGAAGAATTGATATAGCCTTCATTTTTATTATATCATAATTAACTCAAGTATTTACAGATGATTCATTAATCTATTTTATAAAATTTACATTTCCATTCATATATTTTTATTAGATATTAAACAATGTAAATTTTTATTTTAAAGAAATATCTCTTAAATTTGTGAATATAATTAACAAATGATTTTGTGCAGTACATGTGTATAATCTTTAAAGATGTTGAAGCTGAGGTTAAATAAAGTAATACAACCAGCCAGAAATATACACAATATGTAAAAAGGAAACTGTACAGGGTACAGAAATACTCATTATGTAAAGGAAATAAATGTGATTTGAATATACTTTGAAATTCTTTATTATTATAATGTGTAAATTCATTAAATCATTATTTAAAATTAAATAACAGTAGTTATTCAATTCTCAACTTGGTTGCATAGCATAGTTTACTTATATTGTGATTTGTGCAAGACTAAGTAATAAGAAAAGACAAATCAGACCTCTAAATCCAAAGGTGGTGCTGAAGGTATAAAAACATTTTTATCCTTAAGCCAAATAAAGCTAATTTGTGCTAGCTAGTATTATTTTTACAGTTAATTTAGATGAATGAGTGATTATTTCAAAAGAAGCATACTCAGTTCATCAGTATTATTTCATTAAGTTCAAACATTGAGTAATCAATGATGATCGATGTTTCTGGCAACGATTTAGATACTGACCAATAATTATGTTGAATGAATAAAATTTGATTGTGAGCATTGTAGCATTGAACCTTTAATTTAGTAGTTGCTCACCCATTCATAATAATGACTTGGGTGGCATACTCTTCGGAGGATGAACTTTGTCATCAGCATTTTGTCCATTCATAACCTCATTGAGTGCAATAGATATATATATCCCAATATCAATAATAATCAGCAACTACATTATCTTCTTTAAATAATAAATATATAACATATATATATATATATTAATGCAAAATAATACTTATACAGAATATAATACTTATAAAGAGCATACTTTCGATGTTTTATTATTAAAATTTTATATTTGAACCCGTGTAAGTACGGAAACATAATTATATATATATACATCATTAAAAATCAGTCACACTTAGACAATTCCCACGATCAGTCAACACTTAGGCAATTCCCAATACCAATAACAATCAACAATTTCTAACTATTGTAATATAATATATATATATTACTGTAAGTTTGTGTATATTTTTCTACATTATTTTTTTAACAAATTAATTGTTTCAAAGTACTGCTATCATACATAATTGAGCAACTCTAAAAAACTTTATAGTTAATCTATTAGTGATTTTATAGATATAAAAATAATGGTCAATTAGTATCATTATCACTCTAATCTTAAACCCATCATATATAATAACTGATTAGCAAAAAGTTTTAAATTATTTTAATTTATGATATACTATTAAAAAAGCTATATAGATCATATAACTAAGAGTCAAAAAATTAACAAATTAATAAAATATACATGAAATAAATATTTCATTTAAATTTGTATTAACTACCTAAAGGGATAAAAATGAAATTTTAACAAAAAATATAAAAATTATAAATGAAAGTGAATTACTTAATACAACAACAACAAAAAAGTTTGCTTTAGAATAACTGAAGAAATGATACCATCTTTCAGAAATATCCTTTCATTTATTTTACATGTGCATAATAGAAAATTTACAATTTCAGTCCGCTGAATTTTTTTTTTCTTCCTTAACTCAGTTTTCTTTAGTTCTAAAATTAACTGAAGAATATATAACAAAAAAGTAAAGCTAAGAATGCCTAGATATGCATTTATCAATCGATATTAGTTGGTTAGATGGGTTAGCTATAGTCCGATTATCTGAAAGAAAAATTTTAACAATTGAAACCTGAACAAATACTTTAACCTTTAATTAGATAAAGTTTGAATTCTGATCATGGAAATGACAAGCATAGTGCTACCACTATATTATGAGTCATTGAAATATGTATATTCATATATGTAAAATGGTCAACTAACTTAATTATACACAGATATCTTCCCTCATCCATTTATGTATATTTGCTAAACCAGTTTAATCAGATATTCGAACTTGAGATTATAAATTTGAGATAACATAAAAGACCATTAAAATACAAAAAAATAAATAAAATAAAATTTTTTATAATAAAATAAACAGGAGAAATAAATAAATCATAACATTAATAGAAATAATGACAAAAGAAAATAATTAACAATGATTTTATTTCATCTTATTTTTTATACATATCTTCTGAATTTCTTGCTCAGAAGACTTATCATAAAATCATTGTTGTTTTTTTTTTTTTGGGGGGGGGGGGGTTCTTCCTATTAAATGATTATTAATTTTCAAAAAAATTGAAATAAAATGTTAATCTAGCTTAAGTTTACTATTCTATGAGTTTTTACGCAGAGCACTGCAAATTTTTATTTTGATCACATATCAAAAATACTGTGAAAGCTAAAAGAAAATTTTATTTTTTATTTGTTGGTACATTTATGTGAATAAAAGCATTTCTTTATTTATATATTCTACTTTTAGTTTTATATATAATTCCAAAAATTAAATTTAAGTAAATTAAATAATATCAGCAAATTAAAAATCCTTCTCCTTTTTCTTTTCAAAAACTTTATTTTCTTATATCAATACTGAACATATATATATATATTGTGCCGGTCGGATTTGTATGTTCACGTAACAAGATCAAGCATCTAGGCAAAAGTACCTCGAATCCAATCGTGCGCAAGATACACAGGTCAGGAGCACTCATGAATTCTGCCCTATTTGCCTATTCCCCAGATCTATAACATTATGAGCAACAATCCCGATGACATCGATTAATCCACTTCTCATCCGCCTGCATCGATCATCGGAGATACAAAAGACTCAAGGCTAACTCATGATAGAATAACTTAATAATGAGCATGTTAATTATATGTAGAGCGGAGATCATCTAGTCATATTTAAGCTTAAGAAATAACTTAATATTTATCTTAACTAAAGAAAGCACTGATTCGAGTTTGATGTATATATATTTACGATTTATTAATAATAATTATGTCGGGTCATTTAGCCGACCTGAGCCTCAGGATTATTATAGATACTTATTTGAATCATTTTATACAATAACATGATAATTGCGGCTATGCCAATAATATATCTATGTGTTTGAATAAATTAGCGCTATTAGAATAGATTATTAGAACGCTATCACATCCCCAGAAACGAAAAGAGCATTTGATTACTTCAAACAATAATTTTAACACAGATAATATTTGATTACATTTAATATGACAGTTAACTGGGAATTTTAGATAATTAATGCGCGGGATGGGTAATGAACAATTTACACAAACGATACTAAATTTATCGTATTAATACTTATATTAAAATAAGGGACATATGTTTGTTTAAATAAATCATTTCATTACACCTTATGAATACTTCTGGGCGAATGATAAGATAAGGAAAAAGCGGTGCGTGCATGGTGGCTGATTGGGTCGGTCCATTTATGGATCCTGGAGGGTGCTTCACGAATTCTGAGAACGAAGTTGACCGATTTCCTCTGCAACATAGGCAGGGTCGGTATTGAGACGAAGGGCGGCCGGTTATGTCATTATTGGGCTGGTTTTTCCAGAGCGATCCCCATATAAAGCATGCTCATAAGACCGTGGATGTCCCCCAGGTGATTTTTACAGCCTGGTTTAAGGACAGTGAGAACATCGATGGGGCTCAACTGTGCGACGACCTCCATGTGAGAAAGAAGCACGAACATATATATATATAAAAACAAAATGGCCTTTATGCATGAAACGCTTAATAATAAAACATAAATATACTTCTGAAATTAAAGATTATTGGGACGTATTTATTGCCCACGAATGATGAACTATTCAGCATAATGACATGGCTTCACTTTAAGCAAACAGGGATAATAATTATACATATCAACATAGAATAAAAGGTTAAGGCCCCCCTCCCCCCTTTTACATTATATTACTTAATATTATTCATTACGTTTTATACATTAAATCTCAATTTTGGTTGATTTATGCTCTTGTGGAAATACATTAATTGATTGCAAAATAAAAAGGGTGGTCGTAATAGCTAAGATGAAATTTACATATATAATATAGTTAAAAGATAGCGCATTATTTAGGAAGGAGAATGGGAAAAACAGATCTGTTTTTCAACAGTAAACATGAACAATATAATTAATTTATTTCTCTAAAATCGTGAGCATCTGGGCAAGCCGAATAAGACTTGTTTTTATCAATTATAAATTATTTACCCAGTAAATGATGGGTGGGGAAAACAAAATAAGTTATATGCTGGTGATTTTAGAATATTATTGGCATTAACTTTAAAATATAAATCCATAAAAATATTAATAAAAATTATTGGCCGCTTTTAAATAAAATAAAAGAAAAACATTTTATAAGAGGCTTAGCATAGATAGTTATATATATATTTGAAGACATTTAAAAGATATAGTTTAAAATATACACATTACATAGAAGGCAGGATTTTAGGAATTATAAGCGGTCTGAGTTCTTTACCTTGATGATTGAGAAAAGCATTTCACTAGGAATCAGTCCATCGGTATTGTCATTAGATCTAGGATAGCGGGATGATTTGAGGTAGCACTTCATTTCATTGGAAAGACATATGTAAAGTTCAGTAGCACGGAGTACGGAAGCTTCATTCATGGGATCAGCATATTAGAATGGAGGGACAAGGCGAAATTTACTACTCACAACACATTGCGTGAAAATTACATCGGGCATGGATTATGTTTAGCAGCATGGCTATTTAATGATCTCCTCTTCTTGTGGATTCAAATCCAGCAGTATTTATACTTTTAATTTGAATTTGTAACTAGGCAACTACTGCTGGACCTGAGGCGGTTTAAGCACTTAGATTTCATTTGGAATCGTTTGGCCGGATTCTCTTATCTGGTAAGATGTCTGAAACAATGCAAGTTTGTTATCAGTTTCTCGAACGATTGTTTTAAAATATATCTTGTGATTTTAAAACAAGCTAGCATGGACAATTTCCACTAATGGGTTTCTTCTATTATTACTAATTCGTAATCTTCTATTTTAATCTAAAGGGTCTTCCGGGTTATTGTTTTTCGAGAGACTTACTAACAAGATTGCATCATTTCTGGCTACAAACTTATATATGAAAAATATAATAAGTATCATATATAATATCTTATATATATAATATACTATTAATTCAATCACAATCTCCTACGCTAAAATATACATATATAGTTATTATTTACGTCCGCATACACATGAGAATATTATTATTAGATTAAATATTAAATTAAGACACATACGTTTACATTATTTTATACTATTGGGTAAGGAAATATATTATTAGTTATGTGTATACGTGCATAAGGACGAGTTTGAATACGGTTAGGTGGTAGGAGATTGGATGTGGGCTGTGAAGCAGGATCTGAGCATCAGATCTGCTTCAATATATATATATATATATTTATATAATACAAAACTCCAATGTTTCAACTGTTTTTATCTTCATACAGTCAGTTTCAAGGATCTGCAACAATATGAAATACATATTTATAAATAAACTTCAATTACACAAATACCTTCACCTTACATTAACATAAACAGTAACAAACATATTAAACATACATAATTATATTTTACTTACATCTCTCTCCCACTGCTATTTTTTATTACTCTTTCTTTTACATTATTTAATTACAAATCTGTTCTTAAAATCATCCAAGAAACTTTTTAAACAAATTTAAAAACCAATCCTAATTTCAACTACCCCCCCCCCCTTTTAAATCTTACCTAAAACCCATCTCAAAACTACATTCCTAAACTATAGCTTTAAATGAATATAAAACAAATATAAACATCTTTTTTTATACAAAAAACCTTTTAACAATTTACCTAAACCTATTTAAACATTAATTTTAATTATTCATTATTTTAGATTCCTGATATACTCCATTAATTCTATTTAAAGTAGGATTATATTTTTTTGTGCAAAAAAATTCTTTCACCATCCTTTCCCTGTAATTTTTAACTCTTTCCTACATTTTAATATTAAATTCCTTATGACATAAAACTTTATAATGTATGTAAATATTTGAATTTTTGTTATATAAATGTTGTCTAAGTCTAGTTTTTAATGTATTCTTTGTTGTACCAATATATGAAATCTTTTCCCCCTCCCTCTTACAATTTAAACATTCAATTAAATAAATTCCATTCATTTTGTCAATTTCTATATTTTTTGTATCATTAAATTTCCTAAATTCAATTTCTTTTTATATACTGGTTTAATAATTAATCTACTTTCCCCCTTGTATTTATTATTTATACCTTTTATAATCTTTTTAATCTTCATAAAAAGTATCTCTAGAAACATTATAACTATTATATATAAAATTATTTACATCTTTCCCATTGTTTCTCTTCTTTATTATTCTCTTAATATTTTTTTATTACATAATAATGACTATAAAAATGGAATATAATCAATTGTATATGTTAAATATTTGTTGTAAAGATGTGGTATTTAAATATAATGAGGTATATTATAAATAATGTAAAGGATTGAGTATGGGGAATAGTATGAGTGGATTGTCAGCTGCTATTTTTATAGATGATTATGAAGAAAAATATTTTTGTATTACAAAATATAAATCTGTTTTTTGGGTTAGGTATGTTGATGATTATTTTTTAGTCTTCAATGGCAATTATAGAAAATCTGAATATTTGATAAGGTATGTTAATTCAATTGATGATGACATTAGTTTTACTATGGAAAAAGAGAAAAATATTGTAATTACTTATATGGATGTTATAATAAAAAAGTTATTAGGAATTGTAAGGTTGCTATTAAAACAAGTGTATTCAGAAAAAAAAAACTTTTTATGGTTTGTTAAGTAATTGGGATTCAGATATTGAATATAAATATAAAATTAATATTATTAATAATAGGATAAATAGAGCAATTAATTTATGTTCTGAAGAAAAATTATTTATAAAAGAAATTAGTAATATAAAAGAGGAAAGTATCAAAAACAATTATCCAGTTAATGTTATTAATAAATTATGTAATAAAAAAAATATTAAAAGAATAATAAAGAAGAGAAACAATGGGAAAGATGTAAATAATTTTATATATAATAATTATAATGTTTCTAGAGATACTTTTAGGAAGATTAAAAAATTATAAAAAGTATAAATAATAAATACAAGGGGGTAAGTAGGTTAATTATTAAACCAGTATATAAAAAGGGTAGTCCAGTATTTACCTTGCTATGATGTCATTAGCCTGAAGGCATACTACTCTAACCACCCGATTTTTAAGATAACGTCACCTAGTGATTTGCGGACAAATGTAATCGCTAAAATTTTTCAGCATATCACGTGGTGACGTTACGTCAAAGATCGCTAGATTAGAATAGGATGCCCTCAGGGTAATGTTGTCATAGAAATGAAGAGCGGGGGAAGGCATGTGGTACAGGGTCATAAGGTCAAAATGGAGAAAAAGACACGTGGTACAGAACAATGCCGGCGGCGTCCATCCTGAAAAAAAAAAAAAAAATGGTAAAATTAATAAATAGGACACAAAATAGAGTGATATGCGGCAAAAAAAGATTAAAAATAATATATACATCATGAATAATTAACTAAAATTGGACGCAAAATATGAAAATGTAAGATAAATATCACTACAAAATTAATAAGTAAAAACTAGGGGTCCACAAATCCTGAAAAAAAAAATTAATAAATAGGACACAAAATAGTGATATGCGACAAAAAAAGATTAAAAATAATATATACATCATGAATAATTTAAGTCATCTTAAAAGTACTATATAAATTTTAAAAAACTTATCATAAAGTGAAAACTGCAAATCTACAAATAACTGCGAGTCTACAAATATTAATTTTCTTTTTTTAAAAATGTATAAAGTGCGAGTCCTGAATTAATAATTCTGCAAGTATTCAAATAATAATTTTGTCGTCTTAAAAAAACCTGTCATAAAGTGAAAACTGCGAGTCTACAAATATTAATTTTGTCTTTTTTAAAAAACGTATAAAGTGCGAGTCCTGAATTAATAATTCTGCAAGTATTCAAATAATAATTTTGTCGTCTTAAAAAAACCTATCATAAAGTGAAAACTGCGAGTCTACAAATATTAATTTTGTCTTTTTTAAAAAACGTATAAAGTGCGAGTCCTGAATTAATAATTCTGCAAGTATTCAAATAATAATTTTGTCGTCTTAAAAAAACCTATCATAAAGTGAAAACTGCGAGTCTACAAATATTAATTTTGTCTTTTTTAAAAAACGTATAAAGTGCAAGTCCTGAATTAATAATTCTGCAAGTATTCAAATGGTAATCCAGTATTTACCTTGCTATGTCTTTTTTAAAAAACGTATAAAGTGAGAGTCCTGAATTAATAATTCTGCAAGTATTCAAATAATAATTTTGTAAAAAAACCTGTCATAAAGTGAAAACTGCGAGTCTACAAATATTAATTTTGTCTTTTTTAAAAAACGTATAAAGTGCGAGTCCTGAATTAATAATTCTGCAAGTATTCAAATAATAATTTTGTCGTCTTAAAAAAACCTATCATAAAGTGAAAACTGCGAGTCTACAAATATTAATTTTGTCTTTTTTAAAAAACGTATAAAGTGCGAGTCCTGAATTAATAATTCTGCAAGTATTAAAATAATAATTTTGTCGTCTTAAAAAAACCTATCATAAAGTGAAAACTGCGAGTCTACAAATATTAATTTTCTTTTTTAAAAAACGTATCTTAAAGTGCGAGTCCTGAATTAATAATTCTGCAAGTATTCAAATAATAATTTTGTCATCTTAAAAAAACCTATCATAAAGTGAAAACTGCGAGTCTACAAATATTAATTTTGTCTTTTTTAAAAAACGTATAAAGTGCAAGTCCTGAATTAATAATTCTGCAAGTATTCAAATGGTAATCCAGTATTTACCTTGCTATGTCTTTTTTAAAAAACGTATAAAGTGCGAGTCCTGAATTAATAATTCTGCAAGTATTCAAATAATAATTTTGTAAAAAAACCTGTCATAAAGTGAAAACTGCGAGTCTACAAATATTAATTTTGTCTTTTTTAAAAAACGTATAAAGTGCGAGTCCTGAATTAATAATTCTGCAAGTATTCAAATAATAATTTTGTCGTCTTAAAAAAACCTATCATAAAGTGAAAACTGCGAGTCTACAAATATTAATTTTGTCTTTTTTAAAAAACGTATAAAGTGCGAGTCCTGAATTAATAATTCTGCAAGTATTAAAATAATAATTTTGTCGTCTTAAAAAAACCTATCATAAAGTGAAAACTGCGAGTCTACAAATATTAATTTTCTTTTTTAAAAAACGTATCTTAAAGTGCGAGTCCTGAAGTAATAATTCTGCAAGTATTCAAATAATTTTGTCTTTTTAAAAAAAAAAACACATCATAAAGTGAAAACTGTGAGTCCACAAATCATAATTAATCATAATTCAGTCATCTTAAGAGCACTATATAAATGTATGAATTTTTTTTTAGTGGAAATAACTACGAATAAAAACTACTGTAATTTATAAGGAAAATAAAAGATGAATATCACAACAAAATGCGTACTTACCCAAATAACGATTACTGCGGTGGACTGAACTGGCTTATATGTTGTAGAATTGCACCAAAATGACCATCTTTGTAGGTACGCCTCCACATAGAGTTTCGTCTATTTCCACAATTGTGTTAGGGTTTCCGATTTTCCACCTTTCATTATGTAACAGCTTCCATGCACATACTTCATGGAGCTAGTTGTTCCAGTCAATCACAGTCTTGTCCGCCATTTCTAACTGGTCAGCACAAAATAGGATAGACGTTAATTCTCTGGACCAACAATATATAAAACGGAGAGCCATTACGAAGGATATTCTGGAGCCTTCAAACCACGTGCCTTTTCTTATGAGAGTTTTTTTCAGAAAATCCGGAAAATTAATAAAATATAAAATACATCCACTTAATATCATAGAAGAAATAACATGTAAATTACTTACAATTGTTGAGACAGTAATGATTTATTTTTAAAAAATGGTAAAAAAATTGCTGAACTATTAAAACACTGAAAATGAAATCACTGAAAAAAAACGCTGCTGCACTGAAAAAAACGATGCAACAAATAGGAAGAAATCCACTTTTAACTCTCGCGGGTCGAAAAAAATCTCGTGGACGAAAAAATCAAATATCTCGAATTAGTCATATCAGCGTCTTCGTTGCCATGACAACGTTCATGTGTTCTTCCGATGACGCAAAGATCGGATAATTACAGCTGTATGTCTTCAGGCTTATGATGTCATAGCAAGGTAACAAAAAATCAATCTCTAGAATTAGTCATGTCAGTCTCTTCGTTGCCATGACAACATTCATGTGTTCTTCCGACGACGCAAATATCGGGTAATTACAGTTGTGTGCCTTCAGGCTAATTACATCATAGCAAGGTAAATACTGGATTACCATAAAAAGAAATTGAACTTAGGAAATTTAATTAATGATACAAAAAAAATAGAAATTGACAAAATGAATGGAATTTATTTAATTGAATGTTTAAATTGCAAGTGGGAGGGGAAAAACATTTCATATATTGGTACCACAAAGAATACATTAAAAACTAGACTTAGACAACATTTATATGACAAAAATTCAAATATTTACATACATTGTAAAATTTTAGGTCATAAGGAATTTAATATTAAAATGTTGGAAAGGGTTAAAAATTACAGGGAAAGGATGGTGAAAGAATTTTTTTGTATAAAAAAATATAATCCTACTTTAAATAGAATTAATGGAGTAGATAAGGAATCTAAAATAATGAATAATTAAAATTAATGTTTAAATAGGTTTAGGTAAATTGTTAAAGGTTTTTTGTATAAAAAAGATGTTTATATTTGTTTTATATTCATTTAAAGCTGTAGTTTAGGAATGTAGTTTTGAGATGGGTCTTAGATAAGATTTAAAAAAAGGGGGAGGTTATTTGAAATTAGGGTTGGTTTTTAAATTTGAATTAAAAGTTTCTTGGATGATTTTAAGAACAGATTTGTAATTAAATAATGTAAAAGAAAGAGTAATAAAAAATAACAGTGTGAGAGAGATGTAAGTAAAATATAATTATGTATGTTTAATATGTTTGTTACTGTTTATGTTAATGTAAGGTGAAGGTATTTATGTAATTGAAGTTTATTTATAAATATGTATTTCATATTGTTGTTGCAGATCCTTGAAAATGACTGTATAAAGATAAAAACAGTTGAAACATTGGAGTTTTGTATTATATAAATATGTTCAGTATTGATATAAGAAAATAAAGTTTTTGAAAAGAAAAATGACTGTACATTTCATGTGTTATAATATATGTAAATTAAATACTGTTAGATTCTAAATCCATATAAAATTAAAAATTTAAACTTTTTGCTTATTTTTTCCCCCTAAATTTTATTTGCAAATTCACATATATACAAAATTTCAACTAGATCCAAAATTGGGAAATGAATAAAAATTAAATTATAGGACTTGATTAGACAGGTAAAAAACATAATGTTAAATAAAACATATAAAAATAAGTCATAACAACAATAATAATAGTAATAATTCAGAAAATAAGTAAAAATGATTTTACCATGACTTTTATCTTTTACATACATCTTCTAAATCTTGTATTTCTTGTATTCCATAAACTTATTTCACAGCCGGTTATTGCTGTTATTATTATTATTACTACTATTACTACAATTATTTTTCTAACAGTATACTTTATTGACCAAAAGATGTGCTACATAGGTTTTACAAGAATTTTACTAAAATCACAAAGGCATTGCAAGTATAATAATTGTTTGTTATTATATAAATTTGATTATCAATGATGATTAAAGTACAATTATATGAACATTAATAATAGTACATGATTGTTTTTGATGACACACAAAAAAAGAAATGTTCATAACCCTTGAATTAAAATTCATTTGTCTTGAGCTGACTGGTCTCATTAGATAGCCTTCTGTGGTATTGAACTATTGTAATGAGTGTCTGTAGAATAGTTTTTCATGTAGCTAGTAGTGATGAAATATCCATGAAGGTTGTTACTACAGCTTATGTGGTTGTCTCCACTTACAGATTGGACTGCTCTCTAATGAGTGACCATGTTGCCACAAAAATGTCCAGGGGGGCTATGTTATTATTTCATGCTTTTAACTGTCATAATTTATTGATAAATGTGGATGGATGCCACTTTGTGCTGTTGGATAACAGGAAGTTGCAATAGGTATATCAGAAGACAAACAGGGTAAATGTGGTTGCATACAGTATAGAAGTATGTAATCTTTGGAAGTACTGAGTTATATGGTAGATGGAAATAGTGGGCTATTTGTCTGCATTTAACATACTGTGTGGAGTTTAGAGCTTGGAAGTAATTGAGAAGATGCTGAGCTTCCTTAAATTTGTGGCATAGGTCACAGAATGGATCAATATTTTTGTATAGATGACGATACCACAGAAAAAGATATTGGAAGGGTGCATGCATGTTGATTCTAATTAGATCAAAAAACTGGTTCTAATGCCCATTTTTTAAATTGGCGAAGGCAGTGGTTATTTCAAGCATGGGGAAGGGATAACCATTGCTAGGATCTGATAAAGCAAGTTATATTTTTGCCAGTAAGTGTACTAGGAATTGTAGGGGAGGCTGATCAGATTGGTGATACTTAGGATAGAGTGAATAAGATCTGTGAGATCTGGTGTTGAACGAGGTTTATCTGTAGGGATTACTTTCAGCAGGCACTGGAGGTTTTGGAACTGGTTGGTAATAGCTGCTATTAAGTTAATGGCTTTTTGTATATAGAATATCTGAATGCTGTGCAAGCCTAGACCATTATAAAGAGTTGGCAGTTGCACCATTTTATGAATATTGATATGGTCTTGCAGCCCAAAGCAATTTATTGTACATGGATTTGATAGCAAAAATGAACATCTTTGAAAATTTGATAATAGGCCCATAGTTTGCGATTTTTGTTGCACCATTTTATGGATATTGATATGGTCTTCCAGCCCCAGAGCAATTTATTGTACATGGAGTTGATAGCAGAAATGAACATCTTTGAAAATTTGATAATAAGTGCATAGTATGCGATTTTTTTTCATAGCAAGCATATTGAACAGATATATCTTGGGGTAAAATTGATAGATATGCCTTAGAAAGTGAGTTGATAATTTGCAATACAGAATCTTGTAATCTGGTTTTTATCAGAATCTCATATCAAGGGAGTCTTTGTAAAAGGGGAAGCCTAAGCGTGAAGTGGGTTTTCCTTGGAAAACTTTGGAACATGATTTCTTTGTAAATAGAGTTCATGCAGGAGTGTTTTTTATGGGATTAAAGTGCAGTTTTTAGGCTTGTGAATGCTAGTCATTAAAAATGGTTTATAACATGAGCAGTTGTTTCTGAGAAGGAAAGAAGATAGTGATGTCATCCATCTAGGCTATGGATTCTGGTAATTTTATTCTATATTTGTTGTAAAAGCAGATTTATATAGAGGATAAAAAGTAATGAACTTAGAGGTGACCCTTGCAATAATGACTGCATAGAATTCAAGGATGAAGAATTTCTACCATTAAGGGTGATGTGCAATTCATGATTCAGGAAGGTTGGTGATTATGCAGTATGGTGTTAGCCAGCATTTCAATAAGTGCATTAATTGAAAGAGAATCAAAAGCTGCTTGTATGTCAAATTGGACTGCATTTTTTATTTTTTTGAAGAGAACTTAGAATTTTCATAAATGAGTGCTGCTCGGCTGGTGGAGAAACCTTTTCTGGTCAAAATGTAGATGTGATAGTAATGGAAATATGTGTAACTCAATTTGGTCCTTGATTATCTTTTCAAATATTTTAATGGCTAATGTGCCCATGGAGATAGGTCTGATGTTGATTAGATCTGACATAGCCTTAAGTTTTTTAATGAAAGGCAGTATAGCAATTGGTTACAAACCTTTTACACAGTATATTCTCTGGGATAGGACATTCGCCAGATCATGAATATACAGCATAATAAAATAACTAAAATTACTTAAGATGAAGGCAGGAATTCCAAGAAACCCAGGATGAAAAAAGTTTTCAATAGTGGAAGTTTGATGGCAAATTGGCTGGTTTGGAAAGGCAGAGTAGTTTCTGGTGATCCAAAACAGTGTATTAATGGAGTAAATGCATCATGGGTCTTAAATTTATTTTTAAAATGCAGGTATATAGGCTGGATCATATTATGTCCAATATATACATCTTTGTCAGTTTGAAGTGCCATAGGGATCTTTAATGATGGGTGATCCAATATCTGGAATATGTATGCTCTTGTTCAGGCTGTTGGGTTAGACAATTTTTTTTCCAACCGCTTGCAGACATGATGGTAAGTTAAGAATGGTGAACCAGATTAACTGCTGGTGTGTTTAGTGGGTGGGCTTAGTAGTGGCAATTTTTTTATATAATTCATCAGCCAATGTTAGAAGATACAGAGGTGAGGGAACCATTGTGTTAAGTGTTGCATATCAAATGATATGTGTATAAAGGCAAGTTACTTTTGAACTGGGTCTATAGTCATTTGGTGTAGCTTGTTTAGCATGATGTAGGATTCAGAAAACATAAACTCAGTAGTAAATGAGGGAAGAGTCATGCGGATTGTTTTATGTAACTGAATGGATATTGTCTGGAGTTCATTAAGGTTAAATGTGACTGCTGCTTGGGCAAAGTAGTCTGAGCATAGAGTGGGATTAAGTTCTATTAGGTGATGCAACATTGGAGAGTAAAAACATACATCAATGAGTGTGACATGCCGGTTGATTGAACCATGTGATAGAAAACCCTGGGCACTCTAATTTAGTGGGAAGTTTAAGAGATGAAACCATTTATTTATAAAAGTTGGGTAATCCCGATTGAAATCACCCATTCATATGGTTGAGTGTGGGCTAAATGAACTAAATTGATGGTTTGGATGATATATGGGATGACTGTAGGGCTGGAGGAAATATAGATGAATACTACATTTATTTATATGCTTGTTACAAGTGGTAATTACTAAGTGCCCATCAATATATAGAATTTTAAATGACTTGTATAGGCAATCAAAAGTGATGAGAATACCAGTACCTGTTGATATTGAGGAAGTATCTTTACAGCAAGCACAGAAGCCATGTCTATGGAAGTAATTAGTGGGGTCAATTCAAGATCTTCAGTATATTTTGATTTTCAGTAATCTAATGAGATGAGACTGAATGATAATAATCCACTTCTGTAATTGGTATAACTTTGATGGTGAATTGAGGCCACAAACATTAAGCACTACTATTTTTAGTTTCATGGAGCAAAAAAAGGGTTAATGATGCTAGTTGGGGGGGGGGGGTTGACAGCAAGAGACTGTGAAATGGTTATTATTATTATTATTAAATGATTATTAATTATCAAAAATATGAAAATAAAACACTAACCTATTTTTAAAAATTCACAGTTCAACGATTTTTTTGCTAGAACAAATGTAAAAGTGTTTGCTAAACAAAGATAAAACATCATATATGTAAATAACACCTCACATATTTAAAGCATTCATATATATCTCTTGCCTATTCAGTATAGCAACCTAAGCTTCATATAAATTATGAACAATTATTTATGATAATCCACTTACAGAAGACCAATCAACATAAATGTATAGATTAATAAGTTGTGCTGAAGTTTTATCTCTGATTGTAATAGAATTATGGAAGAACTTGACTCAATACACATGTGTAAACTAACATGTAGTAGAATAACTTTGGAGACATAATAAATCTAGAGAAATATCCATTTTAAAATTCACCAGAGCTCTATCAACTCATTTTATATAAAAATAATATTATGAAATATATTTTTAATACATTTTAAAAATCATCTTATTAAAAGACAATATCATTAAAATATTTTGTGAATATATATATAATTCATTAATAATTTTCTCTTAGAGCATCTATAAAATAAAATTTTAAGAAATACCATTCATTGCCTATATATAACTTGTTAAATTCACAATGGCATGACTCATCATGAGTATAATGAATTCATAGTATTATTTCCGGTAGCTTTAATATAATAGCTAAATAGTAGATATTTCAGTACAATAACAAGTACTTCCCTCAGAGCTTCTTTCTCAAATCATAAGAATGTGTACCATATAATACTAAATCATCCATGTACTTTACTATTATTACACAATGCTTTATTTACCACCCTCTTTTACAGTTTCGATTGCCCCAGCAATCTTCTTCAGAACTACAACATAATACAAACATATTAATATAAATATACATGAACATATAATTTACATTCTATATATACATTTTATAATCATCATCTATTTATTATCTTTTAAATATTATATAATTTTTACCTTTTTTTACATTCTATATTTATTAATTAAAAACTTCCTATATATATTTTTTTTATACTTTATTTTATTCTTATAATATTTAACTCTAACTTAATATCTCTTTATTTACATTATTATTATTCATTTTACTAACAATCATTATTTATAATTTATTCATTCAATAATTTATAATCTATTTTAATTTATAATATTATTTTAAACATATTTTAACCTATCTTTATATCTCCTAACTGCTAAATTCAAATTATAAAAATTTTATAGTTATATTTTTAGTACCCCCCCCTCTTTAAATTTTACACTTACATTATTAGCCACTCCCTCTCCCTATTTTTTATATAACTAAATTTTTTTAAAATTTTATTATTTTATTTTTATTACTCTTTAAATATTTGACTCTAGCTTAATATCTTTTATATTTTACATCATTATTATACATTTTACTAACAATCAATATTTATAATTTATTCATTCAATAATTTATAATCTATTTTAATCTATAATATTAATATTTAAAACACATTTTAACCCACTTTTATATCTCCTAACTTCAACTTCTAAATTCAAATTTTAAAAAAATTACCATTATACTTTTAGTACCCCCTCTTTAAATTTTATACTTATATTATTAGTATCTCCCTCTTTCTATTTTTTATATAAATAAATTTTAAAAATTATTATTTTTTACTTTATCTCAAAATTTATTTTTTTTTATATCAAAATTATTTTCAGGCCCAAATCTCTATTCAAAACTGGCTTAATATTATTAATATAAATAGCCTCTTTTATTATCTGTAAATTGTATTATCTTTATACAATCCTTTTCAAACTCATGCCCTGTCTCTAAATTAAAAATGTGTGTGATAAGATTTAAAATCGCTATTTTTTTCCTTTGTTATTTTCTTTTCAATCCCAAATTCTGTTGGTTGAGAAGTTTTAAAATATATTTTATCCTCCAATAGCTTTTTCCAAATATTATTAATATTTTTTAATTCACACTTTTCATTTATGCTTAGGCCTTTAAAAATCTCTATAGCTTTTCTTAGCAGTCTCT
Organism: Epiperipatus broadwayi; assembly: GCA_028023455.1. NCBI lineage: Eukaryota > Metazoa > Onychophora > Udeonychophora > Euonychophora > Peripatidae > Epiperipatus > Epiperipatus broadwayi. Next base: position 5,505,771 of record JAQFVV010012411.1, read on the forward strand.
GGACATATTGTTCAATTTTTGCCAGAATGTGTTTTATTAAAATTGATGTCATAGTTAGCTAATTTAATGTGTGAATAAATGGCTGATGAATTAGATTTCTCTATCTGCCAAATTGTATTCTTCCTTTCTTGTATTTATTCTATGATTGGTCTGTCCAATGTATAAATGTAAACAAACTCCACATGGAATTTCATATACACCATAACATTCCAAAGGGACTTTATCTTTAGGATATGGGAACACTTCATTAATTTTTTTTAAATGTAATATAAAAAAAATATCCACACATTTTACACTACATTTAAAAAAATTAATGAAGTATTACCCTAAAGATAAAATTCTTTTAATGTCATCATGGTGTATATGAAATTCCATGTGGAGTTTGTTTATATTCATAAATCAATCATAGAATAAACATAAAGGAAGAACACATTTTGGAAGTTAGGAGAAAAATCTAATTCATGGAGCCATTTATTCACACATTAAATTAACTAACTATGACATTAATTTTGGCAAAAATTGAACAGAGACTGCTAAGAAAAACTATAGAGATTTTTAAAGGCCTAAGAGCATAAATGAAAAGTGTGAATTAAAGAATATTAATAATATTTGAAAAAAACTATTGGGGGATAAAATATTTTTTAAAACTTCTCAACCAATAGAATTTGAAAAATAACTAAAGAAAAAATAACGATTTTCAATCTCATCACACACATTCTTATGATTTGAGAAAGAATAAGTTCTGAAGAAAGTACTTGTTATTGTACTGAAATGTCAGCTATTTAGCTATTATATTTTTATTATATGGAAGTTCCCAGAAATAATACTATGAATTCATTTATCCATGAAGATATTAATATATATATTCACATATCTATTTATCATAGTTTAGCATATAATACATACTAATTATACAAGCTTATGAGAAATAAATAAATCAAAATCTTAAAAAAATAAAATATTTTATGGAATTATCACTTCTAGACATTTGAGTAAATTATATAAGATTAGATATATTTAAATCAGAGTAGTAAATACAATGGAATGATTTTACTTGTTGATTTTCTCTTCTTTTGAATTTCAAATATAAAAATAACATGTCCTAACTAAAATGAAGTCTTACAATTTTTTTCTTCAGGGAGATTTTTTTAAAATTTTTTTTATCTGTATAAAGATAATAATTTATAATAAAATTGATCACATGAAAATATTACGAACTTAGAAATTAGCATGAGCAAACATTAAGAATAAAAGATTTATGTCAATTCATGGATGATAAGCTTTAATAATTTAAATGAAAACATATATAATTATTTTACTTTGATGATGAAATAATACTTTTTTATACATCATGAACAAAATAAGCCCTTTAGAAACTTTCTTGGGCTCAAAAAAATCTTTTGAAAGGCCTGTATCATTTAACTCTTAACCAGAAATATTATCTGAAATATTAAATTAATTTTTATTTTCATCATTGATATTCACTTATGAATAACTGTTTCTTCTATATTGAAATATATCAATTTTGAAATTACCAAAATTGTTTAATAATAATTATCTTGTTGATTGAAATAGCTTATTCTCTAGACAAAAAATAAAAAACATAAATATTTAATTTTGATAATAATCATTTAAGGTATTGGCCATTACCTTGCAAATAAACAAATATCACAAAATGAATTACAAGAAATTAAACATTATTGTTTTTTCATCAAGTTATTACTTGAAATGTCTATAATATTGTATTTATTTCTTCTGCAATTTTTCATTTGATTATAACATCTCATATAAACACTAGTCTATTAAATAGATGTTTTGTAAAATAATAAAGAATAGATTATTTGACAATTTCTAATGAGTTTTTTCCTTTAAATAATTAATACAAATTTAACTGAAATACTATACTATTATATTTTCAATTCTACATAAATAGATTTTTTTTATGAGATTGAATAACTTATCTGTAAACACATTTATACATATGTTCATATTTTGGCCATGTATCTCTTAAAATGTTACTAGAAATATCTACATGCTAGAAAGAGTATTTAAGAATATTTATCAAAAAGATCTCTCATTAAAAAAAAGATTGATAATATATAATTGTAGAGTATTATAAAAGAATTAAGCCTATCTTAAATAATAATAATTCTCAAAGTTTTATTCAATTTATATATATATACAATCCAGAAAAAAAAAATCCTATAACTGACTGAATGCCATAATACATATAATTCATTCATTTTGCTAATAGTTTTAACAAGTTATATTATTATACAATTTAGCAGCACTAAAAATATTGATCATACCATCAAAGATATTATACACATATTACATTCTCATTATTAATATATTAAAAAGAAAAAAAAGATGTCCTATTTGGTTTTAATTCCATAAGATTCAATTTTCAAGCAAAGTTTTGTGCAATAATAATTTGCACAAAGAAATTTCTATCCCAGGAAAAGATTATATCAGTAATATATAAGATTAAATTTTGGTAGGCAAATTTTTGCCATGAATATTTTATTTGACACATTGGCAAAACGTTTGTCTGAATGCTTATGGTTTATGATTGGTTCAGGTGAACTGTGAAATTGTTATTAGATCACAATTGGGCTTAACTTTTTTTTCTTTCAGGTAGCTAGCTCATAGTTAACCTGACTAACCATCTGAGTAAAAGTCTTGAATTATTCTGATTTAAATCAGATGAGTATCTCTGTGCTAATTCTAAAAAGAAAAATAATTACGTAATATAATAATTAAAATTACCTCAGATTCAAAAATTAACCAGACTAGCCAAAGAAAATAAACTCTATAACATAAACATTGTTTTCACTGCTACAAACAGACTTTTCAAGTGCAAAAAACAAAAACATATCAACAAACATATACTATTTACCACAATTCCCAATTATTATCCCACACACCCTTAATATTAAAAGAACTCTTAAACAAGGTAATTGTTATGTTTTAGTCCTTTGCACTTGCAAAATCTGCTTTTATTTTCTTTAACTAGTCTGGTTTAGTTTTGAATTTTGGGATAATTTTAATTATTTTACCAATTTAACTTTAGGCTTTTAATGTTTAAATTGTAATATAGTACAGTCATGAATTTTTGTGTTATATTTGTATAGATATTAAAACTTTATGGCAACTTTTATCTTTTACTATTTATAAAATATCTCATTACACTATCTAATGTATCACATTTATTTATACCTAACTCAAATTACATTTTTAAGCTCATACTTACACTTCTCAAAAATACTTTGAAAGAGATCCTAGTATGATAAAAAAATATATTATTAAGATCTGATTTTAAGCTAATATACTAGATAGAAGACAATTGATTCTTCATGCCAATGCCTAGAAATTCTGGTGGATCTTCTCAGGAAGAACATTAAATATACTGCTGCCTTTCCATTATCAATGATCAACACTGATAACATTATCACTTGTAATAAACAAGATCCAGGATATCAACTGTTTCTAAAATGAACTGGGAAAAGTTGGACTATATGCCTTCCAAATTACTCTCTATCATTAGGGAATAAACATGACATTCCCAGCGGTGAGAGAATGTATTCTTGTTACAGATTAACTTATCACTCTTATAATCAAACAAATCTTGAATTAATTCATGAAAGTCTTCCAAGAACCAACTGTTTCAAAACACTGGCATGCTGATATGTATGGCAATCAAGGCAAATGAAAACCTAAAAATTTATGTTAAGAGATGGGATCAATATCAATAGATGGAACAATTACCACAAAATGTTCCATGGTCCCCAAGTGATTTGTCTTAGAAGTGAGTCCATCTGGACCATGCAGATCCAATGTGAAAAAAAAATCTTTATCCACATAAATAATGCTTTGTCACATTGGGCAGAATATAGACTAGCATAAAATCAGAACATATCCTGATTTACTGAAATCATAATTACTGATGTTATGGAATTTACATTCATAATATTTATGAAATTCCTCATAAATATGTAAAAGATCAATCCTTCCATACTACCCTAAATTTAATGGTTAAACTAATAATGATGTACAGCAGGATTAAGAAATGTTAAATAGAGTAAAAACATAATTTTTGCTGTTATTTATAATCAACTTTGCATCCTTCAACATTGTCATAAAGTACCCCAGTTGAATTGCTAATGAGGAAGCATCTGAGAATATGTCCTTTCTTCCTGCTATTACCAAGTCCAATCAATTTATCATCAAAATATAATCATTAAAATTTGCATTAATTGACTGGGTATAAGATAGTTCAAAACCAGTACTGATAAAAGGAACAATTGAGATATTATTGGCAAATCGATTATAGTGATTATCATGCAATGTAATTGAGAATGCAGATACAAACCTTTAAAAGACCCGCTTAACCTTGTAAGAAGTCTTTTACAGATAAATGATAAGTATATGATATAGACAATTAATAGAAACTACAAGTAATATCTGCGTTTAAAGCAATCACTCATATATGAAAAGATTTCAAGAGTTTTAGCCACAAGCTGTTGCAAAATGACAAGCACTTTTATTGCTGAGCAGTAAGCATTAAATAACTGAGTGTAGATGATCATCACTCTCTTCAAAAAATATGAAGACAATTGCAACAAAAAAAACTTTACATAATCAACAATCACTCATTGCACAGCGAATTTTATATTGCAGTCTCTGCAATAATGAAGCAAGTGGATATGCTATGCCTATCATACATGTTAAGTTATTAGTAATTGTCACATAAGCATAATGCTAATGCAAATTATGTACAATTTAATTAACATGCCTTGCTATATAACACACAGAAGAATGACTTTAGGGTTCTCTTTGTAGGAATATTTAAAATGGAAACACAAAAAAAATCAAAATGCTGGAAAAAAAATTCTGAGAATTTTAAAAACACCTGCTTTCTAAATGTTAAAAGATGGTCAAAAAACATTACAATTTGCAATTGTATAGTATACTTATAAGCTAATAATGTATAATATAAACAGTTTACGTGAGCATATATAGAAAAATTTATCATTATACTTCCATTAATACCAGCCAGATTATCATGTATTTTCATAACACACTTATTAACTGTATTAAATAAAACTATATTTAATTCAACAAAGTCCAAATGGTTTGTTGTTGTTTTTTTAAAAAAAAACATAGCAGTGATTAATGTTTTTTTTTCACCCACAAAGTTCTCGAAAACCTGATTTAAAAGTTGCTTCAAAAGCATTAACTTCAATCATTAATTTTTTATTTTATAGGATTTGTTAATAATTCACTGGTATAAATGTTCACTTCATTATGCAGTATAATCAATGCCATATCCTTAAAAAAAAAGCTTAAATAATCATTTTCTGTTATTCTTTAAAAAAAATAGTATTAATTATTATTACACCAAAACATCTGATAAGGTGACTTCTGTTAATATTATAACTAGTGTGACATTAAAAATGAATACCATACATATATGCATTTGTATTTAGTATAATATAAGAACAGCTTTCTAAAGTCTTCATAAACTAAAACTTGAAAAACTGAACAATAAAACCCATACCTATCTGAAATATCATGTGAAAGAATATAAATTGGTGAAAGTAGCTAACCTACAAAGGAAATAAATAAAAAGAACATACAAACAAAACTGCTCACATGACAATGAAAAATAATTCTACAACTTAATCTAGTGTGACAATTCATGTTTGAAAAGCACTCATTAATTTTCTCATAATAAAAAATTAAAAGGATCCTTACAATTTAGTATATTTGAAATATTAAATGTTTTTCTGAATAGTTATTGAAATAGTAGACAACAAATTCAAATAATTTTTTTTAATTATTTATATAAGCTGTACTTAAACTTTAGATATAGTTGCACTATTTATTATAATATGAAAATACAATATATTAGAAATATGCTTTTATGTAAATTTATGCCACAGTTTACTTAATAATAAAATTTGTTATTATAAATGTTCATTCAATGTCAAAATTATTTATACATTATTGCAGTGTTCTAAACGACTATAATACAAAGCAATATACTGAATATCTTAGCCATAATTATTGGACACTATTTAATGGAGCAAGTTATTCAATAAATAATCAAATTTTTATTTACTCATGAAGACATGTGATGCTTTTAATATAAAAAATTTCAAATTTATGCTGAATTTCTGTTCAAATTGTTTTTATTATTGACTGTTATTGGTCTCATTTTAAACTATTTTTAGCCATCTCAAAGCTAAAATGATTATAATTTTTTTAATCAATCACCTTATCTGTTTAAAATTAAATTACCAGTGATATTCTCATTCACTACAAATTGTGGTGTATGTTTTGTGGTTTAAAAATGAACAACATATATAGAATATTCATTAATATTACTAATTTATTAAATATTTTCTATTACAATCGTCATGGTAATCAAAGCTATCATAATCATACTTATGTGATAATAACGAAGCAATTTAAATTTAGTTACATTCCAATAAAAAATCCTACAGGCACATTTACAAACATGGTATTTCACGGTAAACATATTACAAACACTAAAAATATTGATCAGACATGTTATACTGTACAAACAAGATTATCCACTTGCAGTAAGCATATTATATATAGTTACAAAATTATCAACTTATTCTGCAGTCAATATTTCCATAAATACTATCATTAATTAATTATAAATGACTATAATTTGTATCATAGCTAAGTTGCATCCAATAATTAAGAATCATGGTTAAAACTAAAACTGAATACTTACTAACTTTCTTTTTCAACAAAATATTATTTATATGTAAACTGTTGGAATATTTGATATTTATTGTAAATAAAGACTTTAAACTTGAAATTTATTGCCTCTGCATCATTCCACAAACACAATACAGCTGATGCAATCCAGATACAAAATTATCATAAAATTGGAAGAAAAAATTGCCAATACTGTACCAATTGCTGTTTCCATCAGCACTCTTGCTTGCTGGATTGCAAATATAAATAACACAAATAAATATCTAGAATAATGTGATGCGACACAGCAAGTAATTTAAAGACAACAGAGTATTACCTATAGAGGGTTATATATGAAGATAAATAAATCTTTATAACTATATACGATAATTATATACACTTTATATACATATGCTATAACTATATTATGGGCACAAAATAATATTGCAGATCAGTACGACCTGTTGCGATGTTCCTAAATTTACTTTCACCCATCTGCAGGTAAACTTGTCCACAAGACTAAAGTGAAGGAAGGGGCTGACTGAAGCATCCGCGGAATGGCACATCTGCCTTTCAGAAGCTTCACCTAGCAAGTGTAATCTCTCAGTTCTGTTCTAGTTCCTTTTCACACACTCCTTGGTATTTTAGATTGACTCTTGTGATTGGCCAGGTGGTGGTCCATCTCTAAGAGTTCCATATTCAATCCCTGATCAAATAACACAGTTAACATTCCAAATGTCTATTTAACAGTTTCCATTATCATTAAATCTGATAAAAAACTAAATATCCAGAGTTGCAATAAATGGCTTTCTTTATTTTTATCTTAATCTCTATGCTAATACTGATTATTCAGCAGTATAGCTAATCTTTTATTCAAAACTATTTAATTAGCTAAGTGCTTTTTAGATTTATTTTTACAGATATACAAATGTTTTAATAAATACACACATTTAGCACAATAGTAAATCAAAAGTAAAAATAATATAAAGCGAAATCAGAGAAAATTATCATCAAATCCAAATCAGTGTGTAATTGAAAATAGTTTGGTCATCAGAACTGCTATATATGTCATTGGTAACCAAATAATTTAAACTCAATTATGTTTTGCCAAATCAAATATAAAAATCACTGTGAACATGCTATAAACATTACCAATAGTTGAGCATGTGACAAATTCGATCAATGATTAATTACAAATAGTGGTCAATCACTAGCATAATTGGATAACACCACAATAACCAAACATCACTGCAAAAATTAAACCTGAATTGTAGCTAGTTATTCTCTTTTCCTGCTAATTATCAATCGTAACAAATATGTGAAACATTGTTTATAATACCTGATATAGCAAATAAGGACAACTTTATTACCTCAGCATTATTCAACAATAAAAATAAAAAAAATTTATAAGCATCTATTTTTGATGATGTAGTGAATTTATTCAACATATATACCTTTCCTCTATACTTTTCTAATGAAATATCGTTACCATTAATATCTACAACAGTAAAGGAATAGAAGTCGTTTGGATCTATGGGAGAATATGGGCTGTTTGTGCTCCATCCAGCAAAATTTCTAGGATCGTTTTGTACTTCTCTCATAATATCAGGATCGTCATGTAAATTTGGATCGTCAGTTACTTGACAAAGTCCATAACAAAGAGTTGACATAATAATAAATTTTAAGCGTAGTATACTTCTGGTAGCAGCCATATTTTTTGACGTGTAACTTTAGTTACGCACTCACGTGATATATTCATTGGCGTTAAAATATTAAAGAAATTTATTTAAATCATATTCTGAAAATTTATTTTAGGAGCCCTAGATTGTAATTTAAAGGTACAGAAATTTGTCTTAAAACGTAACTAGGAAAAGCCCAATCATTTTTTCGACACTACTATTGAATGCTAGTGAAAATTTTAAAAAAAAATATTGAATATGGTTTTAAATTATATTGGATAAGATTTTTTAATAAAAATATTACTACACCAATTTCAATTTAATAATTTTAGTTTGTAAATTTTGAGCAGCATCATAAACTTTAAAAAGCCCTTACTGATTTTATATTGTGGCTTTTAATAAAATCGGCATAAATAAACTGAGTATTAAAAAATAATATTAATAAAAAACGAGATATAAAAAATAATAATAATAAATAGTAGAAAGATGAAAGTTTCTACATAGAATATACTGGACATAATTATAAAAAAAAATACAAGATTGTAACTTTAAATAAGTAGAATTCGAAACAAACGAGATCTCGCGATATTCATTTCAACCAATGAAAAATTTCAGCCAAATTTAAAGTTTAAAACGGTTTACGTAAAAAGACCAGAAATTAAAGACATTTAAAAAAGAACGATTGATATAATACTAGGTAAGCAAATTATATTCTCCATCTTTATTCATACATATTTTTAATTAAAAAAACCTAAGAAAATAAAATGGAAGTTGATTGAAAATACTTTAAAGTTTACTCCAATTTTCAGGAATTATTATATTTGCTGCTAAAATTAAATATACTGTATAGCAACTTTTGTTTTCACAGCTGGTTCCGTAAATAATGCGGCAAGCCACCTGCCTCGAGAATTAAAGTGGACACTAAAATGTGATATGTTCAATATATATTTTTATTTAATATAGATTTTTTGCCTATTATTTTAATAGCTTGGTTCAGTAGAATTATTGAAAAGATTATTAATAATTATTAAAGTATAATAATCGGACAGATTTTGCTCGGGAGAATTGGAATCTCGATCTATGGACCTCGAGTTCCAGAGTCCACCATTCTAACGTTGCATTAATAATTATCTAAAATATGTATATTATTTAAAATTGTCTTATTTTAGCATTTTTTCTAATTCCTCGTCTGAGGCGATTGTCTCCCAGCCTCGTCACTGTATGGAACCTGCCCTTGTCTTGTTTTATTCAATATAAGATATATAAAAATTAATTCACAATTAATACTTTTTAAAATGTGTATATATATTTGGTATGTGAAGCAATGAATACTTACTATAATAAATGTCAATATACATTATGCAAGAATAATTCATAAAATCTCATTATTTGTTTAAAATCTAGTTCAACTGAAACGGATTATTTATAACCCACAATACTGACATTGCATTAATAGTTGGGAAAATATATATAGTAAATATACAAAAAAAAATATTTATAAAATATGTTTATTATTTAAAATATATTTTATTATTAGTCATCTGAGGCGAATGTCTCTCCCCCATATCCCTGTATGTGACCAGCCCTTATCTTGTTTTATTCAATAAAAAATAATTCATAATAATTTTTTTTTTTTTAAATTTCTTTTTGCATACGAAATAATAAATGTTTAGCATATATCTTTATGCATTATGCATGAATAATTATATAATTCATAAAATTGGTGTTATGCGTTAATAATGTTATATTTAATCCAAATATTTGAAAATTTTGTTATGAACAAATGAACTTTTCCCCTCTTTCTCACGACCACCATCACATCGTTTATTAATAATGAAAATAGGGTTGACTGTTCGTTAAGGAATGCCTGCAAGAGATAGGGGATTATAAGACTGGAGTGGAGGTGGGAAATATCAAAGAATATTGATAGTCATTGAACAGAAGATTGTCCCAAGAGATATTTAATTATATAAAATTCATATCTATCAGATCCTAAAGCTTTTATAATAGATGGCATAAAAATGTGAAGAAAAAAATGCTTTTGCAACCAATTTTACATATAATGAACATGTGTATATTATCCAGATCAGTAATGATAGATAAACAAGTAATTGGCCAGAGTGATGCTTGATTACAGGTTCCAATGTAGCCAGTAATATGTTGGTAAGAATTTAATTTAAACAGTTTGCATTTATATAAAATTTATTTTATCAGTAACATACAAGATTTATCGGTTTCATTGTATTTGGGAGATAATCTCCTACTGCCAGTTTGATGGAGAATAGATGAGCATCAAATGTTTGGTTTGCATAAGGCACCTATTTCTGCTATTGTTCAATGAATTATTTTTTTAATTCTAGCTTTTTCTAAATCAGTTCATTACAAAAGCAACATTTTTCTTTTATGTTCTTCTACATATAATTTCTTATATAAATTCCTAAGATTATTTGAAAATTCACATCTTTAATTTTCTGAAAATTATAATCTCGATCCTTCAGTTATTATGTGTGCTTTTAATACTTTTTTTTAAAAGATATTTTGCATCAATATATATAATTTAAGTGGAATTGGTGGTTTTCTATGAATACTTCCATTAAATTAACATCTATACAAAAAGTTTATTTAAATTTCTTATTCTTTGTCAGTACTATAATTTTCTTATCAGAATGTATTAATTTTCTTTTTCTAAAATCAATTATTTTTCAATCATTTTTTAAATTTCTTTGAGTGATAGTGCTTAATAAATTCCTATCATCTGGTATCTATTAATTATTAAAGTTTACAATAGGTGACAGAGATGTGAAGAAAAAAATATGTTGCTCAAACAGCTATAAGTAAGCTGAAGAGATAAAAAAAAAAACAAATACTGAATTTAGTTTATCTGACCATACTTGAAAAGAGCTTATTTACCAGAGCTTAGTAAAAATCTGTTGTACTTTAAAGCAGTGGTCTTCAACCTTTTCACACCTGCAGCCCGGTAAAAATAAGGATAAGATTTCGTGGACTGGCAGAAGTTTACAGATAAATTTTCTTAAAGATGTAACCTGCTTAGCCTTAGATAAGCATAATTGTTATAACTGACCAAAACAGAACACTAGTTATTGTGTATTGTAATGGTGTTACTTACCTTCACATGCTGAACACTCTTTCTTGAGTTGCGCAGTCATACTGCTACAGAAAACATACAATAACAAACGTTCTCATTAGTGTGCTTGCATTTTACGTTTATTATTTCATTGTTAAAACATGCAAGAATAAAATGTTATTCACCTGAATGTTGAAAAAGTCAAAAGTTTTGATCTTATTTTTTTTGGGGGGGGGGGGGTGATAACTACTTTGTCATCACTGAGACAAAAGATAGACACCAAAGTTATTTTTTGTTTGTTTTTATTTTTTAAAAAAGGTAACAGAAATTGGTTTTAAAATTAAAAGTTTTAGTATTTTAGCAGTATACAAATAAAGCCAAAAAAAATATTGCCTTATAGGCCAAAAAAAAGTGGGCTATTTTTAAACAAAAAAAAAAGAAAACGAAACTTGAAAAAGTCAAAAGTTTTGATCTTTATTTTGGAGTGATGGGGGTGTATTGAGAAATACTTTGTAAAAGTTAGAGACAGGACTTATTTTTTGGTTTTTATTTTTAAAAAAAGGTAATAAAAATTGATTTCAAAAATAAAAGTTGAAGTCAAAAAAGATCTTATTTTAATTTTTTGATGGGAAGTGGGTTGAGAAATACGTTGTCTTCACTGAGACAACAGTTATTTTTGGTTTGTTTTTATTTTTAAAAAAGGTAATAAAAATTTGTTTTAAAAATAAAAGTTTTAGTATATGAGCAGTATACAAAGGCAAAAAAGATATCTCCTTATAGGCTAAAAAAAAAAGTGGCCGTATATTTAAACAAAAAAAAAAACCCCGAAACTTGAAAAAGTCAAAAGTTTTGATCTTACTTTATTTTGGGGTGGTGAGGATGTATTGAGAAATACTTTGTAAAAGTTCGAGACAGAACTTATTTTTTGGTTTTTATTTTTAAAAAAAGGTAATAAAAATTGATTTAAAGCCAAAAAAAAAAAAAAAACCCCCCAAAAATGAAATATTAAAAGAGAGAATAGAAAAAATTTAAGAGATCAAAAAAAGTCACATTACATTTTATTGTTTTAACAACACTGATAAAGCTGTGGTTGGCTATCAAAAGACAACCGGAGTTTGTATAATAAAATACTTTTTTCTACCCCCCCCCCCATAAACATCTGTGATAAATAGAAAAACAAATTAATTTATGTATGATTGATTAAATTTTGTTTTGTTCTGTTTCTTTTTTTTAAATTGGGGAAAAATGCAATGAAAAAAATAAATAAAAATTGTTCATATTAATTAAAAGTTTAAAATCTTATTATTTTGTTATTACAAACTTTCTTGCTAGTCTAGATGCGGACTGACAGAAAACTTCTGTGGCCCGGTGCCGGTCCGCGGCCCGGTGGTTGAAGACCACTGCTTTAAAGTATTAACAATTAATCATATATTTGTTGATTTAAAAAAAAAAAAGAATATTATTTATTAAATCAAAGTATATTTATATATTTGCATGAAAAAATGAAGATGTCCTCTGTATAGTTTTATTGAACTTGTGTAGATCAATGTTGGTAATAATTATGGAAGAGATAGTGTTAGTAAGTGGATGGCAGATTACCTTCATTTAAATTTTATAAAAATAGTAATATTAGAATATAATGAATTATCGATAATATTGTAACAGTCATATTTGTATGTCATGCAACAAAATCCAGAATTCTGGCAAATTACACCAAGGTTGATCTAGATGAAGAGTTGAGACCTCGAATCTGATCGCACCTCAGTTCCTCCACCAACAACACTCCATGACTTACTATCCTATGAATGACATATATGAGGCTACACTCAGAATTTCTTAGTTCGCATGCCGGCAATAGCAAAGGGTGGAGCAAGAAACTGGGAATATTAACTAAATTACCAATATTTAAATACGCACACATATCGATGGCTGGCTATATAATGCATATGTTAATAAATAACACTAATAAACTTAACTAATATTTAGAATTAAGAGATGCAACTAAGATTTGGGATGGATTACAAATGAAACTCAATACAATTATTACAATTTAATATATTTTAATTAATCAATATAAATCAAATAAACAAAAGTGCATTGAAGGACACATGCAGGTGTAAACAATGATGAGCAAGTTTGAACACAGATGCACTATATTTCAACAAGAATTTATTACCATTTTTAGAATCTACGGTCTAATTACGCCTTAATTTTACTATGCCCTATCTCTTAAGCCTGCAATGGTTAAGTCGGTGCAAGAATGCTTATTTATCTCTATAACATTGAATAAAAGTCATTTAATAACACTTAAAACAAGCTGCAATAGGCTCTCTATACTAATTATATATGTACAAATCAGACAGTTCAGATCAATACTGAAATATTACAGTAGGGATGAACTGGAGCTTTGTAGTATGACTTCAGATAATACGGTGTCATATATATTACTAGAGTTGTGAGTGTCGAATATGTTACTGGGGGGGGGGGATTCAGTACCGAGTACTCTGTTTCCATGGACCGTACGACACTGTGAATAAAGTGAACATATAGTTCGGTGAGCAGAGCAGCTTATAAAAACAATCTGGACCCTTGTGTTCCAGTTCTAAAGAAGAGCTGTCCCAACTAAGAAGATCGGGTGGCCATTAAAACCAGAAGCCCATTCATAAGACATATAGCAAGGAGTATGTGCACGTATGTGCTTCCTAAAGACACATTCGCCACGCTAAACACAATAATAACTTAAAAGTATGCAAAATTCTATAGTTTTATTCCGCAAAACTATCATACGCCAGTTCATTAATTAGCATTCTTAAAACATGCTAAAAAGGAATACTTAAAAGTAATCTAATTTTATTATCCAAATCTGCATAGTTTATAATATAACTTAAGAAGGCTAAAGCATATCTGAGACTTAAGCAATACATATAATATGCTTTATAACTCATTCTTGCATTTATTAACTAATTATTTATTGACTGCAAACTTAATTATAATAATAATAATAAGCTAAGTATGATAGCTTAACGAATACATTTAAGTTTTCAGAGCGGAGATTTGAGTGTGTGTGCTAAAGAGCAAAATTACTTAATTTGGAGAGAGTGTCTAATCATCTCTGCCCCTCAAACTTTGTTCATAAAATCAATCTCCATTATGAATTGGGCATAGCATAAATTATAAAATGAATAGGTATAAAACAAAGGCATGATCGCAGATTAGAAGATAGAATAATGACTGAATAAGTTATTATTAACAAGTATTTATAATTTATATTTTAAATTAATAGGCAAGTTTACAGGTATTTTAAGTTAAATTATAAATTTAAATATTTTACAGCTTGAAATTAGCTTTTAGCTTATTAATACATTATTACAATTTAAATTCGTGCATGATTAATATCAGCCAGCTTAAGTTTTTAGAGATTCATTTATAAATTTATTATGAGTTATTTTTAAAGAGCTTTACAGGAAAATTGTTACTGTGTCTTCTTTGTTGAGACTCCTGTAGTTGATCACCATCATTCTCAGCTGGGCTGATCCATTTCTGATGTTTTCTGGCAGGCTGTGGGGCTTGAACTCCAGCTTGAGCATTAACCAATTTTCTCCGCAAAGGGGGAAAGGCAGTGGTTGTTTTACTCAAAAGTTTGCATGGTAGAAATTTAACGAGTGAGCTCCTATTAGCAAAACTTGAATTTATTTATACTAGAAAAATCTGAAATTCGAGCATCCTATTTACCAAAGTTTACAAAGTTTTTTCAATAATTAAAAATGCATAAAAAATTAAACCTTTAGTCATTTCTTTGGCTGAAACAATAACGGTCAAGCAGGTCACTTTTTGGTCTTAATTTTATTTTAAAAGACATTAAAATTTTGTCTCCAAGTTTGATTAATGAAAAGAGTTTAAGCTCGTAAACATTTTAATATATATGTGTGCAATGCAAATTTAAATTAATTTAAGAGTTGTAATGCTTTTAAATCTATTGCATTATGGTTTCTTTCGCATATATATGTAGGTAATTACACACATATAACAATGTTCACACACTTAATTTCAATTGTCATTTTATTAAAATTTAAATTTATAAATGCGTATGCATTATACGCATTTAGATATTAATAGGAATATTAGATATGTGCATTTATACAAATACACACAGCACATAAATATGTGCTATTACATGTGAAAATAAACCTCTAGAAGCTTATATATGTGGATTGGGATGGGTTTGAAATAGGGAAAAAGATATTACTATGGAACATAGTGGGTGAAACGGGATGATGACTAAATAATACCGTTTCAATATTTATTTAATGAAATTACAAATGGTTCAAATTAAAGGGAGGTTTTTTTAGCCATAAAATTATAAGGAAACTATAACTTTATATTGAATGCTTAATCTAAATGTTTTTAATTTATTTTTATATTGTATTTTCATTTTAGAGATTTGCTCATACATATAAGTACTCTTTAATAACCTTTATGTCATTTTTTCCTGCGAATGGTCAAGTTTATTTGAATACATTCAAGATATTTTCTGTAGAATCTTGACATTTTCTGCAAGAAATTTTTATTTTAGTAAATCACTACAATGCATTTTAGATCCATTTGTTCATTCTTGTTTTGGGTTTTACTTTATCAGTGTGGAAAAACCAAAAGCACATAAATATTTTTTCATCTGTGTAATTTGGTTTCCTGGAATTTAGGGAAACAAACATAATTTGATTTCACAAACTAACATTGCATTCTTAGTAGTGTTGTTTCAAAAGTGATTATTTATCTGTTTCGTACAATAGCTTTTTTCTCTGAAACTGCAAGTTTAAGTTTAAATATGTCAAATCCACCAGAAATGCCAGATGAGAAATTAAGTAGTATCATAATATTCTAAATTATTTATATTTTTACTTTCTAGAAAGTTAGCTATTTTTGCAATGATATATATTACTGCAATGTAACCACTGATTCAGCCAGTAAAAATTGAAATGGAACCTCTCCCCAAATTAAATTTGCTTCCTTCAGAAATTTAATAATGTTTCAATTTCCAAATGTACTCAGATTAACTTTCTTCTTCACTAGATTCATGTCTTTCAAATTTGAAGGTTTAGAACATAGTGGTTTTTGATAATTTATGCACAGCCATGAAACCATTGATTGTTATAATTGTTACTTTAAGTAATAATCTGTA
Organism: Epiperipatus broadwayi; assembly: GCA_028023455.1. NCBI lineage: Eukaryota > Metazoa > Onychophora > Udeonychophora > Euonychophora > Peripatidae > Epiperipatus > Epiperipatus broadwayi. Next base: position 5,522,449 of record JAQFVV010012411.1, read on the forward strand.
TATTTATACTTTACGTTTGTCTTCAATATAATAATATTAAATTGCGCTAAATGGCTGAGCGCTTTCAAGATGTACTTCTCATATTCATAGCCAGTTATGATCCTTTCTTTGGAATCATTATATAAATAAATCCGATATAGCTTTACATTGGAAGTGTGATAGCACGATTTAGTATTATTAAATTGTTACTTTAATAAATCTGCTTTGTGTCTGTAATACACTTGAATAATGTTTCTGCCCTTATGATAGTGCTATATTCATTAGTATTAGTCCAATTAACTTTTGAAAATTATAAAATTGATTTTATTCCTTGAGAATGTATGGCAAGCTAATATCCATACTGTTGAATACTATTGACAAGTAGAAAATTTGATTAATTTTTTTTTAAAAAAATTCACATTAACTGATATTTTTTCCATTTATCTTTTAATTGTTCATACAGAGAGAGATTCCTATTTGAAAATAGATTTCTCCCCCAAGATATAGATTATCTATAAGTGATTTTGTATGTCTATTTTGGTTACTATTAATATGCCAATCTCAAGCAATCTGACAAGTTAAATATCTAAAATCTTTTCTTATTTTTAAGTAAACCTTCATGAATCAAGGTTATTAACGTCCCCTTAAAACATAAAGCATTATTAATTAATACGCTCACCAGATTATTTTTACGAGTCAACATTATTTTGTTTATGTTTTAGTATAAAATTTTGTTATTTGTTTAACTCTGAATTCTACCCGGGTGAATCCAGAACTTAGGCTAGTTAATGCTTTGATACCTTATTTATTTTATAAATGTTATTCAATTCTGAAAAGGTGACTGATTAATTGTTTTCTATAACTGCTAGTTTTCTTTTATTTTTCTGTACTCTTAAAATATCTTATGCTTAAATATTCTCAGAAGGTAGGATTGAATTATTTTAAATAGCAGAAAAGGGAAGGGGGTAAATCTTAATGTTTCTTTTACTAAATAAAATCTTAACGTATATAATAAGTATATAGAAACATTACATGCTTCAATAGTTTATTAATGCAAATGTTCAGCATTCATCAATTTCTCTGTGCACATCTGCAGATTACAAAATTTTATCCACTCATCATAATCATTCAGTAGGGGATGAAATTATATAGATGCCATTATGAATCTAAAGAATGTGATCCCACACAAATTTTGACCATGTGTTTTTTGAAAATTGAATTCTCCTAATAAATGATAAATACCAACACATAATTTTCTCATGTATTCTCTCATTTGCTTCTATGAGCAGTTTTTTTAGCTTCTTTGAAAGCCAAATTTTGTAAACTTGGCTAAACAATGAACACCAAAAGTTATAATGCTTTTAATATCTCCAGACTAATTTGGCTTTGCCTTCTTCAGTGAAGACTAATATTCAATATAACCAGTGCACTTAAACATCTAGCACTGACTCTTAATATCTTTATACTATTCAAGCTTATAATACGACATTCAAAAACAATTAATTCATTGCAAAGTTATATAGATATGTCAACCAGTTCAGTATTTATATATTTTAGCAAACTCAATTTTTTGCCAACTGTAGGTTTCTTTTACCCTTTGGTTAGGAAAATTAATACCAGTAACATCGCAGGATTTAGTCATTTTTTCAAGTTCTTTTTACTCTATTTGAAAACCATCCACTGTAAAATTTGAGTAATTATTACTAACTAGATGATATAGTGCTTTTGCCTTTGTCAGTGGGAATTAATATTTAAATCTGGTCTAAGATTTTGAATTTAAATTAACTTTTTTTTTTTGCATTGTTATATAGATCTAAAACAAAATCATGGTCTATATATTTCAGTTTTATGTCAATTTCAAACCTTTTATTCTTTTCTAGGAAGATTAATATTGTCACATGATTTTCTTATACTTTCTCATATACTTGCAAGGGCAGTTTTCTTTCTAGAGCCATCTACTATAAGTTTGGATAATCAATGGATTACTAATGAAGACAAAAGCTAAAATCCAATTTGGATGTGGGAATATATAGCACTATACTATTTAGAGACCATTGATCACTCAATCTCTTACTAAAAGGCTTTATAGACTTGAGTAAGATAACAACTATTCTTGGAATAGTCAGTGTATTATTTTTGATAGCTTACTGAGTGAACATGAATTAGTTTTATATCTATTGCTTATACTTAAAAGCAAAATAATGTGATTGTGATAGTATTAATATAACTACTTCAAATTATTTTAATAAGTTATATTAATTATTTAACTTCATAGATTTAAGATATTTTCAAGATTTTATGCTAACTAAAATCAGGCCAAGCAGTCTATTTGCCTTATAGGATATAAGCAGGCAAAGTGTGATATTTTTAATTGATAAAATTACTTTGGTAAAAAGACTTTGAAATTTACAATATATGTTTGAGAATGTGGTAACAATCAAGCAATGCACACATAAATTATGCCAAAAAAGTTTTTAGGGAATAATTTCTAAATATAATATTACTGAGAACTGATTATTGATTAAATTACAATGCGTTACCAAACAAATATTTTTCATTAATATTTTTATTTATAATGGATTGTTTTACTTTTTCTGAAGTTAATTCACTCTTATTATAAACATGCAATAATTAGCAGAGATCATAACTGTAAGTGCTGAAACGTCTGTTAAAAATCTTGGATAGAATCCAATGTATAATAAAAAATTTCTACCATTTCATAGCCATTAGGATTTAGCTGGAAATGATCTCTGCCCTGTGTTTCATACTGTGTTAATAAGACTTTCTGCTAATTTTTTCTCATCTATTTTAATTTGTTATAAAATATTTTTATTTTTTGTGGCGCAGTTAGTGATAAACATATACTTGAAGAAATGTAAAATTCAACTACTGCAAAGTCTTGGAACAATTTGTTTAAGTTAGTAGAGGACTGATTGAGTTTTACAATTATGAAATATGTTTGTTTTGTGTGTGCGTGCATATATATATACACACATACTGTTTGCTAGAGGATTTAATGATTTATGGGTTATTTAATGTATATTTACATTAATGAAAATCACAATAAGCAGAATGAAATATCAGTCATTTTTAAAATTAAAAATCAATTTAAATTGAATATGTAGAGTATCTAAAGCATATGACATTTAAAATATAAATTTTGGATTTATAAACTGCATACCGAAATTGAACTTTTTATGAATAACACCTTAGTACAACACTCATATATATGTACGTATGTAAATGCTGTGTTTAAATGTTGGAAATTTAATGAGATTGTGTTTTTATAAATTTTCAGCTATGATGTGAGGAAGCAAAAAATCAATTAAAAATAAAGTATTACAAGCTGAAATCACATGCACAAAGCAATAATATTTATCTGAGATACTTTTTTTTAATCTCATAAAAAAAATTCAATTATTATGCTAACAAATTGCTCTTTAAATGTGTTTTTCAATTAATGAATTATCTTAAGTTATACACAACTGAAAATATGTGTTGCTACCAATAATAATAATTTGATGATTAAAACAGTTGATTAAGATAAAAATGAATTCATAATTTAGCTCATTATAAAGTATATATAAGGATTGCACATGGAAATATAAGAATGTAAATATTTTCATTACCAAAACAAACTTTAAATTCTAATAGATTTTTACAGATTTGTAGATGAATATTATTTATGAAAATCACCAGAAATCTTTTTTAATATCTAACATTTAAATCTATCAACTTGTGAAAATATTTTATTTAAAATATATGCTGTATATATCAATATAATATGCCTACATAGTTAACCATATTATATAATTTTTTTTGTAGAAATTCTATGGCTCATTTTAATTCAGAAAATTTTAATATCAGCATCAAGTCAACTTCTTCAAAGTCTCTACGTAAAGCTTTGGAGACTTCTGTTAATAATACTAGTACAAATTCATCATCGAATTCCAAATCTCCATGTGTACACAAATCCATTTTATCTGGGAAAACTCCATCTAAAACTCCAAAAAACAGCAAAAAAACACCAAGTAAGTTTTTGTGAAAATAATACGTATGGTTGTATATGAGTATTCAAAGAGTAAGGGACTCTACCTGAGATCTAGTGATATTTATGCATTAAATCTCCAATTATTAATTACATTTGCACAGATATATATATATATAATGACAATTTAATTGTACTACAGTAATAATAATCTTATCAATAAAAAATTAATTTTCAATTTTGGTTAATAAGGATAAACCCTTAATACACAAATGCCAATAAATAATAGTGCAAAAAGTAAATGACAAATTATTTTTTCTTTCAAATTTAAGTTCTTTTAAGATTAAACTTAGAGAATCTATTTAAAAATAGTTTATGATGTTTTAAACTCCATTCTAGTTTTAGAGCATAAAATTAAAATTGCATACTTTAATATCATTATCTGATTGGGAAATAGTGATATAATTGTGCTACTGTGGTGGATAAGGACTGATCATCATGAATATACAGATATGACATGTTAAATTCTTCTTCTGATTAAAATTATATAGTAAACTAAACCAATATTTGACCACAAATATTAAAAGTACAGTAAGTTTTTGAAACCATTATAATAGAATTATTAAATTATTGCTTTTTTAAAAGTTTGTACATATTAGCTATTCACTCTACAAAAATTCAGAATAGTAAATATAATACTGCAATATCATTATTCTATAAGTGATTACGGATAATTCAAATTATATGCCTAATGTGGTTATAAAAGAGATTCTATCCCATAATCTTTTCTAGTTATGAGGTCTTTTTTAATATTTGAAATTATATATTTATTTCTAAAACAATATTGACTGATATTAAAATAATACCAATGAAACTATTCTTTAAATCCTATTATAAACAAAACCATTAAACTCATTGGTGAAATTGTGATTTGTCTCCAGTAAACACAAATGCCTAAACACAAGATAAAGATCTTATATGTCTTAACTGCATTCCTATTACAGAGTTATATCAATTATCATTTAATTACATTAAAGCAAGAAGAGATTATTAAATGAGTGGATGAACAAGTCCAGGAAAAAATGGAATTCATGGTGAAAATGTCTGTAGGTGTCCAGAATACGGTACATAAAGCCATTCGAACCTGCCAGAATAATCTGCATGAAATGATGTTAAGCATAGGTGAACGATTCAGAGGTTGTAACTGAAGGAGGAAGAAAATATAAGGAACCTTCCGAAGGAAGACTCGTCATTAAAAGAAATGGCTGTTACCATTAATGATATGAAAGCAGAGCATAATAAATTGAAGAGAGTATGTGTAGCAATATCAAGAAGAAAATCAAAATGATATGAAGGATGTAGTTGTACCAGAAAAACAAGATGACATATTTGTCAAAATCAATATGGATATAGTGAAAATTTAAAAAGTATTAATCCCTGAAAATTGAAATATTTAGAGATGATGCAGGAGAAACACCAACAGAGCATTTGGACAATTTAGATAGTTACTTTGAACTGAATCCACTCATTAAGAAAAACAGTAACCATTGCATACAATAATCTGAATGAACCGGTTAAGGAATAGTGGAACTCTCTAATAAGCAAATTGATTACTTATCAGGAGTACAAAAAGCAAATTTTAAATAACTTCTGGTCTGGAGGAGAGGTAAGAAGCAATGAAGTATCAAATTATGAAGAAAAGTTTCAAATCAAAGAGTAAGAAATCTGCACCCAATTCTTTAGAAGACAGATTGCAAACATCTGCATGCGGAATAACTGAGAATTTTAAGGCATAATTTACTTTTTAGAATTGAGCAAATGGTTATTAGTACTACCAGAAAAACTACTGAAGAGATAGCAGCTTTCTTGAATGCTGTAGATACGAGTTACCATAATCAGAATGAAGAAAGCAAAATTTCTAAGGTAATCCAATCCCCCTTTAAGAAGGCAGATACATCTATTGGCAGCATGAAAATCAAGTATAATCCAAGATACCAGCATATAGAAATCAAATGAGAAATAAAAGGAATTATGAAAGTGATAGAAAGGAAATGAAACCACGTTCAAGAAGTCTGTCTGAAACATACCTGAAAATTCTTAAGAAACAATCATCATCTTTATCTCTCACTCAACGTATAAATGGAATGCCTATAAAAAATGGAAAACAACTAGAAAGAGGCGGACCTAGACAAAAGAAATAAAGAATTTCATATCAACAAAAAGCAATTTCACCTGGGTCTCTTTTTATGCGGTAGTAAATTTGCATTAAAAAAATCACACAAAAATAGACTTAACTTACCTTTAAAAATGTGGGATAGGTTCCATAATTTTCGAAAATCGCATAAAACCAAAGCAACAAGGTAAAAAGTACTTTATAATGTGCATAAAAAAAAGTAAGGAAATAAAGTACGACTAATAAAAAATTTCAAATATTTGAAAAAAATTGATACAAGACAAACTTTTTTTATTATTTAATTTTTTTCAAAACAATATGTTTTTATATGTAATTTATTTTACATTTTTTCAAACATATTTTAATCATCACTATTTGACAATATATGGGTTCGTTTGTGAACTTGTAAGAAATCAGATTTGTCACAAGAGGAAATACAATTAGCGCCAACTTCAGTCTCTTGCTATGTTAATGGTTTTCTGTCGATAATATAATCGGTAATTAAACTTTAAAACACTGATTTTATTGTTTATAAAGCTCACGATATCCAGAGTGCTATTTCTAGCTGTTAGAGAATGCACTTCCATGAATGCAACTATATATATAACATGCTTCCACGAGTGTGTTAATAATGCATTACTAATGGTTAAATTTTCTTTTATACATATATGGAGAAACTTTTAAACAGAAAAAAGTTACAAGCAAAAATATTTAAAAACTTTTGAAGATACATACTTTTAAGTAGAAATTAAAAGTTCTTAAATATTTTTACTTGTAACTTTTTTCTGTCTAAAAGTTTCTCCATGTGTATAGGTGTATAAAAGAAAACATAAACATACAGAGACATACAACTATTTAGCTCTCATTGGAATTTAAGAGCTTATTTGTAATTTGTGTCATTAACAAAATATGATTTTCCAATTGATTAGAAAGTTAAAGACTTTCTCGAATCATTTTTGCTGTGAAACGAACAGGTTCCACTTCTGTTTCATTATCTTTTTGTAAATTTTCTATGGTATCTAAATTTATTACCAAACCTTTTTCCAATAGGCATTTAAAGAATGTAAAATTTAATGTGTGTATATAAAAGGGGGAAATCCTGATTTTAAATGAAATATAAACTTCTTTATCACATAAAAGAAAATCGCATAAAAAGATATTAAGAAGAAACATGAATCCCATAACTTCAAAATCACATTTAAAAAATCCGCACAAAAAAGACCCAGGTGTACTAAGATTTCAGATGAGATGAAAACTGAAGTACACCTGGTTCTCGTTTTATGTGAATTATTTTAATGGAATTTTGAAGTTATGTTTCTTCTTAATATCTTTCATATTTGATATATTTGTTAGATATCAAGAAATTTAAATTATTAATAACTCATTTTGACTTGAAATACTTTTTTTTTTTTTTTCAAAAATATGTTATATTAGCAGCTAACGTGAATATGGCCTGAAGCTGTATTTAGAATCTTAACTTCTATGTAAATAACCTTTTATACTAATGAGTAAATAATAATAATAGATTTATATGTACGTATAAACATATCGCAATAAATATTCAAAAATTTTAAACTTTTACAACGTATTTTGTTAGATATTAACAGAAATAAATATTTTTTTAGATTTTTAAAATAAATAATAACCAAGATTTTATTGATTTTATAAACTGGAAATAATCTTTCTAATGATAATGTATAATCTTTTTCTTTTGATTGCGATCTCATTTTCTTAATATAGAAACAGAAAACCATTAACACAAGCACAAAACTGAAAGTGGTTCTAGTTGTACATCACGTCACAAATCTGATTTCTTACTAGTTCACAAATGAATGCATATTGTCAAATAGCGGTAATGATTAAAATATGTATGAAAAAATGTAAAATTAAATACTGTAGTTAATAAAAAAAGTAAAAAAAGTTTGTCTTATATTAATTTTTTTCAAATATTTGAAATTTATTAGTCATATCTTATTTCCTTATTTTTTTAATGCCAATTTTCAAGTAATTTTTTCTTGTTGCTTTGCTTTTATGCTGATTTCTGAAAACTACAGAACCTATCCCCCATTTTTCAAGATAAGTTACATTTATTTTTGTGCGATTTTTTTTTGTGCACATTTTCTGAGGAACCTATTTACCGCATAAAACAAGACCCTGGTGTATAATATAAGTGCTCACCAATCCCCATCACCATTTAGAGCTTATTTTGGCAGACCTGAAACATAATATTAAATTGTTGACTCAAGAATTTGTTGAAGAATTAGTAACTTTGAAAAAGAAATAATATTTATTTTTGTATAATAAAGGAAATCTCATTTATTTTAAAAATGTATTTTGACAAAAAGTCTAAAAAAGAAATCTCTTTTACAATTTATTATTTAACAACATTGTAATAAAAGAAAAGAAATTGAATGTTCACAATTCCATTCTTCTTGAAGACAAGGGATATGTAGTGATAATATTGGTTATCTCAACATTAAATCATTATATTTTCAAAAAGATAATGAAAAATATTTGCATATTTTTTCTTTTCTTACAAATAAATTTATTGAATTTGCTATGGAGATATTCCCAAAAGAATTGTGGAAAAATATTTAAAATATTTATATATAAATTAAATGATAGAAATATTATAATGAGAGGTTTTTTATTCTAGTAGAATATTATTCTTTTCTCTTCCTCCTGCTCTTCTTCAAAGACAAAAAGCAAAATAGCTTTGCTTTTAAATTATTTCTTTTTGGCAGAAGAAGGTTTAAATTATTGTAGAATTTATAAAAGGAAGATTTATTGTATTATGATTGTAAATGACAATGAAATGCTAAATTAAAAGTAAGAAGCTCATTAGTTCCAGCCTAGTGCAACTGTTGAATCTCTAATTCCTCTTCAGCTCTTATTAAAATATTAGCATATGAAACTCCAAAAATAGACTGCTAAAAGAAAAGAATAAGGATATAAATGCTTTTGATAAACATTTGATAAGTATTACTACAAAATATTGAAAAGAAGAAAGGTTTTTTTTAAGCTTGCATTAAGACAATTTAAATGTCTCAAACTGTAACATTTTACTATTATTATATGATTTATGAATAAGTGAAGACATGAAGCTTTAAAGTATTATTAGAGATTAGACAATTATTTTCGCACTTCTTTGAAATAATATCATTTTCTTTATTCATTAATGATTGACAGAAATATATTATTGACATTTGACTGATTAGCTTAATAAATTGCTAATAAACTGTGGTATTTACATAATAAACTTGGTGAAATTATTTATGAAAAGCTATGAAATACTAGAAGCTAAGTTCTTTGTATATTTGAAATATCATTACTTAGGAATTTTAAACAAAAGAAGTTAGTCAAAATGGTCTTTCAAAAGAACAGTACTTAAGCAAGAAAATTTCTGAGGAAGACTATAAGGCTTTATTTCATTACTCATTTAATTTAATTATTTTATATTTTTCATTAATAAAATATATCTTTATTTTTCAATTTCAGTTTTTTAATATTGTGTACAAATACACATTTGCAAATAAAGTGATAATACACACAATCCGTAGAATAAATCCCCATAGCTCTGAGAACATGCTTTCCCTGTAATTACAACTGGAATATAGAATATCTAAGTACATAAATATTTAAAGTAATAATGAATGCTGAATTCTAATTATTATTTTATTATTTCTGTGATTTCTACCATATATAAATGGTATTATCTTCCAATTAGCTATAGTTAACCATTCTTCAGTAGAAAGTTACGGTTACACTATTGTTAATGGTGATAATAGTTTTTGGGAAAAAAAATAGGGAGAGAAACTATAATTCCAGTTTAAATTTTCATCTAATTTTGTTTCTTTTTTTAGAATCAACACTCCTGTTTTTGCAGTCAAAAAACAGCCATCGCCCTCTAATGTCATATTCTTTTTTGCTTATATTTTATTAACAGATTATAATTTCATAATGAAAACTTGATTATAGTGTCACAAATCTCGAGATTAGTTTCTAGTCATTTTTCATCATTAGAAAGTATTGGATCACATTAACACATCTCAGATCATTAAATTGGACAGTATGAAAAATTAAAAGTGTGTGATACTTTTTGTTCAGTATTTTTTATATTGTTTTTTATCACTACCAGTTTCACTGCTTTAGTTTTATTTGCACTTGTTTTCTTCCTTAGCTTTCTAAATATTCTGAAAATTACCATATCAATAAATCTCTAATCCTAACTTCATCTATATAAAAATAAATATTTACAACTCTTTTAAATATCTTATATATGCAGATAGTGCATTTGTCTGCTATATCTAATGACTGGAGTTCAAATTTGCATTGAATGAAATTCGCTTTTCAAGAAATTAGGATTTTTTTTCAGGTAATTGTCCATAACTAATCGAGATAATTACCCAGCATTGGTCAATAAATGAATATCTAGTTACTCTTAACTTGAGAGCAAAACTTTCTTCATCTTCATGACTCCTTTTTTGGGAGGCTATTAGAGAGGTCTTTGCCAGCAGTGGTCATTTAGGTGAGAGTTGCCTTGACAGCAGTGAGAAATATTGATTACTATCTATATTGGCATGTTTAGGTGATGACTGATTTCTATTGGTTATATATTAGGCCATTTAGCTTTAAGCATTATTTCACTTAATATTTAAATAATACATGAGCAATTTAAAAGTATTACATGACATGTTTATTTCATGTTTAAAGAGGTTTATTTAAATCTTCATTATATCAATATTTCAATCTGTGTGGTCAACTTGCAATCTTTAAGCATCCACATATATTCATTGGACCATTAGTAAGAGTGGATTTCCACTCTTATTATTAAAAAGTGTGAGGTTGCCTTGACAACAGTGAGAAATACTGATTACTATCTACATTGGCATGTTTAGGTGGTGACTGAAAACAGTTATATATATATTGGTTATATATATATATATATATTGTACCAGGCAGTCTTAAACGACAGGCACAAGATGGCAAGTATATTTTTCAGCCTAAACAAAAATGTATATAACTTATAATAAAAGGATTGGTCTGTGTAGACATATTTTCTCTTTTGCCTACACACAAATTATATTTAAAATGAAATGTAAATGATGATACTACACATTACATAAAAGTACATTCACATATATTTTTCCTTCTATAATTTTGTTTGCAAGAGGTTATTTTTGATACATGTAAATATGGTGGGGGGGGAGGGGTATTAGTTTATACGGGGAAACTTAAAAGTAGTTTTAAATTATCCAACAGTTGAACATTTGTTTTTATTTTATTTTGTCGAAGTTTTATTTTTTTGTTTGCATGTTGAATATATATATATATATTTTTGAAAACTTAAAAATAATTTTGAGTTTTTCAACATGTATACATTTTAATTTTTATATATTGTTAGAATTTAGTTTTAATTACTGCAGTCAAGTCAGTGACCTTTTTCTTTTATTGTATAATGTTTTAGAGAGAAAAATGTAGAAATGCATTAATGGTCATTCGGCTTGGCACCTGCAGGATGGTAATTAAAAAAATATGGGAATGGAATTTAAACACATTAATGATTTGAGAAATTCTAAATTGATTCAAAAGATAAAAGTCTTCCTTAAGACAAAATGTTGTTTTTTTTTATTAAATTGAATAGTAAAAAAAAAGAGATAGGAAAAATAAGTTCAGCTATGTATATTGTCTAAATACATGAGCAATTAATAAGGAATGTCAGTAACCATTAGTTAAAAATGTAAAAGAAATAGTCTGTAGAGGGGATCATAAAGTACACCATGTAATGAGAGGGATATATAAGCGTTGATCAGGTGAGATAAGCAAAATAAATAGTCAGTGCAAGGGAGGGATATAGCAAGCTGTAGTTATTGCAAATCATAAGAATAAATCACAGATGGAAATTTATGGTATAGATGGAAATGTAACAGACAGAGAGATACGGCAGATGGAAAAATATTTACAGAAAGAAAGAAGGCAGAGAGAAATACAGTCAAGAAAAGAAAAATAGCTATGCTTCCCAAATGGTGGATTCAAGCTCGTTCTTTTTGAATTTTTCTTTTCACTGTCAAGTTGTTTAAATTCAAAGTGAATCTTTCCTAGCTTTTGAAGAGAAGTTTTTAGCATTAAGTTGGGGGAGTCTAAGTGAAAGAACACAAAAACTGAAAGGAGTTGGAGAAATCGTACAATAATTCTTTTGATTTGAGAAAGCTTCAACCATAAGAACAATCTAATAATAAGAAAAGAGAGAAATAATGAGTGAAGCATGGAAATAAAACCGAAACAAGAAAAAACCTAAAAGAAAACAACGAAAATGTAAATTGAATTTAAATTTTAATAGGAGTGCATGTTCAATTATTAAAGAAAACGTAGAAGCGTGTGCATTGACATTCCACCTGAAAGAATGGAACCAAAATTTGATTGTTTCTTGCAAATAATCATGGAATAGAAAATTCAATTCAGTGCACTCGCACTTATCAATCCAATGTAGCCATGAAGATGTAACTTTCAGTTCTAATGAAATATAACTGCCCAGAACAATCTTGCCGATAGACCATGGGAATCGGACTTAAAATCACCTGCTCAGCAGATTATATGTCTCCTTCAAAAGCCCCTAGCCTGGAGAAGAAAGAAGCCTTCGAGAAGTATAATTATTTACATTTTTTTATTTTATTTATTATATATATATATATTTTCTTATTGTTGAGTTAACCAATTAATTATGTAATCTCTTCATATGTATTTTATTTAGTATTTAAGTCATATGTGTAGACTTAATGTTTAATAATCTAACAAAAAACCACTTACAATTACGGGAGGTAGGCTTACTAATCTTAAAGTTATATTCTTCGATAGGCATCAGCTTATCCATCTAGTCTTTTCGTTAATAACCTATCCGTTACAAGCAGGGTATAAGAATTATTAATCTTTTTAATATAGAGTGTTTATTTAGTAAAAAAGTAAGTAAGCCTACTAACCAAAGTAATATTTTAGCCATTAGATGTATGTGTTTCATTCCTAGATAACTTTTTTTATATATTTAATTCACTACATGCAGGATTCTCTAAATTGTAAATTACCTCTATTACGTTTCTCTCACATAATTTTATTCTATCTGCCATGCACAGGATTATTTTATAATTATTAAAAATGATTTTATATTTTATGTTATCCGCTGCATGCAGGATATATTTATGAACTATCAATGTCAAACATTATTAACTTGCAGTTAGATTATGTATGTTAACTAAGAACGTAATGCTTTAATCATCATCATCAAAAAGATTATTTACTAAAACACATATACGTCATGGCTAGCATTTATTTTTATCTTATGTATATGACAACTTATTACATATGAGAGTTTAAGGTGTGTAGCAAAGACAAACTCAGACCATTCCATCCCATTTATTGATTTATTTAATATTTTATAAATTTTAAGTTTTGATTTCTATTCAGTATTTTTAAATGTAATTTTATGAGCGGTGTAATAGAGGGCTTAATAAACATAGAGTTTCCATTTTAAAATTATAGCATTGTGTTGTGTCTCTAATAATTTTCTTTATTACAAATCGTTTAAATGATAAACTTTCTTTGTTAACCAAGCAACCAAACTACTTACCTGAGATAAAGAGGTGACTGAGTTAGCATGGGATTACACTTTATTGGGGTCAAGAAGAATTAATTAGGGCATTCATTTTTTTTATCATTCTAACTAAGAGAAAGGTACTAATCTTTTAATAAATGGTGTAGTCATATCCTCTGGGGAGGGAGCAATATCTCTCCAGGAGTGGCGCGTAAAGGTCAAAGATGAGTGGCGCGTAAAGGTCAAAGTTAGATAAACCTTTCAAAGATATGTATACACTAATTTTTTTGAATGCATGCAATAAAACTAATGAATCTCAGTGCCTAATTAACTATCATAGAACTATTGCTCGGTTGCATAACATGCATTTTCATGTTCAATACATGTGTACAGTATAAATAAACTGGTGAGTAAAAGGGTTCAATCGGTACAATATACATATATATAATAAGGTAGGTTTCACAAAAATGCAACAACTGCCTTCAAAATCTTGCTGTAAATATGTGAGATTTAAAATATTGACATTTATTTTTAGAATTATAATCTTGTCACATACACACATCGGGGTCAAGAAGAATTAATTAGGGCATTCATTTTTTTTATCATTCTAAGAGAAAGGTACTAATCTTTTAATAAATGGTGTAGTCATATTCTCTGGGGAGGGAGCAATCTCTCTCCAGGAGTGGCGCATAAAGGTCAAAGTTAGATAAACCTTTCAAAGATATGTATACTAATTTTTTTGGATGCATGCAATAAAACTAATGAATCTCAGTGCCTAATTAACTATCATAGAACTATTGCTCGGTTGCATAACATGCATTTTCATGTTCAATACATGCGCACAGTATAAGTAAACTGGCGAGTAAAAGGGTTCGATCAGTACAATATACATATATATATAATAAGGTAGGTTTCACAAAAATGCAAGAACTGCCTTCAAAATCTTGCTGTAAATATGTGAGATTTAAAATATTGACATTTATTTTTAGAATTATAATCTTGTCATGTACACACACCAATTTCATTGTTTTTTAAATATACATTTTGATTGTATTTTTTAAGATTATAAAAGTTCTCAAATCTAAAAATATAGCAATGCTGAAAACTTTTTTTTAAAAAAAAAATCACAATTTTTATTGTGTTTGTATCAAAATTACTTTTCACTCATCTGATGTTCATCATCTGAATGGCAGGTTGAATACAAAAATTTTTTCAGACAAAGTAAATACTTGTTTTGGATTTTTTTTACTATTCTCAGTTGAGAATCAATCCAGAATCCTTTATTTCTTGAGTCTGCCATTTTATTACTACATTAAACAACTCAGCAAAATTTTAAATAAGAAAAAATATATATGTACCTGATTGAATGTTATCCAATTATGATTAAAGTAAGTAATAACCAAATTTGTCATTTAAATTTGAGAACAACATAGTATATTTTTAACAATTAAAT
This sequence comes from Epiperipatus broadwayi, assembly GCA_028023455.1. NCBI lineage: Eukaryota > Metazoa > Onychophora > Udeonychophora > Euonychophora > Peripatidae > Epiperipatus > Epiperipatus broadwayi. Next base: position 5,537,627 of record JAQFVV010012411.1, read on the forward strand.
AGAACATAGATTAGTTTATGAAGGTTTCAGTTGGGGGGGGGGGGTATAGATAGATGAAAAGTGAAAAAACAATTGTTGGATCTAATTTTTTATTTTTTTACTATTTTTAAGGTAAAAAATCACCATGGCATAAAACACCCAAAACTCCTGTAAATGGTGGAGATCGTTTCATCCCTAATCGCAGTTCCACACAATTTGAATTAGGGCATTTTCTGGTAACAAATGAAAATAAAGAAGATGGTTTAATAAGTCCTTCAAAGCAAGAATACAAACGTATAATGTCGGAAAATCTAAATGGAGATTTGCAATCAGCAAAAATCATGTCATATATAAATAAGGCTCCTTTAGCACCTTTAGGTAAGAACATTTTAGAGTCATATTTTTTACAATTTACAGAAAAAATCATTTGTATAAATTAAAGTGTCTTTGCAGTATTTATTCATAACCACATAGTGAAATTCAAATGGAGAATAAATATTTCATTTGCCCTTACAAATTGTGGAATATTAAAGTTTTATTATTAAATAAACTAATGGCATTCACTATATTACTATCTTTTATTGGCTCTTTTAAATATTTTGATAATATAGTAAGTATCTGGAGTTTTCTTCATAAAGTAAATTTAATAAATATTATGTTACTTATATTCCACTTTATACAGTAACATTATTTTTTTAACACTTTTAGAATTAAGTATGACAGATCTGTGTTTTTTATTCACATATTTATGTACATATATATATATTGTGACTTCCAGGTTGGCACCAGGAAGAAATGTGGGAAGTTCACATTTGCGCTAGTAATGGCTAAAGATAATTATCTTAGAAAAATGAATTGTGATGTAATTTGCTATTTAAAATTAGGTTTTAAAAAAATTAAAACTTTAATTGGGTATACCGGTTGATAAAATTTTAAGTTATACGTCCAGTAGTGAAAGAAGAAGATAGAAAAAGATCAGGGAATGTTAGTATGAGAGTAAAATTAATAGGAAAGCATCAGGTTTATTCATTGGTTTTTTAACTTATTATCTACTCCAATCCAAGATTTAACTTGTATATGTGGGTGTATGTTCATTTTACATATTGTTCATCTTTTATACAATTACTTATAATGTTCAGATTATAGTGGTAAAATTTATATGCAAAGCAAAACAAATACACACATATATCATTAATTATAATAATTTTTTTTATATATATTTTATTTATTATTTACTAATTATGTATTGTTTATAATCTTATATTTAAAATGGTAAAGATTATCTGTATATTATTGGGTAACATTTGTAAATCAATATTTAATTTTTTTTTTCCTTTTGTTTTAATACTCTGTTGTTAACATTTTATAAAGCAAGAAAGTTCTGGCATATTGCCAAGTTGATTAATAATAATAATAATAATAATAAAAAGAGGGCATGAGTGTGTGTTGGCAAGAGATTTCAGAAGAAAAGTTAAATAAAAAATTACGGAAAATAGAATGTTTCCTTTAAAGGAAATAATAATATATAAATGAAGCAACATCGTGAGATTTTACTACTGTTTCTGTGTATGGTTTTTACTCTCATACTTATTGCAAGAATAATATACATGGAAGAATAAGCTCTTAGGGTTCCCCAGCTTTGGCTTCTTTATCAACTGATGATTTGAGTTTGCTATATTTAAAATGCTTGAATACCACGTAAGGTTGTCAATTATAATTTATTTAACATATTTATTATAAATCAATAATACTTGAATTATAAAAATTATTAGAAATGAAGATAAAATTCTAAATTAGAAATGAAGATGATTAAGAAAAACTATATTCAACGCTATTGTGAAATGCTTTCTATACTTTTAGTTTTAAAAAGGTTACTCTTTATATTACACAGAGTAAAATTAAAAAGAATGAATTTATCCAATTTAACTTGTTTTCCTAATAGAATAGTTATATACTAAAGAATTTATTATTCACATATATACATAAAACGAATAATGAAATGCATACTTAATGCTATTTGGTAATTGGTTATAACAACGTACACTGTCATGGATGGATCGTTAACAATGGAAATACAAAAATTATATTAAGCATTAAAAATTAAAGGAATAAAATCATAAACCTTTACCAGGATTATATTATCGAATTGGAAATTTTGTTTCTAGTGATTAACAGAATAATTCCATTATATACCAATGTTGTTTCTTATATTTACTAGAATATTTTAAAGTATCAGAAACTATCGCAACTCTTTCTGGATTATACTTTAACTGATAGGAGCAACATTTTTTTTTTATAATTCATTGTTATTATCAGAAGCAGCGTATACTTTCATTAAAATTTCAAATTTTCAAGTTTAAAACAATTCAACATCTAATGATTAAATGTTGATAAGTGTATATTTTTTTGTTTATACTAGAAATGTAATATTTATAATTTTTTTTTTTTTAAAGCTAATGTAACTGGTATGTTATTATAATAAGACTATATTGTTTTACATGATTTAGAAATCATTTTATACATAAATTTTATATTTGAGTGTGTGTGCACTGTTATAAATTATTATTATTATTATTGTTTCCAAAATTATATTTTATTTTATTTCAATTGTTTCGTAAATAAGTTAATAAAATTATGATTTATAGACACATTATATTTATAACGTTATAAAGGCACACATATTTGAAAATAAAGTTAATAAAGAAATAGTGAAGAAAACTATTATTAAAGTTATTGGTTACAAATAAATATTAAAATATATCATTAATATCCTATTCCTGTCATTTTTAACAATTCATCTTTCAGTATAAATGAAATATTAGCTTGAGAGAAGTGTACTTTGTCTAAGTAAGAGAGAAGTATTATAGTTATTAGCAAGGTGTATAAAATAATATATATATATTTTGTTATTTTGTCTTTTATTTACAATAAACGTTTTATTGAATTAATATCCCATATGAGTTGTTTTATTATATGCGTTCAATTGTCCATTCCCACACACACATTTCGTCAAAATAATATAGCTATAGGATATAATTAAATTCATGTTACAGAATTGTTATCTATAAATGTTCTATTACCCTTATTTGCATCCTATATGAATACCATATCCTATAACCTCAACTGAGCTAAGCCATAGAGTAATTACAGCATAAGAATCTTATAAATAAGTAAAAAGGCAATTACAGTTATAAATTTATTCTATCTTGTATAGAATTGGCGCCTGGGCATTTATTATACATAAAGTGAAATAAGTGAAGAATGCAGAGGTTACAGGGTGGGTAAATGGACACCCAACTGGGGCATGATATATATTGTCATATATCTGAGATGAGAAGTCAGAATGAACTCAAATCCTATTGGATTGAATAAACTAATCCAGTAACTTTAGAATTATTTCATTCCTGTTTTAAATATACAATTATTGCAAAATTGGCTCCAAAATGAAATCAAGTTGGCAGTTTTCTTATTCAAGGATTCTTTATATCAATCTGGAAGATTAATAGAAATGTTTGACAAAATAGAACTGAGATTATATATGGCACGCAATGGGGATAGCATATGTTTATGAGATTATAATTATTACACAATCCATAATTTGAATTTGTAAGCTCCAAATTCAACGATAGTATGTAAATGGCAATGCAACTAGGGCACAAAATAAGCCAATTAGGGCTCGAAATACACCACATACCTGAGAGATGTGTAGTATATATATTGATGTCAGATGTATAGTTTTTAAATAAAAAGCATTTTTTTTTGTGTGTGTGTAATAAATAAATACAGTCATGAAACAGCTTAGTTTCAATTTTAAAGTTATATAAATATCACAACTTATAGTAAGTGTTAAAGTTGATAGCATTATTTTTTTTAATATTTTGCTTGTCAATGAAATATAGCATTGCTGCCAGATACGCATAGAATTATTGATGGTGTTGAATTATAAAGTAATAATTTTGTTCATATCCGGAAAATTTATGTTATAGAAAGTCTATAATTTTGAAGGTTAGATTGGATATTTGATTGTTGGAGTTGTGTTGGTTCTATTGCCTGTTTTGGTGATGGATGGGGAGTTTCTGTCATTGTCTTGAGGATATGATGTATTCATGCCACTGGCGACTGATTGATCTCATTCACTGCTCCAACCCAAATTATGTTATCAGTTACTGTTTATCATGAAGCAGTTAACAGTAGTCCTGTCATGATTTTGCCTCTAAGACTTCATAAGAGAGCAAGGCATAGTTCTTTCTAATATATATATAATATTTGCCTCTAAGTCTCCTAAAGATGAGCAAGGCAATATTTTATAAATAATAACCCTTAAGACTTGGATGTAAGAAGGGCAGTGCGATACTGTTTGCAGTAAATTATTATGGGTTGTAGTAGCTTAAGAGTGACTAAAGTGGGGCGATCATCTGAGGGTTCATGGAGCATTGTCTGCTTTAAGAGCAGTGATTGAATTCTTCTATCTATCTCAAGATTGTGAATTGCTAATCATTCTTTTGACTGTCAGATCTTTAGAGGAATGGATGAGTATATAACTCATTCTTAAAGGGCTATTTTCTATATTCTTATGCAAAGGTTAGAGTCTTCTGTATTTAATTATAAATTGTATATCAGCTATCATAATAAATGCATGTCATCATTAATTTTATTTGGTTATAAAATTCTTTTTTTTTTATATGGTTATAAATGCTGGTTATAATGTTTGAATGCACCCAACGCAGCATAAAGATAAATGAACATGTTGGAATTATTTTGTCTTTATCAATAATTTGAATTGGTGTAATTTGCAATATAACTATAGTGAATCATGCAAAATTTAGTTTATAATCCCGGCTATGTTTGGATTGGTGTTATATGATTAAAATTCAATGTCTTCTTGTCTATGTGTGTGTGGAAAATCGAACGTTATATGGGAAAATAAAATTGAATAAATTGTAGAAATTTTATGTGGTTTTGAGTAATGATGGTAAATTTAGATTGTTAGTTTGATGGAAGTTGGAGCTGGTAAACCTTATTTTCTGTGGGTAGTAAATTAATAAATTTTTAAAGATTGTATAATGGAAGAGTTTAACCTATATGATAGTTTGGGTGGGTCTCAAGAGACACCATCTCCAGACATTGTTGCGATGTCCCCTGACCTTGAATTAGGAAATGAAACCATGGATATGTCCCATGGAGAATCTAATAGGATGAGAGATACTATCTCTAAAACCACAGATGATGATATGCCGATGTGGGCCAAATCGTTTATTGCAAAATTAGAGTTAGGTCAAGCAGAATTAAAATCAGAATTAAAAGAACTAAAGTCAGGTCAAGCAGAATTAAAGTCAGAAATGATATCATGTCAAGATAAGTCAGAAGAGAGGATGGCTGAAATAAAATTGGAAGTTTTAGAAATGAAGTCGGAAATGGTAGAAATAAGAGCTAATACACTTAGGCAGATGCAAGTTTTGGAGGAGAAAATAGAAAGTCAGGTATCAGAGATGAAGGAGATCAAAGACACTATTAAAGATCAAGCATGTAAGCTAGAAACTGTAGAGACAAATGTCTATACTCAATTACATCAAATAAAATTAGAAAGTGATAGTTCAGTGTCACAACTTCAAGAGGAGATCAAAGAAAATTTTAGTAAAACAGAAAGTATGGTGAAAGATAAGGAATTTGAATATCAGATGTTACATGGTCAATATAATAATGTATATAAAGCAGAAATTCAACAGAAATTTGAACTGTTTGAGGAAGAATTCGGGGTCGTCAAGCAGGTTGTGGAAAGGTGTCAGGACAAAGTTGATAATATTCTGAAGACTCAAGGCCAGTATGGTATTGATCAAAACATAACTGATCAGGTTGTTCAAATTGTTAAAAGGATAGATAATTTGACAATAGGAGAAGAAGTGGTATGAGCCATGGGGATAAAGCTAGGTGAGATGGATGAAAGATGTCAAAGTTAAAGAAAAGAAGTAGATAGTGTAAGGAGTGATATAGGTAAACAGGTTATTTCAGACAAGGTTGAAGAGAAGCTTAGAAATGAATTTAATTGTGAGTTATGGAATTATCAATTAAAATTGGAAAATTTTGTACAAAAACAATAATTCAGGATCGGAATACAAAGATAGAAATAGGAATTCTAGATATTCGGGAAACAGATGTTACTGAGGTTAAAGAGGTTGGTTTATTGTTACCCGATACAGCATTGTTCCGAGGATTTATTAAGAGACCTTAGGCCTAATAAGATGTGTCTGAAGAATTTAGATTTGAGTAGAGGAAGGGTGAACTGTGGGAAGGATTCACAGGATTCCATGGCCCTTAAATTTCTATCTGTTAAATCTTTCAAGGGGGCTCACTTGGAAAACCCACATGAGTTTCTGCAAAACTTAGAAGAGTTTTGCATTATGCCCCTTATCAGAAGAAGAAAAGATTGCTATCGCTAGCAATCATTTATACTCTTCATCCAAGGACTGGTGACAGTCATTATTTGAGAGGCCACATAGTTATGGGGATTTTAAATATCCATTATTAGATAGTTTTTGGGGGGAAGATAAGCAAGACAACTTGAGGTATCAAGTCTCGCAGGAAAGGTATAATCACATGAAGGGTAGTTATACTCAGTTTTTTAGAAAACAAGCTGTCAAATTGAGAACCCTTACCGCATACTCTTTATCCGAACAACAAATAGTTAGGATATTGTGCCACAATATGCCGAGACATGTTGAACAAGTCTTGATAGCGTCGGACCGACAAACAATTGAAAAAGTAGTTAATGTTTTGGATTCAATAGAGATTAGTGATTGGGGAGGAGATGCTAGGGCCAAAATTAATAAAGAGAATAATCCAAATGTAAATAGTATTAGCATTCAAGATAGGCCACGATGGAATCAAGGTAGAGATATTCGAAGTAGGAGTAGGTAGGAGGGGGTGGGCCTCAAACTCGAGGTAGGCCATATTATAATCCTCCCCCACATATGGGAAGGAAGGACGATGGTAATATACCATCCACAAGTGGGATAAGAATCCTTAAAAGGGATGAAACACTATTAAAAAACCTGGAGCATTAAACTAATAGGGATCTCAATGGTATGTTCCTCACTTTGGGGCCCTATTCATAGAGATTTGGGGAACAACATAGGCTGGTTAATTAACAATCTTGACTTTGATGTTGAGGACTGGGAATAGGAAGGTTTGCTTGAATCTCCCATTTCATATAGTTGTTCCATAATTAGGATTACCATTTTAGGATTGGTTGTGGATGCTTTGGTTGATTCTGGTAGCCAAGCTTCTGTAATTTCAGAGGAAATGTATGTGAAAATTATGCAAGTTGACCATTCAGTTCCTACCTTGCCACTTAAATCTCTTCAGGTAACCCTTGCGAATGGAAGGAAGGTGAAGGTGACAAATAAGCAAATTTCCATTACCGTTATGATTAATAACTTAAGGCTCGAGCACGTATTCTTGATCATGCCCGGACTGGTTCATGAGGCCATAATCGGCTCAGACTTCATGACCCTTAATCATTGTTCAGTTAATTATGGCAACCACACTTGGGTGTTCCAAGAGGAGATCTGCCCCCTCATGAGAAATTTCATCAGTCAGGGTAGTCAATTGATAGCTATGCTGGAGACGTCAGTCGATGTAAATATAAAGATGAAGTTAGACGGTTCCGGTATTGTAGGATCCGAATACTATGAACCCTTTCAATTGTTGCTTCAGTATAAATTTATCTTTTCTAAAGTACCTGGCATTATCAAGGGATATGTTCATAAGATCAAGCTCAGGGACACTGAACCATTCCAACAACGCACCTATCCTTTCCCGCATCAATACCAGAGAGAGGTCCAACGACAGATCCAAAAGATGCTTGATTGGGAAATTATTAAGATTGGCCCTTCACCATATGTAAATCCTTTTGTTGTGGTGAAAAAGAAAGATGATTTTCTTCGAGTATGCTTGGACGCACGTACCCTTAAAAAAACCTACTATACCTGAACGTGATATTCCAATGCCAGTACAAGAATTGTTGCTTGGGTTTCAGGGAAAGTCTTTTCAATGTTTGATCTAACTGCAAGCTATTGGCAGATTCCATTACATCTCGAGGATCAGCAATATATTATAATAATAATAATGATGATGATGATAATGATAATAATAATCATCATCATCATCATCTGTAAATATTAATTTTTTCTGTGAATATAAAGTCCATGTAAGTCAATAACTTCATCTCTTTGATAGCCAAAATTTTTAATTTCATAAGATATGTGATAAAAATATTTAACTGTCTTTCAACTACAGTTTATGTCAAGAACACCCTTTTGATTATGTGTTTGCTGTGTCCTATGCGCAGCAAATAAATAATTGATAAAGGCAGAATTGAGATGGTAAGCTAACAAATTAATTTAAATAACATGTAAGCATATTAACAAATGTACATAGCCTATTTAAAGTCCATTAAAATAATAAAAGGGCATGGTGACCTGCACATAATAAACTCTAGTCCTGCTTTTGGACTCCCAGAAGTAGGATTCTCTTTATTACATTAATACCAGACCATATAGATGAGGTTCTGGCGGTTTATATATCCCTCAAGATTTCTGGAGTCTTTACAAACTTTTCCAAATACGGATATTTTTACTTCCTTTATTATATATAATGGTTTTTTTTTTTACATACATATGGATTTTTTTACACCCCTCACCATATATGACATTTTTTACAGTTCTCTGATTTTATAATGCCAGGCGTCAATTCTATGACCTAATAACATTGCTACACATTTATTCTTACACAGTTATTTATATAATCATTATATATATATATATATATATATAATTATTTCACATATATTGTACAAAGTTATTACTTTTATTCTACACAATTATTATATATTTATTGTTGCACAAACATATATATTCCTTGTTTAACCTTGAACACTGAGGTGTTACAATCTTTTTCGTAATAAATTCCCTTGATATTTGAAATATAAGTAAGCATTCAATGATATGCCCTTTGCTAGATGTCATACTCTTCTTCCATGTCTTAGACATATTTAAACACTCAATATAAACACAGCAAATATTATATGTACAATATATATGTAAAGTTTTAGAAGTATCTTAACTATAAACATTTTTACTGACAGTTTTTTTTTTCCATGTGTCAAAGTATCGGCCGGGAAGTGAACTCACAAACCTGGGACAACTGCTTGTAAGGCAGCTGTGCTGACCAATCGCCCACCAACGCTTGACGGCAGTTTTTTTTTTCATCTCAAAATTTATTATTTGTCTCATGTTTTTTAATAAATATAATTAAGGTTGAACTTAATGTTTACCATATATGGTTTGGTTCAGATGGAAACCAAACTTCAGATTGCAGCAAAAATGTCTGGGGGAGATAGTGTTCTGTCTCTCTTTTTAATTTTTGTGAGTTTTCCTAAAAATATTTTTTGATTGTTAATTGTTGCTTGATTGAAGATGAGTGTGCATCTAATAGATCATATTGTAAAAGGCAAAAAAGTCACCATTCTAATGGATGGGAAATATCCTTTTATTATGCTTAGCATTAAGGTGGTTATTGCTGGTTTGTTGTCTTTGGTTATAGATTTAATTGTGTTCCTGTGGTTTTGTAGTGTTTTGCAGTGGTAGGCACAGTTGCATATGGGATTAATTTTGGAAATTCCTCCCATTTATGATAGAAAGAAGTTTGTGGGGAGAGCTTCGAGGTTGATTTTTAGGATGAAATATATTTGGGCTCCAAATGCCATAATCTGAATTTTTTAATAATGAGTTTGTTACTCATATTTAGTATAGTGGGAATTGGAAGGCTTGTATTATGTGAGAGATTGCGTGCTTCCCAGTAATTAATCTTTTTTGAGAAAGTTAGGTCATCTATCTGTGAAGGTTTCATTATTCCTTGTTTTGAGGTGGTGGGCGATCTATAGGCAGGATTTTAATAAAATTGGCAAAGTTAGGGTACATTAAGATCAGTTTGTGTATAGTATTGTATACCTTCTGATAGTAGTATGTATTAACAGAGTGCAATGATAAGCCATTATTTTTCGTTTGGGTTTTGTTATGGTTTTAGGCTGATTGCAGATATTTTATTATTCCATATCAATTTGGAGGACCTGGAGTTAACTATTCTTCAGTTTGTCACAGGCACATAATATAGTTTATTCTAGGAAAGATGAGTATATTAATCAAAGAGATTTTAGCATGTAGGGAGAGGTATACCTTAAAGAGAGTTTTGGTTATGTTTTGTGTGGCTAGAAGAATGCCTTGTTGGATAATTTTTCTCATTGCAGTTAGAGATTTAGAAATCGGAAAACTGAGAAAAATTTTAAGGTGGGGAACGGAATTGTGATTTTATGCTATTACCTATATTTAATTTCCAAGCCAATGATTTATCCATGTTAAAATGAAGTCTGAGAGCTTCTGAGTATTTGTTTAAGAAGTGGCTAATTGCAGATGTGTTTCTTGGAGGGAAGAAATATGGCAATGTCGTCCATAAATGAAATATGATTTATTGTTTTTTTTATGGACAGTATGTAGATGCCTGGCAATTTTTTTTTGTTCTCTAGTAATAAGGAGTTGATGCAGGCTATAAAGAAAAGGGCACTAAAGAGAAGATTCTTGTGGGATAGAGTCGAAGGTTTGAATCTAGGAGAGATTTTGCCATTGAGAGTTATAAAAATTTCTCTGTTGTTTAGAAGATTAGTAATGATATATAATATTTTATTAGTATTCCTATTTCTTCAAGGGTGTTTATAAGTTACTCATCTATAACTGAGTCAAAACAGAGGTGATGTCTATTTGAATGATTATTGGACTTGCTTTCCATGTGGTTCTAATTTGGTTTGAAATAATTTTGAAAAGATTAATGGCATCAGAAGTGGATGCTCCTCTCCTTGCAAATTGGAATTCAGAGATTGCTGATAGAATTTTTGGCTGGATCTTGTCTTTTATGATTGATTTAGTGACTTTTATCATAATAGGTGTCATTGAGATTGTCTAGAGGGGATGATAGTATGTTCTTTTTTAGGAATGGCACAAGCAATATTAGGTATAGACCATCAATTTGGTAGAGATTGTTTGAGAGTAAGTTAATCATGTTATGGATGATGGGAATTGTAAATTTGCTAAGATGAAGGAGTATGAATTTCGGAATTGCTTGTGGACCTGGGTAAACACTGTCAGGAAGAGATTTGACTTTGTTATGAATATTCGCTTCTGTATTTCCATGCTCCTGTATTCCAACTTCATAGCCAAGGAAGTTGTGCTTGTATAGAGACTTGGAAAGTAATTTAGATTTGAAGAAGTGATGTATTTTGTGTAGCATGTTCAGGCCCGTGTAGAATTTTTCATTTGCCGTAATAGAGGATGGTGTGGTTTTTTATCCCTATAGCTGAGGGCCCATCAGATGTACCCTCTGGACCAATTATGAGGTTGCGCTAGGTAGATATTAGCTTTTTTGGTTGATAAATATGCAGCCAGTGTATTTTGCTTATCTTTATATTTTTGTTTGAGTTCTAGAATGGTGTTTAATAATCCAGAATTAATTGGTATGTTTTTGAGTGAGTTGTTGATTTCTTCAATTTTTTGTAGAAGAGTAGATGGGGCTTTGTTATTTGATGTGTAATGTTTAATGATTGCTTGTTAATGAATGAGAACCAGGCATCTACAGGAGGTAATGTAAGAATATCTCTTTTTTAAAAATAAATGTAGGCCTCAGAGATGACTACGTCAGGAGCTGATGATCTTAGAACCATTATTAGCATAGGGCCAAATTTCATTGTTGATTGGGTATTAAGATCAATATTTAATTTGAATGTTAAGGTGAAATGGTCAGAGAAGGGTACGGGTTTAAGAAATGGCTTGATTATGAAGTGGAGGTCCGGTGCGTAAAAAAATGAGGTCTATTAATGATATATATTTCCTTGTGTAACGGGCACAGACGTCGTTACATTGTTTTTTTTATTAGTAAACATGAAAAAAAAATAAAAGTTCGCCAATAAAAACTTCTTTTTTAAGAATTAAAAATAAAAAAATCATCTTAAATTCGCATATATATAAAATCGCACAGATAAATAATTATTAAAATAAAACTTTATTAAAGAAAAAGTATTTTAAAACTAAATTTTCAGAAAAGATTTAGAGATAAAAATATATGTTTAAGTTTGAAAACAGATTAATTAATCTTATATAAAATGGAAATGAATATTTTAATTCGTAAACTAGCCTTGGGCATCTAAAATATATAAGCAACGGTCAGATAGGAAAACAATAGGAACAGAATGGCCAATGAAAGAAATCCATCGGGGAAATCGGACCTCAACAGAAGGATCATCATCAATGATGACGTAACGTCCATTGGATCCTAAAGTTATGTATAAAAGAAAAAATTTGGAAATAAAACGTGATTTGCTTTAATTAATTAGAAGGAGGAGATGTGACTATATGTGTTAGTGTGGAGTTGAAGGAGAAGGGATTGAAAAGACGCACTCTTCAATCCCTTCAGTTGTTAAAAAAAAAAGAAATGAAACATCGCTTTTCTTATACTGAGGACAACAGGATCATCGGGGGATTTAAGGTGGATTCCAAATGGCAAGCAACGGATAAAAGGAACGTTTTGAAATCGTAAGAACTTTTTGAACTCTCAGCTTTAAATATAAATAATTTATGAACATTTCTAAACAAAAGAACTCTAAATACTAAACTTTTCAATATTTATAAATATAAGAATTTCCTATCTGACTAAAGTAGTTAAAATGTTATTTGATGTATTTCTTTTGTAAAATCATTTCCATTTATATTTTTTTTGTTCTTTAAGTTTTATTATGATTTCTGTTTTCTGATAAATTAAAATATATCAATGATAAACTTAAGTCGGGCGTGAATGGCTGTATAGATTTGTAAAGTTATATTAGGGGAGGGTAAACTTAGGTTATTCGTGTCGTTGTTGAATTGGGTCAATGGATTGGATATATTGATGTAGTTAGTAGATGTAATGCAAGATTCGCTATGGGCAGAATCGCTTGTATACACCGCACACTTCCTCTTGCCTAGGGAATGCGATCGTAAGTCGGCAAAATGACCGCAGTCTGTTTCTATGGAGTTTTTTTTTATTGTTCTTCTCGTTAGATAGATGTAATATTCCTATCTGACGAGAGTCAATGTCTTAATCTTAACCTATTTTGTGTTGCCGTATTCGTATTACATTGAATACATCGATATATCAGATGGATTGATGCCAGGTTGACTGCGAACTTTTAGCCTAAGATTAAATGGGGATAGAATGTTTTGTCTTCAAAATGCAAATCTATGTAGTCTATTCATACTCGACACTAAATAAAAATGCATTAAATTTAAGTTGTTTATAGACACTTTCGTGGATTCGTTACCGGCTAATTATGTTTTTGGTTTTCATATTCAATCAAAATATATATAGACATTAGGTAAATACTGATACCTTACGGTGAGTATCTAAAATGTATTTATTTGGATGTCTTTTAAGTTATTGGTGCCACTGCGGTATCTTACGATGAATACCAGTGGGTTTCTTGTATTCCCTATGCAATTGACGGTATCAGTGATTTTGTATTTTGATTGTTTATGTTTATTTTGAAATGTTTTAGCCGTGTAATCTATGTAACCGATCTATACTCAACATTTATAAACAACTTTTATAAATCCCTCTGTGCGAACTTATAATAGCATAAAAATGTAAATTTAAATTCTAAAATCAAGTTAAAACCCAAAGTAAAAGTTATTCTAAAATAATGTTAAATTTTATATATATGTGCGTAAATAAATGTTTGTATGTTAATTACTGGCAGTGGCTTATTTTATTCTTTTTTTAAATTATTCTTAGATAAGAATTTATTATAAATATAAATCTCTGCTATTCCAATGAGCTAGTGACTTGGGCTAACGACCGGAATCAAAATTTAAAAAAAAAAAAAAAAAATTTTTTTTTTTTTTGATTTACGTATCTGCCTACTTTATAAATTTTTCTAGGTTCAAATGCCTAGATGGCGCCCTGTAGTGCAGATCACGTTAAGCTCTCTTTCTCCGGATCGTTATACTTGTATAGTATGACAATGCATCTTGAGGGAAGAATTCCTCTCCACTCATTAATTTGTGTTTTAGCATATGTAGATATTTCTTTGTAAATTGCTTGTTAAAATCTCCAAACATTATGGTAGGGAAGGGGTTGGATGCAAGAGCTGAATTAATTTGATGTATGAGTTGGTGAATTTTTTGTAAATTGTTGTATAAATAAAGATATAGAATGTTTATAGTTAATGATGGGTGAAAGAATGTCGCAATTATTAAATTCTAGTTGATTATGTTGATTTTGAATGATATGAATGAGTTGTTGCTAATTAATATTGCCACTTCTGCTGGTTGTGATACAGAGATGGAGTGGTGAATGTAGCCAAATCTCCCAAAGAGTTTACTTATATTAACTTCAGATTGGTAGTGGATTTTAGTTCCAGAGAAGCATACAATATGAGAATATTGGTCTATCCTGTTGGTGATTGCCTGTACTCTTTTCAGTGAGTTGAGACCTCTCACATTGATTGCTGTGACTTTAATTTTCATGTTAGACATTGGAGTGCATAGTGAAGGGATAGAATTCACTTCTGTCTCTTATTGACTCATGCAGCAGTTGCTGTCATTGAATGATGTCTCAAAGCTAGTTAGTGATTTTATTTTCTCTATGTATTCGTGCTCCTTGCATTGTTTGGCAGAGTTTTTAGGTTCAATATGGATTTCCTTCTTACTTGTTACAAGTAAATGTTCTTTGAGCTTAGGCAATGGCATTGCATTAGTGAGTGTCTGTTGTATATTTCGGTTTTTGATTTCTAAGTTCATTAGGTTGCTTCTTTATTCTTTTGTGGTAATGATTTTTCTTTTTTTGTCAATATTTGAAAGATGAGTTTTATTTGCTAAGTCAATTGACTCATAATCTACTATTTTCCTTTAATTCTTCTTCAGTTAGTTTTTCATGTTTTTGTCACTTTTTTTTTTCTTTTCTTTGGTCTTTGAGTTGGAGCATCATCTTCCTCTGAAGAGGAATAGTGCTCTTTAAGGATATGATCAATGCTTTGGAGTTGTGGATTTGCAGTTTTGGGTATTGGAGTGTGACCAGTTTTCTTTTGCTTTTTGCTTTCCATAGATGTTTCCAGTTGACCAGGTTCTTTTCTTTTTTTTTCAGTTGTTAGTTTATTCTGGTTGATTTTTGGAAGAGTTAGTACATTGCATTGATGTGTTTTGGTTTTTTTTCATGCTGCAGTTAGGGCAAAGTCTTGCTGGGAAATCTTTTACTAAATGCATTCTTTCTATGCAAAAGGAGCATTGAGGAGGGATTCCACAGAATGAGATAATAAGTGGAGAGATTTCTGTTGCGTGTAATGTTGGGATATCAGTAGGTGAAATTCCCTTGTTAAGAGTGAGGTGGCTGTGTTAGTAAACATAGGGGCCGCAGCTCTTTTTCTAGGAGGTATTTGAAGTTGGTAACATTGCCAAAGTTTTTAATCAATTGTTGGAGATCAGAATCATTGAAGTTAATATAGCAATTCTTTATTTGCCCAGTGATATTAGGCCTATTTATATCAATGTAACAGATGATTTTTCCATTAAGAGATCTTATATTTTTTGGGGAAGAATTATTTTTGGGTGTTGCTATGAAATTCAATAATAATGTATCAGTTGTTGGGATGGGTGAGAATCTTATAAACAATTCTCCACAATTTTTTCTCTGGTAATTCAGTATATAAATTGTCTAAGGGAAATTTAAATAAATCATATTGTATGTTTGTGATAGCTAGTATAAGAGTTTTATCATGATAGAATTTTTTTAAAGATTTATGCAAGATCGTGGGCACTGATGAATTAAACTTTTTGTTAATTTCATTATATGTTGATAGATCTGTACTTATTTCATTATTATCTTGTTTAAGCTGGTGGGTTAGTGTGTCATCATTAAACTCATCACTTAGCATGTTGAACATGTCAATATCATCGCTATTATTTTTCTAAGTGTTAGTGCAAGGCTCATTATTACATAATTGCATGATCTCTGTATAACTATTTTTGTTGCTAATAGTTATTTTGTTTTTCTTTTCTGATGGGTTTCCCCCTTTTAATTTAATACGGTGTTCAACTCACCATCAAAATTTGATATTATATCATATGGATTAATATTTTTTCAGATAAATTATTTGCTTTTTTTAAAGTAACGTTACTTACTTTCGGTGCTGTGAAATTTTCGATATTGTTGATCTTTTTATTAAAAGTTTCCTAGGTCCTTTTTGCCAATTCTGCTAGTTTTAGTTTTCTTAATGGCTTTATTTTTAGAGAGATCCTTAGAGCTTGGGCTATTTTGGTCATTTTGATTAGGTTTTTTGATGCTATATTCTTCTTTAAATTTTGTGATATTTACTGTAATGGTGTCTTCACTCGATTCAATTGTAGATGTTGATGCTTGTAGATGTTGATGAATTGCCAGAATAACCTTCTAGCAAGTTCTTAGAAATGCTCATTTTTGATTGGAATTAAAGAAAATGAGCACACCCTCAAAATTATTATGAGGTTTAACCAGAAAAGTAGTAAATCTTGTGAAATATAACTATTAATTTGGCGCAAGATACACAAGCTGCTGTAGCAATAGTCGCCATCTATATAACAAATTTTTGTTAACTTTCAATTTTTTTACTAACAGTTGAAATATTTTTATGTAAGGCAAATAATGAGTTTGATCATTGCATTATTCGTTGATTATAAGAAGTTCAAACAATGCTAAAATGTAATTAATAGTTAAAACTTAAGAATGTTAAAAGCATTTACAAAATAAAAATATCTGATTTACAGGTAAGAGAGTTCCAAATTTTTTTAGATGTATGTAATATGTACTGAAACAGTAAGATTCGTATTCGAATCTTAAGTTTCACCTTTTTCTGTCGTCTCTCACTGACCGATCTATCCCGCCCAAATTTAAACTTTTTGGTTTCGAATTGTGTGTGTAACAATATTAAAAATTTATAAATATATGTAGAATTCAGCATAAACACGCACACATTTCGATCTCAAATTAAAGGCAATAGATGGGGATAAAATAATATAATTTAGATTTCTTTTAGTTATATAATTTTGTATAATTTTAATCATTTATTTTGGATTATAAAGTTCGTATTTATTGCTTTGTTTAAATTTCGTTTAATAATAATTCTAAAAAAATCTGATGTAATATTTAATTAAAAGTTAAAGTAATCTTAAGTTTCCTTTTTGTCTTTGAAATTTAAAAGCATCGGTCAGTGATAGATAATAGATTAATTAAAGAAAAATTCCCCAAAATGTAATTAGTAAATGTAAAAAGTAAACAATAGAACGGCAGTTTTCTTTAATTAAAAACCAACAAAATGCATTGATTATCCTCAGGGCAGATTAAGTAGAATCTAAAATATCTTAACAAAAATGTGAGAGATCAAGATAAAAAAAGGAGGCCATCTTAGACTTGCTGGAGACATTCACTTAAACTTTAGCTTTGCTCTCGATCACTGAGAGTCTCCAAAAATAATAAAAATAATTTGTTCCTGCCAAGGTATGACCAAGTAAAGCACCTAGATTATTCTCCATCGGGAGATGGCCTATCGGATGCCGAACTTTCCATTGCCCGTCGTAAATTCACCATGAAGATCTGCTGCCTAAACTGAATGAGAAAGCTGCTGCTGCCGTGAAATTAAATGAAATATCTAAATACAAGAAAGAATTGCCACTCATGAACTATTTGCTACTAAACAATGGACTCGGAAAATTTCCTATAAAACAGGTACCTGTCTGTGTTCAAACTCTAGAGTACTCTAATAATATGCTATAGCTCTTCTTCATACTACTTATCTAAATTATAAAATGTAAAACTACCATATGTATAACTAAAACTGAATAATTAACTTAATGTGTAAATTTCTCTACTAATCTAGCTTCCCTCATTCTATCTTGGGTGCGTATTTTTAAAATCTACATTTTATCTATATTTATTATTTAATTATTGCATGCTCATAATTATCTCAATTTTCAAAGTTTAAATCTATGATCGTTTGAAACAGTGAATGCGTGTCACATTTTCATTAATATGTACTTCGTCGGGCCGAGGCAGAGACCAGCCTGACATCCTTATTTCCTTAATAACTTCACTTTCATATAAATCGACACGCATTCAGTGCATCATTTATTGTAATGCAGGGTCTACTACTTTGCAAATGGTTGGCATATTAGTTGTAATAACTCCCGGTTTATATATGTTTTGTATTTATTAAATCTAATGAATAATTCTAGAAAATCACATTTCTTTGAGAGTCGCCAGAGTTCTTTAGTAAATGTTGATAATGTAAAGCCGAGTCAGAAATCTATTTAAATCTCATCATAATCGTTTATACAGTATACATGTGTTACGTTTTAGAGACGCGATGACCCATTCCGCCGTGAAATTTCCGGATTCTTCAGGGTTGAAATTAACCCCAGTCATCCTACACAAGCGGGCATAATGGGTGCTCCCGTAGGATTTGACAACATCATGCAGCCAGCCGGCAAAACTACAACACGGACCGCTTGTCCCTGGTTATGCTTATGTGACACCTTACTTCGTCGGGTCGAGGCAGAGACCAGCCCGACATTCTTATAAACCCATTCGCGGCATTGCAGTTTCAATATACTGCCATTCCATATCGCCTTTCTAAAGCGTACCACGTGTTCCTTTACTCAATTCTATTATTCTATATATCACTCCGCCTCTGCATTATCTTCGTAATTCACTCTCAAATAAATGTTTGCCCTTAGTTACAAAGAAATATTTTAATTAAATAAATATATGTCTGCCGTTACTCTTATAACCCATACTTTAGACTCTTGCATTGCAAAGGTATAAATCCCTCCAGGCATGCATTAGAAATACTTACCCGAGAATTTTAGGTAGCTAGATTACGCCCTCAAATCAATAATTCCTTTTGTAAACAAATAAATAATGTATTCTTTAAAATATAATCATGTTGCAAATCCCGCTACTGAAGCTGTTAGTCCATAAAATATTATTAGTAAATGATCTTCTTAAAATGTGTTAATAAATAATTTTAAACTATACGTCTGCACTTACGTTTCATTTATTCGATACCCATTCTATATAATATTTCCTCGATTATGTAAATATGAATGTTTAATTAATATTAGTTTGATTATTGGCTAACTCAAGAATAAAATCATGAGTCTCTTGCATATCCCTGACCACCGTGCCTAAGGAAATATTTACTAATGTCGCATCAGATGCGTTGTTTCGTGGATTGCATTGTGGAACCGATAAACTATGTTCGAACTCAGTACCACGGGTGGCTTCGCTACTCGATGGTACTGTGGCTTCGCTACTCGATGGTGCTGCTGTTCTGTATGGTGGTCGAATTCTGCACTATGTTTACGAGTCACACATTTTCTGACCGTTACAGTATATATTGGCTATTATGTAAAAATTGTTGCGGCAAATAAAATAAAAACATTATTAAAAAAAGTTATGGAGTGTGCTTCCATTCCTAAAAAAGTAACACTTCTTCACTGCATGTTGATTATTCATGATGTATATTTGTAAAATCTCATCACTTATTTCTATTCCAATCTTTAAAAATTTTTTATTTTTATTATTTTATTCTTAATTTCTTTATTTATCACACACTAAAAAATAAAGCAACTTTTTTTAAAAAAAACATCTCACTTATGACTCACAGTTACTATTCTGTATTTTATAAATTTATTTAAATGCACATTGATTACGTAAGTAATATTTACTAAGGCTGTAACCTCAAGAATATGCGTGTAACCCTACTATCGCATTTTTACATGTATATTTTTGAGGTTACAGCCTTAGTAAATATTCTGTATTTTGTAATCCATTGATTAATATGTTCCTTTAGCTATCCTGCTCTAGCCTTAATTATTAATTCTCTTCTATTATTATCATAAATATTCCCATTTCAACATTGATCTTAAGATATATTGATGGATTTTTTTTAACCATATATTTTTTAATTTCCAAAGCTCTTCCCTTTTTACTTAGTAAATTTTATATCCTTCTAACTCAATTCCTAATACATATTATCCCTAACATTCTTTTGAAATAGTTATTCAAATTTTTGTGTAAGTACATTGAGATGTATTTACTATTTGCTTCTTTTGTTTATATCCATAAATTGTAGGATTCCAGGTATTTTTAATTTGTTTTGGCATTTTTATATAAAGTTAGACTTTTTTTTTTCACTTTATGTAGCATCATCTGCTAATCACATGTTCTCCTTCCCTCAAGTATATATCTTTTTTTTTTTTCTGAATCTATCTAAATCTAATCATATTTTACAAAGTATGGTAAACTGTATTGTTTCCATAAGTGAGATTAGCTTTTGCTATTTCTTTTCATAAGATTTATATAATAAGCAAATAGTTTATTCTAATGTATATTCCATTTTATTAATATTTTTAATCTCCAAATAAGTATACTGCTCCACTTCTAACACTATTTTCTAATTTCACATATAACTCTTATCCATTTCTTCTTTCTCCATCTATATTTTGCTTCTTTTTATATTTCACTATAAATTCATCAACACTCCTTTAACACTTTAAGCAAATAATTTTATTTATTAACAGTTTCGACTGTACTAGCAGTCTTCGTCAGATCTACAACATAAAAAATTAGACAAATATTATATCAATACAACCAAAATTATTATTCTTCATATTCTCATATAAAATTATAATAAAACAAAATAATATAAAGCAAAAACAACTCAATCCAAAACCTTTCAACCAAAATTTTCCCAAAACTTTTAAAAACCCAAAACATAAAAACTAAACTATAAAAAAATAATGAAAAAACAATAACAAAAAAAAACAATAACAAAAAAATTAATAATAAAAATATAAAAATTTCTTTAAAATCATTTTAAAATTATTTTTTAGGATTACAAGCAAATAAATGTATTAAAACAATTCAAATTTTATCATGAAATCATTAAAAACAAAACCCTTAAAACCCATTAAAACATTAATCTAAAAATTAATACCAAAAATTATCATTTTTATCATAATTAATTACATATATAAGACCAAAAACCCAAAATCAAAAAATTAAAATTAAAAAATAAACTTAAAAATAAAAATTAAAAAATCAAAAAACAAAATATTAAAAATCAAAAACAAAATATTAAAAATCAAAAAACAATAGTCTAAAATCCTTCTTTCCCCCTTTTTTTACACTCCCATTTATACCCTACTTACTTCATTTTATACCTTCATACCATCCCCTCAATTCCCTTCCTCATATATACTCTAATACTCCCTACCATCTTTACTTATTTAACTACCATCTTATAACATTTAATATCAATACAAACTTAACTATTTTACCTTAACTTTCCTTCTACCTTCACCTTTCCACCATCTTTTTTTATTAACCACTTCCAACCTCCTTTCTTTCCCCATCAACTAGCTCCCCCTATTAACCACTTCTATTACTTAATTACCTTAACTTTTAATTCTTTATTAACCAATTCCCAACTTCCTTTCTTTTTCCATCATCTCACTTAAATCATTCTAAACTTTTCTACTGTTTAATTTCACACTACCAAAGTCCTTATCCCTTTTTCTCTATTAATACTAGGCCTTATTCTCTTAATTAACAATGATTCGCTTATCTTCCTGTCCCTTCTTAAAGTGTTAAAGGAGTGTTGATGAGTTTATAGTGAAATATTTTCTAATTTATTTCTTAGCAATAAGTAATTTATAAATTATTGACTTTTTTTATTATTAAGTTTTATATATATGTTGTTATTTATACATTGTTTTAAATCGTATATACCCTAAATGATATACAGTATAGATGTATATCTTAGTATATTAATCTCTTCATTTTCATTAGCAAATATAGATGTATATCTTAGCATATTAATCTCTTCATTAGCAAATAGAATTTTATCTAAAAAAAAAAGACAATACAATTAACCTATATTTTTCATTATATCTAGATTTAGGTATTTCATATCCTATATTTAATTTGGTAGTTTAGTATTTTTCTTGCTATAACGAATTATGCTTAACATGTTTTTTGCCGGTAAGATTTCATCGAAGATTAGATAAACAATGTCATGGCAACAATGACAATGGTGGATGCTAGTTCATCGAAATATTGGTATATAATAGGAAATAACATATGGTTTTAGCCAAAAAATCATTTATATATATATATGTAATAATTTTTCTTATATTGTAAGTCCGAGGAAAAAAAAATCCTATATACCAGTCAAAACATGTTTATCCATCTAACATGAGCTGGAACTCACAAAATGTACTTTAAACCCAGTCAAGTCCAAGATTTAGATCAGGGACCAGCCTGAATTCGAACCCACTCTCTAAGCTCCAGGTCAAACACCTAATGAATAACATAATAGTGATGGCACATGAGAATTAATTTTAAATCCGGCCGACTAGGAAAGCTGAGCAAAACAATGAGACATCTGTTAACTATGACTAAACTAAAATATATATATACATGGCTGTATGTTTGGAAGTGGAGAAAAGAGGAATTCGAACTACTCAACCAAGTTAGACAATAAAATATAGTTTAATATAATGACAAATTATTTACATACATTTATAAATTAAGTATATACATTAGTATGTGCATGAATGAGCAAGTGGTCTACCAAACGATAGATAATTATATAATGTCATTCATGCTATATTTCTCATATGCTCTTTATTAGCTAAATAATATATGATAAATAAGCACACACCTGTGGTGGGTCCAATATTAAGATGCCAATCAATTATTAGAAAGAATTACATAATACTGCCATTAAGCTTTGATTTACGGTTCTGAAACATGGTGACTAACATATATTTTTGGGAGCGTTCCGAAATTCATTATGCATATGATATAAACTATTTTCACGCCACTGAGGTCGTGAAAATAAACAAAATATAGTTGAAAGATTATATTTGAATCTATGACAAAATAATTAGTGAAAAATTATTTTCACAATAGTAAGATGAATGCTTTATTTTTCCCAAGGCATATACTCTTAAATAGATAAATAAATTACGATGATGGGATTATATAATAAAACTAAAATAATATTAGTAATTAATCTAGCTAGTAATATTTGGCATTTATATATATTTTGAGCAGAGTGTCATTTTAATATTAGGTCATAAGCAAAAGAAATAATAATAATACGAAGTTTGGGTGGTACTGACATAATGGCCAAAAATAACTAAGAGGAAACAGTCATGCTTCTGGACGAGAACGAAGTGGATAGGCATGCCATGGATCATTGCCGACGTGCAGGTCTAGATACGAAGAAAGTGAATAGGGAAGGCATGTGCCAAACTTACGGGAATCACAGCCAGAGACCCTTTTATACAAAATGAATATGCATAGTGTGTACCAAACTTACGGGATCACCGCCAGAAGCATTTTATACGAAATAAATAGTCCTGGGAAGATTCACTATCATCAGGACAAGGCTTGAGAAGAAATCTATGGGTTCGAACTTGTCGCAACCCCCAGATTAAGAAGCACACACATATATATATATAAACACGAAGATAAGGCCGAATGTTAGTAACGCAGTACGAATGAATGTCACTAACGACACGAAATATGATTTACTGCTTTAAAAATAAATGACCCTTGTTTGAATACTATAATTTATATAAATAACATGCTATGCCACTATAATATATATATATATAGAGAGAGAAGATTTCATTTAATAAAATATACATGAAGATTTTATTTAGTAAAAGAAACATTAAGATTTACCCCCATCCCTTTTCTGCTATTTTTAAATAAATCAATCCCACTTTCGTTGATTTTATAATAACGGGAATATGCTATTTTTAAATAAATCAATCCCACTTTCGTTGATTTTATAATAACGGGAATATTTAACTACTGTATTTGATATTTTAAGAGTATGGAACAATAAAATAAAAACTAGTAGTTATATATAAAAAACAAATAATAAGTCACACTTTCATAATTGAATAAATAATATTTTAAAATAAATAAGGTTTCAAAGCGTTAATTAGCTTAAGTTCTGGATTCTCCCCGGGTAGAAAATCCAGAGTTAAACAAATATATTTTTTATCATAAATAAAATGTTGACTTGAAAAACAATCTGGCGAGTATGTTAATTAATAACGCATTACATTTTTAGGGGATGTTAATAACCTTGATGCATGAAGGTTTACTTAAAAAGAAGAAAGGATTTTAGAAAATTCAACTCGTCAGATTGTTTAAGATTGGCAAATTAATAATTAAAATAGACATATAAATTCAAGTAATAAATAAATAACCGCACCAAAATTAAAGAAAGTTCGAGCATATGAGATAGGATTAAATTTATGAAAATCATTTAAGAGCAAATTACATTTACATATTTAAAAAAAAGGTAAAGTTAAATAACACATTAGAATAAATCTTCATAGATGAGTTAGGCTAAATTTAGTTTGAGGTGACAGCTTGAAAAGTTACCATGCAATTTTAAGAGTCCAATTTAGTAGTGCAAGTGCACGGCAATTGAAATGCAAGTTCTCCTGTGGCAGCAAGCTTCTATTAGCACACTAAGGTTCTTAGGTCAGGCTTTTACTTCATTCTTGGGCAGCAGAATGGTACGGCCACGGAAGATGATGATCCAGCAGGGCCGAGAAGGTTGGATTTACTGCTACATTATTTAAGTTTCAAGCGACGTGTAATACGTTTACAATCAGTTCTCTCAATAATAGCTAATCTATCTGTGACTCAAAATTCAGCCATTTTATACTTTATCAGTTGTTTTTGAAGATGCAACAGTAAGATAACGTCCAAAAATAAATTCAAATCTATTTCCAGATTAGAAATAGATTTGACAAAATGTTTACAACAAAAGTATCTCTAATCTTAATCCCATTTTAAGTAAAAACTTTAATTAAAAATACCTACCCCAGATTAAAACAATAGTGCTTCCAACCCTTTAATTATTTTTAGACAATTATTGTAGCATCTTCCATATTGGATTTTACAAAATATATAGTTTAAAAGAAAAAAAACAAGCAATTTAAAAAGAAAAAGTTTTTAAAAAATGACGTATAATAAAATATTTAAAACATCAATCTTTTGTTAGTAATTTTGCTCCTATATATATATATTTGAGCCGCACCTATGTATTTTAATAAAAAGAATTAATAATAATAAAAATGTTAATTTAAAAGTTAAAATTTTATAATTTAGGTGCGCATCTCAAATGTATACATAAAATATACATACACGACAAAAGGAGCGGGATAAGATATAGGGTTTAAACACAGGTTAGTAGATGGAACTATGAAGCTCAATCTTAAGATAAGATTGACTGCTTCAATATAGAATAGTGAACAAAGTAATTTAAATGCAGATTTTTAAAATTAAGCATAGTCATTCTGCCTGAGGTGTAAGATTTTATAGTTTACAAGAGTAAACTTTATTATCATAATTTAATGAGTAATTGGCTAATTAATTAAATGGACCAATTGTGACATTAGTTTTCTGTGGTTCGCAATAAAACTTGGCTAGCCAGATATTAAGATTCTCTGCTAACCAATATATGTTTTCCTATAAAATCTACAAATCATCACTAGTTCTCTTATTATGTCTAAAATCTCATCTTCCTCATAATTTTATTCATTTACACGTTAAGTTTATTTGCAGTAATATATACACAAGATTTGTATTTATAATTATTCAAATTTTTACTATGTTTTTCATTTCCTTTTTTTAAATCTTGCTACTCTATGGAATATTTTCATGTTAAAGTCATGCAGTTAAAATGGCTTATTCTTACATAGCTGTTAAGCATTCTCTTTCTTTGAAGCTAATATATCTAATAATAAAATTCATTTATTTAATTTTTCTTTTTTTTTTTTACTAAATCATTTTTTCAGCCCTGATTGATTTTTGTTTCTTCTCATATCTTATTTTAATAAAAGATATTCCAGCAATTGATATAATATGATATGATGTGGCTTCTCCTTTATCGAGTCAAGGATCTCTCACCCACTATGCCCAGAGAAATCTGTTACCCACCTTATCATCCCTTTTCATTCCCCATCCCAAGCTTTTCCAATATTCTTTTCTATCCTGCTCCATCCCATTTCCACAACATCATCTTTGTCCACTCTATAGCTATTTTTCTCCAAACTCAGCATAAAAACCAAGAACCCACTTTCTGTATAATCACTTTGTTTATATTTATTCTCCCACAATTTCATTATTTGTACCCTTTCTGCTTTCAAGCATTTGCATTAAATTAACAGATGCCTAATATTTTCTATGCTTTCCTTACACAACTTGCAGACTAAATCACCCATATTTTTTCATTTACGTATATATTCCCTTATTAGATCCCGTTCGAACCTTAAACAGTAAACTACTTTCCTTGCTATTATCATAAATTAACTCGCACCCAATGTTCTGTTTATTTCTATATATATTTAAATGCTTTTTACTCTCCATACTAGTTCTCCATCTCTCCAACTCTCTATTCTTTATTAATGCGTCTATTCTTCTATCCCATTCCTTATTCTTCTATCCCATTCCTTATTACTATAACACTCAACAATCCTCCTAACACAATCATCCCATCTTTTGTACGAGTATACTGATATAAATTCTTTATCCAAATCTGCATACCTCATTACTTTTCTCACTCATCTTGTTGTCTGCCCTTTACTCATAACCCAATTAAATACTATTTTGGCTATTCTTTTATTATTCATAAACTGCAATCTACTGAACATTTTCATTTATTTTTTACATCTCCCATATAAAAACTTGACCATCGATGTGGTGTGATGTGATGCACTGTGACTTATCCTTATACGGAGTCAGGAATCTCTCAGCAACAATGCCCAGAGAAACCTGTTAGCCACTATACCTTATCTTTCCATTCCCCACCCTAAGTTTTCCCATATCATGCTCCATCCCATTTCCACAACATAATCTTTGTCAACTCCATAGTCTTTATCTAGTTCTCCCTTATCTTTTCCCAACCCCAGCATAAAAATCAATAACCCACTTTCTGTATAATCACTTTTCTTATATTTATTCTTCCACAACTTTATTATTTGTATCCTTTCTGCTTTCAAGCATTTACATTTAATAAACAAATGCCTAATATTTTCTATGTCTTTCTTACACAACTTGCAAACTAAATCATCCACATTTTTCCATTTATGTGTATAATCTCCTGTTGCTAAAGATCCCGTTCGAGCCTTAAACAGTAAACTACTTTCCTTGCTATTATCATAAATTAACTCGCACCTAATATTCCGTTTACTTCTATATATATTTAAATTCTTTTTACTCTCCATCTCTCCAACTTCTTATTTCTTATTAATGCATCTATTCTTCTATCCCATTCCTTACCACTATAACACTCAACAATTCTCCTAACACAATCATACCACCTTTTGTACAAGTATAATGACATAAATTCTTTATCCAAATCTTCTGCATATCACATTACCTTCCACACCCATCTTGTTACCTTCCCTTTATTCATAACCCAATTAAATACAATTTTGGCTCTTCTTTTATTATCCATAAACTGCAATCTAACAAACATTTTCATTTTGCTTTTTTCATCTCTCATATAAAAACTTGACTATCCCATTTCTCCTTGAATTGCCTCCTTTGCCAACCACACATCTGCATCTAATGCATGTCTTCCTACTTGTCTTTGTACTTTTTCCAAGTAATCTAATACCCCTTTACTAACACATAACGCATCATTATCATATATTAACCCTGCTACCACCATTCCCTTACATGCAATTCTAGCTACATCATATTTATTATATGAAAATACTGTTAATTTCTTTATCAATCCCTTAATTGATGTGTCAGGTGCTGCCCTCCTTCCTTAATCCTAATCACAATTTTAGGTTTGTCTTTAATCTTTTCAGGCACAAATAAAATATTTAATCAAAAAAAAAAAAACTTGGTAGCATTGATATTAAAAAGCAATAGTGTCATATGTGTAACTTTTGTTTATTTTTAACTTAATCATTTTATATCACAAATTAGATAAGTAAATAAATAAGAGGATACACACACATTTCAATGTATTAAACATAATACTTATTCTTTAAAAGAGTAATAGATCAGTATATCAGATTCTTAGCATATGCACTCAGCTATTAATATTTTAAAAGATAATTATTCGGTTTAAATAATATGTATGTGTTTTGTTATTTACAGTTTAGATACTTTAATAAATAAATAAAATACATTTATTTTTTAATAAAGAATTGCATGAAAAATCACAAAAATTCATAAATATTAGTATGACAACTTTTATTATTATTAAATTATAAAATCAAAATAATAACAAAAAATTACTTTCAATTTCTGTATTTTTCCCTTAAGTGATGAATGTGTTCCAATATGTTGAAATAACGAAGGGAAGGTTGTTGCTGAGTTTTTGCCATCCCATTTCTTCTGTAAGCTGCTGCCACTCGGTGGGTGATATTGGAACTAATTATAACAGAACTTTTTTGTTATTTTGCAAATCTATCAATTAGAAATTTTAACAAATAACTTTTAATTAAAGGAAATGAAAATCTACCAAATAATGTAATAATCTCGGTATACTTAAAGTAATGATGGTTTTGTTGAAAGTAATGGTGGTTTTGTTGAAAACTTATTGGCTCTTTATTGTTTTGGAATTTCTTTGCAGATAGATATGTGGATACTTTTTTTTTTTAGTAATGAACTTCTTTTGTTATGTGTCAAAAATTTATAAATATTTCTTGAGATACAGATTAATATTATAACAATGCACATATAATATTTTACATAAACAATAAAAAATATTAATGTGATTTTTACTGTTGAACTTACCAAATTAGATTTATCTTTCAAAACAGACATTGCTAGTTTTTAAAGCAATTGAAGTTTTTTGGTATAACATTCCAAATATTTACTGTTTCCTCTCAATTTTAACTATTGGTAAATTCCTCTTATTTTTCTTAACAATATTTAATCAATCTCTTTGTAATAAAAGAGATATACCTGCCGCAATATTATATCCATTCTGCTTTTGTTTGCGAATAGAAACATTCAATATGATGTGATTATTGTCATTATCGTTTGTCTTTTTGACATTGATTTCTTTTTTATCATTCTCTCACCTCAATTTACAGTCTGATAGTAAGTTGTCTTTATTCTTTTTCTGTTTTTAAAACAAACTAGACAAATAACCCTAAATACTGCAGGTATGGCAGCAGTCATTTCTATATTTGCACTTATTTTATATATTCCAATCTACTGCAACAATAGTATTGTCTTGTTTCATTTTCCCTGCTTGTGCTTTGTTTTATTTTCACTTTCATTGCTTCCATATTGTTCTTTTACTTCATTATATTTTACAACAGACATTCATAAGCTACATATTTTCAATAGCATGTGTATAGGTTAGTTTGGTTTCAATCGGCAACAATTATCTGAGCTCACTGTTGATCGTTTTTCATAATAACTGGTTAAGAAATGTTTTCAAACTTGAATACTGAAATTACACTCTTTGGTAAGCATATGCAATCCTGTATCTTTTCATATACTGCCTGGCATCTTTGTAAACTGGAGATGTCTTCATGTTTAAATGTAATAGCTTTAAAACACCTGTTTAACTTCTATTTTTAGTAAAATAAATCTTCTGAGACTTTTGGTTCACACAGTCAGTTAGCTGTCTGTAACACTTATTTTCCTGCAATGTATATTTGCTATCCCATTGCATCAATCATATTGAACTCATTGATAGAATTATTTTGCAATGCCATCATTATTTTATTTGTTATTACTCCCAAATGATATCTGTTTCCATCACTCTGAGTTCCTTTTTATTTTCTCTTCTTGACAAACTCTCACTGGCATACTGAGTTTGTTAACCATAAGTACCAGATGACTTTCTTTTTACTACTACACATGTTTTCTCATAAGTGTCGGAGTGTGCTAATCTGTTAAATCCAACCTCAACCTAACCGTTACCAGTTTGAAAATGCATCAAATGTTTTAATTTTTAAAAAAAAACCACTTTAACACGGTAATGGAACTTAACAATTCGGGGTTTATTAACTTTACGTAGACAAACATGTAATTTTTCATCTGTACAACTAGATCACTAGACAATCTTTTTACAATTTTGCAAATTTTCATAAATAATATACACTATTTCTCACTCGACACAGTTCTACAATCAGATGTCTGCATACTTGGGGTTTTATATTCCTGGGGTTTATTTTTTTTAAAGTGCCTAGTCAATGGGGAAATTATTTAATTTTTTTTTTGACTATTTTTTATATACAAACATTTTATAGAAACACAATATTATTTTATATCAGTTTAAAATATATATACAAGCACACACTTTTAATTATTTTGGCAGAGCAAAACCAAGTTATCTGTTTCCCCATGTTTTGTCCTGTATTACTTTGTTAACTATCTCTTTTAATAAACTTATCAAAAGACCTGAATCAAAAAAATATATTTTGCTTGATGTGATGTACTGTGACTTCTCCTTATATGGAATCAGGAATCTCTCAGCAACTATGCCCAAAGACCTGTTAGCCACTTTACCTTCCCTTTCCATTTCCCATCCTAAATTTTCCCATATCCTACTCCATCCCATTTCCACAACGTAATCTTTGTCAACTCCATGGCCTTTATATCTAAATCCCCCTTATTTTTTCCCAAACCCAGCATAAAATAAATACTTCCCTTTCTATATAATCACTTTGTTTATATTTATTCTTCCATAACTTCATCATTTGTACCTTTCTGCTTTCAGGCATTTACTTTCAAACAACAGATGCCTAATATTTTCTATGCCTTCCTTACATGTGATGATGTGATGTGATGCACTGTGACTTCTCCTTATGCAAAGTCAGGAAACTCTCAGCAACTATGCTCAGAGAAGCCTGTTAGTCACTTTCCTTTTCCATTTTCTGCTCTATGTTTTCCCATCTCCTACTCCATTCCATTTCCACAACATTTTCTTTGTCAACTCCATGGCCTTTTATATCTAAATCCCCCTTATTTTTTCCCAAACCCAGCATAAAAATCAAATAACCCATTTCTGTATAATCATTTTGCTTAAATCCCCCTTATCTTTTCCCAAACCCAGCATAAAAATCAAATAACCCATTTCTGTATAATCATTTTGCTTATATTTATTCTTCCACAATCTTATTATTTGTACCCTTTCTGCTTTCAGGTATTTACATTCAATTAATAGGTGCCTAATATTTACTATGCCTTCCTTACACAACTTGCAGATTAAATCACCACATTTTTCCATTTATGTGTATAATCTCCTGTTGCTAAAGATCCTGTTTGAGCCTTAAACAGTAAAATACTTTCCTTGCTATTATCATAAATTAATTCGCACCAATATTCTGTTTACTTCTATATATATATTTAAACTCTTATTTTCTCTTCATACTAGTTCTTCATCTCTCCAACTCCACTATTCTTTATTAATGCATCTATTCTTCTATCCCATTCCTTACCACTATAACACTCAACAATTCTCTTAATGCAGTCATCCCATCTTTTGTATGCGTATACTGACAAATTCTTTATCCAAATCTTCTGCATACCGTATTACCTTTCTCACCCCTCATGTTACCTGCCTTTGTCCATAGCCCAGTTAAATACTATTTTGGCTATTCTTTTATTATCCATAAACTGCAATCTACTGAACATTTTCATTTTGCTTTTCACATCTCTCATATAAAAACTTGCATCCCATTTCTCCTTGAATTGGTCCTTTGCTGTCCACACATCTGCATCTAATGCATGTCTTCCTACTTTTCTTTGTACTTTTCCCAAGTAATCTAATACCCCTTTCCTAATACACAATGCATCGTTTCCATATGTTAACCCTGCTACCGCCACTCTCTTCCATACAATTCTAGCTAGGTCATATTTATTATATGAAAACTCTGTTAATTTCTTTATCAATCCCTTTTTTTTTCTTTGCTTCATTTATCAACTTTTTCTCCCATTCATCCAAGCAATTTCTCTAATTACTTAAGACGATTCCCAAATTATTATATCTATTCACCCCACTTAACTTTATATCCTCAATAAAAATTCTTTGTCTTTTCTTTTCTCAGTATTAATCATCATTATGTTGTTATTTTTTTTCACTAAATTTAATTCCTATCCCTTTACACACCCTTGCACATGTCCTTAGCACAACTTCCATATCTTCCCCTGTGCACAAAAAGACATCATCTGCAAATAAAAGACCCGATAATGTATATATACTCCCATGCCACCTATTAATGGTATCTCTATCCCTCTTCCTAGTCTTTGTATTGCTCTCTCCATTTCTCTCAAATACAACAAAAACAAAATAGGTGACATGGGGCATTCTTGCCTTAGTCCCATCCCATTTTTAACTTTAACTGATTCTATATTTCTTAATTGATAATATAGTAATTATTTTCATATAATATCTTATTAATATCCACTAAAGTTCCATTTCCAAATTTACTAAACTTACCCATAATTTATTTCTATTTACATATGCATTCTCTATATCTATCTGTATACCTACTCATATCCATAAGTTGTGTAACTACACCACCCCATCCAATCGAAAACCTTGCATTTCTTCCAGTATATTATTTTCTTCCATCCATTTTGCAACCTTCCAGACACCATATATGCAAAAACTTTATATAAAATTGATGTTACCACTATCGGTCTATAATTGTTTAACTTTCAATTGTCCTTATCCTTTCCTTTAAATAATGGCCTTACTCTTGTATTACTCCAACTACCTGAAAAACTGCACCATTTTACTAAAACATGATAACAATTTTACTTTTGCGTTATGCCCTAAATCCACTACCATCTCTGCTGCCCATCCATCTAAATCTCTTGCCTTTCCACTTTTCATTTCTTCCCTGCCTCATTCAGTACATTGTCTGTAAACCTAATATTCCCATTACTATATGCTTTCATGTTTTCTATCACTGTCCTTCACATCTAACATCTTTTCTATACCCATTACATACTTATTTAACATAATCTCTAATTCTTCTCTAGAGCTATTCTCTACTCCCTCATCATCTAGTAATACTGTATCTCTCCCTTACATTCCTTCTTTTAATGTATTTCCAAAATTTTTTACTCCCATCTCTTCCACTTTTATTAATATCCTCCAACAATTTACTATTCAGTTTTATTCTTTCTCTATAATTATTTATTTTAGCCAACTTCTTTTTTTCTAAGTACTTTTCCCATTTAACATCTTTTCCACTATCTTTGTTCTTAATAGCACACTTATATTCTCTGCATGCTTTTTCTTCTCTTTTACGCTTTTACTAACTCTCACATTTTTATTACTTTTATTCTTCTGAATATTCTCACCTAAAACCTATTTGCCACTTTCTCTATTGCATCACACCGGTTCTTATACTCATCCCCAACCAACTCTGACATGGTTTCTTCAACTTTTATTTTATACTCTTCTAACTTACTCATCATTCACTCTCCATCCACATCTTTCACTATCATTTCTACTTTTATTTCTATTTTCCATCACATTATTAATCATTTCTATTATAAAGAAGTTATCAAACATGTTAATTTTCTGTACTTTATTCATTCCCTCTTTCTCTATTATTACAGTCTATTTATTGTATGGAATATATTATTTCTAGACCATGTGTATTGTCCTTCATAAATATTTGATAAATTTCCAATGCTCAAATTCATTCTGACAAAAATTCTTCAAAAGCTGCCCATTCTTATTATCTACATCATCAATTTCTTCAATATGCCCAGTCATATTCCTTATAACCATTATTCTCTTCCCCTTTTCTTTGAAACTCTGTATATTCTTAACTAGGCATTCATATTTGCTACTGTTCCATTCCATTATAGTTTGACTATCTCTAGTAGCTATATGCACTATAGCCACCATCCATTTTTGTCTACCTTATCTTATCTCAAACCACAAATGTTATTGACATTTAACAGTATTTAAGTATTTTTTTGACATAACTCCTATACCACCATGCCTTTTTTCTTTTTCTTCTCTATTTATAACACTCTCATACATGGTGGGGACTGGTTTCTATCCAATTTTAATATCTTGTGGAAGGATGTAATCATAGACATATGACTAAAGACATGTGACAAATATGTATGATTCTCAAAATGCACATTTAATGCTGAACCAGCACTCATCAGTTGATCCAGATCACAATCTCACACATATCTTTATCATTTTGTATTTATATATAGATAGCAAATTACTATAGTTTATTTGATGAGTGTCAAACATGCCGCCCTCACAACTTTGACACAAAACATTTACTGAAAGTATATTAATATTTTTTATTAATCATTCATTAGACTAGCAATTATCCAATAATGAATAACATTTCTGTAGTGTAATACTCACTACACCACTTTCACATAAGGTAGGGACTGGTTTCTATCAACTTTTAATATTTTGTGGAAGGATGTAATCATAGACATATGACCAAGGATATGTGAAAAAGATCTATGATCCCCATTAGTACTGCAGATTATTTTTTAAATACCAAAATATTGCATTACTTAGCTACTTGAAACAATTGTCTAAACTGTTATTATAAAGACAAAGTATGCATTACCTGCAATTTTATTGTAATGACATTTTTGTATAGAGTTGTATGGATAATGTTGGAGTGCTATAAAATATGTTCCAAACAGTAAATAGGACTATCATTATTTAATTTCTACAATGTAGGTTCACATATTCAAAATGTTAATATATTATCAATCACATATTGTAAACTCATATCATAGTACATCAATATTTCAAAAATTATGGCATAGTTATATTATTTTAATACTATTATAATACAATGTTTGGTTAATAGATAGAAAGAAAAAATATTTTATTTGCTATGCTTTTTTTTCTAATGAAAAAAAAAAAGCAATTTAATTAGTTTTAGTGATTTAAATATTTCACTAAGTCAAAAAAGATATGAAATGTTTATTAAGTCATCTAAAAGCCATGATTTTATTTAAAACTTTTGGTACAATTTATACTAATTGTTACATAAATACCCAAACGACTTTAAATATTTTCATTTATAAGGAAAACATTTTTAAAAACAGTAGAAAAAAAAATAGAACTTTTTATACATGAATTAATATTCCATGATCAAGATGATCATTTTTGTAACAGAAGCAATTATGATGTTGATGCATGCATTTATTATTAATTATATGTTGCTGAGTCATTTAAATTCTGCAAGTGTATTTTCAGGGGTTTTGTCAGAAATGTTTCTTCTAATTAAATTCATAATGAAATAAAAAGTGTTTTATTTATATCATTTAATGAAACTATTAATTGTAGGAATATTTCAGTGTTATCAACTATGTTTAAGTACTATTTAAATGGAAAAGCTCATAAATGATTTAAAGAAGTTGTAAATATTAGCTGTGGTACAATATCTGTTTGACTGAAGATGTATTTTAACTAAAAAAAATGCTTATAATGAAAAACTAATCACATAAAATAGTACAGCTGTGATGATATCTGGATACTTATCACAGCTTCAAACAAAGGTAAAGCAACAATGTCCAAAGATCTTTTTGTTCATTGCTGTGCCCATAGATTAAATCTTGTTTTGTCACAAACTCTTGAAAACTTGTAATCAAAGAATATAAAGTTCTCTTCAAAATAATTAATTAGTGGTTTATCATTCTTTTTCAGTAATTCTTATAAAATGTACTAATGAATTAAATAAAGAATTAAAAAATATCCATTTGTAAGTGCAACAATGTAGGCATATGTCAGTGGAAATATTGAAATGCTTTTTGAATGCCCTAAAGATTTAATGTTTGAAATGATTTTTAAAAATCCTGGTAAATGTTTCATGATTACTTATAATATTTAAATGATTTCAAATGTTTTATCTACTGTTTTAGAATTGGTTCTATACAATATTTTGCAAATTAAAACTAGTAATATCAAATATTGTTTACTAAAATAGATGAATATAAAAAAATTACTTGTAAATATGATTGTTTAAAAATTACTGGGATAAGTCATACAAAATATCTATGTAAATTACAGAAAAACATCTTAGAATTGAAAATGTAAATGATCCAAAAAAGAAAAACAAAGGAGATTTGGAAATTTTAGATTATCTTTTTATACTACTTTGTGTTGTGTGAAAATATATGCGCACACAAATTTATAGAGGCTTGCTCAGATCCCGAACTGATTCAAATTGGATTGAGCATGTATCACCACAGATCAATAAGCATAAGGATAGATAACAAATGTCTAATGTCATAAATAACCATTAAAGGAGGATGTCCGCTGGATCTGAATGCTCACAATATGGAAGGGGAACTATATAAAAAGCCTCAGCATGTAAACTCAATTGACAGAAGAAGGACCTGGACTGGCCTTCATACCCAGTTAATCCCTGCTGAAGATGTAAAAGAGGGATCTAGGCAAACATAAAGGCCAGCCTGGTCTATATTATTTGTCAGTACGCCTTAGGACATAAATCCATGAATGGTAAAAATATTTATATATCTATTTAGCATAATCAGTTTACAATAATTACTTGTAGATAATTATTTATTGTAACTTACTTTAACCTTTTATTAAAATAATTTAACTGTACTGTGCTGTTGAGAGTTTCATTTCATTAATTTATATATGATAGTTTGGGTACATAATAAGTGACCAGATTGTAGTGATCAAATCTGAGCTCGAACATAGCATACTATTTGGCATTGTTGACAGTCGAAGGGAGAACAGAGCATGGTAAAATTTCTCATTATACTACCAGACCACAAAAACAGTGTGTTAAAACCTAGAAAGAAAGGTTCAGTTGATTAAAAGTGTTAGTTAGTGAGTCACCAAGGAAGATGGCTACAACACAAAGCATTTAGAATTATTACTTTATCATTAATAAAATCAAAGATGATGTGAAGAAAATTGCCACATTATTTCTTTTTGGAGAACCAGGAGTAATTGA
Source organism: Epiperipatus broadwayi (assembly GCA_028023455.1). Classification (NCBI taxonomy): domain Eukaryota; kingdom Metazoa; phylum Onychophora; class Udeonychophora; order Euonychophora; family Peripatidae; genus Epiperipatus; species Epiperipatus broadwayi. The sequence goes on from JAQFVV010012411.1 coordinate 5,574,727, forward strand.
GATCACAAACCAGTTATGTGGACCTGAAGAACCAAAAAGACTACCGTACCCTGATTTAGTTAGGCGGCTGGATAACTATTTTATTCCAGAGCAATCAAAGCACATTGCTCGCCTTCATTTGCGTAATAGACACCAGGTGAGGGGGGGAGTTGTAGAGATTTTGATACTTCCTTATATTAGAGGAAGCATTGTTAGAACAATTTCTATGGGGGATGAGTGATGATAAGCTCCATCAACAGCTTTTGGCTATCCCAGATATCACATCCTGAGGCTATAAAAAGAGGGATGACCTACAAACTAGTATTAAGCAGCTTAAAGGAGTTCCAACAAGCTAACCTGAAGGCTACAAAACAAACCTCAATCTGTAAAACAAATAAAGGAGAAGAACTACCAACCCATAACTTGAATGTTATTGTTGTGGCAAAATTGGATACATTGCATGTGAATGCAGCTGGAAAAATGCAAAATGCAACAAATGTGGGAAGATTGGGCGCCTAGCTAAAAAAATAAAGCAAAGTCTAATAATGGATTGTCAGCAAATAAGTACACCTGGGTCTCATTTTATGCGGAGATAGGTTCCTCAAAAAACACACACAAAAATAGACTTAACTTACCTTGAAAAATGGGGGATAGGTTACTGTAATTTTCGAAAATCGCATAAAAGCAAAGCAACAACGTAAAATTACTTTAAAATTTGCATAAAAAAAAATAAGAAAATAAAATATGACTAATAAAAAATTTCAAATTTGAAAAAATTGATACAAGACAAACTTTTTTACTTTTTTTATTAACTACAGTATTTAATTTTATTCAAAACAATATATTTTTATGCGTAATTTATATTTTTTTCATACATATACGGTATTTTAATCATTATCGCTATTTGAGACATCAGATTTGTCGTGATGTGATGTGTGAGGTACTGTAGCTTCTCCTTAAATGAAGTCAAGAGAAAATACAAATAAAACATTTTCCAATCTCTGTTGATCCTTCCCATTTCGCTAAGTGATATAAAATTGAAATTTTTGTTTCCAAAGAAATTCATTTTCTTGGGTGTTTTTTCCTCTCCATTAGGGTAAACTAAAAGTTTAAAACAATAAGAACTTAGACTTATGATAATAAAAAGTCACCGACTCACCACTGGTGGGCAAAATTTAATTAAAACTAACAATTAAAAATTAAATTCTTATTTTTGTCTTTAATTTTTTAATTTTCAATTCTGTTTAAAAATCAAATTTCATTGTTTCACATCACCTTAATTTCAGATCACGTTACGTAATTTTTAAATTGTTAATTACAATTAAAAATCAGATTTTAATTGTCAAATTTAATTGTGCCCACCACTGTTACTAATCTTCTAAAAATAAACTTGCGGACACTAAATTAATTGATTACGTACTGTTTTTATAAAAAGCAAAAATAGAATGTGATTTAAAATGCAAAAACAACAACATACATAGTATTTTTCATCTATAATGTTTGAACAGATTTATATTTTTCATCTATAATGTTTGAACAGATTTACATTATAGTCTTGTAAAATTTATTTTTTGCAGACACTAAATGATTAATTGATTACATACCTTTTTTAAAAAAGCAAAAATAAAACGTGATTTAAAATGCAAAAACAACAATATACATAGTATAGGCATCTATAATGTTTGAACAGATTTACATTATAATCTTATAAAATTTAATGTGTGTATATAAAATTGGGGGAAACTTGATTTTAAGTGAATTATGAACTTCTTTATTGCATAAGATCTATTACAGTACTATTATAAAATGCTGAAAATATTGAAATTATTAGATGGAAGTCAAACTCTGATAATGCACTATTAATTTAAATATGACGTGAGTGCATGAAATTTATCGCATTATCGGAGCTTGACTTCTGATCTAATAATTTTTATGGCATAAAAGAAAAATGCATATAAAGATATTAAGAAGAAATATGAATCGTATAACTTCAAAATCGCATTAAATAAATCCACATAAAACAAGACCCGGGTATATAGCAAATCAGAATGTTTTAGCAAAATAAACAAGGCAGAAATCAAAAGCAGTCAACAAATAATGTTGGCAGCAGAGATATGCAACAAATCTATAGAAATGGAGATAGACTGTGGAGCTGAGGTATCTATCATATCGCAAAGGAACTGCTCTGAGTTAATCAAAAACATCAAAAAACAACCAAAAGTAGTAAAAACAGAACTCAAGGCAAATGTTGCAAATGGTAATCTTATTCAAATAGTTGAGGTAGCAGAAGTTATGGGAGCCATAAATAGTCACTGAAAAAAATCTATTTATAGTCAAGGGCAATATAGCGCCCTATTGGATAGGGAATGGTTTGCTCCATTAGGTATTAAAATCTGCATGATAAACAAAGTTAACATTGAAAGAGAAATAAAGGCTAAGTTCCCTAAACTGTTTATCGAAGATCAGGGGAAAATCAATACTACTACTGTGGAAGTCGAGCAGTAATCTAGCTTCGCTAAGGTGCAAATGCAGTTCATTGCAAGCCTAGGAAGATACCTTTTGCTCTGAAATCATGAGTCAAGGAGGCTTTAGACGATATCATAAAGAAAGATGTATTGCCCCTGGTTGAAGATGCAGAATGGGCTATTCCAATAGTTGTCATAAAATAAAATAGATAAATCCATCTATGTGGGGATTACAGACTAACTATAAAGAAAAGCATTGCAAAAAGTCCATACCACTGGATTTAAATGCTGCATTTCATCAGATCCCAGCGACAAAGAAAACTGCTGCGCTTCTAACTATAACAACTCACAAAGGACTGTATAGTTATAATCGTACCTTTCAGTATAAATATCACCCTAATGCATTTCAAGCTAAAATAGACATGCTGTTGGGAAGAACATTGCCACATTTACTTAAAAGCAGCATTACAAAGTAAATTAGAAAAAAATTGTGAATGCCTAGAAACAATTTGGAACAAAACAACATGCAAAAGTGTACATGGAGTGCTAAAGAAATAAAGATTTCAGGACATCATTTCAAGCACAGGAGTTAGACCTGATCCCATGAAGATTAAAGCTATCATGAATTCACGGGTCCCCAAAATCATCAATGAACTTCAGGCGTTTTTGGGATTGGCTAATTTCTTCTAAAACTTTCTAAAGAGAAAGTATACATAGCCACTACTTTGTACAAATTGCTTCGAAAAAATCAGGCATGGTGTTGGAAAGAGCTGCAAGAGAGCACTTTTCAGAAAATGAAAGCATTGCTTACATCAAACCATTTGTGTATTACAACAATAACCTCGAAATAACATTAACAACTGACACATCTGAATATGGAATTGGAGCGGAACTTAGTCATTCATCACAGAATAGTGAATGACCAATAGCGTACATGTCCAGAATGTTATCAAGAGCCGATAAAAGTTACAGCCAACTGGACAAGGAGGTGTTGGCTGTCACATTAGCAGTTCACAAATTCCACCAATATATTTACTGCCGATCAGTTAAAGTCCCATTATTGGGGATATTCACCAATAAAAAAGCTGCTCCTGATCACTTGCACTCTCAGATGATTCACTGGTATAATTTGTTGTCTTCATACAACTATGAATTAATGTATCAGAAAGGCGGTCAAATTAAGCATGGGGACATTTTATCACGAGTACCGCATATAATGGAGAAAACACGCTGAAGTTGATATAAATTATTTCAACCATTGGAGGCCGGAAACTATAAACAACAAAACTATCACTCTAGAAACAGCAGGATATCAAACCCTCATTAGCTGGATTAGGAAAGGATAGCCCAGCAAATGACCCCACTATGTATATAAATCTTTATGGAATATGTGTCAACAACTATCAACATTAAAAGGATGCATAGTGATAGGCGATAAAGTATTGGTTTCCCCCATAAGGCACTCTAAAATATTAGAAATATTGCATTGAGGGCATCCTGGGGTATTCCGAACAAAAGTGTTAGCCCATAGTCATGTGTATTGGCCAGGCATGGGTATGGAAATAGAAATGTTTATTAGAAAATGTGAACTTTGCCAATCGACTGTAATACACATCATAGCCCAAAACAGATAAACCCTGGAGCCGGGTGAACATAGACCATGCAGTACTAATAGATGGCAAACTAATTTTTGTGTTGGTAGATGCCGCCTCCAAATGGGCAGAATACAAACTGGCCAGAAATACTAGTTCAGCAGAAACCATTTGTATTTTAAGTGAAATATTTTCATAGCACTGGTCTCCAGAAGTTTTGGTTTCAGATAAGGGGGCTGGATTTGTTTCTGATGTGTTGGATTTATTTTTACAAGAATGGAGAATAAATCACATTCGTTCTCCCCCATACCACCCAGAATCCAATAGAATAATGGAAAAGGCGGTCCAGCATTTGAAACTGGTATTAAATAGATTAAACAACACAAACCTGGCTGATGCACTAAACAATGCAATGCTGCACTAACACATCATGCCTACCACATCCACTTGGAAATGATATGTGGAGATATTGATGGGCAGAAGATTACGCAACAAATTGTCCATTCTTATGCCAAACCACGGAAAACTACCAACAAACAAAAATATGTATTCTGCTGGGGAAAACATATAGGTACACGACACACTATGCAAGACTTGGGTAGAAGGTCAAATAACTAGGATTATTTCCAAGCAAATAGTTGAAATACAAATCACATCGGAGCATGCTACCGGCAGCACATAAACCAAGTTTGGAAAAACCTAACAGAAGTAAACTTCAACTATAATATGGAAACTCGAGATGGGGATCTACCCGAGAATCATAGCTTAGTTAATAAAGATGGCGCAGAAGATGCTCATATGAAATTAGGAGACGAAGCCGCGGAAGTTTCAGATGAAGATAGGATACAAGTTTCCTAAAATGAATGCAACTGACGTACACAGGAGGAAAACAGACTTTGCTATAAACATTGCCCACATACATATCTACAGGGACTATATACATGACTCCAGAGAAGTGTGCATTTTTCAGAAGTAGGGGGATAGTGCTGCATGAAAATATACTTGCACACAAATTTATAGAGATTTGCCCAGATCTCAAACTGATTCAAATCAGATTGAGTATATATCACCTCAGACCAATAAGCATAGGGATAGATAACAAACATCCAATGACATAAATGACCAATAGGGGAGGATGTCCACTGGCTCCAAATGCTCACAGTCTGGAAAGGGAACTGCATATAAAAAGGCCCACCATATAAACTCAAAAGACCGAAGAAAGATCTGGACTGGCCTTCATACCGAGTTAATCTCCACTGAAGGTATAAAAGAGTGATCTAACCAAGCATAAAGCCAACTTGGTCTATATTATTATTTGTCACTACGTCTTAGGACATAAATTGACGAATGGTAAAAATACTTGTGTATCTATTTAGTATAATCGATTTACAATAATTATTTGTAGATAATTGTTTGCTGTAACTTGCTTAACCTTTTGTTAAAATAATTTAACTGTACTATGCTGTTGAAAGTTTCATTTCATTAATTTATATATGCTAGTTAGTGTACGTAAATTTCATCAGAAAAACATCTTAGAATTGAAAATGTAAATGATTCAAAAAGAAAAACAAAGGAGACTTAGAAGTTTTAGATTATCTTTTTATACAAATAGGTAATTAATTTAAAGGCTTGTCAATTTTTTTTTTTTTTTCAAATTGAATAATCCAAAAATGACACAAACTTATTACACAAAATTGTCTAAAGATGCTTTCAGAAATAAAGCATCTCTATTTTGATTTTTCAAGAGTAAGAAATGAATTAAATTGTTATAATTCAGATGATTCAAAAAGCAAATATATAAACATTTATATTCAACTTTTTCACAAAAATAGTATTACTTGCAATGTAATTATGATTATAACTTCTGCCATGTATCTGTAGAAAGATCTTTTTCAGGACCATATAGAAATAAAAATCTAGAGCCTCTATCAAAATTAGTTTTTTAATGTCAACAGAGAAATCTTTAATAACCAATTTACTTAATCATAAAGTAGCAAAGATTTTGCAGAATAAGAAAGAATTGTCTTAATTTTTCAGTAAAATGATTTATAATTACTATTTTTACAAATAAATATTTACTTAATTACAAAAGAAAAAGTGAATTGCTTCTCTTCTTTCTTATCTCATTACATAGCATTGCATAACTCCATCATCTTGACTCTATCTATTGGGCACCATTAAGTTTAGAGAAACTTGGAATTTCTTGATCAGGATTCAATCTCATTCTCATGCTTATTTTTTTTATTGCAAGGCTTATATTATAAATGTAAATTAACTATTTATCTTCATTCATCTTTCATGTTCTTCCATCATTTTTTGGACTTTTTTATTCTATTTAGAAGATTGATAAAATAATCAATGTATTATTTATTAATGATTGTTGTGTATGTGTATACATTAAAACAGGAAGTGTTAAAGAGCAGGCAATTTTGTCCAATAATGGAAGAGTAGAATTTTTTTCTAGGAATAGTGTATGGACTATTAGCTAATTAGCCTGTGTCTTCTTTTTGGTGGCAGCATGAATCCAGAAGTTGAGTGGACTCGCAGTAATTACCCAGTAGAATCACCACTGAAGATGAAGAAAGGGAAAAGTATGATAGAGCATCTGGTCTACATTATAATTTTTGTAAGCTTTGTGACTCTAATTGTAACTAATGATTATTGTACTAATTGTTTTTATCTGTAATGTAATTCAAAATAATGTGCACCTAACTGCCATATGCATATAAGTATATAGATATTCTATCAATTTCAATTATGTAAATTAATACATAATGTTAAATAAAAATTAAGTAAACATGCCCATATTCAATACATAGCACAACTTGGTGCCATCATACAGTTAATTGAAAAGCATGCAAAGGTATTGAAGCATGAAAAGTGCAGGTCAGAAAGTTAGTATAGACATTAAAGAATTTATATAGATAAGGAATGTGGCACCTTCCAGTTAGATATAGGAGAATTTGATGGTAGCTACTCTTTCGAGTGGCCCATTTATACAATCCATGTTACTAAATATTTCATAGTCAATAAGGTAAAAGACCATGTCATTAAAATTGCTATACTATTGTTTTCCAGATGTCCAAGATAAGTCACAAACTGATTATGTGAATCTGAAAACCCTGAAAGTCTATCGTATGCTAAAGTTATTAAACGGCTAAACAATCACTTTAGTTTGAACCATCAAAACATGTACCCAGGCTACACTTATATAATAGACACCAAGTGAAAGGGGAAGAGTATAGAGCTTTCAATATGGCATTAAGAGAAACTGTTCTTATGGTGATTATTTAGACATGGTCTAATTGGAACAATTCCTATGAGGATGAATGATTACAGACTCCATCAGAAGGTACTTACAGAGAGGCAATCAAAAAGGGAATTACTCATGAGTAGTAATCAATAATGCTAAAGAATTTCAACAATCAATTGCAGATAGTTCAAATCAAATATCAATTCTAAGAATAGGTGGGGAAGAGAAAACTGAAAACACATATTGGGAATATTTTTGCTCCAGAATGGCTGGTCATCTTGCGTGGGAGGGCAGCAGCACAATGCAAGATGTAACAAATGTGGGAAGGTGGGATACCTAGTGAAGATCTACCAAATCAAAAGTAAATAGGGATTTTCTGAGAAACAACTACCAAATCAAAAGTAAATAGGGATTTTCTGAGAAACAAAATGAAAAAACCTGAACAGCTCACTGATATCTGTAAGGCAGAGATTGATAATAGTAAAATAATGTCAACAGTAAAAATGTACAGAAAATCGATCAAAATGGAAATAGATAGTGGAGCAAGTGTATCAATATCTCAGAGAGACTGGATCACACTAGGTGTGGAACTAAAAAAAAAAAAAACTGAGAATTGAAAGTATAGGGATAAGAGCGAGACACAGGTTGAATCCCATTAACATAGTTGGAGTGGTGAAAGTAGTGGTAACCACAAATTATCATTACAAAACCCTAAATTTATATATAGTAAAAAATAATATAGTTTGACTTATATAGCAATGGTTCACCCCATTGGAGATTAAAGTATGTATATTGAACATAATACACAGAAAAATAACTAGAGGATAGATTTCTCAAATTATTCGTGACAAAAATTAAACATCAAAATAGTGGAGATTGGCCTTTGTGAATGAACCAAACCCATTTGCTTTAAACTAAGGAATTAATAGAAGAAGGGGTATTAATGCCTGTGAGGAAGCAGAATAGGCCATGCCTATAGTTATTATGACAAAATGGTCAAATACATTTATGTGGAGACTACAGATTACCCATAAATAAATGTAAAAAGATCCATATCCTGTGCCAAATGTCAGAGAAATTTTAGCTGGGTTAAAGGGGCTAAGCATTTTGTAAAACTGGATCTGAATGCAGACCTCCCATCAGTCCTGGAGGGTGTCATACCATATTTCAATGATATCTTAATAATGATTGATTCAAAACGATCATTGAAAGAGAAATTAAACAGGCTATGTGAAAGATTAGAAAAATTTGGAGTTACTCTTAATGCACAAAATGCATTTGGGATGTGATGGGACTCATCATCTCTGGCATGGGATTCCAACCCAACCCTGAAAAAACCAGGACTATACTGAATGCCCAAGCCCAAGAAATGTAAAACAACTCCAAGCATTCTTAGGTTTAATCAACTTTTTCAAAAAATTTATTAAAAATAATGCACATATACAAAATCTCTACATAAGTTTTAAAAAGAATCTAAAATGGATCTGGGAGAAAATGCTTTCTGGAAGCTCACAACATCAGTATGATCAGAACTTTTAACTATAGTCATAATCCAAATATGGAATCACGATGGTTTTTAGTCATCCATCAACAAGCAGAAGGGGAACTGTCATCATCAAGAATATTAATGGTGGTGGAAAAGGATTGTAGCCATCTTGACAAAAAGGCACTAGCACTGTGGTGTGGAAATTCCACAAATATATATATGGAAGGCAAATTAAAATCACAGATCACTGCCCATGCTGAGATATATTAGCCAATAAGCAGGCTGCTCCAGACTATTTGAGCCAATGAATGATCCAGTATACAATTTGCTATCACAAAATATGCTATCGGAAGGAAATTCAAATCGGACATGCAGATGCCTTATCTCATGTCCCTGATACAACAGAAAAAATAAACAATGATGTGGAAATTCATCTTGCTTCATTGGAAATCTGATCAGGGTTATTTTCGCCAACTAGACTCTGGAAACAACAGAATACTAAATGTTGGTGGGGTGGATTAGAAAAAGATGTCATACCCACTCTATCTAAACCAAGCATTTTGAATGGCTTGACAACAACTGTCAATGTTAAACAGATATATCATAAAGGGTGACCAAGTCCTGATTCCACCTATAGGTCAAGAAAAAAAATTAATTCACCAGGGACATCCTGGCATGCTGGGGATAAAGACTTTTGCTCTCAGCTATGTTACATAGTAGAGATGTCTGCCCATCCCTTGTATATGTATTAAATGGATTGTCCTGCACATGAGGGGTCAGATTAACTTTAGGTCAACATGGGTGTGACAAGAATCTTGTCCTCAGGGTGGCCTTGAGTGTTCCATCAGATTTTTAATTAGATGGATGATGGTTGAAGAGTTGTGGAGTGGATTGAAGCCTGTCAATTAAAGTATGAAGATTAGCTATCTGAGCATTTATAGCATATGTGTAGAGATGATTATCTGAACAAACTGATGATTGCTAGTTCTAGCATGAAATACATCATATATTGGTGATAATTTATCTTTTCGACATGTTATGTGTTCAAGTATATCAGTGATATGAGATAGAATTGTGAGTGGTGGGTCATGTGAAAGTCTGCACTCATATACCCTATATATTACATACAATTGATACAGTTATATAATAAGTGCTCATATACCCTATATATTAACATACATTGATACAGGTATATAATAAGCCTGTATTTCAGTTACTATATGCATTCTAAGAGAAATTTTTTATGTATCATGGATTTCCTGAAGTACTTGTTTTCAATAATAGAACTGGATTTACATTGAAAGAATTCACTTCCTTTTTGGAAAAGTGAGGAATATGACATAAACTAGGACCACCATATCACTCAGAATCAAGTGGAATGACAGATAAGACAGTGCAACAATAGATTAAGTTACTTGAGCATCAGAAAAGCATTGGCCATGGCAATGCTGCACTAACACATCATTCTATCCACAGCCATGGGTAAATCACTGGCAGAATTATTGATGGAAAGAAAATTAAAAAACAAACTATCTATTCTTCTGTCGAAGAAGGAACAACTAGCAAGAATTCCAGAAAATATCTACACACCTAGAAAAAGGTATTGATAAGAGAACCTAAGGAAATTGTGGATTGAGGACCAAATAAAAAAAGGAATTTCAAACCACATAATAGAAGTTCTAACCTCTACAGGAGTAATGCACAGATGTCACATAAATTATGTTAGAAAAAGCTGGACTGATACAAATGCAACCTGAATGCTGAAAGTTATGGAAATCAACCAAAATTGACAAAACTACCCAACAAGATTGCACAGAGACTCATACAATGACTGATACTGAGTCAGAAAAAGAACCTAATCCTATGAAACAATAATCAAATGCTACAGAAGAGACTTTGACATTGTTGTGTTTGGTCTGGATTACAGACCCAACTAACAGTAAATAATATAAAATAATACTGAAACAAGTATTATAATTTAATATATTTATTATGTACAAATATATACAAACAATATACAGTATACAAATGAATATAAATAAGTTGAATATTGGAGTTTAATGTAAACTCTGGGTTTTGCCTGCCGCTTCCAGCCACACTTTATGGCTTGCCTCACGGGTAAAGTCTATGACTCTTCCAGCTGTACAAGACAGCTTGCTTCGAGCCGAGTGTGATCTTAGCAGCGTCCGGTCTCTGTGGGACTTGCCTAGCTGCGTAGATCTAAATAGTGTAGTGCTATTAATGGGAATACTTGCTGCTGTTTAGGTTAGCAGAGTTTTCGTGGGAGAACGCAAAGCGTCTGTTTAGGTTAGACACGTTCTTCCTTGATTCTCACAAAAGGCTAACTATTTATACCCAGATCCCTGACCTTATTGAAAACCTTTGGATTCAGCAAGCATCGTTGCTCATTGGCCTGTAATAATCATTGGCTATGCTTTTATCTATACATCAGCCTATTGGCCTGTGGCAAACAATGCTTAATCTGATCAGATAAGGCGACATCTGGAATAGTCCACTTCTGAGAGAAGGGAGGACTATAACATCCCTCCCCCTGGCTAAAATTTACGCTAGAGAACATAGTCATGCAGGTGTGCTGGAGGATGACTAAAGTGCTTTGGTGCTGGTTCTGGCTTGCTGTTGTCTTCAGTTTGTTGGTCCTCCTTGCTTGTACTGCATGTCTCTGGAGCTTCATTCCTTGTAGCTGCATCAGTATAATCCAGTCTTAACTGATTTTGATGGCGATGATGTCGACATCCATCTGCTGTTTCCACTAAAATGGTGTGAAGTCCTTTTTGTTGGATGATGACTGCTGGGATCCATTTAACAGATCCGCTATACATTCTGCATAGAACATTAGTCCCTATTTGTAATTTGGTAGTTTTGTCCTTTTCTTGTTTTTCATCATTTGGCTCAGGTATCAGAGCTGATAAGTTGGTTCGCAAAGTTCTATTACACAGTAGTTCAGCTGGAGTTTTTCCTGTTACAGTACTCAGTGTAGAGTGCTGAGATAATAACATTCTGGAAATACAGGTGTTCCAGCTTCCTGTGTTGATCTTTGTGAGCAATTTTTTGGTCTCTTGCACCAATCTCTCAGCCTGGCCATTGCTTTCAGGGTGAAATGGTGGGCTGAAGACTAGCTCAATGCCATTATTGTCACAAAAGTTTTTAAAGGCTACTGCAGTGAATGCTGTGCCATTATCTGAGACTATCATTCTAGGAAGGCCATGTGTAGCAAATAGCCTTCTAAGAGCTTCTATTGTTGCAGTGGTCTGGAGTGATGGAACTTCCACTACCTCCAGCCACTTAGAATATGAATCAACTACTACTAACAGTAGTTTGCCTTTCCATGGGCCAGCATGATCCACATGGAGTCTTGTCCAGGGGCCTTTGGGTTTAGGCCAGTGAACTGTTTTATCTTTTGCTGGCATGTTTTGATTCATTTTGCAATGCCAGCAGTGGTGGACTTTAAACTTAATCTCTGTGTCCAAAGTTGGCCACCATACATATGCCCTTGTGAGCATCTTCATCCGGACTATCCCTGGATGCCCATTATGCAACAGGTCAAGCACTTGGGATTGTCCAGCTAGGGGGATCACTACTCTGGATCCCCAGATAATACATCCCTTTTCAATTGAGAGCTCCAGCCTTCGGGTCCAGTAGGCTGGATGCAACTCCTCTGGTTTTTTATTTGGCCACCCCTGCTGGATCCATTTTTTAATTCTTTGGAACCCAGGGTCATTTGTGGTCCACTTAGCCACTAATTTACTGTTCAGTGGTGTGTTTGTTCCCAAATCAATCATGTTAACTGACTGATCTGTAGTAATCAGCCTGTCTGCAAATTCTGCAGGCAAACGACTTAATGCATCAACATGAGGAATCTGTTTTCCCTCAATGTAGTGTAGCATAAAATCATATCCTGATAAGAAGTTGAACCACCTCAGCATACGTGGTGAGGCATGCTGAGGGATTCCTTTTTCAGCTGCAAAGATACCCAATAGGGGTCTATGATCTGTTTGCAGTATGAATGATCTACCATAAAGGTAGTCATGAAATTTTTTAATGCCATTGATTAAGGCCAGAGCCTCTCTATCAATCTGGGCATAATTTTTTTCTGCCTTTGAGAGACACTTTGATGTAAAGGCAATAGGTGAGAGTGACCCATCACCATTCTTATGGGACAACACTGCACCTGTTCCTACTGTTGATGCATCACATGTCAGTACCAGCACTCTTTCAGGGTCAAAGTGTGCCAGCACCACTTTCTCAGATATAAGGGTTTTCATTTTTTCAAAGGCATTATCATGATTACTGTCCCCACTTCCAGACTGTTTTTTTATCTAGTAGCCTGTACAGTAGGTCAACTGCCTCTGTTTTGTGGTATAAAAATCCCTCATAGTAATTTACAAGTCCTAAAAAGGACTGTAATTCTTTCTTGTTACTTGGTGTTTTGGCTTTTTTAATTGCCATAACTTTCTTTTGGGTAGGATGAATGCCACTTGCATCTATCCTAAATCCCAGAAACTCCAGTTCTTTGGCTTCGAATATGCACTTATCTAAGTTTATTCTTATGCCTGCTGCTTTGAACTTGTCAAGAAGTTTTTGTGTGGAACTCCAGAGTAGCTCTGGAGTCCGAGCCACCAGTAAGAAATCATCAAAGTATGGTAGGGCCCCTGGTATTCCTGCAGCCAGTTGATCCATGACTCTCTGGAATATTGCTGGGGTGACCGATATACCAAAAGGTAACCGGTTCATTTTAAATAAGCCTTTATGAGTTATTATTGACAATGCTCTTGCTGCCTGATCATCGACCGGTAGCTGCAAATATGCATGTTTCAAATCAATTTTAGTAAAAACCCTTCCACCTGATAGTGTGGATAGGATTTGCTTAACTGTTGGTGGTGGATAATTATTCGTTGCTAGTGCTTTGTTAATTGTGCATCGATAATCTCCACATATCTGCACATCACCATTTTCTTTGATGATTGGGACTATTGGGGTGGCCCATTCTGAGTATGATATAGGCTCTATTATCCCATCTGCCTAACCACCTTTCAAGCTCTAACTCAACTTTAGCTCTCAAGGCCAGTGGCAGTGATCTGCACTGACAACTGATCGGTTTTATCTCTTTATTCAGTGATAACTGAATTGGTGGTCCTAGATACAGACCTAGATCTTTTTTGACTACTTCAGGGTAATCAGCCTTTAATTTAGCTAATGTTGTGATCTGGTTCACCTTTGACACTACAAAGCCTAAGTGACATGGCCTAACAAGTTGCTATGATCACCTGATGCCACTAACAATGGTAGGTGTATAGTTTTGTTAGGCATAGTTATTTTAACTCTTGTCTGACCCAAGAGTTTTATTTTTTTACCCTGATAATCTGTTATAGTCCTAGTGCTAGGATGCAGATTATATTTATTATTTTTATTAATGATAGCCCAAGTCTTTTTTGAAACAATAGACACTGTGGACCCTGTGTCTAGTTCTATTCTCACTGGCATATCATTAATCATAATACTCTGTATAAATCCAGACTGATTGTCCTTAATGTGATTTATACTGGCAACTTGTTTATTTTTCTTATAGTTGCCTTTGTTTTTTGGAATGGTTTTTTCCATTCTCATATTGGCTGTTTGTCTTTTTAAGTTTAGACATGCCGCTCTTATATGACCGACACGCTTGCAAAATGAGCACACAGTATGGAGATGTGGACATTCTGTTTGCACATGGATCGGTTCATCGCATCTATAACAACGCTTTACACTCGTTGTTGTTGTTGAGCTAACTGAGTGCTTGTCATACTCAGCCTTATGTTCAACTTTTTGAACAGTATAATTCATTTTTTGTAATGGCTTTGCCTGACACGCTATAGATTCTGCCAGCGTGGCTTGAGTTACAGCCTTTTCAAAATCTATATCCGGTGTCATTAATAGTTTGAGTCTTAAATTATGATCGTTCATGCTACAAATGAAACGATCGCATAGTGCTTCATTTAAGAACTCTTTAAATTGGCACGTAAGTGCTAAGGTTCGGATTCGCGTGGCGAATTCTCCAGCTTTTTCTCCCTCTGCCTGTGTGCAGAGATTGAAATAATATCTCTGCATTATTGTTAGCAGTTTGGGGGGAAAATATTCCATGAGAATCGCCAACGCCTTCTCAAAATTCAAGTCAGCCAGTGTTTCTGACCCAATTTGCGATTTTAATATATTATACGTCTGCGACCCGATTATCGTTATCAGCGTCGCTAATTTTATTTCAGACTTTTTTATCTGATTGGCCTGCATATAGAAAATTAGGCACTCTTTGTAGCTTGACCAGTTCTCAGGGAATCCTGGATCAAAAGCTTCCATCGAGCCAATTATACTAGCCATTTTTTTTTTTTTTTTCTCTGTTATCACGTGAGAAAAATATTTTTTCCGTATATTTGCGAGTAACCACTCGATACTTGTTCGACAGATTTTTTACTCCACTAGGGCGAGCTTCTGTCTTTTTAGCAAGGTCAATTTTGATTGGTTTATGAAGCACCAATTGTTTTTATGATCACTTTATGTTTCCTCACAGAAATAAGTGATTTTGACAATGGCTGTTTAGTAAATACTATCATGTATTTTACTTATTTTGCCAGATATAAGTGATTTTAAGAATCACTGTTTAATCCATACGTATACGTATTTTACTAAATACTTGGACCGTATTTAAGTGTGATTTAGTAATTACAGCTTTGTAACTTACGAGTGTGTGTCTAAATAATTGCACACTCGCATATTTACATTTTCCAAGTTTTTTCTTTTTCCAGCCATGGGGGGGGGGGAATCTTTTGTCAAACTGCGCCAAATCTGTTGTGTTTGGTCTGGATTACAGACCCAACTAACAGTAAATAATATAAAATAATACTGAAACAAGTATTATAATTTAATATATTTATTATGTACAAATATATACAAACAATATACAGTATACAAATGAATATTTATAAGTTGAATCTTGGAGTTTAACGTAAACTCTGGGTTTTGCCTGCCGCTTCCAGCCACACCTTATGGCTTGCCTCATGGGTAAGGTCTATGACTCTTCCAGCTGTACAAGACAGCTTGCCTCGAGCCGAGTGTGATCTTAGCAGCGTCCGGTCTCTGTGGGACTTGCCTAGCTGCGTAGATCTAAATAGCGTAGTGCTATTAATGGGAATACTTGCTGCTGTTTAGGTTAGCAGAGTTTCCGTGGGGGAACGCAAAGCGTCTGTTTAGGTTAGACACGTTCTTCCTTGATCCTCACAAAAGGCTGACTATTTATACCCAGATCCCTGACCTTATTGAAAACCTTCAGATTCAGCAAGCATCGTTGCTCATTGGCCTGTAGTAATCATTGGCTATGCTTTTATCTATACATCAGCCTATTGGCCTGTGGCAAACAATGCTTAATCCGATCAGATAAGGTGGCATCTGGAATAGTCCACTTCTGAGAGAAGGGAGGACTATAACAGACATCATCAACAATACCCAATTTATCTAAAGAATTATATTTGCTACTTCAGAGAAAATTAAAATAACACTTTGCAGAGTGTCTCAGGAATAGGAGGAATAGTGCTGAATGTGTGTACATCAAAACAGGAACTGTCAACAAAGACAAGTAAACAAATAAATAGAAATGCATTGAGCAGGCAACTGACCAATAATAGAATGTTTTCTCTTAAGGGCAGAGTGTGGACTATAAATACCTGTTAGCAAATTAGCCTGTATCTTCTTTTGGCATCAATATAGATCTGTAAGTTTTAATGGACTTCAACCCTACAGTGATTACTTGTTAGAATCCCTACTGAAGGTGAAGAAAGAGAATGAAGGTATAAAATAGGCTGCCTCTGTTGGGTGATATACCCTGTATGTTAACGTGGCACAAGGGAATGAGAATGCAATGCACCTACCTCCCCAGATTACATTGACATATTCCTGCAGTTGATTGATAATGGTTGATGATGATGATATATTATTGCCTGAAATAAAATTTGATACATGGACGAAAAGTGGTAAATAGATTAGCAGATATAAATAGATTGATAGAAAAGGACTATAGATAAATAGTTAATTGGACAAATAGATATATAAACAAAACTATTGAAAGATAGAGTGTGATTTTGCTATGTATAAATTAATGTGTAATGTTATTAAATAAGAATTAACTCAATGTGGTTGTCATAATCCTCATTTTTTATTGTGATAAATTAATAGTTGGTACATAGCAATGACTAAATCATAATTTTGATCTACTAATTATTAATTTAAAACAGAACATATTTAATATTATATATGAACATAAATATTAATTCAAACTACTTTTATTTTCAAAAATAAATAAAATTTAAAAATACTTAAAATGGATGATTTTTTTGATTAATATTGTCATTGCAATGACATCATTTTGGTACTACTTGTAATCTATGACTTGAACTTCATATAATTTTATTAATAGCGAGTTCTTTAAATATTTTAAATGCACTCGCTATTAATAAAATTATATGAATAAGATATGCATTGTATTATATTCTTTTTTAGAAACTTGGAAATTGTTTCCTTTCAGTAGTTAATACAAAACAATTATATATCATTTATCTGCAGATTGACAGGGTTATCTGCAAATCACTGCTTAAGTAATAAATATTTATAGGCTGGACTAGTTCATGTGCAGGATATTATTTGCAACCCATAGCATCTTATACTTTGCTTCATTAAAATAAATTATATTATTTTCTAGGGAAGTTCAGAATACACCTTCATCTTAACCCCCTGTATAACCTTTGCTATACTAAAATACAATTGTGCTATTTTTTAAACATTAGAAGATTGAATATAAAGAAGACTTATACTGAATGCATTATTTTCCTCAGTTATTTTCATATTATTTCACTCACTCATGGATTAAGAATAATTTAGTTGTATAAATTTAATTTATCATAATATGACTATTTTCATTTACTAAATTATTTCTAACTTTGTATTACATATTGTTATGTTGGTTTCTTAAAATATCTCAATTTTCTTTGTACACTTTTGATTTCATATTTTTATTGTTGAAGTAAAATACTATTATTAATTTTAGTTTTTTTAATTTTAAATTAAAAAAATCAGAATGTACTTATTAATGTATTCATAAGTTATTTAAAGAATTTGATGGATCTTTCTGATATTTTTCTTTCATTATTTAGTTATATTTACTGAGGCTATAACCTCGATAATATGCGTGTAAAATGCGATAGTAGGGACCTCTACAGGTGTTTTAACCACAAGCTTACTCTATGGAAGAAAAGAGGGGAACTAACCCTTCTTTACTTCAACCTACTTTCTATTTAAATAGGTGAAGCTGAAGCGGTTAAATCTGCGAGTGTGAAGCTATTCAATACTAAAATCTCTTTTTATTCTTGCCATTAATAAAACTAATTTACAAAACAGAAAAAAATTACTTCTTAATGATGTATTATGATATCTTGATCTATTTTTTTTATGCAGTATCTATTTTACCTCAAATATATCTCATTCTTTGTTTCATCATGGCATACAATCAAAAAACATATAAAATGACTATTTTAAAATATATTTTTACTAAGTATAATAATAAAATAAATGCATATGTTCTTAAAAATTAATAGTGAAATTTTATTTTATCTGTCTCAAACAAAAAAAAAAATCAAATCACTTAAAGTTTGCACCTATTTTCATATGGTTAAATCCTGAGTTATAATGGAAATTTGGTAATCTTCATTAGAACAATCATGATTTCAAATTTATTAGTTGTTTTTTTTTTTGTATATTATGATTATTATACCTTGATGTGTATATCATATCAAAATATATATTTTAATGTTCATTATTTTTATAGTGGTTAAAAAATACTTATTCCTGAGGGATCCATAGCAAGATATCAACTGCTGCCTAGGAGACACTATTTTAATAAGTCTTTCTAAACGTTGTATTTCAATAATACTGAGCAATCTAAATACCCTGCTACTACTGACTAACTTGCTCCACACTAGTTTTGTTTTGTTTTTTAATGCAAAACTTATAAAACTAATCATTGAAAAATGAATTGTTGCCTTTTATAACTTTTTCCTCCCTTAAGTGGGAGTTTTCTAGTTTTATCACACATTTGCAACTTCCTAAATTATTATCTATTTAATTTTGACTTTTCCTTTAATTACAATTTTAGTTATGTTTCAAATCAAACTTTATTCTTCATTAAGAATTACATTGTTAAAAATACATGGTTGAAAACTACAAAGCTTCAGAACAAACATATAGATGTTATTGGTACAGTTCAAATAAATTATTAGGCATGTGTCTGATAAATGTAAACTTGTAAACTGTGTATTTGCCTATGGTTATCAGTTTAAAATACTTGTTTGATTGAATTAAATATATCCTTTGGACTATTCAATCCACAGATATAGTGTTTAAAAGATTGTTGATAATGAGGTATATATGACAAAAAAAAATTGTTTTTGTTACAGCAAAAGTCATTTGGTTGTTTGAGATTAGGGTCTGGCTCAGGTTTTAAATAGTGATCATGTAGCAGCAAAAATATCTGGTTGTGCAATTTTGCCATCTCTGTCCTTCAGTTGTTAGAGCTTATTAGAGAATGTGGCCCTCTGGTATTGTTTCCAAGACAGACTATATCTGGTGTACCACAAAGTATGTAAACAAAAAGTTGCTGCATAGGCTGCCGGGATTGAGTCTTTGCTGAGTGTTTCTATTAGGTTATCAAGCATGATAATATTTTGTCTATATGTGATAATCATAATCTTGGGTATTGGTCAGAGCTGTGCAGATGTGGAATAGGTGCTGTTGTGGTTTTTTTTCCTTGTGAATCAAGAAACAAAAGCATCAATTTTGGATTTCACAATTAAAGAGTAGGTTGGTTAGTACATATAAGAAGGTAAAACTTCAATAGGAATCAAATAAAAGCATCCTCAATGTCAATTTGAATAGTCATTGAAGCATATTTTTTTCTTCTCTCAAATTGAATTTATGATGGTTTTGAAAATGAGAGCAGTTTGGCGTGTTGAAGAACCCTTTTTTTTGCATGTTACATAGGTGATAATAGAGAAGATATGGTTCGATTTTATCTTTTAGAACTTTTTTCAGAATTTTAATACCAAGGGGCCCCATGGAGATTGATCACAGATTAGACAGATTGGATATTGAAACTTTTTTATTGAATAAAACTAAGGAGATTGGATATGGATCTTTTATGTTAAACAACCTTTGTGATAATTTGCTAATTCACATAGATATATGGTGGTAAACTGACTGAAATGTGATAATACAAGTTTAGGGATTCCATGTGGCCCTGGATGACAAGAGTTTGGTATTGTGGTTAGTTTCAGCATGAAATTAGTAGCATAGAATGATTTATCTAATTCTGGTTGGCCAAAGAGATCTTCAGGTAGTGTGAAGGCACAGTGTGATTGCAGCTTTTGTTTGAAATGTTTGTATATTGGTTCTATAATATTATGTCCAGTTTTGGTGATATCCTCAGTTTCAACTGCTTTTGACTGAGGAAAGATTTCCCAGAGCCCATCTAATGTACCCTCATGTCCAGGTGTGTTTTGTTTGGTACTCTTTTAGAGTGTTGCAGGTGTCATTATATACTTTATGTAAGTCTTTTTATATGTGTAGGTATCTGGTGTAGATTATACATGGTGATCTTTTTATGTAATTCGTAAGCAAAATTAGAAGTCTTGAGAGTGGTCCTGGTAATATGATTTATATCGAATGATACAATGTTGATAAAGGAAATTTACCATCGAACAGAATCAAGTTGCAAAGTGCTAAGTTTAAATAGCATAATATATCTTTCAGAGTACAAAAATTTAGAAGTGTGTGCAGGAAGAATTAATATTGTTTTATGAAGTTGAATTACTAATGTTTGCATTGCACTTAGATTGAGTTTGAGCATTTGACTAGAGTGAATAAAAGCACAGATTAATAAGTGAGGTGTAATGATGGTTGTAGAATGAAATGGAGTTGGGTGTTAAGAAACCTTCAGCACTCATTAGATGTATCACAAGTTGATGTAACCACTTCGAAATAAAAGTGTGATAACTCATGTTAGAAGTTGTCTAGTAAAACAATTGGCTACAGGATTGATGATAATGAGTTGATGGTAAGCAGTAATTTTGAGATGACAGCTGGTCTAGGAGGTACTAAACAAAAATTATGTTGAGAGCAACAGTATGGTAATGAAAAGTGACTATAAGTAAGTTTGAGTCAATATATATATATATATATATGTTTTTAAAGGATGAAAATTTGCAAGTTCTTATGATGACCAGGCCATTACCACCTGAAGAAGATAGTGAATCTTGGGAACAGGTACAAAATCCTTGGATCCTTAGATAGGTTGTGGGATCAATCTGAGAATCACTATATTTTTGTTTCCAGCAGACCCAGGATATGTGGCTGTGTAAATTAAATTAATATACTTACCTAGAGGTTTTTTTGAATTGAATTTAGATCTCTAACATTACAGCTTCTATTTTTATTTTCATGTTGAAAGTGTATGAATAGAAAAAAATAGAGTATATGTTTTGAGGATCAGCTGATTTATATTGACTAGATTGAGATGTCCATTTGTTGCCTTGTTTATAAGCTTGACTCAAAATTAATGTTTTCAGGGCTGGCATCTAGAGCATCAAAATATTTTAGAATTGTTTTGTTTGCATTGTTTTTTTTAGTAGTAAAGGTTTGATATCTATTGATGTACTAGTGTATATTGAAGCAGTCAGATCTAAGTTCGATCCTAGCTTCATGATCTTTCACATGTAGCCAACTTCAAACCCTTGTACTAACCTTGAATTTCCGATGCAATGGGGCTTTATACGTTCAGTCCATGCTAGTTTCCTTAAAGAAAAACTATTATAAATGTGTGTTAAAATTAACTCGTTTGAGATTTAAACTAATCATTTCTATTAATAAATTCATGATAGAATTATTCATGAATTTATATATATATATGATAACTGCATGGATTGTGCGTATATATTTATAAATATTTAAATGTATATATTTGTTCTAAAGTTTCATTGCGTCGGGAATGTTTTGTTTTACTTTAAATAGTTTGTTCAAATTTTTAGTGATTAAAAGCTACATTCTTTCGATAAGTTTTCAGATTCTCCCTTTCCAAAAACAATGGGTAAAGTTTTTATTAATTAGAAAAAGATAAGTCTTTAAAATGTAAGGACGGTCCTAATTAAAATCATTTTCTGATTTTAAAAATTCATTTTCTAATTAGAAAATGAATTCAAGTTAATGAGTTTGAAAGCCTTATCGAACGAATGTATCTAAAAACAACTAGTAAATTTTTGTAAAATTGATTAGGAAAGAAGCGCTAGCCTGAAGGCATAAGATACAGTATAAAGAGCCCAGGAAAAGTTTCCAAGCAGCTATTATTCCTCATTAAGAGAAGCCATATATATTTCATTAGAGAATAAGCCGCCCAGTTAAATTATGAAGTAAAATAGTGTTTCTACCATGGTGGGTGGGCTTAACTTCAGGAATCTGACTACGGTTCCTGAAGTCCCCTGAAAATCTTCAATGTGGCTGTAATATAAAAATTCTTATACCAATCGTAACCTGCCGAAACCTTAGAGAAATCCTTCAAAATGTCATTCAAATAATTTTCCAAAATGCGCATCTACGTTTCATCCAACTGGACTCTGCCGTGTGTAACCTAATGAGCCAACCATGAAGAAATAGTAATATCTTTCTTATATGAACCTTAAACTTTCTAGCCAGTTCCGAACTTTACTTTACACTCCCTTTAAGAGCTCTTTTCATTCTAATTTATAGTGTAATAATACTCTGTGTAAAACCTTTTATTTATGCTATTTTAACTTTCATAGTAATTCTCTCAACTTCTAGTCTTTAAGTTTAACTTTCCTTTCTCACGATGGCAGTTCATTTATTATTTTTAATTATATGCCAATAATACTTCGACTCGATGATCTTCTTCATTTCCTTACCTTAAGTAATATAATATTAATTCTGATAGTTAATTCTCACCCATTAGAACTAGATTTATACAGTTCGATCAATCATCGAGTCGAAAGAAATTATTAAATGATTGCTATTTTTATCATTGGCTAATAATAAATTATTAGCTCTGTTTCTAATCTATGCCACTGCTATTTCCTCATTTCACTAATATTTATTTATTTATTCATATATAATCTTAAAATGTTTTCTGCAAAAGGGTAAATTTTGATAGTTTCATACCTTCGTGACAGATAAACATAGTGTTTGTTGTTGTAATCATTCCATTTCATTTGAATCATAAAGATACCAAATGAAGGGGAGCTCATCTTCCTTCTTTACAGTACATATTTCTTTGCTATACGTCCCGAATATGTTTATAAAAATATAGTAAAATAAACAAATTTTTAAACAAAAGAAAGTGTGTTTTCTTGCTGAAATCATTTGTTAGCTATAGTAACACAAAATGCAGTGTTTCATTTTTAAACACTAGCTTGTGAACAACACATGATTTGTTTTTTTTTAAATCTTAATAAAGCATTGTTACCATTCAACATAATTTAGTGAAAAAATCCTTTCATTTTTAAATTTAATAAATAAAGTATCCATTCACTCTATATTTATTTCAAATTAACCAACATATTAAATATAAGACCTTTAATTGTTTTTTTTTATTTAGTCATTTATAAAAAAATATATTATGGCAATATATGTACATCACAATATATAATTTAAATACATGTATATTTTCTATATTACACTTGATGTAAATTATAAGGGACTTGAATTCAGACTTTCAAACTCCCTACAGCTATCCAATCCATCTTGTACAACCTATATAGCACATGACCACATTTGAAAAAGATAAATGATCTCCAATATATGTATTTCGTCTGAACCAGCACTCATCAGTTGGTCCAGATCACTATTTCCCACACATATATACAATCAGTGCTCAGTTTATATTAAGATGACACATCTTCAAACTTCAATATGGACAAGCATCAATCCTCTCCAACTCTTCAGCCATTATGTAAAGATCAAAGCTCTCGCTACTGATAATATTATTGTCATTCTCATGTTGGCTTTAAGTCAGTTTGATCCTTCAAACATAGGATCTTAATATGCCCATTTAATTATACAGAAGAGGGATAAACGGAATATATGCTATATATGTAATATTTATACATGTATATTTTCTATACTAAATTTAATGTAATTATAAAGAGCTTGAACTCAGACATTCAAACTCCTACAGCTATCCAATTTATCTCATGCAACCAATACACATGACCACATACATGTGGAGAAGATTGAAACTTATCCATTAAAGTTTGAAGATTTGCTATCTTAATATAAACTAAGCATTGATTTTATATATATATGTGGGAAATGGTGATCTGGACCAAATGGCAAATGCTGGTTTAGCATGAAATACATATATTGGTGATCATTTATCTTTTTCATAAATATGTGGTCATGTTTATTAGTTGTACAAGATGGATTGGATAGCTGTAGTGAGTTTGAAAGTCTTAGTTCAAGTCTCTTATAATATATATATGCTCTTTATATTTTTCAGAATATCAGAATAATTTGAAGGTATTATATAGCAACAGTAAAAGCCCCTTTTCTGCTAAAAAATCAATTCGATACATCTCTCAAGCTCCAGAACGAATTCTTGATGCACCAGATATATTAGATGATTACTGTAAGTAATTTTTTTTTTTTACTATATTAAATTATTATGTTTGAATACAGTAACTCTACTGCATCAACATTTGGTTCCAATCTATCATTGATATCAACATTTGCAGACAATAATGAATCATATTTTAACATATTTCTAAATTAAGTGTTGTATATATTTATATTAAATATCTATATAATATACATAACCATATATTTAAATGTCTACATATACATTATATATGAACTGTAAGTAAAAAAAGTATTTTAAAGTTTTTTTTGATTTATAATTTTTTTACATTTTATTATTTTTTTGAAATGCAGATAACTAAATAGATATATAAAAAAAAGTGTAGTAATCAAACCAGTTTATTAATTTGGGAGGTTTAGCATTATTGCAGCAGAAAATAAAAGGCATAAAATGTTCTCTGCTTATTTATTTAAAATTAGTTATATAGTTATTTATTAACCCTTTTCACTTTCAAGCAGCCATATTGAATATTTAAAAAAATTATGCTAAGCCACAAACTTTAAAAAATGGCATAATAAATATTGATTAAAGATTAAACACCAAAGAATGTAATTAAACTGGAAAAAATATAGTCATTGATATTCAAAGTAATAAAAAAAAAGAATAAAAATTAATATTTCTAATAATTATTTTCACATTATTTCATAAATCCTAAATTATCACGCGTACAACTTAAAATTATATTTTTGTTAGTAGGTTAGTTGGATTCATCATTAAATTTCTAAAAAATTAGTATATAACAACACCTAAGGTAATCTATCACTTGAAAACTTCTAGAATAAAGACATTAGTATCTATCAATTTTCTTAGTAGCCCTTCAAAATGTATTTCCATACAGGGGTTTGCAATGTATAAGTCATTCCTAGTAACATCCCTTATAATAAGTAGTTAATATCTATCAATAATTAGTTTAATTTGAATATTATAATAAAGAATTCCAATACAGTTTGTAATTTATTAAAAAGTACTATTAAACTAGTCACTATAAATAAAAATAAAAAGTGAATGAAGATGCTAAATTCATTATAGAGTTAAGCTTGAGGTACATAAGTTTGTAGTTTATATATAAATACTGTCAAAACCATTACTTTTAGCATTTTTCTATTTTTTACTATGATTAAAATGCAGACAAAAAATTATAGATAAATCTAAATCAGGTTATTATATTTTCAAAATATGTTCATCTTTGTCTCATATGAATTAATTCAAATATTCACCCAAATTCACATCATATCAAAAAATGCAGATAATTCATGATATAAATGTACACATCACGAACTCTTTTTTTTTTTTATGTTAGTTTCATTAGTAATTTTTTCGTATATTTTTTATTAAATATATATATGAATAAAATAATAATTAAAAAACATGCAGCTTTGAAATTTATTTTGCAATAGTCTATATTCTGCCTAAGTTTATGTATTGTCAAAATCATTACTTTTAGAATTTGCATATTTTTTATTATTATTAAAATGTAGACAAAAAAATTATAGAAAAATCTAAATCAGGTCATTATATTTCCAAAATATATTTATTTTTGTCTCGTATCAATTCAAATACTTCATCAACCCAAGCTCATATTATAAAAAAATATGCACAATCTTTTCTTTTTTTTTATGTTAGTTTCAATAGTCTTTTTTTTTTTTTTTTTTAAAAATTGTAAAAAAAAACAATAATTAAAAAATATATAATAAAATAATAATTAAAAAACATATAATAAAATAATAATTAAAAAAATATAGAAAAATAAAAATACTTACCATTAACGTTTTCTTCAAAATACAATGGAAAAAGTAAAATTTTTTACAGATATATTTTTCGTGCTGAACTCTTCTCCAATAACTATCAAAAAATGAAAGACAAAAAAATTCAATCTATTTGATCACAAAAATTATCATAAAATTTTTATTTTTTTATCATAGAAAAATAAAATTTACCTTTCTGGAAAATAGAGAAAAAGCTCAAAATGAAGGTGTTAAAAGTGTGTGTAGCCTGCGTAGATTTCCGTTAATCTTAACCTCAACCCAGATGTTTATAATTTGAAAATCATTGCCCTCATTATGCGGGCATAAACATGAAGAGGTAAAATATTAAAAATATTTTTGGAGAAATTTTCTCATCTTCAATATTTAATAGTAATAAATAATTTAATTTTTCTTAATGGTCAATTTCCTTTTGATCATTATGTTGTATCCAAGTATAGCTACCATATGCAATTGTGTCTGTTACTTTGCAAGTTGAGGGTCATTACCTCTAGTAGCATCAATTATATATTGAGTAACAAGAGAGAGATGATTTGTATTTTTATTAGTGCCAAAAAAATGGACAAAATGATAAAAAGATCGAGATGACCTGCAAAGACAGCCTAGTCCTCCTTTCAACACTTCCATAGGCATGAAACTATGACTAATTAATTCTTGGTTTGTGGAGTTTTATATATCTTTTATTTTCTATTCTTCTGGAGTTCTAATGACCTTAAATGATCTGATCTTGAACCACATGACCATTTATGATCGGATCTTGACCCAAAAGTGAATATATATTGTCTAATTCTAATTTAATAATTTTAATAGCCCAATGTTAGTTATTGGAGGTGACCTTACTTTATTTGCTACACACTTAAATATTAAAATAATATCTTTTATTTTATTGTACAAATATATCCAAAACTATTATTTATTAATATAAAACATTAATATTATCAATAATATAAAATATATACATGATTTTATTATTTATTAACATAAACACTAATACTATTAATATCATACAAACATATAAGTGAAAATTATTAAATGTTAACTCAATTATAATATATTGTACCGGTCAAAACATGTCTATCCATCTAACATGAGCTGGAACACACAAAATGTACTTCAAACCCAGTCAAGCCCAAGATTTAGGTCAGGGACCAGCCTGGATTCGAACCCACCTTCTAAGCCCCAGATCAAACACCTAATGAACAACATAATAGTGATGGCACATGAGAATTAATTTTAATCCGGCCGACTAGGAGAGCGGAGAAGACAATGAGACATTTATTTACTATGACTAATTAAAATATACCTAAGCATGGTTGTAATATGTGGAAGTGGAGGAAAGAGGAAGGAATTCGAACTACTCAAATAAGTTAGACAAAATATATTTTAATATAATGAAAAATTAGTTATATACATTTATAAATAAATTATGTTAGTGTGTGTGTGAATGAGCAAGCGATTACATAGTGTCATTCACGCTATTATTTCTCATATGCTCTTTATTAGCTAAATGATATATTATAAATAAACACACATCTTTGGTGGGTCTAATATTAAGATGCCAATTTATTATTACAAAGGATTACATAAAATTGCCATTAACGCTTTGGGTTATGGTTCTGAAACG
Organism: Epiperipatus broadwayi; assembly: GCA_028023455.1. Taxonomy (NCBI): domain Eukaryota; kingdom Metazoa; phylum Onychophora; class Udeonychophora; order Euonychophora; family Peripatidae; genus Epiperipatus; species Epiperipatus broadwayi. The sequence goes on from JAQFVV010012411.1 coordinate 5,602,622, forward strand.
TGGTGACTAACATATGATAGGGGGAGCGTTCTGAGATTCATTACAGATATAAGATAAATCATTTTCACGCCATCGAGGTCATGAAAATAAATAGGATACATTTGAAAAACACATTTGAAAATGACATTTGATTAGATGACAAAATATCCAATGAAAAATTATTTAACAATAGTAAAACGAATGCTTTATTTTTCCCCAAGGCACATAGATACTCTTAAATAGATATATAAATTACGATGGTGGGACTGAATAAGATTGAAATAAACTTAAATAATAAAAGTAATTGGCGTTTATATATATATATATCTTAAACAAAGCTTAATTTTAATATTATAGCATTAAAACGGGGTCATGAAGCAAAAGAAGTAATAATACGAAGAAGTTTGCGGTGCTGACATAATAGCCTAAAAATAACTACGAGGAAAAAGGTCGTGCTTCTGGATGAAAAACGAAATCTCACACCCCCTTCTTGGGTGGTGCTTAGAGAAAAACGGATAGGCATGGCGTGGCCCAGACTTTTGCTGGTATAACCTGTAATATTCTCCCCCACTTCTCACAATCCATGCGAGCTTAATAATTTCAACTACCGATAATTAATAATAAATATTTATTTACAACAAAACGATATTAACATATTTACAACAAGTTTGATATATTAATAATAGGCTTACATGATCTGGCCTTGCGGCTTACGATAAATAATAATAAAGCACGGATGGCTTCTATAAATCCCTAGGTCCGCTTTGGCACCTTCAGTGGCGGAGTTCACTGGATCACGAGTTCTGCTTTCAGTCGGCATGCCGTCTTCTGGTTACACTGCTATCTCGTGACAATTTTCTTGGTTCTCACTGGGCCTTAAATACTGCTCTTCTCATTCATGCACAGGAGTCTGGGATAGCCTTGTCTTGCTTCGGGTCCGCGTTCCAAACTGCTATTTCTCTGAGGTTCGTGCGTTTCCCGCGCAGAGGAGGGGGCGGGATAAAACTGGAAATGCTTATCTCTTTTCTTATCTTTAGACATGTACATTAAAGTATTTAACTTTCTATTACTTGCTGATATATTATAATGCTGTACTTTTAACTTTCTATTACTTGCTGATATATTATAATGCTGTACTTTTAACTTTCTATTACTTGCAGATATTGTAACGCAATACTAATACATAGCATAGCCAATGCGAGAGGCCTTTTATATACGAAGTGAGTAGATGGGCATAGCATGTGCCAAACTTATGGGTCACAGCTAGATGCATTTTATATGAAGAAAGTGGTTCCAGATAGCTCAACTATCTATGGAACGAGATATAAGAAATCTATGAGTTCGAACTTGTCGCAACTCCCAGATTAGAAGCACGTAAACACAAAGACCGGCTAAATGTCAGAAACGCAATAATGAATGGATGTCATTAAAAACATTGAATAAATTTACAGCTTCAAAATAAATGACCCTTATTTGAAATACTATAACACGCAATGCATTTATAATATATATATATATATAGGGAGAATATTTCACATACGTTAGGATTCTAATTAATAATAGAAACATTAAGATTTTCCTCTTCCCTTTCCTACCATTTAAAACAAATCAATCCCACCTTCGTTGGTTTTATAATAACGGAAAATATTAAAGCATATATTTTAAGAGTATGGAAACTAAAAGAAATAGCAGTTATACATAGAAAAACAATTAATAAGTCACTCTTTCAGAATTGAATAAATAATATTTTATATGATATCAAAGCGTTAATTAGCCAAAGTTCTGGATTTTCACCGGGTTAAACAAATCAATTTTTATATTAAAAAAAAACGAACCTACAATGTTGATTCATAAAACAATCTGGCGAACGTATTAATTTATAATGCATTACATATATTTTAAGGGGACGTTAATAACCTTTGTATGAAGAAAAAAAAATGACAGAAAAGATTTTTATAAATTAAAACTCGCCAGTTTGCTTAGATTGGCAAATTAATAAATAAAATCAAAAAAACATATATATATAATCAAGTCATAAATATCTATAAATAAATGACCGCACCGAAATTAAGGAAAAGAAAGTTAAAAAGCATATGAGAATAGGATTAAATATAAAGAAATCATTTGAGAGCAAAATTAGATTCACAGACATATATATATATATATAAAATAAAAAATACATGGGAAGAGATCTTGATAGATTATTCGAGATTATAATAATACCTATTGGAAATGTTTCACGGCTTGATAGAGGCAGTTACAGTCAGAGTATTAGCAGGTTTTCTGGACACAGATAGGCTCCGCTAGATGTTGACAGCAGTGGATGGCCTTGATGAGCTGGTGAGACAAAGCTCCGGGAAGCATGGTCGATCTTTTAGCCAGCCATTCTTTTAGGTACGATGTCTTGTATATAGATTAATCACTCTTCAGTAAAACTCTCTCTTATCAAACTTTTCACTATTTATATGTTCTGATCTTTATCTATCGGATTGAATCTACACTGGCCTCCACCAATTGTAATTTCTTTAAGCAGTTCTGTGAGGTTGGTGCCTGCTTGGAGGGAAAATCTATAACTCTGCCTGAACATGCCCCAAGGGTTGATTTGCTAATTAAAAAAAAAAACAACAACAAGCATATTAAGTTTATCAGTCATTGTACTAACAAAATCTATTTAATTAAAGTTTAGATTAGAAAAATTTTAGGAATTTAGTACAATGACTTTCACATTTAGTATTTGACTAAAACTTAAATAGAAACTTTCAAAATACAATTGATCCCCTAATGTACATATAAATACCAACTTAATAAAATAAACATAATATAGCTCTACAAATATTATAAAATAAATAATTATTATAAAAGGTTAGTTTTAATCACAAAATAAGAATAAAATATACAAGATTATAATATTAAAATATACTTCCACCTATTATGAGATGGGTGTCAGTTAATAAGGTTGGGTTTAAACCCAGACTAAGTGCTGATGACATTGGCACTAGGTGAAGCAGAAATATGTACTATATTTCCAGCTTCAATATATATATATATACACATTTATGCATCCAAATAAATGTGTATACTCTATGTAGATGAATACATAAGATATAATATAGTACTCTCCCTCATTCCAGAAGATATGATCTTAGCATATATAGCCCTTCAGATGGTTACTGGTTTTCTGGTTCTGCATGATCTCTGCTTGTTTGTCGGCTCAGCTGGAATTGATTTCTGACTTGGCTTTTCTGGTTAAGACAAGTAAATGTGTTTTGGATAATCCACTTACTGATTTGAGATATCTGAATCATCACTTTGTTGATCTGCAACTTGATGGCTGTCTTCTACTTTTTATTTGTTTGCATCTGGTGCATTGCTATCAATGATTTGCTCTTAGCATATGTAAAGTTGTATTCTTCATAGCTCTTCTTCATATAGTTTAGGTGTTTGTGGAGCTTTCATTTTGACTTCAGTGAGTTGTATTACAATGCACCTGTAGTCACCGTGTCTCATTTTTTAAAATTTTTTTAGCACCTAGATTCTGTCTCCCACTGTAAAACTATTTTCACATTACAGGCTAACTGTATATTTTTCTTTATTAAGTAACAGCACTGTCATCTTAGTTCTAATTTTTCTTTTGAATAACATTTCTGCCATAGATGCCTCCTGGTTATAGAGCTTCATTCATATTTTAGCATTTATTTTCCTTAAACTCACCTTCATTTGTTGTACTACTTTCTTGGCAAGTCAATCTGACTCTGGATGATAGGCTGCCATCCAAATGTGCTCTATTCCCCATTCTTTCATTTTGGTTTTATATTTCTCTTAAGAAAACATGCTTCATTGCATCAGCTACACTAGTATATTCAGAGTTCCAAAAACAAAAATTTCTCACAGTTTTTGAACAGTTCTGTTTATATCTGTATTTCTTATTACTATATATACCATCCAATAACTATGTGTATCAAAAATATGTCATTCCATGATTGAGCATGGTCAATGTGCATTTATTGCCATGGTTTTTAGGTGAGTGACTGTGAAATGTACTTCTTCAGTGAAAGATTCACAATTGTTTGGCACACTTCATATATCTTATATATTTTTCTAAGTCACTTTTAATTCCTGTCCATCAGATATAGCTGCAAGCACAAGAGCATTTGCTCTCACTATTCAAGGGTGACCTTGCTGAATAATGTTCAATATTTTATTATGGTCTTCTAGGAATTATTATCTTGTCATCCATGAGAGTGCAGGCTTTATTAAGTGATACATTTTAACTTAAGCCTTTGTGGTGCTATGATGGACATCTTGCAGGCCATTCTTTTGTGATCTACCTTTATAGAACTTGGTAATCTTGATCTGTTTTGGTCCATTCCACTATTTTCCTGCTATTGATGATTTTACATTCTAGATTGTTTATATAGTTTACACAGATATCATTTGTAGTGTTTTTGACCTTGTCTGGAAATCTAGATAATGAATATCTGCATATTGGATAATGCTGCCTTACCTGTAGATCAGGTTGTAATTTTATTCACATAGAAGGTTCAATTAGCATATCACTTTAGGCTCTGGTGATCTGAGGGCATTTTATCTTTTGCTAATATTACCAGGAATGGCTTGTGATTACTAATTTCAACAGCATATACATAATTTACTACTGCTTGAATACAAAATGTTTAGGATTAAAATCATATCACAGAACACTCATTCCAAATACATTATTCATAATTATTTTGCAAGCAGACCCATAATGAGTCATTTTAATAAACTTATAAATACAATTTTACCTTTCATCTATCAATCTCCATTCATTCAGTCTAACAAAAGAATTTCTCTTTTATCTGACCAACTGTTTATTGTAAATAAATCAGCATTGATATCCAAAAAGGCTGAAAATTATTATTAGTTACAATATCTTAGTTTATAAATTAATCAAGCCAGCTTAACATTTCATATAGTATTTTAAATATTACTAATTTCAACAGCACATGAATAACTTATTACTGCTTAAATATGTAACATTTAGAATTATAATATCACAGAACACTCTTGTTCTAAATATGTTACTCTGAATTATTTTTGAAAAATAAAATTGTATTTGCAGAAGTTTATTAAAATTACTTGTTATGGGTCTGCCTGCAAAATAATTCTGAATAATGTATTTGGAATGAGAGTGTTCTGTAATATATTATGGTTTATGATCCATGATGATCTTGAATTCTCTCCCATATGCATATTGCCTGAATACAATGGTCAGAATCTCTTTATCTAACTAGCTGTAGTTTTTTTTGGCTTTTGATAAAGTCTGCGATGTGAAAGCTATCAGTCCTCTAGTTTTGTGGAGTGGTATAGAACTGTCCTTTATACTCTGAAGCATCTATCATGAGATTGACATTTAGCTTGTTATCATAATGGGTGAGCAGGCTATTTGATGTTAGCAAAGCTTTAGTTTTCATAAATGCAATCTCTTGTTCCACACTCCATTTCTAAGGTTGAATCTTTCTTGGAAGTTAATATAGAAATGAGCTATGTGGGTCTTTCTGTTTAAGAAACTCAAAATAGTTCACAAACCCCAGGAAAGCTTGCAATTCTTTAACATTACATAGTCAAGAAACATTTTTGACAGCTTAAACCTTTTCTGTTTAGAGTTTTTTGCTATGGCTGTTGATTACATGTTCCAGAAATAATATTAATTTGATGACACTCCATATACATTTCTCAGAATTTATCCGGGCTCCAAAGTTTGAAAACTGATTGCAGATCATGACTCTTTTGCAAATATTATTTTTTCCAATTCACACTTCTCCCCAAAATAATATATATATATTGTGACCTTCTGAATGGGCACAAGTAATTAAACTGTGTTGTGTCAGTAGTGAATAATTGCATTGTACTAAAAAAAAGATGAAACAGCCTTAAAATTTAATTTTTTTTTCTATTACTGGTCCAAAAAACTCATATGTGGGTCACTTGTGCATTTTGGTTAACAATTTTTACAGGCATTTATTATTATTAATGAAGTATTTGATGCAAGGAAGGGGGGTGGATTATTACTGGAAGTGTTGTTATAATAGTTAGATTGATGCAAAGTTGTTTTACTTATTTATAAGATAGTGTTGGTGTTTGTTTGAATGGTTTTCTGATTTATTATTCATTGACACCCATCCATGTTTAGATATTAATTAGTGAAATATGTTTAACCCATAGCCATATCAATTATATTTAGTCAGGATAATTTAACATTCATGTAGCAGTATATGTGTATGCAGGTATGTCTGTATTATGTTTCATTTCCATATTTTAATTATTAGTAAATAATATTACATTTACAATAAAACATTTAAATTACAACAATTATCTTTAATAATTTTACAAGTATATATATATTTTTAAGTGATTAATGGATATTTGGATTAGTAAATTATTTAATCAATTTAAATAATATTATCAACCATTTTTATTTAATAGTTAATTAATATTCATTGGTTTCAAATTTGTAAAAAGTTATTTTTTTTGTTTGATTTGATTTGATTTGATTTAATTGTGAAGGTCAAAATGATTTTTTTTTTCAAGAAAAGATTTCTTGAATATTTAATTAACTCCTGAGTGCAAAGGGTAGAGTTGACTTTCAGGGGGTGAAAATGACCTTTTGATGGAAGGGATTTCTATTTAACTGATAGTCACTATTAAAAATTGTTCTTTATAATTATTGCCTTAGTTCATTCTGCCTGTGACCAGTATATATCTCTTCCAAAAGTCAAGTCAATTTAAAATTCCAAAGTGAATTTTAAAAGTCATAGGAGAATTTTAGTTACCAGAAAGTCTTCCATTAGAATGAAAGGCTAAACAATAAGAAAGGTATATCTTCCTTTAAACTCTTTGCTCCAGTTAAACATTAAATTAACCCTATCATTAATGTTATTGCTATTATTATTTTTCTTTAAAAATGTATCTTTATGCTGACAAATTCGTTCTACTTTATTTGCTTTTGTTTATTAGTATAATTAAGAAAAAACTTAAAGTACATGAACTTAAACTTTTAACAAAAGTGTGTCAATTTTAAAATATTTTGTGGAAACCTATGGAAGACAATTTAACAGAATTTACATTAAGCCCTCAGCTCAACTTATATTCTACTTTTATAAAAGTCAGATTAAAATAAAAGGATGCATGTACTTTATTATGCTATATTTTAAAATTACTACGAGTGATAACGTTGTTTCTTATTTATGCTTATAAAAATAAAATGTTTTTTATTAAAGAAATAATATATGACTTACCAAGGATTAATTAATTGCTACTATTTATTGAATGTGTATATGCTTATGTTGGATTGAAGGACGTTAATATTGTATGTTTCTGTTCTCTTCGATGTATGTATTATAAAACAAAATATTATTGCTTAAGGAATTGCAAATTTTATATGAACAATTAATTCGCAATGACTAATATTAATTATATGTATGCTTACTTACAAATTATGGGGAAACAAATGTTCTTCAGGAAACCTGTTAAGAGTTGCTGCTAAGCTAAATATTTCCAGAATGAATTAAATAATTATTATAGTATAAAATCTAGCTGAAACTATCTTTTCATATTATTGTCATTATAAAAATTTATTACTTGCATGCGATATTAGTAAATTTAATTAGCTTTTTTTTCTTTGCTAAGAACATTGGAGATTACTAAAATAAGTTTGAATTATAAATGTTTTGTCCTACAAGAATCTGTTTTCATGTTTTTTATATTCTTACTAACATGCACTCATCTGAAATAGTCTTCATTGTCTTGTATTGTTTAGCAAACTGGAAAAGAAATCTGTTAGTGAATTTTTTTTCTTTTAAGTTAACAAGAAAAGTGACTTATTTTTATTTATTGTTATTGATATATATATCATAGATAGTTAGACAGATTTAGTGTTGTATTTTGCACATATAATTATGCTATTTTATGAACTTCTAGATCGTCACGGATGAGTGTATTCACAAATTGTGAATATGCTGGTAAATTATTATTATTATTATTTAAATATGATTTCTTTTCTTTTATGAAAATGAAATATATATATTTTTTGGTATATTATTAAAGAGAGAATTTGTTTTATATATTTTTTTCTTCTATCTCGAAGTGAGAATTTTTCAGTTTTAGAGCAGTTAATGTAAGAAATAAATATTATGTCAGAAATAGTAAAACCTCGTTCATAATAGGTATTACTATTTAAATTTTAAACAGCTGATAGTCTATTCTCAGTATCATTTACTTACCATAATTATTTGTATATTACATAATTTGGAATTATTTTTCATACTCTTACTTATGCATATGTGTGTTCATCTTATGCAATTATTTTATTTAAGTAAGAAATATTCAGTTTTATAATTGTTTCTCTATTTATTTTCGGATAGTGTCATATTCTAAAAGAGTTGAAGATGAAGTGTTTGATAAAAGAAAAAGAAATATTTCAGAAGTGAAATTACAACATATATTTTGTTTGTTAAAATGGCGGAATATAAAACGGATTATAGAAGACAAAGGATTACGTTTAGAGAAATTGATAACAAGCCCGACCACAGAGAAATTAGGAGTACAATTTGATTGGTAGAAATGCAGGAGAACAGACGAATTGAAATAATGAGATAATTGAACCAATGAACAGATAAATCCGTAAAGGTGTGAACTTTTCGACACACAGCAAATAAAAAGACTTTTTCATGTATATATTTTTGTAGTTTAATTAGTTTTAAAACTAGAGTGTACCGTAGAAGTTTGTGTTTAAATAAAGCATTATGGTATTATAAATAATAACTCGGAGTAAAGATTTTGTTAATACACGGCAAATCTTGGCGCAGTCACCGTGAAAAGTTGAACCTACGGACGGACAAGTTAAAATGTCTTTAGGACAAGGAAGCATCTCGGAGTTCGACGTCGGAAATGCGGGTGAATGGCCGTTATACGTCACTCAACTCGAAAATTTTTTTTAATTAAATAATATTACGGAGAATAATAAAAAAGTAGCAGCTCTTTTATGCCTCGCGGGACGAAAAGTAATTGAAGTGATACATAAACTAATGAATGGGCCAACAACGGATGAAACAGAATACGAAAATATTATAAACAAGTTATCCAACTATTTTAGCCCACAACCATCGAAGTTCATGGCTCGATTAACCTTGGGAATAGAAGACAACAGAGAGGTGAAAACATAAGAGATTTCGATATAAGTTTGAGACAATTAGTAAGAGATTGCCAATACGGAGAGTTTGCAGAACAAGCCCTACTGGATCAGTTGTTATGGGGAATGAATGAAGACAGGCTACGGCAAAATTTGTTAATGGAACCAGATTTGACCTACGACATAGCAATACGGAAAGGGATAGCGTACGAGCTCGTAATTGAACAAGCAATGTGTTTCAGAGGCAAGATAAATGATGAACAGTCATGGGAAATACATAAAACAGAAGGGAAAAAACAGAGTACAAATACGAAAGAATGGAATGACTGAGGAAAACAAATAAAGTGTTTCTGTTGTGGACAACAAGGACACATATCGAAAAACTGCAAATGGCGTTCATATACCTGTTATAATTGTGGAAGGAAAGGACATCTAAAATCAGTCTGCAGAAATCCAAAAACTCAAGATAAACAACATACGGAATATGAAGTAAAAAAAAATGTGTGCGCACAAATCCAAAAACAATACATGATAACACTGAATATATATGGAAAAGATATAGAAATGGAGATCGACAGTGGTTCGGCAATATCACTCTTATCAGAAGAAAAATGGAACGATATTACCAAAGGCCATAAAAGATGCATAATACAGAAAACGAATATTAGAGTCAAAGACGTCAGCGGAAACGCAGTAATAATAAAAGGAAAAACCCAGATTCCAATTAGGTACAAAGAAGAAATATTAAACCTACCTATATATATATAGTAAAAGGAAGCATAGCCCCGATAATAGGAAGAGAATGTTTCGAACAACTAGGAATTACTGTAACAATCATAAAAAACATGTCGTTCGAACAGGAATACATTACAGCGTATCCGGAACTTTTTTCAGAACAAGTAGGAGTTTTCAAATCAGACCCAGTAGACATAGAATTAAGTAAAAATGCACGACCAATTGTGTGCAAACCCCGAAAGATTCCGTTTGCACAACATGAAAAAGTAAAACAAAAAATTCAGAAATTAGTAAGCAAAGGAGTTTTGACACCGGTAGAAGACGCTCAATGGGCCACACCGATTGTAATAGTGACCAAGCCAAATGGACAAATTAGAATTTGTGGGGATTACCGAGTAACGGTAAACAAATTTTTAGCCAAAGGGGCGTATCCAGTTCCAAACGTTAGCGAGCTGTTAGCCGGTTTAGCAAATGAAAATGTTTTTTTTGCAAAGTTAGATTTAAACGCCGCCTACCATCAAATTAAGGTAACGAATAGAACAGCTCAAATGTTAACGCTAACCACGCCTTTTGGTCTTTTTCAATGCAATAGGCTACCGTTCGGAGTGACAACAGCACCTAATATTTTTCAGGCAATACTCAGCACATTATTACATGGAATACAGGGAGTGACGCCATATTATGATGATATTCTGATCACAGCCACAACAGAAAGTGAGCTACGTAAACGATTGACTAAAGTATGTAATAAATTAAAAGATGCGGGGATTAAACTGAACAAAGAAAAATGCTTATGGAAAACGCAAGAACTAGAATTTTTAGGACACGTGATTTCTAACAATGGGAAAAGACCGATAAAAGATAAAGTGCGAGCGGTAAAAAATGCGCAGAGACCCAAGAATGTCAAACAATTGCAAGCCTTTTTAGGGCTTATTAATTTTTTTGAAATTTTTTTAAAAAGCAAAGCAATGATTGCAAATCCATTATATCAGTTGTTAAGAAAAGGACAAAAATGGGAATGGACGCAAATACATAAAGAAGCGTTTGAAAAAACAAAAGAACTACTTTCTGCGGATACACTGTTGACACATTTTGATAATGCGTTAGAAGTAAGAATTACGACGGACGCATCTGAAATAGGTGTGGGAGCGGTTTTGGCACACCCAATGGAAAACGGTGAACGACCGATTGCATACGCATCAAGGACATTATCGAAGGCAGAACGAAATTATAGTCAGATAGACAAAGAGGCTTTGGCAATTATTTTTGCACTTAGAAAATATCATCAGTTTGTTTTCGGTAGACCTTTTCAAATCATCACAGATCATAAACCCCTCCTAGCGATATTAGGGAATGACCGACAGGCTCCAGAACATATAAGCCCACGCATGTTAAGATGGCGGAACATACTGGCTGCATATGACTACGTGCTGATTTATAAACCAGGGAAGGAAATAGCTCATGCCGATGCTCTATCAAGATTGCCCGATATAAATGAAACAAGAAAGGAAGAATTAGAAATTAATTACATTGATGCGATGAAATCAAACAAATTAAATAGTAAAACTGTGGAAATGTGGACGAGAGAAGACAAGGGATATAAAAAATTAATAGAATGGATTAGAAGTGAATGGCCAGAAACTAAACCAAGTTATGTAGCAAATGGGATTTGGTCAAATAGACAACAGTTATCAATATGTAAGGGATGTATTTTAATGGGCGATAGAGTGCTAATACCAACAGCAGGAAGACAAGCAGTACTAAAATTACTACATGAAGGACATCCAGGAATTGTGCGTGCGAAAGCTCTAGCTCGTAGTTACGTATGGTGGCCAAAAATAAATGAAGACATCGAACACTATATAAAGAAATGCTCTTCATGCCAAACATATGCTGCAATGCCACAAAAGAACCTGACATCATGGCAGCCAGCAAAGAAACCATGGGAGAGAGCACACATAGATCACGCTGGACCAGTGGATGGGAAAATGTTGTTGATACTTGTAGATGCACAATCCAGATGGATAGAAGCACATAAAGTACGAGACATGACGGCGAATGAAGCAATCAAATGCCTTAAAAATATTTTTGCGATTCATGGATACCCGGAGGTATTAGTATCAGACAACGGTGCTGCATTCACTGGAACAGAAATGCAACAATTTTGTGAAGAACATGATATTCAACAAGTGTGGTCACCACCATATCATCCTCAATCAAACGGGCTAGCGGAAAATGCAGTACAACAAGTGAAACAAAATTTGAGGAAAACTGGAACAAAAAATATACAAGAAATGCTACAAATGTTCATGATGATGCAACACACAACACCATCAACAGCAACGGGTAAATCACCAGCAGAAATACTATGCGGACGGAAATTGAGAACAAAATTAACTGCATTATATCCAAAGGAGAGCAATATAATACAACATGACGAAATGGATAAAGAATTCAGGAATCAAGAACCAGTCTGGTTCAGAGACATATTAAGGAAGACATGGATTCAGGGAACAATTAAACAACGGTTGTCAAACAAGATATATGAAATAAATGGTCCAAATGAAAGAATATATAGAAGACACATAAACCACATGCGAAAAAGAATGTCAGATGAATGGGATTGGATACCAAGCGAGGATAAGAAGTTTGACACTAAGGAGAGTGGAATTAATAGTACAGGGAAAGAGGAAGAAGAGAGACAAATTGCGATAGAAACAAATTGTGAAGACAAACACGAACAATACAAGAATAAGTCACCCAGGCCTACAAGAAATAGACGATTACCCGAACGATTCAAAGATTATGTGTAATGGAAATATTTCGACTTCTGAAATGAGGGGAGGAAGTGAAGTGTTTGATAAAAGAAAAAGAAATATTTCAGAAGTGAAATTACAACATATATTTTGTTTGTTAAAATGGCGGAATATAAAACGGATTATAGAAGACAAAGGATTACGTTTAGAGAAATTGATAACAAGCCCGACCACAGAGAAATTAGGAGTACAATTTGATTGGTAGAAATGCAGGAGAACAGACGAATTGAAATAATGAGATAATTGAACCAATGAACAGATAAATCCGTAAAGGTGTGAACTTTTCGACACACAGCAAATAAAAAGACTTTAGTTTAATTAGTTTTAAAAGTAGAGTGTCCCGTAGAAGTTTGTGTTTAAATAAAGCATTATGGTATTATAAATAATAACTCGGAGTAAAGATTTTGTTAATACACGGCAGAAGGAATGAGTGATTTCCCTGTGTGTATTTACTTGCCAATGTATGATATGAAATGTAGAGAAGAGCCATGGAAAAAGAAATGATTCTTGATACATTCTATGTTTGTAGGGATGAAAGATTTTTCCCTTTAATATATTTTAAGTATTTTGCCATGAATGGAGTGATATTGCATACGTATAGGTTATAAAAATGATATTTTATGAAGTTAAGTGGTGCTTTCCCATTATTCTAGTGATGAGACATGTTCCACACCAATAGCGTATTTCAGACTTAGATAAGTTGTGGTTGATTTATTAGTTAGAGTTTATTTGCTCCTCATGTGCTTGAATTCCTCTTGAATGTTTAGTTTGTATTATAATGGAAACTTAGCTCTATGTAATTCAGTTAGTGGTTGGATAAATAGTCAAATTAAATTCTTTATTGAATATCAAATTAAAATGTTATATTTGTTGGTTGGTCTATGACATTGTCCAAAATAAAACGCTTATTTAATAATTCCTAAATAAATTGATAATGTTTAAAAAGATTGTTTTCTTTTATTAATGCATAAGGTGTAATGTAAATAATATTGTGGATATAAAAGTATAATATTGTTAAACTTAAAACAGGAAATAAATGTTTTAAAACATATATTAATTTGCCACACGTTAGAAATCATCAAATCATTGGAATGAGTATGATTTTATTGCTATGCGTGAAAAGTGTAGTTATTTAAAGTGATTATTTAATTAAGTTATTTAAAACTGCTCTCTTGATAGCCAAATATATTAATTTGCTTTATTCCAACAATTAATAATATATCCTCTCAAAAGTGTATATTGTGCCCATAATATAATATATTATTTATTCAGTGTTGCATATGAAAATGTTTAGATAGCCCAGATATTCAAAGTCAGAATATTAAGGTCTTATTTGTTTGTTAATTTGCGTTCATAAATGTATAAATAATAAGTGATATAACATATAATAGGGATAATCCCAAACTTATGTTCATAGATTTACTTGTAAATTTGAAGATTGGGACAAATAGTCTTATTGTGAACTGATTACATTTAATTAAATCTTAAGTGTAAATAAATGCTTTGTTTATTTATTAAAAACTGTGTCTTGAGTTATTCTTATGTACATTCGTATTCTAGTTTCCACATCTTGTACATCTATTACAAAATAAGTACATTATTTTATAACTCTGATAATAAATATTCTGAAATCTGATAATATTGTTTCCTTGATCCACACATAACATGAGAGATATTTTACCACTTGATAAACTTGTAACAAGGTTGCCTAGTTAGCATAGTATTTAGATGATGATGTGAGATTAAAAGATAGTCTATTTCCTTCATTATCTAATTGCTAGCACAGTGAAATATTCTTTAATTTATTTCATTATATTTTTATTATAAGTTAGAGTTATAAATTACTGACAAATATAATTTTTTTAATCTGTGTTATAGATTCCCTGAGATCTGATTTTATATTCCTAGATTAACATTAATTTAGCTATTTAGATTAGGATGTGCTGAATAATAGAGTTGTTTAGTGTTATGCTTTTCTTTTTGTCAAAGTTGTATTGAACTAATATAGAGTATATTTACATGATGGAAGATATTAAAATGAAATTATATTTCATTAGTCTGAACAAATAAAACTCTGTTAGCCTCCATCATGTAGTTGATTAATATAAGGCATATATCATATTTTATGGTTTGTTGTATTACTTCCTCCATTTATTTATATTCTATATGTTATCAACTTCTTATAACCTCCCACTGAGTGAAGCTGTAAGATAAACATAAGTAAAAGGGTCTCGGTATTAATTATAAACTAGATAAAGTGTTAAATTATTCTATTCATTAATAGAATTGGTGCCCTGGGCATTCACTCGTATATTGTATAGGAGCAGTGTTGTGTGTGTGGATTACAGTAGGGTTTTGTGGCTGCCCAATGTTTGGGGCCTCGATAGACATATCTGGCTTGATTGGTTAATGATTGATGATGATTACAGAATATTTTGTGATGACCAATGTGATAGGCTTGATGATGATGATAAAAGTAGGTTTCCCAATGTGCAATGTGGCAACTTGATTGGTTAATGGCTTGTTAAGTATAGACTAGGTTTTTTAGCAATCAATGTGGTGGGCTTGATAAGATATTCTAGTCAATTAGATCATAGTAGTGTGGACCTGAGTATAGTAGGTTTGCTGGCACACAATGTCTAGGCCTTGATAGACATGTTTGATCTTGATTGATAATGATAATAGTGGTTTTCTGGTGACCAATGTGTTAGGCTCTATAAACCATTCCAGTCCATTGAATTATAGTAATGTAATCTTGATAATTATAGTAGTAATGTGAGCGTAACAAGAGTATAATTTAGATACTGTCAACATATCATGTTTGATGAATAAAATTTGTATAGTATTGTGAATATTAGTTATAATATTTAATGCATATAGAATTTAGCCTAATAGTTATGTTTATTAAAATTATTTGTCTTCATTATTATATTAAAGTTAATTTAGTGTACAGCACATTTGTAAATGATTACAGAGATTTTATCTAACTAACTCATTAATGTTTGGATCAATATAGTCAGATTGTACTGTGCAATAATTTTGCCATCAGATGTGGAAAACGAATGTCATATAGAATAATGCAACTAAGCATATCAGAATCACCATATGCGTTCTTAAGCGATGATGGGAAATTTAAATTGTTTGATTGGAGGAGGGAAGTGAGGTTGATATACCTTTTCTTTTTCTTTGTGAATATTAATAAATAAAAATAGAGAATATAATGGAAGAGCTTAGTATATGTGAAGATTTGGGTGGGTCCCAAGAAGTGTTATCTCCAGATGTGATTGTGTTGTCTCCTGATATTGATTCAGGAAATGAAACTATGAATTTGACCAATAGAGAAGATAGTAAGACAGAAAATGTCCCATTTGGGGGAGTGATGGACTACTCACAGTTTATTAAGGCAATCAATGCAATGGCAGATAGAAGGGAAAGTAGATTAGCTAAACAAATGTCAGAAATGGAAGCAGAATGATATCAGAAATAAAAGAAATTAGGGATGATGTTAAAAGCCAAACATATAAGTTGGAAATGATGGAAGTGTTAAGGATCAACTACAGTAGATTAGAGTAGACAATGAAAACTCAGTGCTTCAGCTTAAGAAAGGTTTTCTTTCACAAAACTGTTTCATTCAATAATGGCAGACACTCATCTTTAATTGATCTTGTCTTTTATTCACCAGCACTGCATCATATGATCAAAATACTACTAATAAACGCATCTTTTTCAGATCATTCAGCTGCGATGGTTTGTCTTAAAAAAATAATTTTTCATATAGACCCACAGTCATTACAGGCAAAACTATTAGAATATTACTCCCAGGTCAAACTAAAGAATATCTCTTTTCAGATATATATATATATGTCAACAGATGGCGTTCTACCAAAAACACCGTCAAGCGTATGTTTGCATTAACGTCAGAGCAAGCATTCACTATCTCTAACTTTAATTCCACTTTCAGATCATGATTTCAAGCTATTTGCTATCATCAGTGAAAGACAGGAATAAGAAACTAGATCTAAACACAAACTCTGAGCGTTTATGAAACAGTTTCTATTCAGCTTGCAAATGTGAATTTTTTAGACACTTAATGTCTTCAAACTCAGCATAGCACGCCAGATAGCTATATGGGTCTGATATCAGTTCATCATCATCACATAGTAGAAGCCTCTGCAATATATATCATTGCTAGAAAGACCTCAAAGGTACATTTATGAAAAACAAAAAACAAGTTAAAAACTTGCTAATACTTGTATTTATATCAACAGATGGCATTCTACCAAAAACACCATCAAGCGTATGTTTACATAAACGTCAGAGCAAGCATTCACTATCTCTAACTTTAATTCCACTTTCAGATCATGATTTCAAGCTATTTGCTATCATCAGTGAAAGACAGGAATAAGAAACTAGATCTAAACACAAACTCTGAGTGTTTATGAAACAGTTTCTATTCAGCTTGCAAGCATGAATTTTTTAGACACGTAATGTCTTCAAACTCAGCATAGCAAGCCAGATAGCTATATGGGTCTGATATCAGTTCAGCATCACCACATAGTAGAAGCCTCTGTAATATATATATCATTGCTAGAAAGACCTCAAAGGTACATTTATGAAAAAAAAAAAAGTTAAAAACTTGCTAACGCTTGTATTTATGATCTGAAAGTGGAATTAAAGTTAGAAATAGTGAATACTTGCTCTGATGTTTATGTAAACATACACTTGATGGTGTTTTTGGTAGAACACCATCTGCTGACATAAATACAAGCGTTAGCAAGTTTTTAACTTGTTTTTTGTTTTTCATAAATGTACCTTTGAGGTCTTTCTAGCAATGATATATATTGCAGAGGCTTCTACTATGTGGTGATGCTGAACTGATATCAGACCCATATAGCTATCTGGCTTGCTATGCTGAGTTTGAAGACATTACGTGTCTAAAAAATTCATGCTTGCAAGCTGAATAGAAACTGTTTCATAAACGCTCAGAGTTTGTGTTTAGATCTAGTTTCTTATTCCTGTCTTTCACTGATGATAGCAAATAGCTTGAAATCATGATCTGAAAGTGGAATTAAAGTTAGAAATAGTGAATGCTTGCTCTGACGTTTATGTAAACATATGCTTGACAGTGTTTTTGGTAGAATGCCATCTGTTGACATAAATACAAGCGTTAGCAAGTTTTTAACTTGTTTTTTGTTTTTCATATATATATATATCAATATTCAAAATTCGTGACATGGATTTGGACCCTGTTCACACATGGATTACCTTTGTAAACATAATCTCATACACAATTGATACAATAACAAGAAACCAACACCCCCTCTCAAGGATTTTAGTACTCACAGATAAACTGCATAAAAGAATAACGTTTAATGCTTTCACCACAGAGAGCTGTATAAATGTAATAACCCTCAAAAAAGCTTATTAGTCGGCATCTGACTCACTCAAAGAATATTTGGCAATAAAGAAGAGGAAAGTTTTCCTGAATCAAACCCACATGTGGTCTAGACATTACATCTGCTGGGCTCTAGGTCAGGTTCCAACAAACCAGGTTCCATCAGCTATCAAAGTAGAATAGCAAACCATTGCAGGTGATAATATGCTAGAGCTGCTGTACTTATTCTACAAACACAACTTGCAAAGAAGGGAAATATTCAGCACCCACAAAACTTTCTGAGCCCACCAGAAGATAATATAGCTTTTGTTCCAAGAGATTTTGAAGAAAAGTTGTATTCAATATCAAACTCATATCATCCAAGGATACATGAAATATCTAGCAGATTTACCCAACTTTCTAACAAAGAGAATTTATCACATTCATGGGCTTTATCCTATCTCATTGGTTTCATTCATTAAGAAGAAGGAAAATATAACCACATTTCAAAATCTCAGACTTATATCAATGACCCCACTTGGTATCAAGATTCTGGAGTCAATAGTTAAAGATAGAATTGAGCCCTTACATTCTGCCAATGTTGTCAAAAAATCACTTCACAAGGAAGGGATCTTCAACTGGGAAGGCAACTTTTTTATATAAGATAGTGATTGACACAGAAACAACAAAAAGTATGGACCAGTTGTAGTTCAACTAGATATTAAATCAGCGTTTGATATGGTACTAATTAATGCACTAGCAGACACATCAATTCCCAGAGCACTAATCTAATTGATTACAAATCTTCTTTTAAGTAGAGAAATTCATATAACTCTTAGTGGAAAGTATGCACTTTTCTTCACTCCATTTAACTCCATTCCACAAAACTCACTACTTAGTACTCTTCTATTCACTTTTTATATTAATCCTCTCCTTAGAGCAATTGAAAGCGAGATGGCTGGAATATTCACACCTGCAATGAAGGTTAATGTTACATGTGTTGCATACATGGATGCTATTACTGCCTTTTTGCCCACAAAAAAACATACCAAAATTAATTAAAATTTTTAATAACTACTCAGCAGAATATAAACTGGAGTTTAATCTACATAAATCCAGTGCTTGTTCCATATGCACTGGACATCAACATGACCAATACTTCAAAGAAAAACCAGGTTCATTCCTGGGATTTCCATTCCATTTAAGCACCTCAGAAATGTGATCACAGATACAGAGGAAACTAATGCATAAATCTGAGGATATACTTAATACTCTATCCAAATCATGCATGTCACTCTATCCCAAAGTCTCCCTCTTCAATCTCTTAATAATAACAAGAGTTATATCCTATACACTCATAATAATATACATTAAAGCTTTTACAGCAAAAATTTATTCAATAAGTAGGAAATTGTTGTGGGAAAAAAAATTGTGTCAATATTCCTAAGAAAAATTCTGCACCCTCTATCTCAAAATGGATTGGGCCTAAATTCTATCAACATTTTTCAAATTCAAAAAACATTCAATCTAATATCATCATGCACCAAAATTTTCCCATATCTGGAAGTTGCATTCAAAATCATACCCACAGACAAGCCACCACCTATGAGTAATTTCTGGAATAAGTTAATTTCTCCACTATTAAGCATCCCAAATCTAACATATTCCTCCCCTTTCGATAAAATAAAAACTTGTCTAAACATAACAAATAAGCAGTTGACAAAACATTTCAAATATTGATCATTGGAGATGAATTCTATGATTTTTTCATAAAACTAAATTTTGAGGGACTTCCATCTCTTCACTTCTGTAGGTATAAAAAGAATTATACCAATATCGAAGTTATATGCAAGCTGTGTCAAAGAGAATGAGAAACCCTATCACGCTTAGTATTCATGTGCCCCAGATAGAATAATATCTGGTGGAACACTCCAAAAAATTTTAAAAATAAAGAATATGGAATACAAACCTTTTTCAATACCTTTGAAAAAGGTATTTATGAACCCATTTGCTCTAACATTTGTATTATACTCACTATGGTGTACCAGATGTACAATTATGTATGGACCGGACACAAAACATCCTAATACATTTAGAACAAAATTAATATCATATGCACAAGGGATGAAAAAATTTCATCATTCAACATTTTCTCAGACACCTGGTCACTAATGTGACTTTCGCTCTAATCTATAAAAATGACTCACCATGGCCAAATAACTAGATCACCAGGATTAATGACAAAAAGGTATTCGTGCAGTAATATATGTAAAGTGTTATAAACTGATGTAACAATCAGGAGAATGGTAAGCCCTGATCTAGATTATTATTTCTTTTTTTTTTCCTTTTTGTAGACCAACTTTTCGAAACACACATAAAACACATTGTATTGTTTTTGACTGCCAACAAAGCCATTAAGTGGCCAAGCCCAATTACATTATAATTACCCATTTTTAATATGCTTTTCATTTTTTTCTTTCAAAAAAAATTTTTAATATGCTTTTAATTTTTTTCTTTCAAAAAAAATTCATTACTTTCACTTGTGGTCCACAAGGTATCTCCCAATGTATGTCTACCCCCCCAATAAAACCTGTTAAATAGATTATAAACAATAAAGAATTATGGCCGTGTGATGATTTTAATATGTACTATTACATTCATATAAAATTGTTCTGCCTAAGTCAGGGGTGGGCAAACTTTTTTCACTGAGGGTCACATTTTCTTTCATAACACAGCAGGCCAACTAAACATAAATAGAAGTATTATTTGAAAACATAATTTTCATAGAAATTTATTAAATATGTTTACATATATCACAAAAATATATAACAAAAAATATTTTATTTTTTTATTAATGAGGTTTATGTAATTGTCTTCAATTCTGCTCTAAACTGTTGTAATCCAGATTGAGACTACTAGTACCTATTCGTAAAATTGCATTTAAATTTGAATCTGACAAAACAGATCTATTCTTTGATTTGTTTATATTCATACAAGAAAATGTCTGTTCACAAATATATGTTGAAGCAAACAGTACAAACATTCTTGGAGCAAAGGTTTTCAAATTACAAAATTTTTGTGATTTGAGCAATGCATAAAAATCAGTGTGTCACATTCATAAAAATGTCCTTATGTGTATTATCTGATTGAAAATCTATCAATTCAAATTGTAAATCATCCAACACTGTTTCTACATTGCTGGTAAATGGATAACATAAATTAAATTCAGTTTTCATTGATTTAAAATCAGCAAAATGCCATGAAAACTCTTCTCTTAAAACAGACAACTGCTTACCATATTTCTTTGAACAAACTTGATTGATAGTCTGCATCTGCAATATTGGAAAATGTACAAAATTTTGTTCATGGAGGTGTTTGGCCAAAAGTTGTAATTTCACTTGGAAAGATTTAATTCCCACAAATAATTCATGTGCAAAAACATTTTTGCCTTGTAGTTTAATGTTCAGTTCATTTAATTTATTGAAAATGTCAACTGCAAATGCAAAATCACATACCCATTCATTGTTTTTTGTGTTAGTGACAAATTCACAATTAATGTCTTTCATTTGAAAGAAAAGCAAAATTTCTTGTCTCAGATTCCTTACCCTTTTCAGAACACTGCCAAGGCTTAACCAATGTACATTATGACACAACACATCTAAATAATCACAATCCATTTCATCCAAGAAATTTCTGAACTGTCTGTGATTTAGTCCTCTTACTCTGTTGATGTTTATAGTGTGCAGTACTGGATCAATCACGTGTTTAACGACCAATGAATATTTGCATAAGCTTTCTTGGTGAATTATACAATGCAATGTTATTAAAGAATGATGTGGATGCTATTCTTTCACCTTTTCACCAAAGAACTTTAAGAGTCCAATTGCTTTTCCTGTTACTGAAGGTGCACCATTGATTGTTATGCTTACCAATTTATTCAGTGGTAATCAAGATTTATTCAGACAATTTTCAAGGCATTCATACAAATCTTTTCCAGTTGTTGTATCCATCTATTTTTCAGTAATTGCAAAATTATGATCAATTCCTCTGATGAATACAAGCAGTTGTCCACTATCTTTAATGTCATTGCTCTCATCCAGTGCCAAAGAGTACCATTCATATGATTTTCTAACCTTAACTAACAGTTTTAACAAATTCTCTGAAATTGCATCTATACGACATACTATATAAACTTCTTCGTGACAAAGATATTGCTTCAATTTTTGTTTTAACTTCTGGGCAGACAATGTTTACAGTGGCAAGCATGCATTCCTTTAAAAATTCACTTTCAAAAAATGATTTGCTACTTTGGGCACTAGCTTATATATCACTTTGTTTAATAAAAACATTTTGTTGCCAGTTTAAACTTTTTGAACTTGCAAACATATTGTGTTTACTTTGCAAATGCCTTTTCAAATTGTACTCCTTGAAAACAGCAATGCTTTCACGACATATTAAGCACACGGCTTTGTTTTCAACATTTGTGAAAAAATACTCCCATGTTCATTCATTATTAAAAACATAGCATTTTTTGTCAATTGTATGTTTTTTAACTGCAGTCATTTTTAAGAACAGATTTCAAAATTTGGAAATTAACAGCAACATCCAAACACTAGTGAAACAATACTGACAAGTGCAATGATTTTAATAAAGACCATGAGATTTAGAGAAAAACAGATATGATCCAGCAAAGAGTTCCAGGATCTTAATTTGAACAATTATTTTTTTTACACATATAATGAAAACAAGTTAAATTGATAGCTTCTACTCAATGAATTATATCTTTTATTGGTAGCTGTGGAGGGGACCATACTACCGCCAGTAGATGATGCTGCACCACCATCAACAACCGGCCTGAAGTTTGCAAGTGATAAATTTATTTACAAAAGTGGCTGAAAATTGACAAATAAAAATGCCTGAGGCAATGTATATTTAAGAAATACATCGAAAGTACAAATTATATAAAAAAAACAAAACAAGAAAATGCTATAAAATTCAAATTATAAAAAGAAAAATCGGTGAAAATATGACAAAGACATAAAATCAAGAATTCTTCAATTAAGTTGGCATGATATTGAAGGAATGAGAAAGGCCTTTTCAATGAGTATTTGATTGCAAATATATTGTTTTATTCATCATTGATTTAAATTCTAGACTTAAGAGAGAGAGAAAAAATATTTTGATTGCAAACGTTATAATTTAACCATTCCATCTCTTACAGCAAATAAAACATAATGATTCTATTATAGAGTAATTGAAAAAAAAAGGTTTCTGAGTAATTTTTTGCATGTTTTTTACTTTACAAAATTCAATTACATTCAATAAATTTGTGACCTGTTACTACATTCAAAAAACAAAACAACAACAACGACACCATTGATTTGAAATGTGATAATTAAAGCATATAAATTATTAAATACATTTGTGTTATTATCAGAAAGTTTATATATAAAAAATTAAGTATGCAAACAAGAATTATAAGTTATGCAATTTATAAGGGTTTCAATTTTATAAATTGCTGCCAATTTCAGAAAATTGAATGTTATATTGATCACTAATCTCATTGTATAAATCTAGTTTATATGTTGTTGTTTTTTTTTTTAAAAAATATCAAGAAATTTTATTTTAAAATAATTATTCATTTCCTAGATATTCGTTTGTTTTAGTGATAATGTATAATTCAATTTGTTTTTCCTTAATTATTAAATATAGCTTCACTTGATATTAAAAATTTTACCTTATTATGTAAAAATAAAATGATTAATATCTCTGGGATTTAGTAATGCTTTTGTTTAATTTGACAGAGCATAACACTAACAGTTTTGTCTCAATTGGACATATCTAATGGCCACCATCCCCTTTTTTTTTTCATTTTTCTTAGAAAAATTAATTCAGTAATTAATTTTAAATATTATTTAAAGAGATCACAAATGCTTATAATGAAGTCTTGCAAATTAGCTAGTATGATCTATAATTCTATGATAACATTTTTAAGCATTCTAATGCATATTATTATTTAAATCTTAGTTTTATCATTTTCGTTTCATGTGATATTTCAATTATTCTTGAAAAATAAATTTTCAAAAATATATGGCTACATATAATTATTTTTCTAAATATACTTTGAAAGTATTATTCAATTAACATTTAAATTGATTGGGAAAGATCATGTTACATTTATTTATAAGGTAGATACTGGCCACAGAAAAACTTAGAATTGTTTGATAAAAAGATTTAATCTATCACTAATAAACTTTTAAATTATTCATTATTTCTAGTGTGCTTTTGCAAGATTTTTAAATAAAGATTTCTGAAAATCCTTTTATAGCCAACTGCAACAAATATTTCAAAAGCCTCAATTTTAAATAGTAATTTATCCCACCATCAACTAAAAATGTCCTTCCATCTGAATGAAACTACAAAAAAGATTACTATATGTTACTATAACCATTCCCGTCTCTCCTTCAGAATATTCCATCTTTCTTTTTTTTTTTAAAAATAAAACCATAAAGATTATTTAATTTTAATTCCTAATTTAAATAAAAATGCTTTTGATTTTAAAAATCAGAATATTATTTAAAATCTTTTATAAACTAAAAATATTTTTACTAATAAAGCCTGATAACAACATTGATATTCTCTTGAAATATCACTGGTATCAATGTAATGAAATAAAACTTTAAATTCAAAAGACAATTACCTTCACATCAGCTTATATCACTGATTTACTTAAAACTTATGCAAATAATTTCTCCAAAAATATAAAAACTTATAATACATTTATGAAATTTGATGATCCACTCAATCCATGTAATGTCCAAAGGCAAAAAGAATTTACCTCCAACTCTTTAGGAAAATTACATTCTTATTGGAATCAATTTCAATCACATAATTATTAGATTTGTTTTATCTTTTGTAGAATCTATTGATAACACGGCAGAAATTTTTATTTGCTTAACTACTTTATGTAAACTATCTCAATACAATTAACAAAACTTTTTAAATATTATTTATTACCTATTAACAGCTTTTCATATGTTTTCTGCAAAGCTACTTTTCTTCTGACATCTGGCAGAGGAATATGTGTGATAAAACTGAGCCATTGCAAAAAAGCAGAGTTGGGTATACCAATAATATTTCTCATAGTAATATTTAATTGTCTATAAGTTTAGTGTGGGAACTAATATTTGCATCTGAATTCTGAGTGATTCCAGCTAGTTTTCCAGGTAGATTATCAGAAATTAATTTTAATCTAACTTTATCTAAATGAGGAAAATAAGTTAAGCTGCTTCTATATAGCAAAGGAAAGGATTGTGTTTCATATTCAGATTAGAAGATGATTTTCTTTTGTTTAGATGAAAACATAAGTAGTTTTCATTGGTTTAGGAATAAAGTACCAGTCTTAGAAAAGTTTTTAATCTTTTCATATCGTATTGAGAGACTTTTCTATTTCAGAAAGGAATCTCTTTTGATAAGTCAAAACAGTATCATTGGTGTAAATGAATTTTCAGTGTTTTACATTGGAAAGATCACTGATAGATATATTAAATTAATTACATAACAAAATTAACGTCTGCCGAAGATCATTCTCTAAAATTTTATATTTACTATGATTAATTATTTAATGTCATTTGAATTTTTCTATTGGAGAGCATTTTGTTAAATAAATTATTGGTTTCCTGTATTTAAGAATTTGAGAAATTTTTAGAAGAGTTTTTTTTTTTTAATGGAATCATTTAAGTTTGAGGTTAGATCAATAAAAATCACATTACTTGCTAATTTATTTTGAAAGCGATTTTTCAATAGCTTTTTCCTAGCCTAAACCTAGCTTGTTTAATATATATGGATACTGACCTACTCATCTATCTACATTTCCATTTTTATCTTTTATTCACTCTTTAAACTTTGCTTTAACATCATGAAATAATACTGGGAAAACTAATCAATCATTTGATGATTTCTTTATAGTGATAGTACTCTGAGTTAATTTATAAATTCGATGTGTAATCTAAAACCTCTTAGTATTAGTTTTCATTGACAGGTCTTTTTGGGAGAAAACTTTTAGTGATATTTATTTCAATTTATAAAAAAAGTCAACTCTAGATTTTCAGTTTCTCTGGATTTAACAAAATTGATTGATTTAGAATTTCAAAGAACTTTTGATTTTAATTGAAGATTTGTTTTGATATTTTCATCAAGCGTTGTTAGCCGAGAGGTCAGCGCATCGCCTTGCAAGCAAGTAGTTGGTTGCAGACGGTTGTGGGTTCGGCTCCCGGTGGATGCTATGACATATGAAAAAAAAAAAAATGTAAATTTCTTCTTTCTTATTAGCTTTGTAAAAAGTGAGGGAAGAGAGAGGGTGGGGGGATAGTGAATTGCTTTGTGGACTTTGTTGCAGCTACATTCAATACAAATCTATCAAATATTCAAAATAAAAAAGGACTGGTTGACTTCGAAACAATAATAAATTAACCAAAAAAAGAGCTTAAAATGAAAACTTTTTTATTGATTGGAATTTTTATTTCTTAATTAAAAACTAAAAAATAATACAATTTAAATGAACACTTCTTCAATCAAAAACATTTTAAAACAACTCAAAAGTTTTGTTTAAATTAATTTCTAACAAGTTAAAAAAAAAAAAAAAAAGTAATTCTTGTCCTCCCCTTTTTTTTCAAACTATGACACTTGGCAACAGCATTATTTATTAACATTAGTATTTCATAAGTTATAATTTTTTGGCATATAGTATAATTCATATTTTATAACTTATAATCTTTAAGTATTTGGAAATTGTAAGCTAAGTTTGATCAGTTTATTAATTAATATGTTTTTCCAATTTTTTTGTTTTTTTTCTTTACTTTTTCTGTTTAAGTACTTTAAATTCATATTCAAACAAAGTTTTTATTTTTTAATTCTCAATGAAAATTGCAAAATTTGTGTTTTAATTATTGATGAAAATTACTATTTCGAAACAAATGGTAATACTGTGACCACATGTTGATAATGGATGTCATTGATCACTTGGATGCGTAGCTCTCATTTTTGGGAGGGTCTTCAATTGTTGACATTTCTTTTTCTTTAGATTTGTAGATCACCGGACTGGTTGATGCTGTAGTTTCTGCCTAAACATTGTTGTAGTTCCTTTTTCATTGCCTCCATTATTTACGTTTGTCAAATATCATCTTCTCCATTGGTTTTTATGCTTCCAAAGTTTTACTTCCTCTTCAGTTTTCAATTTCTGCCAGCTGATTTGCAATATTTCTCTTGATGGTTGCTTTCTCCCAAATATTTTTTAATTTATTCAGTGGACAAGCATTGTCACTTATTTCAAAATTTTTCCCTATCATTTCTGTCTCATCACTTCTTTGTCAGGTAGGTAACAAGGTTGACAATTTATTCCTTATTTTTCTTTGAGACAATAGTTCAGCTGGGGTTTTCCCAGTGGTACTAAGCTATTTCAAATAAGAGCTTCATTTATATTTTTGTTTTTTTAATCTTGCTTAAGCTTTTTCCCCCCATGTTTTGGACTGCCTTCTCTGCAATTCCATTTGATTCATTGTAATACATTGGTGATTTTGTGTTTTATCCCCCTTTTATTAATAAAATCTTCAATTTTCTCTGAGCAGAAAGCAGTACTATTATCTGTATTCACTCCAACAACTATACAAATTCACCACTACTAAATAATAATGTTCTTTCCATGGACTGGCATGATCATTGTGGATTCTTTCCCAAGCCATATCCAGGGTAGGTCATGAAATACGTTTCTTTGTCAGTCGTATCAGCTATGATTTGACATGCTTCACATTTTTTAATATACAACTAGAGGTGTCTATTTATTTCTGGCTATCATACACAGCTGTGTGCTAGGATGATGTAATAAATATAAGTACTCTTCCACGGTCATAGCTGGGTACAAGTGCTTTCTCATCCATCAATACACAGCCTTTATTTATGGACAGTCTCGCATACTTTCCACAGCCCTTTATTTAAGTAGGGAGGACATCTAGTGGGCCATTTGCTCCTTATCAACTTTTTTTTAAGAATTCTGTAGCCAGTCTGTGTTGGTCCATTCTACTATTGGTAGTTTTTGAAGCTAGCTGATCAATGTAATTTACATAGGTTTCTGTCCTAGACAATTCAGTTTTATCTGGGCATCTAAATAATGTATCCACATGTAATATATTTTTATCCTTCTCGTGCATGATCTTGTTGTCATATCCTGATGAGAATTCTAGCCAATGAATCATTCGAGGGCTTAAGTGATCAGGGATTATTCAATCCTTCACCAATATTCCCATTAGAGGTTTGTGGTAGGTAATGGCCTTAAGCTTTCATTCATAGAGACATTGTTTGAACTTTTTATTCCTGTATATTATATCCAGTGCTTGTTTATCAAGCTAACTGTAGTTTCTCTCAGTTAACATTAATGTTTGGAAAGAATATGCTATAGGGCAGTGACCATCTCCACATCCATATTCTGACACATCTATTGTTAGTGTGAGTTCTTGCTTATCATAATGGAAGAGGAGTTCTTTGGATGTTAGTGAGACTTTGACTTGCTCAAACACTTTTTATTGATCACATCCCCAATTCCATACTTCACTTTTCTTTGACAGGTTATATAATGGTTGGGCAATGTAAACCTTGCTCTTTAAGAATGTTTCAAAGTTAGTTTAGTAATTCAAGGAATGCTCGGAGATCCTTAACATTTTTCAGACATGATGCTTGTTTTATAGCCTTCATTTTCTCAGATGTGGGTCTCTTTCTTTGCATACTGATAAGATATCCAAGAAACTTGAGCTCTTTTGTATTCCAAATACATTTCTTGGGATTTAATCTGGCTCTGAATCTTTCAAGCAGCCTGTAGGTTTTCATTACTTGGTTTCTTCAGAGTTCATCATTATTAATATATCATCAAAGTATGAGATGACTTCATCCATGCCTCTTGAAAAAGGAGTCCATTTTGGTCTGGAATATATATGGGATCATTGATTATAAATTTCAAAAGGTAGCCTATTGTAATTGAATAAACCTCTGTGGGTTGTGATTGTCAAGATCTTGGCTGTTTCCTCAGTAATGGGTATTTAGTAAAATGCATTATTCAAATTTAGTTTGACAAAATATGAATTTTGTTCCATGGAGGCTAGGACTTCCCTTAGGTTCAGGACTGTGTATTGATTTTTGTTTAAGTTTCTCTTTACAGTGGTATGACATTTGGCACTAATCCTTATTTTTCTATTTGCTCTTTCCACTATTACTATAGGAGTAACTCAATCTGCATTCTCGACTGGTTTCACAATTCCTTGTTCTATCAGTTCATCTAGCTTTTTGTCAACCTTTCTTTGCTGGGATAATGCCATTTTCTGACATTTTGTAATAACAAGATTTATTCTGTTGTGTAACTCTATTTAAGTAGATGGGGTTTTTAATTTTCCTGATTCCTTTTTGATTAGATTGGGATAGTTATTTTTAACTTTTAATTTTATATCGATTTTCTTAATGATGGATACTTTTAAGTCTAAAGATGAAAATCATTTTCAGACTATAATCAGATTAATTTCCTCACTTACTATGCACAGTGGTAGTGTTTCTTTACTCTTTTTGTTTCTACCTTTACTTTTCCAACTCCTAGTATTCTTTTGGGATTTTTGTTACCATTCCAGACCTTGAGATGAGTTTCTCTACTTTTGGGAGGAATTTTAAATCCGTAATTAAATTTTTCCAATCCCTGCTTTTGCTCAACTATCAATTTCCCATGGTTATTGTTTTGCCAATTATTTTTACATTTACACAGAGGCAAAACTCTCCATATAGTCAGCGCCACTCAATGCAAGCCAGAGTAATCAATGAATGCAGGAAGGTTTATGCATAAAATCCCTATCTAGTGCCTATTCACTGTGCTTTCAGATCTAAGGCTCCTTACTGATAAAATCCATAAGCTAGAAATTAGTCTGGGATGAAAAGACCCTAGATGGGGGTTTTATACACAAACCTTCCTGCATCCATTGATTATTCTGGCTTGCACTGAGTGGTGCTACTGTTTGCAGAGTTTTTCCTCTGTGTAAAAAATTTATGTAAGCATAAAGAATGGTTATCATCTGATTTTCACTTTTTTATGTAGCTACTTTCCACCAAACCGCAGCAACTTTCTGCTCACCTTCTAGTCCGTATGTTGGTGTCTTTTTCAAGGTGGCAGTTATTTTCCTATAACTTTCACATTCTTGCTTATTGCAATCACTGGCTTTGTGACTGATTTTTCCACATCAGAAACAATTTACTTGTCTGTTTTAGATTCAACTCCCAATGTTATATAAATTGGAGCTTGAAGTGTTCTGATCTTGTGAAACTTCTGAACACTCACTTGGTAAAGTAGTAATTCATGAACTGTTCCACATCTGATTGTTTTTTTATAGGTTAGGTCTTTTACTCTAGTAACATTTGCCTAAACTGATCATCTGTTAGCCCATATAATAGTTGATCGATGAGTGCTTCCTCTAAATATTTGTTATAAAGGCATGGGCCCATGTCATAATCTTTTATTTTTCTTTTTTTTTCTTGCCTTCTGCCCCTAAAAGGTAATAGAGCAATAAACTTGGATAGCTGGGGGTTGAAATAATTATTTATCTTTGTTACAAGCTCATTGTATTTCTGTGTTTCCAGCAAATCATGTTCCCACAACTTGTTGCTATCTCGATTACTCTCTGGTTTGTGAAGTAAAGCAAAGAGGCTATTTTTATACTATTATTGATAATACTATTTAGGTAAGTAAACAGTTTCCAATCACACAGATTATCTACATTGAATTTGCATACACTGACTTGTGATATGACTGCCATTTTCTCTGTTAGTCCAAATCCGGTCCTGACTGTCCAGTTTTCTATTCAGGCAATTACTTGTGATTTGAATTCTATGGTGACTGTGTCAATCTGCTGTGTTCCATGAACAGCAAGTAAATAATTTAAAGGCAGAATTGAGATCGTAAGTTAATAGTTTAATTTAAATAACATATAAGAATATTTACAGGTATACAGAGCCTATTTAAGGTTCATAAAAATAATAAATGGTCATGGTGATTTGCACATAATAACCCCTAGTCCTGCTTTTGATTTACAGTGCAGGAATCTCTGTATTAGATAAATACCAGAATTCATATACCATGTTCTGGGAGTTGATACATCCCCCAAGACTTCTGGAGTCTTTACAAACATTACTAAATATGGTGTTTTTTACATACCTTATCACAGGGGTCCCCAACCTTTTTGCACTTAAGAGCACATTCTATAATACTGGCCAGGTGGTGGGTACCATTTATTTTTTTCAACCAGATGGCAGGCACCATTTATTTTTTCAATGTAAATTTATAATTGGATATTGTTAATAATACACATAATGTACAAAAAAATATTTATTTCAAAAATAAAATTTTAACATATAATTAATGTTTATATTTTTACCCTGTAAAAGTATAGTATGCCCTACAATTTGATTACAATATCATACAATAATTTATAAGAAATTTTAAAAATCAAATTTATTTGTATCAGATAACTCATCAACATTCTTAGAACATTTCAAGAAGGCAGGACATGCATTTGAACCCTCCAGCCCCAAAATAGTCTGCATTGAGGAAAACGACATCAAGTGGAAAATCAGAGAAGCATACCTCATTAATGGCAATAATAACTCTATCAATAGACGGGACATCTGCTTTGACTTCTCCAAATGTTGGACTATCAAGTTCATTTGCATAGGTTTTGCATATCGCTTTGTTTCCTTGCCCTATTTCCTTGTTCTGCATCTTGCATTACCGCTATGAATATGAGGCAAATGGCCTTGAAAGCGCTTAAATAATTTGTGGAATCTTTATAGCTTCTCGTTCAAGTGTTTCATACACTTTTTAATTTGTATATTGTATCAGATAAATAATTTTTATCATGTTCGGATGGCGGTGGGCACATGTAAAATGGTTTGTCGGCGCCATGGTGCCCACGGGCATAGGGTTGGGGACACCTACCTTATCACATATGGCATTTTTACATACATGTGATATTTTTTACTTACATCACCATATATGGTATTTTTTACAGTTTTCTGACCATAATTATAAGGCCAGGTATGTAATTCTATGATTTAACAACATTGCTACACATTGATAGTCACACATACCTTGAGTTATTATATATAATCATTATATACAATTATTTTACACAATCATTATACCTAATTATTATTGTACAAAATTATTTTTATTCTATACAATTATTATACATATTTTTTATACATTTATTGTTGCACACACATATATATTTCTTGCTTGACCTTGAATGCAGAAAAACACTTGTGGAAGCTACAAGCATGCAGATTTACTTTCAACAACAATGATGCTGGATGTTATTGTGTAGTGTCTTTGATAGCTAATATTGTAAAGAGGTTTGTCTCCAAATGTGGCAATGCAAGTCTAGGAATTAAACAAGTCACACTGACCTTTATTATTATTTGAGAATACCTTTGGGTATGTAAATATGTGTTCTTTATGTAAATTGTTAATATGTATATATCTGTAATTTAAATGCTTATAATAGTTGTATTAATAATTATTAAATCATAATTCTAAGTTGCTACAGTGGTAGTGTTGTTACTAGATGTATTTTATATAAGCCTACATTTGTTTAGTAGCATATGGATCACTCTCAGATATAACAATTGACGCAATCGTAAATCAAACCTAATACAACCTAAAAAGGGGCAAACCATCAGAGTAATAAGCATTAAATGATTTTCTCAAATGCAATCAATTGGTAATTTTGACATCAGTGATGCCAGTAGTTGGCCTCTTTTCATTCATTACACAGAAAAATATCTTTCATTAATAAAGTTGAAGATGAAAAAATTAAAGTTGCATGATTGCTAGGTTTTTCAGGAAAATGAGTAATAGAGATTGCTAATAGAATCTGTGAACCTGATACTCCTGAGGATTATCCTTTTGATCAAATAAAAGATTGCTTGGTGACTTATTTTAGTCTAAATCCCTTTAGGCATATTGCCAGACTTCATTTCCGAAATCTCCATTAGAACAGAATGAAAAAATGAAAGATTATAATCTAGTTCTTTGATGAGTCGCTCCCTGAGCATTTTCTGTGGAAGATAAGCAGCTACAGTTTTAGACAACAGCTGTTAGCTGATAGTGAAATAAAATATGGTGAAGCTATAAAACATGCCTTAGCCCATGAATTGGTTCTTGCCGAGTAAACAAGAGAATTTACGGAGGTAAAATCTCAGACAAAATACAAATGAATGTTTGTAAGACATTTAAACCAGAGAAATGTGGATTTAGAAATAGATAATAAATCTATTTATCTGCTTTTATTGCAGAAAAGCTGGCCATAAAGCCAGTGACTTCTCACAAAAACAAACATTACAAATCTGTAACAAAAAAAGGCACTTGGAAATAATGTGTAAAAAAAAAAAAGAATAAACCTGGCAAAAACAGCAACATCTGTAAAAGATTATTTAATAGAAATGAAAATCAGTCAGCAAGTATAAAAAATTTGTTAACCAATTCTGATAAAATAATGATTCAGTTAAAGGTATGTGGCAAGCCTCTATCTATGGAAATTGATAGGGTAAATGGCATATTCTTAATTTCAGCTTGTGAATTGGGTTTTATAATTACTAATTGTATAAAGCATCCAGTAATCAAGAAAACTGAGTTAATAGTTTTAGATGTTAAGGATCATGCAATTAGAATCAAAGGAGTAATTAAAGCTCCTGTCAATAAAATGAATGGTAAAACTTTTTATTTACTTCTGTATATAGTTATTGCTTCAATAAACCCAATGACAGCAACATCTGTAAAAGATTATTTAATAGAAATGAAAATCAGTCAGCAAGTATAAAAAATATGTTAACCAATTCTGATAAAATAATGATTCAGTTAAAGGTATGTGGCAAGCCTCTATCTATGGAAGTTGATAGGATAAGTGGCATATTTTTAATTTCAGTTTGTGAATTGGGTTTTATAATTACTAATTGTATAAAGTGTCCAGTAATCAAGAAAACTGAGTTAATAGCTTTAGATGTTAAGGGTCATGCAATTAGAATCAAAGGAGTAATTAAAGCTCCTGTCAATAAAATGAATGGTAAAACTTTTTATTTACTTCTGTATATAGTTATTGCTTCAATAAACCCAATAATTAGTCATGATTGGTTTTAAAAATTTGGCATTAAAATTCTGCCAGATAAAAAAATTGAAATCAACAAAGAAATGAGGGGAAATTTTTATAAATTGTTTAATGGGGAATGGAAAAAATAAAAACGACCTCTGTGTCATTGCCATGGAAGCAATATCAATAAAGTGCAAACAGAAAATGTCCAGCTTGCTCAGAAAGAAAAAGAAATTAATTATATAGACGTGCTAAGGTCACAAGTTAATAGTAAAACAGTAGCTTGTTGGACAAAGGAAGATAATGGCTACCAGTGGATTATAAAGAATCCAAGAAGGTTGGCTTAAAAAACATCCAAATTTTTTTCCTAAAGAATTATGGACATCTGTAATAATTTGTCAGTTTGTAAAGGCTGTATTTTGATGGTTGATTGTGTATTAATATCAGTTAAAGGTAAAGATTTAATTCTGCAATTATTGCATGAAAATCATCCAGGCACAGTCAGAGCTAAAGCTTTAGCATATAGCTTTGTATAATAGTCAAGCATTAACTGTCATATTGAGAATTTCATAAAAAATCCAAAAATAATTGTCAATCATGCTTGAATGCTGTCTAAATACTTTGTGGTATGGCCAAAAGCATTAAGACCATGGCGATGCATTCATGTTGACCATTTCAGGGACATTTATTTTTTGTAGTGGTTGATGTTTAGTCAGAATGGGCAATATACAAATTAATTAAATATATTAGTTCTGATGACAGTCAAAAAATTACATGAAAATTTTTTTTTGTCACTGTCTTACTGAAACTTTAGTTTCTAACAATGGAACTGATTTCACATCAGACAAGTTTGAAAAGAGTATGAAAGAGTGGAAGGTAAAAAACATAGTTCTCCATACCACACTCAGTCTAATGTTTTGGCAGAAAAAGCTATCCAAAATTTGAAATTATCAATAAATAAATTGGGAAAAATGAAAATACAAGAAGCAGTTTATATTGCACTCTTGTATCAGCCCTCGATTCCAACTGCTAAAGCAGGAAAATCACCTGCGGAATTATATTTAGGTAACAAGTTGTCTAACATAAGGTGAATGAGTGTAGGCAAAAAATAGCTTAAATAAATTTTAGATGAAAACAATAGTAATGTAACATCTGCCCAAACAAATTATAATAGTTTGTACAAATGAAGACAAACTATTACAAAAACACATTAATCAAAAGATGAGAGTGAAGATTTAATATTGTTTTTATTTAATGAAACTGATTGTGATCAGGAAGATCAATCTGAGAACATAAACAAAACTCTAGCTGGCACAGTTTAATGAGGGAAAAAAAGAATGTGTAGCAGAAGAGACAAACACAAAAGAAGCTGAACTAGATGTTAATCCACCTCTTGATCAGATTAAAATAAAAATAAAAAATCTAAGCTTCATGATTTTATTCTGATTTTAGAGAGAATGTAAATCTCTGAAGTTGGGGGAATTGTGCTATGTTTACATGTGTATGTTAAAATAAATACACATATATAGTTAAAAAACAGTTATAAATAATTGTGTGTTAAAATATAAGTGTGTTTGTTGAAATACACAATTAAAGTTTAATTAAACAAGTATATTAAATTTAAATAAAAAGTAAAATGAAAATTGACTGAAGCAATAGATAAAAGAATTAATATTACTAAAATATTAATTATAAATCCAAGAAACAATCTTAATTAAATTTCTAAAAAGCAAAATAGATAATACAATTCCATGAGAAAATAATCTAATTAATTAATAACAATTGAAAAGAAGAAATTACTAGTAACTAGATGCATCTATAGATAAATAACATTAGACAATGTCATCAGGATCTAAGTGACCCAACCAATTAGAACAGGAGTTCTAATTATAAATTAATGGTGAAAGATTGATCTAGAAAAAAACCAAGAAACACATTCATGGGAGCTACAAGCATGCAGATGTACTTGTAATTACAACGATGCTTGATATCATCATGTGTCATCCTTGATAGCTAATATTGTGGAGAGGCTTGCCCTTGAAGATGGCAAAGCAAGTCTAGGGACTAAACAGGTCACCCTGACCTTTATTATTATTTGAGAACAAGTTCGAGTATGTAATTATATATGCTTTATAGAAATT
The DNA here is from genome assembly GCA_028023455.1 of Epiperipatus broadwayi. Lineage (NCBI taxonomy): Eukaryota > Metazoa > Onychophora > Udeonychophora > Euonychophora > Peripatidae > Epiperipatus > Epiperipatus broadwayi. Next base: position 5,639,002 of record JAQFVV010012411.1, read on the forward strand.
GTTAATATGTATATATCTGTAATTAAAATGCTTATAATGGTTATATTAATAATTTATTAAATCATAATTCTAAGTTGCTGCAGTAGTATTGTTACTGGATGAATTTTATATAAGCCTATATCTTTTTGGTAGCATAGGGATCACTCTCACTTTTCTTTTCTGCCTTTTATCCACTAATTGTATAAGTTTGTTAGCAGTTTCCAAATCATTTGTACTTAAAAATTTGCTATAAACATCATTGCTGGGTTTATTACCATCTGGAAGAAATTGCTTCCAATATCCACAAGGAATGGGCTTGTTATTAAGGGTTTATTAAACTTATTGTAGCAAGAGAGAATTGGAGAAATTCTATTAATATTCTTTTCAAGATATCCAGTATATTTGTTTCTAATACCTTTTCTTAAATTCCATTTCAGAACAAGATAACTTCCAACTATAGAAATGTGAATCCCAGGACTTAATTTATGTTGGCTATGTGGGAAATGATTCAATATTAGAAAATTCATCAGGTAATGGGAAATCATTTTTAATCAAAACCATAAATTGGGGGTTGTTCCACATCTGCCTGAATGAGGTGTTATTTTTTGCTTGGTATAAAGTGTATTTATTTAAATTAATTCATTATAAAAGTTGATTACCTACTTAATCCTCATTTATATATCTCCAAAGATTATTATGAAAATTGAAATTGCCTATATGGAAAGTGTAGATGATATGTAAGAGGAGGATAGGACCAGTTTATATTAGAAAATTTGTAGATATATATTATAACCTACACTTCCAACACCACTCATGTACATTATATGAGCGAAATGCCCAGGCGCCAGTTCTATTAATGAATAGAACAATATAACAAGATATATGATACAAAATTATTATTGAGACTCTTCACTTAAGTCTATGTTCAGCTCAGCTCAGTGGGAGGTTATAGGAAGTTCTTAAGATATATGATTATAAGTAAATGAAAGAAGAAATATTACAAAACATTAAATATAATGT